>OY288267.1:94970354-96170354 GCA_958450335.1 Hibiscus tridactylites | reverse complement strand
TAATATCTTGATTTGATGAAGAACTTCATCTTTGTCTTCCAATGGGCATAGTGGGTTCCGTCAAAAAAAGGCGGTTTATCGATTGATTGTGCCATTTGAGCCGGTTGATGAACTAGTGATCGAGCTTGCCGGATCTTCTAAATAGGATGTGAATCCCCTTCGATTGAGCCAAGCTCTGATACCAATTTTTAAGTTGTGTGGGGCTCGATTCGTTCAACCGATATAGCTCACCAAGTGGTGGAGAGGTGGATTTTTGGGTGGAAGGGTTATGGAAGCTAAAATGGAAATGACACAATGATTTTAGAGTGGTTCAACCTTCTAACCAAGGTCTACATCCACTACCTTAGCTCCCCACTAAGGATTTCCAAACAATTCCACTAATTGTTCTTCCCCTTTTCTAGGCTTAGGAGGAAACCCTTACAACCGATCAAGCTTTCTACCCAAAGCCTTGATCGAAACCTTCTTTACAAAGAGACACAATAAGAAAACTTAAAACCCTCTAATAGGTGTTTGTTTGCACAATTAAGCACTCACCCAAAACCTAAAACACTTGAGCAAATTTGACAATTTTGGCTCACTAGTGTTTGTCTATACAATAAATGACAATTTAAGCTCTAAGACAATTCTTGATCATTTGATGTTTGACAATATGAGCATTAGCCTTTACTTGATGCTTGGAGGTCCCTTTTATACTCCCAAATGAGTTTATAGCCGTTACTAGTCGTTGAGGATGATTTGGAGCCGTTGAGGACTTTATTTCCCTTCATTAATGCTGTTCTGCAGCCTTCCGTATCGATACGCTTGGACCCGTATCGGTACGACCTTCATCAGAAACTAGCCGTTGGGCTCTTGCCAGCCTGGGCGTATCGATACGGGTTCACTTATAAATGACCGTTGGGAAAGTAGCCGTTGGGGTAATTGAAAGGGGATCGGTACGCTTACCAGGCGTATCGAAACGATCCCGATCCGTATCGAAACGGCCAAGCCCGTTTCGATACGGGTTTTGACAGTGGCCAAACTGGGCAAAAAAGGTACCGATACGGGTAAGACCGTATCAGTACGGGTAGCTTGAAAAGTTAAGTTTGGCTATTTAAAATCAATAAAAACATTGCCAAAAACCTTTTAAGATCCCTTAAACATAAATTCAAGTTGTTTGGACTTAAAGCCAAGTTTTAAATTCTTTTCAAATTAGTTCAAATCAATTTTCAATTATTATATCAAAACATTAGTTCTACAAAATTTGTCCAAAACATTTCTCAATTTTTATATCAAAATATTAGTTCTACATGATGAGGTGGGACAATTATTGGCAGAATTCTGAGATGTGATGCCTGTCGAGTTGCCAAAGAATTCGCCACCAAAGAGGGGGGTAGATCACAGAATTGAACTCGTACCGAATGTAGAGCCACCAGCCAAGGCCTTTTACCGGATGGCTCCGTCCAAGTTAGAGGAGTTGCGCAGAAAGTTGAAGGAACTCCTAGAAGCAGGGTATATCTGACAATCCAAGGCACTTTACGGTGCTCCAGTGTTGTTTCATAAGAAGCATGATGGATTGCTTCGAATGTGTATTGATTATCGTGCTTTGAATAAGCTCACTGTGAAGAACAAGTATTCGATCCTGCTCATTGCAGACTTGTTCGATCAGCTTGATGGTGTAATGTGGTTCACCAAGTTGGATTTGAGGTCCAAGTATTACGAAGTCAAAATAGCTGTAGGGGATGAGCCAAAGACAACTTGTGTGATGCGTTACGGTTCGTATGAGTTCCTAGTGATGCCTTTCGGCCTCACGAATGCTCTCGTCACTTTCTGCACTCTTATGAACAAGGTACTACAACTCTTTCTTGATCAGTTCATTGTAGTTTACCTTGATGACATTGTAATCTATAGCAAGTCTCTTGTTGAGCATTTGAGACATGTGTTCAAAGTCTTGCGACACAACAAGCTCTATGTCAAAGAAGAGAAGTGCTTGTTTTCCTAGAAGGAGGTTCCTTTCCTAGGCCATATTGTTGGTGGCGGCAAAATCTGAATGGATGGAGCCAAAGTTCGAGTAATTGATGAGTGGAAGCCACCGACCAAGGTGACCGAGTTGTGGTCATTCCTTGGAGTTGCCAATTATTACCGAAGGCTTGCGAAGTGCTACTCAAATATAGACGCACCCTTGACCGAATTATTGAAGAAGGACAAAGCGTGGGATTGGGGTATTGGTTATCAGAATCCCTTTCAAGAGTTGAAGAAAGCCATGGTGAGCGAACCGGTGTTAGTGTTTCCAAATTACACCAAGGCATTTGAAGTCTACACTGATGCATCCGATGGTTCCATTGGCGGGGTCCTTATGTATGAAGGACATCTGGTTGCCTTTGAAAGCCGGAAGCTCAATGAGACCGAGAAGAAGTACACGGTCCATGAGAAGGAAATGACAAGAATTCCTTGTAGAGTTTGATTTTTCCTTTGTAGTATTTACCGACAATGTTGCCAATAGTTACTTTCTAACTCAAAAGAAGCTTTCTCCCAAGCATGTCTGTTGGCAAGAATTCCTTATAGAGTTTGATTTTTCCTTGGAGTACAAGCTAGGGAAGGTGAATTCCGTTGTCGATGTCTTAAGTCAAAGGTACAACATAGAGAGTGTTAGCCTGCCTGTAGGGAACTTTCTAGAGCGCATCAAGGAAGGGTTGTCCCATGACCCAATGTAAAGTGTCCACAAGTTCTATATTTCATGCACATTCCATCTCATATTATTGATGTTTTTATGCACATTTTAGGCATAATTAGGATTATGCATTGCATTTTACAGTATTTCTATACTTTGCCTTGCTTTTAAAGATTATCTTTTAATTGGTGAAGAAAGATACTGTTTTAGTGTATTTTTGGTTTTAGGTTCTAACGGCTGACAGAGGAAAAGAGGATTTAAGGATGCGATGCTGAGGCAACGAACCATGGAGCTGTACTAATGCAGTTCTAGCCGAAGATAGTAGCTGCCGAGTGCTGTCGCCGCTGACCTTGCTGCCCACAGCAGCAAACTATGGAGTTGGAGAACCAGAGTGCGATTTGTAGAGCTAAAAACCCTGATTCTATTGATGCCATCCACTCGATTTTTCGACATCTGTAGCAGCGGGCAGAGCCGCCGAAGCAAAATCTCAAGATTGCTTGCGGGACAAGGCAACATGATAAAGTCCACATTCAACTCAAAGAAGTCAGAGTTCAAAGTCACATTAAATGCGAAAAGCTACTTTTGAAGACTTCTACTTCAAGAAGGACTAGACCTAGCTATTGTCTATAAATACTCATTGTAATTCTAATTCAAGGCATCTTAGGTTTTCTTAGGGCATAGCTAGGGTTTTCTGTCGCCATCATGTTCTAAACATACATTGGGTTTGGGGTTATGTTGTAAATTAGTTGTGAGAATGGTTGTTTAGGTTTCAAGTTTGTTTTCAATAAAATATTCCAAGTTTACATAATTCATGTTCTTCACTTCTTCAATTAGTTCCAAAAGTCCAGTTGAAGAATTTCATTTGAAGGGCACGAGAGTGTCAAACTCACGAAAGAATTAAGTACGGTCTCATCATGTCGAGGTGTTGACTAATTTTGCTTAGACATAAGTTCGAATTTTAGCGTCTAAAAGGAGCAACCAAACGTCGATTACTTGTGTTAGGTTTATGCTGAGATTACCAAACGTCTAAAAGTTGCAAGAGAAGATATCCATTTCGGCAGTGAAAGGGCCGTAGCCTCAATCCGCCATTACCCGCCGAGGCAGCATATCGTGGCAGCGCAAAACAACTTGGACTTTTCAACGCAGTTTCACACAAAGCAGCAACATAATCCTGCCCTCTCTATCAACCTGATCACTTCCTCTTTTACTTGTGTTTTATTTTACTTTTCTTCCCAAACAATCATTCTTACTTGTGTAATTTACTTTTCCTTGTGTAGGAACTATAATTCGAACCAAGTTGTCCAATCTTCGTGGCAGATGATATCTTATATACTATAACTTGACAAGAGTGTGCACTTGCGCTCTGTAAAGTGTCCACAAGTCCTATATTTCATGCACATTCCACCTCTTATTATTACCGTTTTGAGCTCATTTTAGGCATAATTAGGTTCATGCATTGCATTTTACAATATTCTTTCGCTTTACCTCGTTTTTATAGATTATCTTTTATTTGGCAAAGAAGAGATACTGTTTTAGTGTATTTTTGTGTTTAGGTAATAAAGGCTGAAAGAGGAAAAGAGGAGCTGAGGATGTAATGATGAGGCAGCGAACCAAGGGGCTGTACTAATGCAGTTCCAGCTAAATATAGGTTTTGCTGAGTAGCTGCCGAGCAATGTTGCCGCCGACCTTGTTGCCCACGACAGCAAACTATGGAGTTGGAGAACTGGAGTGTGATTTGTAGAGCTAAAACTCCTGAGTCTATCGCCGCCATCCACTCGATTTTCTGACGTCTATAGCAGCGGATAGAGCCGCCATCGTGAGATCTCAAGATTACTTTCGGGCTAAGGCAAACGAGATAAAGTCCACATTCAACTCAAAGAAGTCAGAGTTTAAAGTCACATTAAATGTGGAAAGCTGCTTTTGAGGACTTCTACTTTAAGGAGGACTTAACCTAGTTATTTGTCTATAATACTCATTGTACTCCTAGTTCAAATCATCTTAGGTTTTCTATAGACATAGCTAGAGTGTTCTTTGCCGCCGCCATGTTCTAAACTTCTCTTGGGTTAAAGGTTATGTTGTAAATTAGTTGTGAGATGGTTGCATTAGGTTTTTAAGTTGTTTCAATAAAATATTCCAAGTCTACTTAATTCATGATCTTCACTTCTTCAATTAGTTCCAAAAGTCCAGTTGAAAAAATCCATTTGTCGGGCACGAAAGAATTAAGTACGGTCTCATCATGTCGAGGTGTTGACTAATTCGACTTAGACATAAGTTCGAGTTTAAGCGGCTAAAAGGAGCAACCAAATGTCGACTGCTTGTGTTAGGTTTACGGTAAGATTGCTAGGTATTGCCTACATAACGTAGTGACAGAATCCCATCCTAGACATAGGAAGGATCATATTAGAATTGCTCTGTCGAACTTGGAGTATCTGCCAGACTTTCCGCCAGGACTTCTCCCCATCTCACCTGCCGAGACTGCGAAAGTTGCAAGAGCATAGACCAGCTGCGGCCACATGACATGGTCGTAGCTGCCGTCCGCCATTACCTTCCGAGCTAGCATATCATGGCAGCACAAAATAACTTAGCCTATACAATGCAGTTTCACACTAAGTGGTAGCATAACCCTGCTCTCTTTATCAACCTGAATCACCTTCATTATTACTTGTGCTTTATTTTATTTTACTTTTCATCTCAACAATCACCTTACTTCTGTTTTTACTTTACCTTGTGCAGGAACCAGAAATCGAACCAAGCTGACCAATCCTTGTGGGATTCGACATCTTTTATACTATAACTTGGCAGGAGTGTGCACTTGCGCTCTCACAAAAAGGGAACACCTACACGCCCTACAAGTTTTTGGCGTCGTTGCCGGAGATTGGTAACAACGAATTTTGTTTTTAATTTCTGCACCTTTTATTTATTTTATTTTATCTTTATTTTCAATCGAATATATATATATATATATATATATATATATATATATATATATGTATTACCGTGTCCTTTGCTAGTGTATGACCAGGGCAAACCCTAAAGGAGATATCCTCTTTTACGATGATATCGAACGTCAAGCAAGAGAAATTAAGAAGGAGCTCAAGGAAGTCCTAAAGAAAAACAAAGAAGACAAGGGAAAAGCGAAGGTAAACATGGTAAATGAGGATCCACCCAACGGTGCCGCGCACGACAGGGATGGGCAGCAAGACTTGCCGCCCAGAGGTCGACAAGATCTACCACGGCAGGATCCCCCACTTTCGCCCCGGCCGCCTTAGATTCGAACCACTAGGGATTATCTCGAACATGACTTCCGAGGGTTCGATCCCACAGTAACATAACCTGATATAGAGGCGGACCACTTCGAGCTGAAGCCCGTCATGTTTAACATGATAAACACACTAAGGCACTTTGGAGGGATTACCACAGAAGATGCTCGACAAAATTTGAGAGGATTCCTAGACATTTGCAGAGCATTTAAAATACACGGGGTCCACTAGGATGTACTGAGGCTGAGGTTATTTCCCTATTCACTGAGGGATATGGCTAAACAGTGGTTGAATAATCAGCCGGCAAGATCCTTCAACACATGGACGGAACTATGTAAAGACTTCCTAGATCGATTCAGCCCGTCCAATGTCACTGATAGATTGCGGAATGAGATCACAACCTTTAGACAAGGGGATGATGAGCCGATGTATGAGGCATGGGAGCGGTACCAACAGATGCTGAATAACTGCCCGCTACATGGTCTTTCGGCTTGGACGCATGTATCAATATTCTACAACGGGGTAAATTATCCAACTCGGATGATGATAGATGCCTCGACCAATGGGATCATTCTCGACAGACTTCTAGGGGATGTACTGCGGCTGCTAAACCAAGCCGCTAAAAATGACTACAAGTATCTGATAGCCCGCCGAGGCGGCATAAGGCGACCAGCCACTTTAAATGAGGTAGAAGCTTCAGACTATGTTAATGCTCACCTTGACACGTTGACGGAACTGGTCATGAGCATCGGGAAACCCGCTGGGAAGGTCCATGAGGTAAAGGCTGTGGAACCGTTCTATGGCGAGTGTGGGGGCAACCATAATTCCTCTGATTGCACAACATCGACCAACTACATGGGAGGATATGAGAGGAATAGCAGGCCTGTCTAGAACACCTACAATCCTAGATGGAAGAACCATCCCAACTTCTCATGGAGCAACCCAAAGACAGCTGCAAACCCACAACAACTACATGGATGCTACCAACAGAACCAGTCCAGGCAGCAGACTCAACAACCACAAAACAATAACTCACTAGAAGCAACCTTTCACACTTTCATGTCTAGAACCAGTGACTTTATTGTTCGTACAAATAAATTTATTGATAAAACTGAGTCTTTTATAGACAGGACGAAGATGCAGATGAACAACTAGGAGGCTGCTATAAAGAACCTGGAGACCCAATTTGGGCAATTTACCGAGATATATAGCAGCTGGACAATGGGAGCATCATCCATCAGCTCAGACGCGGCAGCCAAACCCACTTACGAGCAGTGCAAGGCCATATCTACAAGAAGTGAGAAGAACCTGGATGAACCCAGGGTGGAGACACAACAAGAAACCCAGCCAGACCAGAAAAAGAAGCCTGCCGCAGCAGCACCAACACCAACCGCCCCAGCAGCTGAACAGGACAGCGGTCCTGAAGCAGATGATCCTCCTCGGACTAAGACCCCAAGAAAGGAGCATATAGAGGACATCCACCTGCCACTACCTTTTCCCTAGAGGCTCAAGCAACAGCAACAAGAGCACCAGTTCAGAAAATTCCTAGATATTCTGAAACATGTGCACATCAACATACCTTTAATAAAAGCCATTCAAAGTATGCCAAACTATGCCAAACATCTCAGAGACATGGTTTCCAAGAAGAAGAGGATTGGGAAATTCGAGACAGTTGATGTCACTGAATAGTGCATGGTAATGTTGCACAACAAGCTGCCGCCTAAGCAGACAGACCCAGGCAGTTTTGTTATCCCATGCAGGATACGCAGCAAACATGAAACCAGAGCCCTGTGCGACTTGGGAGCCAGCATCAACCTTATGCCCAAGGCCGTCTTCGATAAACTAAGTATTGGGCCTGCCAAACCTACCTCCGTCATGCTAAAACTTGCTGACCATTCGTTTGTACAACCGGAGGGAAAAATCGAAGACATCTTGGTAAAGATGGGTAACCTGATTCTTCCCGCAGATTTCCTCATCTTAGATTGCGAGGCCGATGAAAAAGCGCCTATCATTCTTGGGCGACCATTCTTGGCCACGAGCATAACGCTTATAGATGTGGAACTTAGGGAGCTGGCAATGAGGTTAGACAACTAGAGCATCAAGATGAATGTGCTATAGCCCTCAGAAAAAGAAAATGGATGCCCAGATGAAAGAGCTGCAAAAATCAGCATTGAAACAGGCCAGGGCAGCAACTGCCGTGACAAACCAAAGGGAAGGCTAAGGGACCCAGTGACGCAACACTTGAAGGAACAAGAAGACCCACTTGAGGAGAGGAAGACATACCTGGACGAAAAGCCAAACACAAAACCCTTAGGAAGTGGTTATGTTTGGGAAATGCACCTCCCAACATAACCTAATTTTCGTTTTATTTTTATTTTTATGCATTTTGATTAGAGTTTCATTTTTAGGATTAGATTTGTTTCCAGATTTTTATTTTTCAGAAATTATGTAATTACTTTTATTTTTGTCTTTATTTTTATTTCAGGTTTAAGAATAAAAGAGTCGGACCAAGAAGAGGGCCCCAGCAAGGAGCCTGCCCACCATGCCACCGAGACAGCACGTGGCAACCCAACGCAGCAACACGTAACGACTAGTTGACCGCCAACGGCTCTAAAAATAACGGGCATAAATCCCATAACGTGCGCCAAACAACTATACCGTTGGGCATTTATTGCTGCCACGACACTTCTCGGCAACCCCTATTTAAACGCCTCTCAATACATTCATTCACTTTACTTTCACCTCCTTGCTATCTTTCTCTTGTTTCCACTGCTTTCTAACTATTTTTCTTTCTAGTTTCAGTTACATAGAATTGTTTCACATGGCATCCACATCACAAACCAAACCCACCTACTAGAGATTTTACTCCAAGGCGGACAAGGAAAGATATAGAGATCAGTTCTCTAAGCAGGCAATCTGGGAAGAGCAAGGTTTCCATTACACACAGCAAACGGGAGACCTTGGCTTAGAGCATGCCCTGTTCGAAACCATCCACAACAAGGGATGAGAGATCTTTGCTCGGCAGCCAGAGGCGAAAAATGTTACTTTAGTCAGGGAATTCTACGCCCATCACCCCTGCCAAGGGCAGCCATTTGTTTATGTTTGCGGGGAACAAGTCAAGTTGAACGTCGGTGTCATCAACAGATATTATGGCATTGATATGCAGGACAACCCTCACGATAAGTGGAGGCAGTCATTGACAACTGCCGACTATGAGAAAATCAAGGCCACACTCTGCAAGCCCAACACGTCGTGTTTGGTAGGCAAACATGTGGGATCTGTCCAGTGCCGCCACCTGTCGCTCGTGGCCATGCTATGGAACACTTTTGTAAAAAGGCGCGTGCTGCCCACCTCCCACAACTCAACAGTCGATCGGCCGCGCCTTGCACTACATCACAACATTCTGATGAACCGGCCAATAAACGTTGGGGAAATTATATGCACGGAGATCTACAATTGCTTCAAAAAGAAGAAAGGTAGGTTGTACTTCCCGTCCCTCATTACAGGACTCTGCACCAATTTTGGTGTCCCGACAGAGCCTAAAGATGAGTTAACGACTGCCAAAGAAGGCTGGACCAGAAAAGTTCTCATACAAATGATGCATGATACGGAAAAAGAGCCAACAACACCCAGCCAGCCTTCTGCCACTCCAGCCGCCCCCGACAGTACTAAAGCTACACCAGAAAATTAAGCCCTCACACTGCTGCACACCCTTCTAGAGAGTACAAAGCATATCGAGTAGCAGCAGCTGAGCTTCATGAAATTCGTGGGGAGGTCCAAGAAGCTCTTGTGGCTTATCTTCTACAGAAATTCTCGGGTGAAGGACCCATCCTGCCTCCTTACCGTGTAGAACTCAAAGCAACAACCCATGCACAAGGAACGCCACCTGCCGCCGCTGCCCGCCAGATCAACCACCAGGTGCCCTCTCCGACGCACTATCCAACCTACTCAGCCACCACCTCATCCAACACAGTGGCAGACTTCCCTGAGAGTCACCAGCAGCACCATGCACATGCAGGCACAATAGGGACAGTGGCAGACACCTCCTTGTTAGAGGAGATTGAGTAGTAACCGCTGGAGCCAGAAACAACAGCATCATCCATTCTCATGGCGATTGTTCCTCCAGCAGAACCCACGGAGGAAGGCATTAGAAAGAGGAAGTGGCACATCATAGTTGTCGAGCCTGTGGACTTCTAGATGGAGTCAGAAGAAAGCGAAGCATCTCCTCTTGCTCCCTCTACCGAACCTCAAGAAGAGTCTCAGCATACGCCGAAAAGAGTCCAGCCACCGCGGAAAGCAAAAAATTCACCGGCTAAGGCTGCCGCCAAGACATTTGCTAGCCGCCGCTTCGTCATCCACACCTCTTCCTCCTTCTCAACAGAAAAGACACAAGGCCCATCTCAACCCTCGGCTAACTTTTAGTTGTTTCTTTTCCTTTTCTTTGTTTTATTTTTTGTTTTCTTTTATTTATCTCTTGTATTTATTTTCTTTCATTTTGTGCATTGAGGGCAATGCCCATCTCGAGTTTAGGGGGGATAGCACTCGCATCTTTTGTCTAGGCATACTTAGTTGCATATAGGTTGCATTCTACTTGCCTTAGTAATAATCAAAAAAGAAAAATTTGTTATATAACTTGTGCCTATGGTAGGATAGCCGATTAATTTATTTTCGCACCAACTTAGAAATGCCTTAATTTTGGGAAAAGCATGAAAAATGACTTAGAATTTTTGTTTTCTTTTTGCCTAAAACTGTCAACACCTCTGTTACTTGCTAAATGTGTTAGAATATCTGATGAACATTGCTTGCTTATTTTTAGAATTCTTAGTATAGTTCTAACAATGATTGCAGGTAGCCGCCGAGGCGTACAAAATGTACAGAACAATACAGCACTACCACGACAACATAACTAAAATCAAGGGAAAATGTTGTTTTACCCTAGAGGTGCCCGCAACAGGCTCTTGGAAGAATCATGTGCGAGGACACTCCGCTGCTATCAAAGTCCATGAAATTGAAAGCCTTGAAGTGACGAATAAATTAGCACGAGTGAATGAAAGTCTTCACAGGATGACTCTACTCCAAGGGTTCGGAGTTTTGTAGTTTGCTCCTATCTTGACTTCATACCTAGAAGAGTAGTCGTGATAAGCTGAAGCCCTCAATGCCATGATCAAATTAATGTGCTTAACTGTGCTACCTCAGCAGAAACCTTTAAATCGTAACAACATCTTTGTTTATTTATTTATTCTGAATATTCAGCCTGTATACAGACATGAACACACTACACTGGTATGAGAAATCTAATTCTGAGTTATTTTCTTGCTTTATTTCCCTTCACTAATTTAATATAGGTGCCACGACATTGAGGCATAAAATCAAGTTGAATACATGTTTATCTTTCTGATTATTATTAGAGGAAGTATGTTAGGTTGCATTGCTTGAGGACAAGCAATAGTTAGAGTTTGGGGGTGTGTAAAGTGTCCATAAGTTTTATATTTCATGCACATTCCACCTCTTATTATCACTGTTTTTGAGCTCATTTTAGGCATAATTAGTCCATGCATTGCATTTTATAGTATTCCTTCGCTTTACCTCATTTTATAGATTATCTTTTATTTGGAAAAGAAGAGATATTGTTTTAGTGTATTTTTGTTTTTACATAATAAAGGCTGAAAGATGATAAGAGGAGCTGAGGGTGCAATGCTGAGGCAGCAAACCAAGGGGCTGTACTGATGCAGTTTAAGCTAAAGATAGTTGTTGCCGAGTTGCTGCCGACCTTGCTGCCCACGGCAGCACACTATGGGGTTGGAGAACCGTAGTGTGATTTGTAGAGCTAAAAATCCTGAGTCTATCGCCGCCATCCATTCGATTTTCCGACGTCTGTAGCAGCAGATAGAGCCGACGACGTGAGATCTCAAGATTACTTGCGGGCTAAGGCAAACGAGATAGAGTCCATATTCAACTCAAAGAAGTCAGAGTTTAAAGTCACATTAAATGTGGAAAGCTGCTTTTGAGGACTTCTACTTTAAGGAGGACTTAACCTAGTTATTTGTCTATAAATACTCATTGTACTCCTAGTTCAAATCATCTTAGGTTTTCTATAGACATAGCTAGAGTTTTCTTTGCCGCCGCCATGTTCTAAACTTCTCTTGGGTTAAGGGTTATGTTGTAAATTAGTTGTGAGACGGTTGTATTAGGTTTTTGAGTTGTTTCAATAAAATATTCCAAGTTTACTTAATTCATGATCTTCACTTCTTCAATTAGTTCCAAAAGTCCAGTTGAAGAAATCCATTTGTCGGGCACGAAAGAATTAAGTACGGTCTCATCATGTCGAGGTGTTGACTATTTCGGCTTAGACATAAGTTCGAGTTTAAGCGGCTAAAAGGAGCAACCAAACGTCGACTGCCTGGGGTAGGTTTACGCTGAGATTGCTATGTATTGCCTACATCACGTAGTGATAGAATCCTTACCTAAACATAGGAAGGATCATATCAGAATTGCTCTATCGAACTTGGAGTATCTGCCAGACTTGCCGCCAGGACTTCTCCCCATCTCACTTGCCGAGACAACAAAAGTTGCAAGAGCAGAGACCCACTGCTTCCGCGTGACAGGGTCGTAGCTGCAGTCCGCCATTACCCACCGAGGCAACGTATCGTGGCAGCACAGAACAATTTTGCCTATACAACGTAGTTTCACACTGAGTGGCAGCATAACATTGACTTCTTTATCTACCTGAATCACCCCCTTTATTACTTGTGCTTTATTTTATTTTACTTTTCATCTCAACAATCACCTTACTTGTGGTTTTACTTTACCTTGTGCAGGAACCACAAATCGAACCAAGCTGACCAATCATCGTGAGATTCGACATCTTTTATACTATAACTTGGTAGGAGTGTGCACTTGCGCTCTCACAAAAAGGGAACACCTACACGCCCTACACGCTCCTAAATAGAGTACACCCTAACGTTCTACAAGTGTTTGACGCCGTTGCCGGGGATTGGTAACAGCGAATTTCGTTTTTAATTTTCTCACTTTTTCTTTACTTTTTATTTTATTTTTATTTTTAATCGAAAAAAAGAATTTTACAGTTTCCTTTGCTAGTGTATGACCATGGGGAACCCAAAAGGGGAACTCCTCTTTTACGACGATATCCAGCATAAAGCAAGAGAACTTAAGAAGGAGATCAGAGTAGTCCTAAGGAAAAACAAAAAAGAAAAGGAAAAAGCAATGTAAAACGACAACCCTGCCAACAATGACACGAACGACAACAAGACATGCCGCCCAGAGGTTAGCAAGACTTGCCGCCCAGAGGTCAGCAAGATCCACCAAGGCAGGATTCCCCTATTCCGCCCAGGCAGCCACAGTAGGTTCGAACCACTAGGGATTATTTGGAACATGACTTTAGAGGGTTCGATCCGACAGTGACAGAACCTGAGATCGAAGCGGACCACTTCGAGTTAAAGCTCGTCATGTTTAACATGATCAACACATTATAGAAATTTGAAGGGACTGCCACAGAAGATGCTCGACAGCACTTGAGAGGATTCATGGATATCTGCAGAGCATTCAAAATACATGGGGTCCATCAAGACGTCCTGAGGTTGAGATTATTCCCCTATTCACTAAGGGATATGGCAAAATAGTGGTTAAACAACCAGCCATCAACATCGTTTAACACATGGACAGAGCTGTGTAAAGACTTCCTGGACCGTTTCAGCCCGTCCAATGTCACAGACAGACTGCACAATGAGATAACAGCCTTCAGACAAGGGAATGACGAGCCGATGTATGAAGCATGGAAGCGGTACCAACATATGCTGAATAACTTCCCGCTACATGGTCTTCCGGCTTGAACTCAGGTATCAATATTCTACAACGGGGTGAACTACCCAACACGGATGATGATTGATGCCTCAACCAATGGGATCATCCTTGATAGACCACCAGAGAAGGCACTGCGGATTTTGAACCAAGCCGCCAAGAATGACTACAAGTATCCAAAAGCCCGCCGAGGCGGCGTTAGGCGGCCAACCATTGTGAACAAGGTAGCAGCCTCAGAATCTGCCAATGCCTGCCTTGACACACTGACAGAGCTAGTCATGAGTATCGTGAAACCTACTGGAAGGGGTATGAGGTAAAGGCTGTGGAGCTGTTCTGTGACGAGTGTGGGGGAAACCATGACTCCTCTGACTGCACCGCATCTGCCAATTTTATGGGAGGATATGAAAGGAACATCAAACCTGCCCAGAATACCTACAACCCTGGATGGAATAATCATTCCAATTTCTCCTGGAGCAACCCAAGGTCTGCTGCAAACCCACCACAACAACATGGAGATTATCAACAGAACCTGTCACGAGAGCTGCCTCCACAACAATAGAATACGAACACTTATTCCTTAGAATCTACCTTGCATACTTTTATATCCCGTACTAATGATTTTATTTCTAATACGAATAAATTTATTGATAAAACTAAATCTTTATGTACAAGACGGAAAGCAGGATGAACAGCCAAGAGGCAGCTATAAAAAATCTAGAGACTTAGTTCGGGATGTTTGCTCAGGTTATCAATACTAGGCCAATGGGTGGATTACCTAGTGACACTGAAATAGCGAAAGGGAAATCCCATGAACAGTGCAAAGCTATAACAACCAAAAGCGGGATAAACACTACAAGACCCATCCATGCCTGTTGCAAGAGAAACAACACAGGTCGAACCAGTTCAAGCCGACAGACAACCTGTAGCGGTAGCATCAGACGAAAGCAACAAGGAACCATATCAGGAACTGGCAGATAACACTAGGAATGAACGGTCAGATTCTGAACCAATCACCTCTTCCCAAGATAGGATGCCCATCAAAGCAAAAACTATCAACCATGTACCTCCACCACCATTTCCACAAAGATTGAAGAAACATAAACAAGAGATGTAGTATAAAAAGTTCCTAGATGTTCTAAAGCAAGTCAAAATCAATCTTCCACTGATAGAGTTGATTGAACAAATGCCCAGCTATGCCAAGTTCTAAAAAGATATGGTATCCAAGAGAACAAGGATCGAGGAATTGAAACAGTGGTTGTGACAGAAGGATGCATGGCCATGCTGCACAATAAGGCGCCGCCCAAACAAAAAGTTCCGGGCAGCTTCATAATCCCCTGCAAAATAGGCAGCAACCACTCCGTACGAGCAATATGTGACTTAGGGGCGAGCATCAACTTAATGCCCAAATCTGTTTTCCAGAAACTAGGAATAGGAAACTCCCGCCCAACAATAGTAATGCTTCAGCTGGCTGACAGAACATATGTACAACCGGAAGGAAAAATTGAGGACATCCTGGTAAAGGTGGAAAATTTTATTTTCCCTGCCGATTTTCTGGTACTAGACTGTGAAGTAGATGAAAAGGCACCAATAATCCTGGGGCGACCATTCCTTGCTACAGGCAGAACACTGATTGATGTGGAAAAATGTGAACTTACGATGAGGGTAGACGATCAATAAGTAAAATTGAACGTCTTCCAGTCTATGAGGCTAGCTGATGATCCGGAAGAATGCAAGCTAATGGAAGCCTTCTCAAAGTCTTACTTTGAAGTCAACAGACCTTGCCTACAACAAGACTGTCTAGACAGCAACCTCGGCAGCCATTTAGATACCTGCCCAAAAGATGAACAACGTAATGAGTGGACAGAGGAGGAATTAGAAGAACAGAAAGAAGCATACCAGATAGCAAACATGCCAAGTAAGTACTTTGAACCACTGAATTACACAGAAAAAGGGGGCAAAGTATTCAAACCATCCACCGAACAACCTCCCACTCTTGAGTTAAAAGCCTTACCTGCACAACTTAAGTATGTTTTCCTGAGACCTAATGATACACTGAAGTAATAATTTATTCCAAGTTGCAGCCTAAATAGGAACAACAATTGACAGCACTGCTGCAGCAGCATAAGAAGGTAATAGGCTGGACCATAGCAGATATAAAGGGAATAAGCTCGACAATTTGCATGCACAAAATCCAGCTTGAGCAGGAGCAAAAGCCAAATGTCGATGCCCAGAGGAGATTAAATAAGGCCATGAGAGAAGTTGTCAAAAAGGAGATCATCATGTGGTTAGACGTTTGTATCATATATCCTATCTCGGACAGTGAATGGGTAAGCCTGGTACAATGTGTGCCAAAGAAAGGTGGCATAACTGTGGTAAGCAATGACAATAATAAATTAATACCAACCAGAACAGTAACTGGTTGGCGAATATGCATGGATTACCGCAAGTTAAATAAAGCAACTAAAATGATCACTTTCCATTACCTTTTATTGATCAAATACTTGACCGCCTTGCTGGCAAACTCTTTTATTGCTTTATGGATGGATATTCAGGTTATAACCAGATCGCCATCGCACCGGAGGACTAGGCCAAAACAACCTTCACCTGCCCATATTGCATTTATGCTTTTCGAAGAATGCCATTCGGTTTGTGCAACGTCCAGACCACATTCCAGTGATGCATGATGGCTATCTTCTCCGGCATGATAGAAGATTTCATGGAAATCTTCAGGGATGACTTCTCTGTCTTCGGCAGCAGCTTCGGCAACTGCCTCGGAAACCTTGAAAAAGTACTCACCAGATGTGAGGAAATAGACCTGGTACTTAATTGGGAAAAATGACACTTTATGGTTGATGAAGGCATAGTCCTGGGGCATAAAATTTCCGCACAGGGAATAGAGGTAGAAAAAGCCAAGATTGAAGTAATCGCCAACATACCGCCGCCGACAGTTATCAAGGGCATTCAGAGTTTCCTGGGGCACGCATGTTTTTATCGCAGATTTATTGAGATTTTTTTCTAAAATCTCTAAACTGTTCAACTTCGATGAGGCATGTCAAGAGGCATTCAAAACCTTAAAAGAAAAAACTAGTGACATCACATGTGGTAGTTCCCCCCCTGATTGGAGTCAACCCTTTGAACTTATGTGTGATGCCAGTGATATTGTCGTTGGCCCCGCCCTAGGACAGTGCAGAGATAAAATCTTTCATGTAACCTACTACGGTAGCAAAACACAAAATCCTACCCGAACCAACTACACCATTACAGAGAAAAAGTTGATGGCAGTAGTGTTCGCCTTCGATAAGTTCCAGCCCTACCTTATTGGCACAAAGGTGATAGTCCACACAAATTATTCTGCCTTAAGGTATCTGTTCGCAAAGAAGGATGCAAAGCCCCGCCTGATCCGTTGGATCATGCTGCTGCAAGAGTTTGACATATAAATTTGAGACATGAAGAGCACATAAAATCAAGTGGCAGATCATCTCTCTCGACTTGAGAATAGACAAGAGAAAACCTCCAATAGCAAAATTCAAGATGCATTCCCTGATGAGTAGTTGCTACTAGCCTCTGCTCTGGTAGCCGCCCTGGAAGCTGAAGGCATCTCACTTGCCGCCCACGAAGAAGCCGCGACAACAACATCGACAGACACACCCTGGTACGCAGATATTGTGAATTATTTAGTATCTGATGTTTTGCCCTATTAATTTAACTTTCAAGGAAAGAAACGATTCCAACATGATGCTAAGCATTATTTTTGGGACGAGTCTTTCTTGTTTAAAAACTGTGCAGACCAGGTTATCAGACGGTGTGTCCCAGAGGATGAACAACAAGCCATACTCTCACAGTGCCACATAACACCATATGGAGGCCATTTTGGAGGGCAACGCATGGCAGCAAAAGTGCTACAATCAGATTTCTTTTGGCTGACACTGTATAAAGACGCCCAAGCATTCTACATACAGTGTGATAGCTGCCAAAGAACAAGAAACATATCGAGAAGGAACGAAATGCCCCTAAAAACAATCTTGGAGGTCGAGTTATTTGATGTTTGGGGGATAGATTTTATGGGACCATTCCCATCTTCGTGTGGTAATATGTACATCCTTCTAGAAGTTGACTATGTTTCCAAGTGGGTAGAGACCATTGCCACCCCTCACAATGATGCAAAGACCGTCCATAGGTTCTTACGAAAGAACATATTTAGGAGGTTTGAAATTCCAAGAGCAATCATTATTGACGAGGGCACCCATTTCGATAACAAAATTGATTGCCAAAGCACTCCAAAAAGTTGGTGTCAAGCACAAGATTGCCGTGGTATATCAAGAACAAAAAAATGGGCAAGCATAAATTTCGAATAGGGAAGTCAAGACCATCTTGGAGAAAGTTGTAAACCCGAGTAGGAAAGATTGGTCGTTGAAATTAGACGATGCTCTTTGGGCATACCGACAGCATACAATATACCACTCGGGATGTCCCTATATCATCTAGTATACGGAAAGGCCTGCCACCTCCCCGTCGAAATAGAACACAAGGCATATTGGGCAATCAAGGCAGTAAACTTGGATTGGAAATAGGCTGGCGAAAAGAGATTACTGAATCTGACAGAAATGGAGGAATTCAGGCGGGAGGCATACGAGAACGCAAAGTTGTACATGGAAAAAGTAAAAAAATGGCATGACAACAAGATACAGCAGTAGCAGTTCCTGCCCGGGCAGCACGTGCTGTTGTTCAATTCCCGCCTTAGGTTGTTTCCTGGGAAGTTAAAATCAAGATGGTAAGGACCGTTCGAAGTAGTCCAAGCCTTCCCACAGGGTGCCGTGACAATAAAACCAGTAAATGGAGAGACAGAGTTCAAAGTTAACGTGCAACGATTAAAGCACTATACGCGGGACTTTGCCCCAAAAGAATAGGAAGTATTCACATTGGGGGATGCCCACCCCACTGTGATATAACCTTATCTTTTCATATCTTTACCGCTTTAGTAGGAGTAGTTTTTATGACTAGGTTTTATTTGTTTTCATTTTCTTTATTATTTATTCCCGTCTCACAATTAATTATGCAAGTCCAAACCAAAAAATATCAAAGACCTCAAAGCGCAGGGCAACAATGCCAAGCCCGCTGCCATGACCTGCCAATGACAGCAACCTAAGTCTTCTTCCCCTTTTCTTGCCTTTATTTTTCTTTTATTTATTTTTCCAGTTTTGTGCATTGAGGGCAATGCCCGTCTCGAGTTGGGGGGGGGATAGCTCTCACATCATTTGTCTAGGCATACTTAGTAGCATATAGGTTGCATTGTACTTGCCTTAGTAATAATCAGAATTTTTTTTACATAACTTGTGCCTATGATAGGATAGCCGATTACTTATTTTCGCACCAATAATAAATTGAACTTAATATGGGAAAAGCATGAAAAATGACTTAGAATTTTTTTTTATTTGCCAAAAATATCAAACACCTCTGTTACTTGCTGAATTTGTTAGAAAATCCAATGAACACTGCCTGTTGTTTTTATAATTCTTTGTAAAGTTCTAACAAATGGTTGCAGGTGGCCGCCGAGGCAGACAAGAAAAACATAAAAATACTGCACTGCCTCGGCAATTGACGTAAAATCAAAGAACATTACTTTTTTACCCAAGAGGTGCCCGCAACAGGCTCTAAGAAAAATCATGTGCGAGGACACTCCGTTGCTATCAAAGTCAATGAATCTGAAAGTTTTGAAGTGACAGACAAATTAGCATGAGTGAATGAAAGTCTTCACAAGATGACTCTACTCCAAGGGTTCGGGGTTTTGTAGTTTGCTCTTATCTTAATCTCAGACCTAGAAGAGTAGTTGTGATAAGCTGAAGCCCTCATTGCCATGATTAAAATATTGTGCTTAACTATGCTGCCTCGACAACAACCTTATATATCGTAACAACAACTTTGTTTATTTAATTATTCTGCATATTCGGCATGTATAGAGTCCTACGCACACTGCACTGGCATTAGAAATTAATTCTGAGTTATTTTCGTGTTTAATTCCCTTCACTAATTTAATATAGGTGCCACGGCCTTGAGGTATGAAATCAAGTTGAAAAACTTGTTTTTCTTTCTAGTTATTATTAGAGCAAGTATGTTTAGGTTGCATTGCTTGAGGACAAGCAATAGTTCGAGTTTGAGGTTGTGTAAAGTGTCCACAAGTTCTATATTTCATGCACATTCCATCTCATATTATTGTTGTTTTTAAGCACATGTTAGGCATAATTAGGATCATGCATTGCATTTTACAGTATTTCTTTACTTTGCCTTGCTTTTATAGATTATCTTTTAATTGGTGAAGAAAGATACTGTTTTAGTGTATTTTTGGTTTTAGGTTCTAACGACTGACAGAGGGAAAGAGGATTTGAGGATGCGATGCTAAGGCAGCGAATCATGGAGCTGTATTGATGCAATTCCAGCCGAAGATAGTAGCTGTCGAGTAGCTTTTGAGTGCTGCTGCCGCCGACCTTGCTGCTTACGGAAGCAAACTATGGAGATGGAGAACCGGAGTGCAATTTGTAAAGCTAAAAACCCTAATTCTATCGATGTTATCCACTCTATTTTCCGACATCTGTAGCAGCGGGCAGAGCCGCCGAAGCGAAATCTCAAGATTGCTTGCGGGAAAAGGCAACATGATAAAGTCCACATTCAACTCAAAGAAGTCAGAGTTCAAAGTCACATTAAATGTGAAAAGCTACTTTTTAAGACTTCTACTTCAAGAAGCACTAGACCTAGCTATGGTCTATAAATACTCATTGTAATTCTAATTCAAGGCATCTTAGGTTTTCTTAGGGCATAGCTAGGGTTTTCTGCCGCCATCTTGTTCTAAACTTCCCTTGGGTTTGGGGTTATGTTGTAAATTAGTTGTGAGAACGATTGTTTAGGTTTCAAGTTTGTTTTCAATAAAATATTACAAGTTTACTTAATTCATGTTCTTCACTTCTTCAATTAGTTTCGAAAGTCCAATTGAAGAAATTCATTTGTCGGGAACGAGAGTGTCAAACTCACGAAAGAATTAAGTACGGTCTCATCATGTCGAGGTGTTGACTAATTCATCTTTGACATAAGTTAGAATTTCAGCGGCTAAAAGGAGCAACCAAACGTCGGCTGCCTGTGTTAGGTTTACGCTGAGATTGCTAGGTATTTCCTACATCATGTGGTGACAGAATCCTTGCCTAGACATAGGAAGGATCACTTCAGAATTGCTCTACCGAACTTGGAGTATCTGCCGGACTTGCCA
Source organism: Hibiscus tridactylites (assembly GCA_958450335.1). Taxonomy (NCBI): domain Eukaryota; kingdom Viridiplantae; phylum Streptophyta; class Magnoliopsida; order Malvales; family Malvaceae; genus Hibiscus; species Hibiscus tridactylites. The sequence continues at coordinate 96,149,374 of OY288267.1, read as the reverse complement.
CCAGGACTTCTCTCCATTCCACTTACCGAGACAACGAAAGTTGCAAGAGCAGAGATCCCCTACGGTAGCGAAAGAGCCGCAGCCTCAATCCGCCATTACTCGCTGAGGCAGCATATCGTGGTAGTGCAAAACAACTTGGCTTTTTCAACGCAGTTCCACACTAAGCAGGAGCATAACCCTACCCTCTCTATCAACCTGATCACTTCCTCTTTTACTTGTGTTTTATTTTACTTTTCTTCTCAAACAATCATTCTTACTTGTGCAATTTAGTTTTCCTTGTGCAGGAACTATAATTCGAATCGAGCTGTCCAATCCTCGTGGGAGACGATATCTTATATACTATAACATGACAAGAGTGTGCACTTGCGCTCCTAAATAGAGTACACCATAATGCTCTACACCACACGACCAAAATGTTAATTAATCTTGCCATGGAGGGGAAAACCATAAGGTTTTGGCAAGATGGGGACTTATTATATGCTCGAGGACACCGTCTTTATGTGCCTCAGTTTGAAGAGTTACGCAAGGGGATCACGAGGGAATGTCATGATTCAAAGTGGGCTGGACATCCATGGATTACTCAGACGATGCCCTTGATTGTCGAGCACTACTATTGGCCGCACATGGTGGCAGATATTGAAGCCTATGTGAGGACTTGTCTTGTGTGCCAACAAGACAAGATTGAGATGAAGAAGCCAGCGGGACTGTTGCAACCTTTTCCCATTACCGAACGACCATAGGAAAGTGTTTTCATGGACTTGATTCCCGAACGAACCAGAGTTCGTTCGAGGTCATGACTGGGCAGCAACCGCTCACACCCAATGTAGTTGTTGCCAAGTATGAGGGGCCTAATCCAGCAACACACAAGTTTGTCAAGGAGTGGCAAGAGCATCATTACTTATCTTGAGCTTGTTTGCACAAGGCGGGGAAGCGGAGTAGGGACGTGAACTTCCATGTTGGTGACCTTTTCCTTACCAAATTAACCGGGATCTTGCGCAACCCGACCGTGCACAAAGGGCTTGTGCGAAGATGTGAGGGTCCGTTCAAAGTTGTGAAGCGGGTAGGCACCATGGCCAATAGATTGGAGTTGCCGTCATCCATCCGAGCTAATCCATTGTTCTATGTCAATTTACTTAAGCCATACCATTAGGATGAGGGGGATCCAGATCGAGGCAAGTCACACCAAGTAGGGGTGTAAACGAGCCAAGCTTGAACGAACAAGGGTATCTCAATGTTCATTTATTTATTTATTTTTAAAGGTGTCCGAACTCGATTCGTGTTCCTTTAAATTTTTAATGGTATGTTCAAGCTCGGTTCGTTTATTTTTTGGTGCGTTCGGGCTCGGTTCGTTTAATGTTCACGAACATGTTCGTTTAATGTTCACGAACATGTTCGTTTAAATGTTCACCAATTTGTTCGTTTAACGTTCACGAACATGTCGTTTAGCGTTCACGAACATGATTGTTTATATATGTTCGTCTTTCCGTTTAGCGTTCGTCAACTTGTCCGTTTAGCATTCGCGAACATGTTCGTTTATGTTTTTTAGAATTTTAACTAAACAAACAGAAATTAAATAAAATAAAACTAAAATAAACTTCACCATTAACTTATATAACGTACCACAACAACAAAATAAAAGCATAAAAATTCAAATTCTTAAAAACATTCACAAGTATTTTCATCCTAAAACATCCACAAAAATAAAAAAAATAAAAGAAACATCCACAAACATTTTCATCCAAGAATATGTGGAAGTATCATAGACGATTTTTTTCCTTTGCTCTGGGTCTTTGTTCCTTAGGCTCTCTCGCTCCTCCGCTTTCTTAAGAAATCATAGATGATATCATAGACTATCAAGAGTTAGTAGCAATATCACAACCACAAAAGATCCATTCATGCACACAAAATTATGTTCTATACTTCTGATATGCAAACTAGATTTACAGTAGTCCTGTTTACTTTCACAAGCCACTAAAAAGATACAGCAAAATAAAAGATAAAAAACTCAGTTTTCCTCACAAAAGTTACCAGCAATCACAATACAAGGATTCTAGACTTCATTAGGATTTAATTACAACCAAACAAACCTTGAATGAAAAGGCATTTTTAGAAAGAAAAGCTAGTTGTAATACAACAAGTGTCTCACATTATTTTGTTTTTTAGGAACTGCAAAAAGCTAACAAATAGAACAAATTTAGAAGAAATGAAGTAATTTAATGCAAAAATGTTGCAAAAATAAATACCTTTGAAATTCTTCAAATTCCAACTTCAAAGTAAAGAAATCTCTTTAATTTCTTCATTGCTCTACAAAAAATTAAAATTAGATAACTAAATTAAATAAAATTTCAGATATTAAATAAATAAAACAAATATTTAAAAATTACTCACTTTAACTTTCTTTTTCAACCCATAAAAGTTTCGATACCAGTCAAAACCACAAAGTAACATTTACACCGTATCAGTTCCTAAAGATGAACGATATGCATCAATCACCCTACCACCAGCACTAAAAGCAGATTCTGAAGCCACTGTGGTGATAGGAATAGACAATATTTCACAAGCCATTTTAGATAAAATTCGAAACTTAAGGTTATTAACTTTCCACCACTCTAAGGCATCAAAATCGCCATTATTTTCCTTACAAATGAAAACTCCTTCCAAATATATATCTAATTCAGACTTAACATTGTCAATTGTGTCAACACTCCTAATATATCTCTCAAACTTGGACCTTCCAATCATAACTTTACCCTTGCTTATTTTACTAGTGGTAAAGGCATTGGTGACAACATTTTCTTGCACATTATTATCTGTCATTGTATCAACATTAGCTGTTGTATATTCATCCACATATTCCTTATAAAGCTCATATAGACTATCACGTACAATGCAAATTTGTCTAACAGCTTCCTCTTCAGAATAAATAACATGAAAACTGAAGTCAATCAGTTTCATCTTATTCCGAGGATCTAGTATGACAGCAATAGAAATAAGCAAATTGCATTCACCCTAATATTTATCAATTTTTTTGCATTTTATCGACCATTTGTCTCATCCAAAGTTGCTCACTCAAAGAATTCTCTATCAACAGCTCTTTGATACTCCAAAGTTCAGGAAGGAATAAATTTGAAGTTGGATAATCAGAACCTAATATTTATTAAGAAAAAATATTGAATCAAGTAACATAAATAAAAATTAAGAAATAATGAAAAAAATTAGATATACTGAAATTGTTTACCTGAGATAATGTTGGTAACTTCATTAAAAAGTGCCAAGAAAGAACTAACTTCCTCAACCCTCACCCAATCTTCATCACTTGGCAAATACTTATAACTTGCATCCCGTTGAGCATACCGCGGGAACACATCCTTAAACTCCAATGCACATGACAACATAGCATATATTGCATTCCATCGTGTACAACAATCTAAAATCAACCTCTTATTTGGCATCTGAGGTTGTTTAACAATATCACTGAACATAGTCAAACGTACAATGAATGCTGTGATGTGCTTCACACTTTCCCTTACATTGCCAATCACATCTTCAATTTCAGAAAGACCATCATGCACCGATAGGTTCAAGATATGGGAACAACATCTGACATGAAACAATTTCCCATTCAAAGGAAGCCTTTTATGAAATGAAAGGCTATCTTTCAACATTCTTACAGCTGTATCATTGTAAGAAGCATTGTCTACAGAAATTGAACACACTTTTCCTTCAATACCCCAGTCTTGTAAGCATTTGTATAATGCGTCATATACAACAACTCCACTATACGGAGGAGGCACATCAACAAAGTTAAAAATTCTTTTTTATAGATTCCAATCCGAGTCCACAAAATGAGTCGTTAAGACCATGTATTGAATCTTTTGACCAGACTTCCACATATCGGTTGTAATGCTAATCCTATTCACTGTCTTCAACAATCCATTTAACCTCTTCTTCTCAACCTCATAACTTGTCCAGCAATAGGTTTTGACCGTCGCACGAGAAATTTTTGTATAGAGTGGACTTACAGTTTTCATCAACAAAGTGAATAGCTCATATTCAGTAAATGCAAAAGGTAATTCATGAACCATTATCATATGAGAAACAACTTCTCTTATCTTCTCTTGGTCATATTTCCAAGTATGGATACCACTCGCACTGTCAGATCTAGGTGATTGTGGAGGTAGAAAAAGATTGCCTTGTCCCTTTAAAGATATTTGACGTCTCACACAACCATCTAAGTGTCTTTTATATTGTATGGTTGAACCATCTTTGTTCTTCACAAGTTTGATCTTACAGTGATTACACTGTACTTTTTCAGTACCATCAACAAGTTTAATTACAGTCAGTTCCTGCCAAACATTTGATGTCTTATTTCTATTTCTCCTCGTATAAGTGCCAGTTTCAGTATCATCCAAACACTCGGGATCTTCAGGGGTTGGTCTTTCATGAGTTGTATCTCGAGCATTGGAAGTTTCATTTTTTTCCTTCAATGACATCCATCGGTGATGAAGAACCAGTACACGAATGATGACCTTGTTCCGAATTATATGACATACCTAAAAATTTAAAATCAAATCATTATTAATGAATAACATCAACTATGATAAACAAGTTCTATAAAAGCAATAATACATATTGCTTAAACAAGATAAAAGAGAATAATATACCATAAATAAAGTTCTCAAAATGTCACCCCGAACTCTTTGCGACCTCCCCGAACACCATTTTGGAGAGACTGTTAGAAAGAGTCGGAATGTCGGATCTTATAGGAGGATATACATATTACTAAAATATACAAAATAAAAAACTCTTTCGCATACCTTTGAGAAATTTATCAAGAGTTGTAACAAATTTTTGACTTGAAGATGAAACTATATTGAATCCAAGACGAAACTAAGCTGCAACAAAATACAAATTCGATTGCATCATTAATCTCGTACAAAAGACTGAGTACATTAGTTTATACAGACTCCTAGTTTACATAGGAGTAATAGAAAATTTTACACTACAAATAGGGAACAAATCAATGCAGCTTACAACAAAACCTAATAAGACATGAAAACCAAAATATGATCTTAAACTCTACTGTAAACGTAAAATACCAAAAATAACTCTAAAACTATAAAATACTCCAAGTCTCCAATTCAACTCCATAGATATATAACAAAGCAACAAATTTTGAGAATTCAAATACACAAGCAAAAGTTAATTTTGAGAATTTTAAAACTATAAAATACTCCAACTCAACTCTATATATATAATCAATGCATTCAATATAACAAATAACAAGATATATCATTTGAAAATAAAAGCAAAACAACCAATAGGCTTATACCATTAAAAACATAAGCACTGATTAAAAACATAAATATGAATTTGATAGTGATACTCACCCAACACACACACAAACGAAAGAGATTGACAAAGAAGATGAAAGGAAAGCGGCACAAAGATTCGAATGGTTGGTGGTGGCGAACGAAAGAGATTGGCAAAGAAGATGAAAGGAAGGCGGCACAAAGATTCGAATGGTTGGTGGCAGCGAACAGAGAGGGTGACGGTGAACGGTGGCGCAAGGGAGAACCGATAGCCCGGTGGTCGAAGGTTGATCAAAATAAAGGGTGAGGAGACGAGTGTTTATTTTCAAAGGGATGCGGCTGCAGAAATTGGGGAATAGGGTGATTAGGGTTATAATATGGTTTATATACTTTGAACTATGGGTTATTTTTAAAGGAGACAAGTGTTTATAAATTATAATATGGTTTATATCCAGATATTCGAATCCAAATTTATTACTTAGTTTAACAAAATTTTCAAATTTAATGTTTATAATTTTACACACATTTTTAGACTAAAAATTACATATTTTCATATTTTGATTGATTTTGATTTATGAGATTTAAAATAAATGGAACTCATGATTTGAATAAAGAAAAAAATAGAAATTGAAAGAAAGACAACTTACACCGGTGTAAATCAGTTCTTTAATTTACTAAACAACCAACACTGTCTTACACCGATGTAAATCAGTTCTTTAATTTACTAAACAATCAACATTGTTTTACACCAGTGTGAATCAGTTCTTTACACCGTCTTACACCCCTACTTTGAACTTTATAAACGGACATAAATGAGCTAATAAATGAACATAAATGGGCTTATAAATGAACATAAACGATCCTTTAAATGAACATAAACGAGTCTATAAATGAGCTTCTAAACGAACATAAACGAGTTTGTTCATGAACATAAACGAGCCGAACACACCTATGTCCGTGTTCGTTCGTTTATTAAACGAACATAAAATTTTTGTTCATACTCGTTTATTTAGCTTAATAAACGAACATAAACGAACGTTATACGAACGGTTCATGAACAGTTCGTCGAACGCTCTGTTCATTTACACCCCTAACACCAAGTGCCAGTTATAGTGAAGGTCTCATACGAGAATGAGGTTCGGGAGATCCAAGCAAAAAGAGTCATTCAACGTCTGAGTTACCGACCGAGGCATGAGTACTTTGTTCAATGCAAGGGACTTCCCGACAGTAAGGGGAGTTGGGAACCAGCCGAGGCCCTTTAGCAGTTTAGAGACCAAGTGGACCAGTATCATTCTAGCCGCGCGATGGGGGCGTCGCTAAATCTAGTGGGGAGAATGTCATAGACCATGGACCAGGGACCGAGACCAGCGAGCACCATGGTGCAACCAACGTAAACCAGGCTGTCCAAAAGGCCCTTTGCACCATCCTGTGCATGTCCAATCCAGCTTGAGTTGGCCCAATACGAGCTGACCAAGTCCTTGGAGAAAATTAGCCATGTAAATATTAATTTCCTTTATTTAGATTAATAATTCATGGTCTTCCTTGATTTGAGGGATTCTTAGAGATTTAGAGTGATCTAGACCGTTGAAGTATTTTAAATTCAACCGTTGGAAGTAGGGGGCATCAACTATAAATGGAGGCTTGCCCCTACCTCATTTACTCACTTCATTTTTTAGGAATACATTAACCTTCACTCAACACTATCGCTTCTCTTTGTGTGTCATCTCTTTCTGTTGTTCTTTTCGTTTCCGCAAGGATCTAAACAATTTTTCTTGATCACTTTCAGGCTTACTTAGTCGCACCAGCATCCGAAAGTCGTCTAAGGCCGCACGTACTAAGTAGCGAAGTTCTACGGATGTGACATATACATAATGCTACTATGTATAAAAATGAAAAAATGTAATTTTTTTTATCAAAAGTTTAAAAAAGGTATATTAAAAAATGTTTTCTTTCTCATTTTCTTAGCATCTAAACACTCATTTAAGATTTTGATGATTTTTTATTTTCTAGCATTTGGAACATCAACAACGAAACATGAACAGTAAAAATTCTCTTTGAATCGAAAAGAGCAACATAACTTAAAATCATAATAATTTTATCGTCGTATTGTTATATTGAGACTTAGAAAGTCATGAGTCAAAACTTTAATTTTAGGATTCTTGAAACCTTTGTTTATTTAATAAGAAGGATAATATTATATCTCGAATTTTTAAATAAAAAAGGATTAAGTTCATTATATTATGAATAAATTAATATAATGCATATGTTTTGGGGCCTAAAATTATTATTATATTGAGCTTGTTTCAACTTTAATGACAGTGACTTGTTTGACACAAAATTTTAATTGAGTGACATGATTCTTCCTTAACCTATAATTAAGTGACTCAATTGTTACTTTTAGAAGAAGAGTAACATGTTAGTTACTAAACCTATAACTAAGTGACATCTAGTGTAATTTATCCAGCTTTTAATTGTATTTTTGCATTGAAAATGTGAATAAAATATCTCTTTTAATCGATGTCCACTAACTGGTCGAGTGGTCAAGGATACTCACGTTGTCCTCATTTTCTGTGGGTTCGAATCCAATAGTAAATGTAATAGATCATGAAATATATTTTTCAACAACAATATCCAAAAAAATTAATCGATATTGTACATTTAAAGTAAAAAAAGATATTTGGAGTTGTTCCCGAATAAAAAACGTTGCTCTTTTTTTTTATCGAAAGAGGGAATTCATTAATAAAGGAAAAACACAAACAGAGCACGTGCATCCACCCCTAGGCCATACAAGACAATGCATGGGAGAATACAAAACACAATCTCCAGCAAACGAAGAGACGTGGAAACAAAAGCGAAAACAAAGATCCTAAACATCCAAACTAAGCCAAGGACTATTCGTTGATTCATTGATACATATACCATTTGTAACATATATATTTTTGGATTTATCTCTCATCAGAAACGCTCTCTTATGGATCGTCTTTAGGGGGTCCAACGTAGTCTTGATCAACGACGTTCCACTTTCTTGACACAATTGGAATGTCAGTTAATGCTCGACCTCGACCAAACTCTCGACCAAGAATAATTACTTTGGAGTATTTGCTCTTTTCCTTTTCTACTCCCAAACCATAGTTCATCTGTAATGTAAGTCTAATAATCACCTTAATCATAGTTTAATAAAATATGAAAAATAGATCCAGTTAAGATTTCATGTTTTTCTGAAACATGCTCTTTTCCTTTTCTACTCCAAAACTAGTTTTCATCATTTTACTAACGTATCCATCCAAAAAGAAGCACTAGTCGTGGTAGCACTAGTCGTGACTCGACTAATTTCGAGAATAATTCTGCGTAAGTCATAAGAATGGGTTCGAAGTGAAATTTCTTATTCCCTTGGTACTTCTGTTTTTCCTTTGGCATTGGAGCTGCTGTATTCACGACTTGAGAACGAGGTTTGTTAACAATCACCCCTTTTGGGTACCTAGGGTTGTAAGCGCTCGTCATATTTATCTCGTTTTCCTTCTTTTTATAGGGCTTCATTGTGTTGCCCCTATCTATTTTTTCATTATCGACTGCTGTCCAGATTAACTCCCCATTCATTAGCATGTTTGTCAATCCCTTAGTCGCATGATGTATCATACGATCATAAAAGGGGCCCTTCAAAGTCTCTACGAACATATGGGTGATCTTGTTTTACAGTAGTGGTGGTTGTACCTGAGCAGCTACGTCTCGCCATCTTTGCGCATATTGGCGAAAGCTTTCATTATGTTTCTTCTCTATCCCTTGTAGAACGAGCCGAATAGGGACCATGTCAGTCACATGTTTATATCGCTCGATAAAAGCTCTTGAAAAATCCCTCCAGGTTCGTACACTTTCCCGGCTCAACTAAGTGTACCAACGGGATGCAGATCCTGACAAACTATCCTGGAAGCAATGAATGACCAGGTTCTCATTATCTGGGTGCGTTGACATCCTTTGGCAGTACATGGTCATGTGGGCCGAGGGACAGGTGGTTCCATCGAACTTCTCAAAGTCAAGAACCTTAAACTTCAGGGGGTGACTAAGTCAGTTACTAGGCTCAGGTCTCTGGCATCTATACCGCCATAGATCTTCCCTTCGTAGAGGGCTCTAATGATTCCCTCTAGCTTGTCACAACGATCCTCCAGCTTTTGGTTCGCTCTAGCCTTATCAGTGACTTCGTCGAGGTCAGGTACCTCGTAATCCTGGGTTTCCTCGTTATTAAACCCATGCACTTTTGGGCCATTGGCAGAAGATCCTCCTAGATGGAGTTGAAACTTGGCTTTGGATGGGGCAGCTTCCCCTTAAGTCCCTAAGTGGGCATAAGCAATCCTAGGAAATTGTGGTAAAGTATCAATAGCCTAAGAGGTCTTCCCCCTATCGGGATCCTTAAACCATAGCATAGCTGCAATCTAGCTGATTGTATTCTTCTGAGCTTGTGCAATATCTTCATTCAAATCCTTTTCTATCTTGTCCAGTGTAGACTTTGTAGAAGATGTGTAAAGTAATGCTGGAAAAAAGGGGGCAATTTATAAAGAGTGAGCAATTATAAAGCAACGCCAAGAGTCTTTTGCGTGGAAGTATACACGGTCTGCAAGTAATACAACAATAAGCTGAGTATCGATCCCACAAAGTTTGACTTAGAATTCGATTGTTTGATTGTTACTTGCTTTCAAAGAAAAGATGTTTGTTTTGAAGACTGTTTTGAAACTATTAAAAAGAAAAATAAAAGTAAAGTAAAATGTTGGCAAGGAAGGTGTTCTTGATGAATGATGCGTGTTGGCAGTGAATGCCAGGTTTTAATGTTCCTAATGCCAACCCTTGTTGGTAAACTGTCTTGGCATTGTTTTTCGAGCAGTTGCAACATTAGCAATGCCTCTCTCAATGGTCATTTCCCTAAGTCGATTATGCAAAACCACCTATATTTCTATAATGAATGTTTCTGAATGAACCGAGTTGATTAAGTACTAATCTATACTCCTAGGGGATATATATCACTTCTGAAGTAAGTTCATCTACTTGAGCAACTTCTCTCGAAGCTTCTCTCTCTAGTATTCAATATCTTAATCGTCACCACCCAAAATATGTTAAGATATTGAAGGGAAATAGGCTAATTGTGCCATCTCTCGCTTGGAAAAGTACTTAGGAAAAATTCAAGTATGTCGAATAGAAAAACTATGCCGAAACAAAATTATTATTAAAGAAACTAAGGCATGATTGCAACGTTTAAACCAAACATCCCGTACCAACTATGAAATTTGCTCATGGTTAGGGATTTAACAAACAAAACCATAACCGTTTTCAAATACATCCTCATAAAAACAAAAGGGAAACAACTTAAAGCCAAAGGAATAGGCTTGAGGGGTCTCTCGATCCAACCCTCAAATATAGGTTTTCGGCAAAGTGGTTGAACCTCCCTCCCTTGGTGTAGCCGACCTTCACTCGTTGATCACTCCAACACCTCACTCCAATCACTCTAAGCCTTCACGGTCCTCTCAAATGCTTGATTGGTTGGTGTTTAAAAAGGCTTCCGAAGAGGGGAATATGATAGCTTCTTCTTTTGAATTTCAAATGCTCCAAGGATAAGATATTGAGTCTTATCCGACCGGTGTGATAGCTTATCAAGCTAGGGCTGAAGTCAACATGCCGATGTTTCCTTGGCACACAAGCTTGGCAAGTCTTTTCCACCATAGCTTGGCATCACCTTATATGCTATTTTTTCGGAGATTGGTCCATTTGTGATCTTTTAGCAGCCTAATCTTTTCCTATTTTTCAGGGTTCAACAACCTCTTGGAGTGGCATCAAGTTCACTTCTCTGCCAACAAATGCTTGGCACTGTTTGGTCCTTCTATGCCAACAACACTTGGCATTCTCCTTGGCAATTCTAAGTGTGTTCCTTTCATGTGTCGAAGCCTATGTTAAACCTACAACAATAGCCACCAAAACAACCCTTCACACTGACATAGATAGCATACTAAACTCCTTATGCAAATGCATGATTCTAACAACCTAATACAACTAAATGTACCTAAAACAAGCAAGAGCATTGTAAAATTGGCATTAAAAATTGTACTTTTGGAGAGGTAACACCCCCAAACCTAACTCATTTCTTGTCCTCAAGTAATGCAAAGAAAGAAAATAAAAACTGTGAAAAAGTTACCTCGACAAAATTTTGGTTGTAATACCAACAAATGCTGACAAGCAGAATTTGGCTCTATGTCTGTCCTCGGTATCTTAGTGTAATTATGCCAAGTAGGTAATAATTCAAGCCCAGCAATATAACTCTAGTCTAAATTCATGAATGTGCATGATGTGTGGGCAATATGCATCAAGTAACCTTTCACTCCCTTAGCCAATTTTACTTCCTAAACTCAGATATATTTTTTCTTTGCCAAGGGTTTCTTGGCATTGACTTAAGCTTGCTTCGTGACACTGTTTAGCGTGAGAGATAAGAGGGAGCATACTGTTGCGTGTAAATAAGACTATCGAAATAGTGCAAGTGTACACGATGCAAGTAGTAAAGTGATACTAGAGTATCGGATATCGTCTCCACATGGACTAGAAATAACTCAATCATTGAATTGCTGCACAAGAAAAAGAAATAGTTTAAATGATTGTTGGAAGAAATCTTGAATAAAAACTAAAGTAAAAGATAAAGGAATTAGATTGAGAGAATAGGCCGGTATTGAATTGCTCAGTAGTGCAAGTGTTGCACTGTTCAGAGGAACTTCTGTCGTTATGTTGTTGTTCCTGTCGCGGCAGCACCTGTTTTTGGGCACCTCTAGCTATATTCCTAGAGTCGGTGTTAGGCACCTATAGGGGTATTGAGTCTAAGTTTTTCTTTTATTCTTTTCCTAGAGCCAGTGTTAGGCACCTCTAGGGGAAACTCAAGTAGTTAAGCTTTTCTACTCTAGTTTACTAGTATAAATCTAGACAACATATAAGTCACAAAAAGTGTTTTTGGAAGTTCAGAACTATAGCAAGGCTCTAAATAATTCCTAAAAACAATCTAAAGGCACTGCCATGACAGAGTCTGTCGCGACAGGTAAGTGTAGTTCAAAGACAATAAAATAAACAAAACAAGAAAAACATAACAAAAAGATAAAATATCAAAAGAAACAACAAGCATAATAGAAAAGCACTTAAGTTGATGAGCTGTCATCGCTGCTGCTGCTGATCTGGAGCTGCCGGCGGGCAGTGACCTTGACGACAGAGGTTTGCTTGGGGCTGGGAGATGGTGAGGCTATCTTTTTTTTGGCCTCTCGAGGTGGCTGGACTCGGGTAGGTGAAATCTTGAGGGCCTTGTCCAGGACCTCGAGGTCATCGTCACTGCTGCTACTGTCGTCTGATCTGTCGTGGCAGGGTACTTCAACAGTTTTGTTTATCTTCTTCCTCTTCATCGGAGGGAAGTCCTTCGATATGTCTCGGACGACAGATGGCTCCGAGTCAGAATCGTTCTGCCAGACGGAGGAGGAGGAGAACCCTTCAAAGTAATTTGGGTCGATCTCCGTTAGTGGTTCCTTTCTTTTCTCTCCTCGGGGAGTGGCAGATCTTCTGTCGCCATCTCCGGTCGTGGCAGGTGGTGAGGTGGAGGCAGCAGTGGGCGTTCTGGGGCTAGCAACAGTCGTGGGAGTGGCAAAAAGAGTTTCTAGGAAAGAGGGAAACTGCACGTTGGGAAAATTTAAATCAGTCTTAATAAAATTTACCGTGGCAGCAGTGAAATCCCTCATCAATCCCATGAGGTCTAGCTGGCGTTCTTCCATCTTCTTCAGCATCTGCAAGATTTGGTTGGAGGTGTCTATCGGAGGTGCGGCCGTGGTCTGCTCGGGTTCTGCCGTGACAAGATTAGTGGATTCAGGGTCTACTGTCAGTTCTGTCGCGGCAGCGGGGTCTACAAAGGCCAAGGAGGTTGCTAGTTTCAGCTCCATGAGACTGTAGATGTTCTATTGTGTCCATCCTTTGCCTTGGACCTTGACGTCCTCATCAATTTTTGGAACCTTGTTCGCTCGGCAGAGGGTGGTGATGAGTTAAGGGAAGAAAAGGGGCCCTAGTGGTCTGAGTGCACACTCGAAAATACCGTCAATGATGTATCTGCCGACGTTGATCTGCCGCTCGTTAAGGATTGAGTGCACGAGGGCTAGTTTCTGCCGGTCCATGGTAGTGTTGTTCGATGTGGGCAAGAGGCGCTTCTTCACGAAATGGTTCCAAAGCTTTGCTTGTCGGGTGAGCTGGGTCCTTCGCACTGTCCATCTGTGCTTGGGATCCTCGTTCCACTGTGTGCCTTCCTCCGTCAGTTCTGCCATGACATCATCATAGTCTACCGGCGAAAGACTGTTGACGAACCTCATGTGGGAATCTTCCTTCTTGCTCACGTAGATGTCGTACAATGTTTTGATGTAGGCTAGTTCTAGGGAGATCTCCTTCCCCCTGACAGTCACTATCGTGGCATCTTTGTAGGGGACGGCAGCGTAAAATTCTCAAACCAACGTGACGTTCATCTCCTCTGGCTGGACGGAAAACATCTACCATTTGAGGGCTATGATTTTCTTGGAGATGAAACCCTCAAGCACGAGGTCTCCCGTCTTTTGGGTGTAAGTGAACCCTCTCTCTTCCCACATTTCTCGTTTCTGGAACGAGCCATAGTACCTCCTTTTCGAATCTGTTGATGCGAAATGTCTTGGGATTTGGTTGTGGCTGGGTGTGGATACTACCGTGGCAGAGGTGGAGGTAGCACTCCTTCGGGTTGATCTGGTAGTCATTGCGAGGAAAACTGTAGAAAAGTAAAAGAAAATTTCTGAGATCTAAATTCTAGAAAGAAAAGTAGAGAGAATGAGAATGAGATGAAAAATGAAATGTGGGTAGGGGTTTATATAGTACGGGAATTTCTGCCCGTTGGGACTGTAATGGGCTATCACGACAGAGTTGTTTCGTTGGGCTTTATTGGCTGTTGTGAATGTGGTGGGATGTTCATTCCTTCTCTTTGCTTTGCTTCCTTTATTTCCTAAAATTAAATAAATAAACAAACTAAATTAAAATCTTATTTCCTAAAAATAATAAATAAAAAATTAAAGAAAATAAAATAAAGTTAAATTAGGGATGCCTTGAGGGGCATCTCCTAAAGTAACTACTTTCTGCATCCTTCGGGCTTCAGTCCCCTGATAATGCTTGAGCCTTTGTCCATTGACCTTGAATTGTTGACCATCCTTGATTGATCTGATTGTAATGACACCATGGGGGAAAACTTGGACAACTTGGAAAGAGACAGACCACCTAGATTTAAGCTTTCCTGGGAAGAGCTTCAACCTAGAGTTAAACAACAGCACCTGCTGCCCTAGGCAGAACTGTCGTGGCAGCAGTTTTCTACCATGCCACTTCTTTGTTTTGTCCTTGTAGATCTTGGCGTTGTCGTAGGCCATTGCTCGAATTTCTTCAATTTCATTCAAGTCCAGTAGCCTTTTCTGCCATGACTTGTCCCAATCCATATTAACTATCTTGATAGCCCAATATGCCTTATGTTCTATCTCGACAGGTAAATGGCAAGTTTTCCCGTAGATGAGGCGGTAGGGTGACATCCCCAATGGTGTTTTGAATGCAGTCCTGTAGGCCCATAGTGCATCATTTAGGTGTAGAGTCCAGTCCTTTCGAGTTGGTTTGACCATCTTCTCTAGGATGTTCTTTACTTCTCTATTTGATATTTCGGCCTGCCCATTGGTTTGAGGGGTGATATGCTGTTGCAATTCGGTGTTTCACTCCGTATTTCTTTAGTGCACTAGCAATTACCCTATTGTCGAAATGCCTCCCCTCATCGCTAATGATCACCCTAGGGATGCCAAACCTTGAGAAGATGTCCTTGTGAAGAAATCTTTGCACAGTCTTGGCATCGTTCTTTTGAGTGGCGATAGCTTCTACCCAGTTAGACACATAGTCCACTGCCAGCAGGATGTATAAATTCTCACAAGAGGCTGGGAATGGTCCCATGAAGTCGATTCCCCAAACATCAAAGATTTTGATCTCAAGTATGTTCTGCAATGTCATCTCATGTCTTCTAGATATGTTTCCAGTCCTTTGGCATTTGTCACAGCTCTTGTAAAAAGCTTGCACATCCTTGAATAGTGTGGGCCAATAGAAACCAAATTGCAGAACCTTGGCAGCAGTTTTATTTCCTCCCAAGTGTCCTCCATAAGGAGCATCATGGCAGTGGTGAAGCACTTCTTGCTGTTCTTCCCGTGGTATGCATCTCCTAATGATCTGATCTGCACAATGCTTAAAGAGAAGAGGTTTGTCCCAATAATAATGTTTCGCATCATTTTGGAACCTCTTCCTAGCTTGATAATTAAGTTCAGGAGGTAGTAAACCACTTACAATGTAATTGACAATGTCAGCATACAAAGGGGTTTCATAAAGCTTACCTGCCGCCATGGCTGTCGCGACAGTGCTGGTGGCAGCGAACAACTGCTCATCTGGGAAGGTTTCCAGTATGTTGGTTTTGTCTTTCTCTTGATTCCTTCCTATCTCCAGCCTTGACAAGTGATCTGCTACTTGGGTCGGAACTTGTCAATTGCAAACACCACTACAAGTAGCTCCTTTTCTGTTGTGGTGTAGTTTTTCTGAGCATTGTTTAGAGTTTTGCTGGCATAGTAGATCACATGGAAGAGTTTCTCCTTCCTTTGCCCTAGCGCTGCCCCGACAACATAATCACTAGCATCACACATTATTTCGAATGGTAGGCTCCAGTCAGGTGGTTACACTATTGGGGCTGTTACCAGCTTTTACTTCAGTATCCTGAATGCTTCAGTACATTCAGTGTTAAAGTCAAAGGCACGATTCTGTTCCAGCAGGAGACACAGGGGTTTAGTGATTTTTGAGAAGTTGGCAATGAATCTTCGATAAAACCCTGCATGCCCTAAGAAACTTCTTATTCCTTTGACTGTGGTAGGTGGCGGTAGTTTTTCAATAACCTCTATTTTGGCTCCGTCTACCTCTATGCCGCGGTAGCTAACCTTGTGGCCCAACACTATTCCTTCGTTCACCATAAAGTGGCCTTTTTCCCAGTTTAAAACAAGATTTACCTCTTCACATCTTTCAAGAACCTTCTGAAAATTTCCTAAGCAATCGTCGAAACTGTCTCCAAAGACGGAAAAGTCATCCATGAAAATTTCTTGGAAATCCTCCACCATGTAGGAGAATATTGCCATTATGCACCGTTGAAAGGTTGATGGTGCATTGCAGAGCCCAAATGGTATTCTTCGAAAGGCATATGTGTCATATGGGCATGTGAAGATGGTTTTCTCTTGGTCCTCCGGTGCGATTGCGATTTGGTTGTAACCTGAGTAACCATCAAGAAAATAATAGTAAGGCTTCCCCGCTAATCTATCTAACATTTGATCAATAAAAGGTAAGGGGAAGTGGTCCTTCCGGGTAGCTTTATTAAGCTTCCGGTAGTCCATAGAAACCCTTCAACCGGTCACACTCCTGGTTGGGATTAGTTCATTGTCCTTGTTCGTTACTACGTTTATGCCTCCCTTTTTGGGTACACATTGCACCGAGCTCACCCACTTTCTATCCGAGATGGCATATATTATTCCAGCATCAAGCCACTTGATGATTCCTTTCGTACCACCTCTTGCATAGCTTCATTCAATCGTCTTTGGGCATCAATTGTCGGCTTATGGTCATCCTCCAAGAGGATTTTATGCATGCACAATGCCGGACTGATGCCTTGGATATCAGCAATGGTCCATCCAATTTCCTTTTATGCTGTTGTAGCATTTTGATCAGCTGTTGTTCTTGTTCCTGCATCAACTTGGAAGAGATGATTACGGACAATGTACCATTTGAACCGAGAAAAAGTATTTAAGTTACCCTGGCAGGGGTTTAAGGTCTAAAACATGTGGCTGTTCAATGGAAGGCTTTTGGATTACATGTTCATTTGAGGTATAATTTAACGGCTCGAAGAACTTACCTAGATGAGTGCCTATCCAATTTACCTCCTCAGGACCTTCAGTGTCGGATGCTTCTGTGTCAGAGGGGTCACTATCATCGATGCTGCCGTGACAGTCTTCAAGGTGACTGCAGTGGCAGTGACCAAATTTTCTGTCATGGCAGTTCGACCTGATGTAGGGTTGGTCTAGAATTACTTCTGAAATTGCCTTGCATTCTTCCTCTGCATCAGCTTGTTTCATTGCTTGGAGAACATTGAGCTTGATTTGTTGGTCATTTACTCTCATCGTCAGTTCTCCTTTTTCTACATCGATCATTGTTCTGCCTGTGGCTAGGAAGGGTCACCCCAGGATGATCGGTGCTTTTTCATCTGCTTCACAATCTAAAACAAAAAAGTCAGCAGGAAAAATAAACTTATCCACCTTACCAAGATATCTTCGATCTTTCCTTCCGATTGTACGTAAGAGCGATCTGCCAGCTGCAGCATGACTGTCGTGGGCCTTGCTTGTCTAATACCTAGTTTCTGAAATACAGATTTGGGCATTAGATTAATGCTAGCACCAAGATCACAAAGTGCCTTACTCACAAACTTGTCTCCAATTATGCATGGTATGATGAAGCTGCCAGGATCCTTCTTCTTTTAGGGTGGTCTCTTATGGAGGAATGCCATGCATCCTTCTGTCATCATTACTGTTTCAAATTGCCCAAGTTTGGACCTCATTGACATTGCATCCTTTAGAAACTTTGCATAACCAGGCATCTGCTTAATGGCTTCTAATAGCGGGATGTTGATGTGTACTTGCTTAAAAACATCATAGATTTTCTTAAGTTGGTACTCCTGTTTCTGTTTCTTTAGCCGTTGTGGAAAAGGGGGTGGAGGACGGTAATCTTCAAGGCGTCCTTCACATGGAAGTCGGATCTGAGGAGGCTCAAGATCTTCAGTTTCTTCAGTCTACTCCTATGTTCCTTCTACTGTCGTGGCAGGTGTGGCGACAGTAGATTGTTTCTCCTCTGCTGGGGCAGTGTTCACTGCATGTGTCTGTAGGGTCGGTTCCTTACTTAGTTTTTCTTTTATTACCGACCCTTGTAGGTGTTTCCTACTCCTTGTTGTAATCGCTTTGCACTGCTCATGTGTGGGTTTTCTAGTGACCTCAATATCACTAAGGAATCCTCCATTATGCCTTGGTTTGATGAACTGTGAAACCTGGCCCATCTGTGTCTCTAAGGATTTTAAGGTGGCCTCATGGTTTGTCATTCTCATCTCTGTGTTGTCCATGAAGGACTCAGTTTTCTTGACAAAGTGATCCATGTTTTCCATATATGCTCTTGTTTGAGACATGAATGTGGCCAAGGTCTGCTCCAGTATGCTTGTTGTGGCTGCTGGCTACTGCTGTGGTTGCTGTTGTGGTTGCTGTCGTGACAGAATCCTAGGACTTCCTTGGTTCTGATTATTTTGAAATGAAGGATTCAGTGCGTTGTTAGGGTTACTCTATGAAAATTTGGGGTCCTTCCTCCAGTTTAGATTGTAGTGGTTGGAGTCGTAGGTTTTATTCCTGTTATAGTTTCCAACATACATCCCTTCTTCCAGCTGTAAAAGGCACTCCTCTGTACCGTGGTTTCTGCTGCAGGTTTCACACACCTCTTCGGCAGAATATACAGCTTTAGAATCCTTCCGCTGCAGGTTTTGAACTATTTTTGTGAGGTATGCAATCTGAGTTTTAACCGAGTTGTCAGCTTCATACTCCTTTACAGATATTCCTCGTTTACCTCCCCTTCGAGATGTAGGAAACTGCTCATCATTCATTGCTAACTTTTACACACCAGCATTGCCTCGTATGGTTCTTTATCCAGTAATAGCCCATTTGCTGCTGAATCTATCCTCAGTCGAGTGTGTTCATTGGCAGCGTTGTAGAATTTGACAACCTGGTTCCATACAGGGAATCCATGCATTGGGCAATTTGGTAAGAGAGTCGTGAATTTGTCCCACGCTTCATGCATTGGTTCGTCATCTTCCTGTTGAAAAGTAGCAATCTCATTACGCAATCTTTCAGATAAATGAGAAGGATTAAAACGAGAAAGGAATTCACAAGAGAGATCTGCCCAAGTTCTTATTGAACCCGACGTTAATTTATTCCACCAAGTTTTAGCTCTATCCCTCAATGAATGAGGAAATAGCCGGAGCCTCAGTACTTCCGGACTTATTCCAGGTAGTCTGAACGATCCACAGATCTCCTGGAAGGTTTTAAGATGTTCACATGCATCCTCAGTAGCAGAACCACCAAATTGGCTAGTAGAGTTTATCATGTTGAACATAACAGGTTCCAGTTCAAAGTGTTCAGCTTCCACATCTGGCAGAGTAGTTTCCAGTTAAACATGGTCGCTATCCATGTAGTCTCGACAGGTCTACCGTGCTGCTGGGGCAGCGGGCGATGACAGATCGTTTTTGGGGTCATTAGGAGGATCCACACCACCCCCAGGGTGGTTGTTGTTGTCATCTTCCCTATGGCCTTCCCTTCCGTTCACCATTGCTTTCAGTTTCTCCTCAAGATAGTTGTTTCGTTCTATTAAGAGTCGAGCTTGGTTCTTGAGTTGATATGTGCATTCGATTTCTAGATCTAGTTTGTACTCAGGTTCCTTACCACGTCTCGATCTGCGCATAAGCAACAAGAGAACCTTGTGAAAAGCACGAGGAAAATAAAACAACTAAAAACAGAAAATAAAAACAAAGTGCAGTAATTAAAAGGTAAAGGTATGTTGCCAGTCCCCGGCAACAGTGCCAAAAACTTGTTGCATGTAAATAAGACTATTGCAAATAGTGCAAGTGTACACGACGAAAGTAGTAAAGTGATACTAGAGTATCGGATATCGTCTCCACAGGGACTGGAAATAACTCTAACCTTGAATTGTTGTACAAGAAAAAGAAATAGTTTAAATGATTGTTGAAGTAATCTTGAGTAATAACTAAAATAAAAGATAAGGAAATCAGATTGAGAGAATAGGCCGGTATTGAATTGCTCAGTAGTGCAGGTGTTGCACTGTTTAGAGGAACTTATGTTGTTATGTCATCGTTCTTGTCGCAGTAGCACCTGTCGCGGTAGAGGTTCGTTGTTGTCGCGACAACGACCAACAACTTCGTACTTCAAGCTTGGCAAGAATCCCTGTTATGACTTGTCCTATCCCTAGGTCCAAGTTCTGTTGATGAACACGTCTCGGATGATACCTCCCGGCGTGAATCAATGGGTGAACACCAATGTTTGTGAATTCTTCTTTAGCCACTTAACCTTGAACTTATCCCTAAGCGAAAATGGTTTAACCATAAACTGGAAAACACGTATTGACTCCTTTCATACGCTTAACTCTCCTGATATCAAGCAAATAGATAACCTCACAATGCTCTCCCGATGCTCTTATGAGATATTGAAAACTAGAGTAAATAAACTTGGAGTTTTATTACTTGAACAGAAAATTCCTAAGAACAATACAATCTTCCAACTACTTTACAAGATCAACCCTTAGCCCTTGGGGAAGTTTAGAACATGGTGGAGAGAGAGAAACGACTAGGGTTTTGGGGGTAGACAGCTAGGAGTGAGATATCCTCCCCTAGGTCGAATTACATGCCTTTATATAGGCCTTGGGTCCAAGTGTTCTAATATGTCAAGAATACAAGTTTTAATTAAAGTAAAACTCTATTAAAGACTAAATCTTCTAGGTAGATGCCTTTAATTCGTCCTCTTTTCTTGCTTTGACTTTCTTCCTTGAACTTTGGGCCTGAACTTCCTTCTGCTTCAGGGCTCAGAAAAATATGGGAGTGACCCACGATAGACCGGCTTGAAATCCTCTATCTGTAGAGCTCCACTTCACTTTTCCACCTCAGTGTCTCTCTGTCGTCATGGCTGCCACGGCAGGTGCCACGATAGATGGTGTTCTTTGTCCTTCAACTCCAGCTCCTTAACTCGCCTCTGCTCCCTTGCTGCCCTGGATTTCTGCAGCGGCAGGTACCTACAAAAGTGACCAATTTCAGCAACATCTGTGCAGTTTTATCTAATTGTGATGTGTATGTAAAAATCTATCCTAAATGCAATTAATCATGCTTGAGTGCAGCAAAAATATGGGTAAATGAAGGGTAAAATATAGAACTTTTATGCACTCAACACATACCACGAATCCTCACCTTAATCCAGACATAACTAGGCTTTCTCTTCAACTCATTTATTAAGGGTTTGGACTTAAGAACTAAGAGGGAGAAAACCACGAAACCCTAAGTACTTATTATCCCTTGGTAGAGGAAAGTTCATCATTTTTTTATATTGCCATGGCAGAATATTACTTCCTTATTTTCTTTTACCCTGGCATTTTTTCTCTTTTATTTTCAATCTAAGCATAGTTGCAAACATTCTAAGTTTGCTAGGGAACTAGATACATATTACGTGTTAAATGTAAATTTAATTCTCTAAACTAGAGATCAATTGCCAAGCAATCCTGTCATACTACCCTGCTGGCATGGCATGACAACTAAAGATTAAAATTTCCTCGTTGGAAAGAAACCTAGATCAAATTAAACTTGCCTAACAAATGTTAACATCCTTCAAAATTAAATTGAGGCAATTTTTTTTTCTTTTTTTAGCGGTTCAGTATGCAACTAATCTACATGATCTAAATGGCATGGCAAGCAAAAATTTTAACCGTGAAATGCATGGCATGGAAAAATGTGAGAAAATGAATACCCCCAAACCCAAGATGTACATTATCCTCAATGCATGAAAATGACACATATTTATAAAGAAAACAGAAAAATAAAATTCATGATCATGTGGATACAATAAAATGGAATGCAAATGAGTTTAAGTAGAAGAGGAATCCCCCTCGGAGACTTCCTCGCATGTGACTCGGGTCTTTCTTTTGAAAAAGCTGCCACGGCCAGGAGCTTTGCGTTTAATTCTGGTCATGGGTGGCTTTGCAGCACTGGAGGCTCCAACATCCTCCTTTTTCTTGACATGTTCAATTGGCGGTGTTATTGGCTTAGCTTTGAGTGTATTGGCAAAGGTTTCCTCTTATTTACATGAGGAATCGGTGCTGGAAGATTCAACATGTATCGGGGACAGATAAATTGTAGCATTAGATTCTAAACTGGCGGAACTGGCTAGCACAACTGGGCTAAATGAACTGGCTAGATTGGCTGGCATCATCGGAACTATTGGACTAGAAGGATCGGCTGGCATGGCATCGTCATTGGCAGAAGGCTCGGCAGGGAAGACTAGAAATGCTGGCACAATGTCAGAGGATAGTTTAACAAGCACCTCCCTGATGATAGTATCTATTTCCCTTGTATAATGCCTTATTTTGGCATTAAGCTCCTCGATTGTCTTTAGCTTTTGGAGAATAATCTCCTGGAGGTGGTAAACTTGAGATAACACTGCCAACGAACTGCTTGGCATGGTCTCTGACACATTGCTTGGCTCCACCTTTGGCTTTGACGTGGCAGTTTTGGCCTTTCCTTTGCCCCTTTCCTTTAGTTTTAACACTCGTGAGTTTTTTTTTTCAAATGACAACAGTGATTGTTGTTCCCTTAATTATCTGGCCTCTATCTTCATCAAGCCTAGGTACATCATGGCGCATGCAAATGTCAGAAAAAAGCAAAGGGAAAAACAAACTGCCTTTACCTTTCACAACGAACTTATAGGTATCGTCAATGATATTCTTGCCAACGTTGATCTTGTGCCTCTCAACGATGGAGTGCAACAGGGTCAGCCGATCTTCCAAAATAGTATTGATGTGAGACGTGGGCAACAAATTTGCCTTAATAAAATGATTCCAGCCTCGCATTGGTGGCTTTAACGCCAACCTCTTCACCGTCCGGTGGCCCGTTGATGAAACTGTCCTAACTGTTCTAGGCTCACACAAGTTTGCCAACAGTTTCCTACGTTTGGCAGTGGCCATAGATTCAGCATAGTCAAAGTGCTCATCTCCTATATCATTTAAAGGAAACAGTGAGTTAACATACCCTTCATCGAAACGCACACATTTACCTCTAATCGTCAAGAATGGAGAATCTTTTGCAAGGTACGAATAAAATTCTTACACGATGGTGGCGTAGATCTCTTTTTTTGCTAACAGAATGAGCTCCACTTGTGCATGTCGATAATGGCCATGAACTCCAGTGGGAATCTAATGGTGGTGTCAGTTTGGAAGTCGAAGTGCTTCTCGTATAAAAAGGATCTTGAGGCAAAGCTTGTTTCAAACTTCTTGCAGATTTCCTCATTGAAGAATCGTTTGAAGGGAGTAGATGAGGATGCCATGGGAGTGAAGAAGAGATGTGGATCGATTTGGAAGTAAAGAGGGAGAAAAAGATGAGTGGGTTCTTGATTCTTGCTTGAGAAAAGATGGAGAATGAGAGAAAAGAGTTTCTTGAGAAGTCAGCAAGGGTAAAGAAAGTAAAAAGATGGAATGTTAAAAATGGTTTAATGATGTTAGCCGATTTTAATGGGGTGATAATGATGGAATTTTAAGACTTTTAATTGGGAAAGAATCTAAAGTGATAGGGTTTAAGTGATAAGGATTGTGTAAGAATTTGAATTTATAGGATAATTATGATGAATTTAATTCTTACCTAATTTGGGTGGATAGGGGCTAATCTAAAAAAAATTACTTTCTCATCCAATCAAGCTAGGGTTTTCTCCTCCTTCTTCATTACGTAATTCGACACAAGCTGTAACACCCTAAAACCCAAGCTAGTCAGATTTGGGTCTCGATAATCTGAAACCTTATATCAAAAAATTTTAAATGTTGCATGGATATTGTCTGTGTAGTTAATTACATCGTTATTAGAACCTAATTGAGTCAAATTGGTCTTCAAGGACCTTATTGAACCTGTGAAAAATTGTTTAGAGGTCTAATTGAGAAAATTGGAAGTTAGGGGGGAAAAGTTCGATCTACCAAGAGTTGAGGGGCTAACCTTGCGATTAGCCCCTCTTCAAGTTAAACATCGTCTCCTTAACAAATGAAATGAAACTCTTTCACTTGAAGGAAAGCTTCTTTCGGCTCATTGCTTAAAGAAAGAAAGATAAAGTTTTAGTATAACTGAAACAAAAATAAGCTAGTGCCTCTATTTTCATCTTCATCATCTTCCTCTAAGCACACACCTCCATTGGAGAGGAAGCTTAAGTTTTGATTTTCTTTGTTTTAACCTCAATGAGCCATTGCTAGAAATCGGGTAAGCTAAACCCCTCAAGTTATTATTGAATTTCATGGATAAACTAAGCTTAACCTAAGCTAGGTTTTGATTATCCATGGCCTTGGTGTTAGTTTTTGATTATCTTAGTTTAGATATTGAATACGATATCAAAATAATGTTCTAACGACTTTGTAATGATTTTTCCTAGCTCGGGAAATCGTTTCAAATCCGTAGACCCCATCAGAAGCTAGGAATAGAGGCGTAGTAATTCGAGAATCGTAGTAGCCTTAGATTTACAAGGTGAGTGTAGTAGAGTCTCAGGTTTAGGCGCGAAGCCTTCCGAGTTCATTATTGCGAAGTATGATTATATGTCTAACATTAGTTACAAGGATGATGCATTGTATAGAGAGTCGGACACGTTGGTAAGCCCGGTAAGCATGGCATTGAACATCAATATTGTCATTGATAGCAAGTATTAATTATGTTGTTATCATCGCCTCCGGAAAGATTATTAATATTGATTATTGAACAAGCATTGATTCATTATTAAGTAAGCATGAGAACTATGAATATGGATTATGAGATTACAGTTATGACTTTTGAATTAGCAAGTATATGAATCATTGAACATAGCTATTGATAATGAACCTTGGATGTGAATGGATGATGGATACAATTGGAATGTGTAGGGTGTGTAGGTGTTCCCTTTTTGTGAGAGTGCAAGTGCACACTCCCGCCAAGTTATAATATAAAAGATGTTGAATCCCACGAGGATTGGACAGCTTGTTTCATTTCATAGTCCCTGCACAAGGTAAAATAAAAGCACAAGTAAATTTATTGTTGGATTGAAAAGTAACGTAAAGTAAAGCACAAATAATAAATGAGGTGATCAAGTTGATAGAACAGGTAGGGTTATGCTGCCACTTAGTATGAAACTGCGTTGTCAAGGTAGAGTTATTTTGTGCTGCCACGATATGCTGCCTCGGCAGGTATGGAAGGCGGTAGGCTACGATCCTGTCACACGGCCACAGCGGGTCACTACCACTTCAACTTTCGCTATCTCGGCAGGTGGAACAGAAATAAGTCATGGAGGCAAGTCTGGCAGATACTCAAAGTTCAGCGGGATAGTCAACAGTGATCCCTCCTATTTCTAGGTAAGGATGCTCGAGAGCTAACATGACGTAGAAAATAACTAGCAATCTCAGCGTAAACCTAACACAAGCTAGTCAACTCGGTTTGTAATCCCTCTTAGCCACTGAAACTTGTGGACTGGTGTAGAACCAAGTTAGTCACGCCTCAGCACGTTGTGACCGTACTTAACCCTTTCGTGAGACTTGCACTTTCGTGCCCGACAAATGGATTCTCTCAACTGGCTGGTGTAGAATAGTTGAAAGAATGAAGTGCACAGATTAAGCAAACTTGTAATATTTTATTGAAAAATAACTCAAAACCTAAAACAACCGTTTCACAACTAGTTTACAACATAACCCTAACCTAAGTGGAGTTTAGAACATGGCGGCGGCAGAGAACACTAGAAAAGTTTATATAAAACCTAAGATGATTTGAACTAGGAGTACAATGAGTATTTATAGACTAATGACTAGGGTAAGTCCTCCTTAAAGTAGAAGTCCTTGAAAATAGGTTTCCATCTTTAATATGACTTTGAACTCTGGCTTCTTTGCGTGGAATATGGACTTTATCTTGTTTGCCCTAGCCCGCAAGTAACCTTGAGATTTTTGCTTCGGTGGCTCTGGCCGCTGCTACAGACGTCGGAAAATCAAACTGATGCCTGCATAGAACCAAGGTTTTTAGCTCTACAAATCGCGCTCCGGTTCTCCAACATCCATAGTTAGCTGTCGTGGGTAGCACGATCAGCAGCAACTCTACTCGGCAACAACTGTCTTCTGTTGGAACTGCATCAGTACAACTCCTAGGTTTGTTCTTTCAGCCTTGACTCCTTATCTCCTCTGTTCCCTCTTTCAGCCGTTAGTACCTACAAACAAAAATACACTAAAACAGTATCTCCTGTTTATCAAATAAACGATAATCTATAAAAGCAAGGTAAAACAAAGAAATATTGTAAAATGTCATGCATGCACCTACTTATGCCTAAAATGTTCTTAAAAACAGTAATAAAAGTTGGAATGTGCATAAAATATAAGACTTATAGACACTTTACACACCCCTAAACTCGAACTATTGCTTGTCCTCAAGCAATGCAACCTAAAATACTTGCTCTAATAATAGTCAGAAAGGAAAACTTGTTTTAACCTGATTTTCTGCCTCAAGGTCGTGGCACCTATATTAAATTAATGAAAAGAAATAAGCAAGAAAATAACTCAAAATTAACTTTCTCACCCATGTGTATGTGTGCATGTCTGTAAACAAGCTGAATATGCAGAACAAATAAATAAACAAGGATGCTGCTGTGATTTAAAGGTTGCTGCCGAGGCAACATAGTTTAAGCACAATATTTTTAATCATGGTAGTGAGGGCTTCAGCTTATCACAACTACTCTTCTAGGTCTGACGTTGATATAGGAGCAAACTACAAAACCCCGAACCCTTGGAGTAGAGTCATCCGGTGAAGGCTTTCATTCACTCATGCTAATTTGTTCGTCACTTTAAGGCTTTCAGATTCATGGACTTTGATAGCAGCGGAGTGTCCTCGCACATGATTCTTCCTAGAGCATGTTGCGGGCACCTCTAGGGTAAACAACATTGTTACTTGTATTTGATTTTGCTGCCGTGGCAGTACTGCATTTTTCTGTTTCTTTTGCCTGCCTTGGTGGCTACCTGTAATCATCGTTAGAATTTTGCAAAGAATTCTAAAAACAAACATGCCATGTTCATCAAATATTCTAACACTTTCAGCAAGTAACGGAGATGTTTAACATTTTCAGGCATAAAGAAAAAAATTCTAAGTAATAATTCATTCTTCTTCCCAAGATTAAGTTCATTTTTAGTTAGGTGCGAAAATAAATTAATCGTCTATCCTATCATAGGCACAAGTCATAACAATTTTTTTTTCCGATTATCACTAAGGCAAGTACAAGGCAACCTAAAAATGCAACTAAAGATGCCTAGAAACATGATGGGAGAGCTATCCCTCCAAACTCGAGATGGGAATTGCCCTCAATGCACAAAACAAATAAGATACAAATAAAAATACAAGTTAAAAATAAAAGAAAATAAAAAGAAAAAATAAAAGAAAAGAGAAGGAAAAGAGAATAAACTAAAAGTTTGCTGAGGGGTGGGAGGAGGCTGGATTCTTGTCAGCTGAGGAGGAGGAAGATGTTTGGATGAAGAAGCGCCGGCAGGAAGATGCCTTGGCCACGGTCTTAGCATGGGAGGTTTTTGCTTTCCGCGACGGATGGACTCTTTTTTGCGTATGTTGTGGCTCTTCTTACGATTTGGTAGGAGAAGCGGCCGGAGATGCATTGCTTTCTTCTGACTCCGTCTCGAAGTCCACAGGATCTTCGGCTATTATGTGTCGCTTCCTCTTCCTGGTTCCTTCCTTCGTGGGTGCTGCCGAAGGGCTTAATGCCATTGGGATGGCTGCTATTGCTGCTACCACTATTGTTCTTGGCTCCGGCGGCGGCTGCTCAATCTCCTCTAATAAGGAGGTATCTACCACTGTGTTTGATGTGCAAACATGGGAGAGATGCTATCGGTGCCTCTCAGGCGAGTCTGGCACTATGTTGGATAGGGTGGTAGCTGGATAAGTCAGATAATGCGTAGGAGAGGGCACTTGGTGGTTAGTCTGGTGGGCAGCGGTGGCTGATGGAGTTCTTTGTGCTTGGGTTGCTGCTGCAAGCTCCGCAGAGTATGGTGGCATGGTAGGCACATCACCGGGGAATTTCTGTAGAAAATAAGCCACAAGGGCTTCTTGGGCCTCCCCCATATAGTTCATGAAGGCCAAATGCTGTTGTTCGATGCGCTTTGTGCTGTCTAGAAGGGTGTGCAGCAGTGGGAGGACTTCTTTTTCTAGGGCAGCGTCAGTACTACCGGGGGCGGCTGGGGTTTCATGCTGTGTGGCTGAAGGCTGGCTGGGCGTTGCTGGCTCATTCTCCACATCCTGCATCATCTAAATGCAGAACTTTTTGGTCTAGCCCTCTTTAGCAGTTGTTAGCTCATCTGTGGGTTCTGTCGTGACACCGAAGTTGGTGTAAAGACATGTGATGAGCGACGGGAAGTACATCCTGCCTTTCTTCTTTTTGAAGTAGTTGTGGATTTTTGTGCATATAATTTCACTTACGTTTATTGGTCGGTTCATCAGGATACTGTGAATTAAGGCGAGGCGCGGCCGATCAACGGTTGAGTTGTGGGATGTGGGCAGCAGACGCCTTTTTACAAAGGTGTTCTATAGCATAGCCTCTGGCAGCAGGTGGCAGCGCTGAACAGATCCCACATGTTTGCCTCGAAGTCATGGCGTGTTGGGCTTGCAGAGTTTGTCCTTGATTTCCTCATTGTCGGCATCCGTTAGTGACTGCCTTCACTCCTCATGAGGGTTGTCGTCCATATCAAGGTCGTAGTACTTATTGATGACAACATCATTTAGTTTGACCGGCTCCCCGCGGATATAGACGAATGGCTTCTCCGGGCAGGGCTGATGGGAGTAGAATTCCTTGCTCCTCCCATCTGTTGTAGATGGGTTTTTGGGTTGATGTTGATGCCATGTGAACGGTTGTGCTTGACTGAAACTAGAAAGAAAAGTTATGAGAGAGCAGTGGAATCAGAAAGAAGATAGCAAAAAGGTGAAAGTAAAGTAAAATAAAGTGGGTGGGTGGGGTATATATAAGAGCCGCCGAGAGGTGCAGTGGCGGCATTAAAAGCCCAACAATCCGATTTCCTTGCGCACGTTACAGATTTTTCTTCCCGTTAATTTTGGAGCCGTTGAAGGCCAACTATGCGTTACGCGTTGCTACGTTGGTGGCTGTCTCGGCAGGATGGTAGGTGGGCTTCTTGCTGGGCCTCCTTCATGATCCTGCTCTTTTTTTCATAAAACCTAAAATAAAAATAGAAATAATAAAGATAATTAAATAATTTCTGAAAAATAAAATTCTGAAAATTAATCTATTCCTACAATAAAATAAATTCTAATCCTAATGCATAAAAGTAAAAATAAAAATAATAAAATAAATATTAAGTTATGTTGGGAGTGCATTTGGGTGCATCTCCCAGACATAACCACTTCCTGAGGTGGTTTGACTTTTTCTTCCCTCCTAGGGGGTCCTCTTATTCTTTCAGATGTTGTGTTACGTGGTCCTTAAGTCTGCCTCTAAGCCTGTCGCGGCAGCGGCTGCCCTGGCTTGTTTCCACGCTGATTTTGGAAGCTCTTGCATCCGAGCTTCCTTTTCCTTCCTCTGAGGGTTGTAGCACGTTCATCTTTATGATCTGGTCCTCTACCCTCATTGTCAGCTCCCCGAGTTCCACATTTATAAGTGTTCTGACCGTGGCCAATAATGGTCATCCAAGGATGATAGGGGCTTTTTCGTCGGCCTCACAATCTAAGATGAGGAAGTCGGTGGGGAGAATTAGGTTGCCCACCTTTACCAAGATGTCTTCGATCTTTCCCACCAGTTGTACAAATAAGTGGTCAACGAGTTTAAGCATGACGGAGGTGGGTTTGGCAGGCCCAATACCTAGTTTATCGATGATGGCCTTTGGCATCAGATTGATGCTGGCTCCCAAGTCACACAGGGCTCTGGTCTCATGTTTGCTGCCTAGCTTACACGGGATAACAAAGCTGCTCAGATCTGTCTGCTTTGGCGGCAACTTGTTATGCAGCATAGCCATGCACTCTTCAATGACAACCACTATCTCGAACTCCCTAATCCTCTTCTTCTTGGAAACCATGTCCCTGAGATGTTTGGCATAGTTTGACATGCTTTGAATGGCTTCTATAAGAGGTATATTGATATGCACCTGTTTCAGAATATCTAGGAATTTTCTGAACTGGTGCTCTTGCTGCTGTTGCTTGAGCTTTTGGGGTAATGGTGCTGGGAGACAGATGTCCTCTATGTGCTCCTTGCTTGGGGGATTAGTCTGGGGAGGATCATCCTTTTCAAGGCTGCCTTCATGTTCTGCTGCTGGGGCGGCTAGTGTTGGTGCTATTGTGACAGGCTTGCTTTTTTGGTCCGGTTGTACTTCTGGTTGTTCCACCATCTTGGGTTCATCCAACTGCTTCCCACTCCTTGTAGATATAGCCTTGCAATGTTCATAAGTGGGTTTGGCTGCTGTTTGTGAGCTGCTGGATGATGCACCCATAGTCTGGCTGTTGTAGATTTCAATGAACTGCTCAAATTAGGCCTCTAGGTTCTTAATGGAAGCCTCCTGGTTGTTCATCTTCATCTCTGTCCTGTCCATAAAAGACTCGATTTTTCAATAAATTTATTTGTATGAACAATAAATTCACCAGTTTGTAAGCTGCTGGATGATGCACCTATAGTCTGGTTGTTGTAGATTTCAATGAACTGCTCAAATTGGGTCTCTAGGTTCTTAATGGCAGCCTCCGTGTTGTTCATCTTCATCTCTGTCCTGTCCATAAAAGACTCATTTTTTCAATAAATTTATTTGTATGAACAATAAATTCACCAGTTTGCTTTATAAAAGTTTGCAGAGTTGCTTCTAGTGAATTATTGTGTTGTGGCTGCGGAGTCTGTTGTCGGGACTGGTTCTGCTGGTAGCCTCCCTATAGCTGTTGTGGGTTCGCAGCTGTCTTTGGGTTACTCCAAAAGAAGTTGGGATGGTTTTTCCATCCATGATTATAGGTGTTCTGGGTAGGCCTGCTATTCCTCTCGTATCCTAGCATATAGTTTGCAGATGCAGATGCACTACAGGTAGAGGAATCGTGGTTGCCCCCACATTCGCCACAAAATGGCTCCACAACTTTTACTTCATAGGCCTTCCCAGGGGGTTGCACAATCTTCATAACCAGCTCCGTCAGTGTGTCTAGGCGGGGGTTAACAAATTCTGAGGCTTCTACCTCATTTGCAGTGGCTGGTCGCCTTGTACCGCCTCGGCAGGCTGTCGGGTACTTGTAATCATATTTAGAGGCTATGTTCAGCAGCCGCAGTGCTTCCTCTGGGGGTCTGTCGAGAATGATCCCATTGACCGATGAATCTATCATAATCTGAGTTGGGTAGTTAACCCCGTTATAGAATATAGATACATGAGTCCAAGCCGGTAGACCATGTAGCGGACATTTATTCAACATCTGTTCGTACCGCTCCC
Source organism: Hibiscus tridactylites (assembly GCA_958450335.1). Classification (NCBI taxonomy): domain Eukaryota; kingdom Viridiplantae; phylum Streptophyta; class Magnoliopsida; order Malvales; family Malvaceae; genus Hibiscus; species Hibiscus tridactylites. Next base: position 96,117,701 of record OY288267.1, on the reverse strand, counting down.
ATGCCTCGTACAATAGCTCGTCATCCCCTTTTCTAAAGGCTTTGATCTCATTTCGCAACCTATCAGTGACGTTTGACGGGCTGAAACGGTCTAGAAAATCTTTGCAGAGCTCCGTCCATGTATTAAAATATTCGGCTGGCTGGTTATTCAACCATTGTTTCGCCCTATCCCTCAGTGAATAGGGAAATAACCTCAGCTGTAGTACATCCTGGTGAACCCCATGTATCTTAAATGCTCGGAAAATGTCCAATAATCCTCGTAAATGCTGCTGGGCATCTTCTGTGGCAGTCCCTCCAAAGTGCCCTAGTGTGTTTATCATGTTGAACATGTCAGACTTTAATTCAAAGTGGTCTGCCCCTATGTCAGGTTCCGTCACTATTGGGTCAAACCCTCGGAAGTCATGCTCAAGGTATTCTCTGGTAGTTCGAGCGAGCTGGGGTTGCCTGGGCAGATCAGGGGGATCCTGCCATGGTAGGTCTTGCGGACCTTTGGGTGGAAAGTCTTGCAGCCTGCCCTTGCTGTTTGCGGCATCATTTGGTGGGTCCTCGTTTACCATTGTTTCTTCATTTGCTTTTCCCTTGTCTTCTTTGTTTCTCTTAAGGACTTCCCTAAGCTCCTTCTTTATCCTTCTCGTTTCACGTTCGAGATCGTTGTAAATGAGGAGATTTCCTTTAGGGTTGGCCCTGGTCATACACTTGCAAAGGACACGGTAAATTTTTTTTTCGATTAAAAATAAAGATAAAATAAAATGTAAATAAAAACTACAGAAATTGAAAACCAAAATTCGTTGTTACCAATCCCCAACAACGGCGCCAAAAACTTGTAGGGCATGTAGGTGTTCCCTTTTTGTGAGAGTGCAAGTGCACACTCCCGCCAAGTTATAATATAAAAGATGTCGAATCCCACGAGGATTGGACAGCTTGTTTCATTTCATAGTCCCTGCACAAGGTAAAATAAAAGCACAAGTAAATTGATTGTTGGATTGAAAAGTAACGTAAAGTTACTTAGTATGAAACTGCGTTGTCAAGGTAGAGTTATTTTGTGCTGCCACGATATGCTGCCTCGGCGGGTATGGAGGGCGGTAGGCTACGATCCTGTCACACGGCCACAGAGGGTCACTACCACTTCAACTTTCACTATCTCGGCAGGTGGAACAGAAATAAGTCATGGCGGCAAGTCTGGCAGATACTCCAAGTTCAGCGGGATAGTCAACAGTGATCCCTCCTATTTCTAGGTAAGGATGCTCGAGAGCTAACATGACGTAGGCAATACCTAGCAATCTCAGCGTAAACCTAACACAGGCTAGTCAACTCGGTTTGTAATCCCTCTTAGCCACTGAAACTTGTGGACTGGTGTAGAACCAAGTTAGTCACGCCTCGGCACGTTGTGACCGTACTTAACCCTTTCGTGAGCCTTGCACTTTCGTGCCCGACAAATGGATTCTCTCAACTGACTAGTGTAGAATAATTGAAAGATTGAAGTGCATAGATTAAGAAAACGTGGAATATTTTATTGAAAAATAATGCAAAACCTAAAACAACCGTTTCACAACTAGTTTACAACATAACCCTAACCCAAGTGGAGTTTAGAACATGGCGGTGGCTGAGAACACTAGAAAAGTCTATATAAAACCTAAGATGATTTGAACTAGGAGTACAATGAGTATTTATAGACTAATGAATTGGGTAAGTCCTCCTTAAAGTAGAAGTCCTTGAAAATAACTTTCCATCTTTAATATGACTTTAAACTCTGACTACTTTGCGTGGAATATAGACTTTATCTCGTTTGCCTTAACCCGCAAGTAACCTTGAGATTTTTGCTTCGGCGGCTACGACCGTTGCTACAGACATTGGAAAATCAAATGGATGCCGGCGATAGAATCAGGGTTTTAAGCTCTACAGGTCGTGCTCCGGATCTCCAACATTCATAGTTAGCTGCCATGGGCAGCACGGTCGAGACCAACTCCACTCGGCAGCAACTGTCTTCTGCTGGAACTGCATCAGTACAACTCCTAGGTTTGTTCTTTCAGCCTTGACTCCTCATCTCCTCGGTTCCCTCTTTCAGCTGTTAGTACCTACAAACAAAAATACACTAAAACAATATCTCTTATTTATCAAATAAATGATAATCTATAAAAGCAAGGTAAAACAAAAAAAAATACTGTAAAATGTCATGCATGCACCTACTTATGCCTAAAATGTGCTTAAAACAGTAATAGTAAGAGTTGGAGTGTGCATGAAATATATGACTTATGGACACTTTACAGCATGCCATATAATTCATGAGCTCAGTGTACGGGTGGACTACGGTCCTAGGGCTACGGCCTATATTTATTGGCGAGGCGGAGGGATGTGTATATATATTGGTCATTTGGCGAGGCGGAGGAATTCGCGTATCCACTACCATGATTCAATCCAAGGAATATACAAGAAATCTCATATGTTTAGCATTGAATATTAAAGCATGGCATTAATGTTTAATAAGCATGAGATCATGTTTATGCATCACTTGTTAAGTCTTTGCATTATATTTTTTCTACCTCACTAGGCAATGCATGACTAACATGTTTTATCCTGTGCATTTTCATGTTGAAAGGTCCGTTAGTGTGGAGATCGAATTGGCCGGGCAAGACAAGTTACTACAAGCCTTTAAGTAACGTATTTTGATCCTCTGAACTCCTAGAAAGGTGGCAAAGTAGTTGAACTAGTCATTTGAGCCCATTTTGTTATGTATGTGTTGTGCTCGTATCATGTTTAGGCCTATAGCTCAAAATGATCCTTTTGTTAAAGTTCAAGGTAACTAAAATACATGTTTTGGCACTAAAAGGTAAAAATCGGGTAAATAGATTCATATGGCTCTATAATTTGACATGCTAGTAGAATTTATGATTATATTGTTGTGTGTGAAGTTTCACTGCATTTGGACATTGGTTAATAAGCTAAAACGAATAAAAACCAGCAAGAATCTATCATTGCAGGTCAGGCCGTATCGAAACGGGTGATGGCGTTTCGATGCGTGTAAGTATAATTGAACCCAGGGGTCAGGGCATATCAAAACAAATTAGAGTCGTTCCGAAACATTTAGCTACTGGAATCCCTCGTTTCGATATGGGTTCATAGCGTATTGAAACTGGTTAAAGTCAAAGTCAAAGGGAGTCAACTCATACCGATATAAGGCTTCCCCGTATCGTTACAGTCAAAGAAGAAAAGTCAACAAGGTTGACCATCGTCCACCCGTATCGAAATAGCCTTGAGCGTTTTGATACGGGGTTAGTTGAAAGTGGTTAAGAAGCTTAGTCTAAAGGTTGCAATGTTTACAGTTTAGTCACTAAAGTTGTGATGTTTAAATTGAATGAGTAAATGATCACCATTATGCATGGAATTTTACAGGCTATTCAATGTTGAATCGAATTTTATTGTGCTGTAGTTAATGCATCGAAGGACCTTTAACTTGTAAGATTTATAGAATAGTCCCTAGAATTTGTAATAACTTCAAATTGATCCTAAATAGTTAAGTGTGGCCTTATAAAGAATAAATTGGACTAATATTGTAACCCCCTCGTCCCGGCCTAGCCAACAGACCGGACCGAACGGGTTACATAGGGAAAATCGAAGCGAAACCCGCTAAGGCCTCACTACGATTAGCAACCCTATTTTTTATTTATATTGTCTAAATGTCACAATTATTCCTATGTGTGGAGACAATAGCGGATAAATGAAAACGAATACATTCCAAGCAGAGCGTACAATAACTTAATTTACCAAGTAGCTTAATTTGTCAAGTTCCATACACATGGGGCAAAAGCATCATAAAGCATACATATAAACTCAATTAGGGAGCATACAAGCCATAGGGACTAAAATGTAACGTTCAGGAACCTTTGAAGATGTCATTTAACCGAATTAACTACTCGCGTTTCAAAATAGGCTTGCCCGTTCCGAAACGCGGGCTCCATTCAAAAAGTAAAAGCCAAGCCGTTTTGAAACGATCCCACCTTGTTCCGGAACCGGGGCTTCCAAAGACAAAACGTATCGGAAAGGGTTCCGAAACAGGGGCTCACAGTGGCAAATCGTACCGAAACGGCCCTACATAGTTCCAAAACAGGAGCCTCCAGTGGCAAAACATATTGAAACGGCACCACCCTCGTTTCGATACGAGTACCCTTGGAGCATCGACCGTTTCGAAACCATATCGAGCATTTCGAAACGCCTGTACACAGTTTGGCCCAAAATCATACTTTGACACCTCCAAATGTCCCCAAACTTGTCCTGAATCATCAAAAACCACATAGCAACATATCATACATACAATCTAGATGCAAAATATCCTAATCACATCATTAGGCATGCATTCAAGCAACTAATTGGATTTCAAGCCCTAAGCTCACATGAACACTTAGACTCAAAAACACTAACATGCCAAAACACAAAACAATTCATACATGGCCACATTAAACCTCAACATAACATAGTACCATCATTTAAAGCATGCTAGAAACATAAACATAGCCAAAATATAGGAGTTTGAACACCAATTCCCTAACAACAAGCCTAGCAATCACATTGTCTAAGTGTTATTACAAACTAATAAAACCATACTTTAAGCCACCCGAGAACTCCGAGAAACTCCTCTCTTGACCACTTGCCTTCCAAGCCTCTAACGATCTGCATTGTTGGAAAAGGAGAGAGCGTAAGCTTAAAGCTTAGTGAGCGGAGCTCTAAAACACAACAACAATGCAGTTTTAAACCATATTCTTAGATTTAAAGCAAAACCATTTAAGGAGAAGATATAACGGAGCACAATCGTACCCGGTGGGACTACACATCACTGTTCACGACAACTAGTAGTTTTCCGATGGGACTACACATCACCGTACTCTTCTACTAGTCACTACCGGTGCGACTACACATCACCGTAGCAACGACAACCATAACGTGAGGCTCGACACCAACAACGACTACACAACAACATTAAACGGAGAGTAAAGGCAATCCACATTTCACACGCATCACAAATAATCGTACGCACCAACACTTAACGAATGAGGTGAATTAGCAAACTTACACTTGGGTTTAGGTTAGCCCTCAAGGCTCCACCCAAACCCCCAAGTACCCACTTTGAAATCATTTTAAACTTCAAAACGTTACCACTCACCGATTGAGCCCAAATGAAAGCTGAAACGCCGATCTCAAGCCTTTGTAGCACCCGGTATCGCACCCGAAGTACCCGAATCAATATCCGCTGCTTCAAGACAACCCAAAACAAACTATTAGGATGCTAAAACACTTGTAAACCAGCAACAATCCGAAAATCTACTCCTTGCAACCAAAACACATTGATTCAAACCCAAATTTCATCCAAACTTCACCATTTTCGTTCTAGACAAACCCCACACTGAAACCAGCTATTTCAACCACCAAAACACATCCAAAATCATCTAGAAATATCCCCCAACATCAATGGAACCACCAGCCATGTTTTCGACACAAAACCAACCCAAAAACTCAACCTTTTAACCTAAAAATCCCATTTTATACCCATTTCGGGTTTCCCACCATTTGCCATCTTTTAAACATTTTTAAGACACTCAAACATGATTAAAAACACCTTTAAACATTACATTAGAAAACCCACACGAAAATCCCTCCATTTTACCATTTTTCAAACTCAAAGCCTTTTGAAATAACCCCAAAGTAATGGATTTTTAAGAAAAATCTAACTAGTGACAACTTAAGGGAAGAAGAATTAAAACAATGTGATGTTTACCTTGAAGACTTTCTTGGAAGAGGGATTTGAGGCAATGGAATAGTAGTTTTAGGGTTTTGGAGAGGTTTTGGAGAAAAGAGGATTTTTAAGAAGATGACACCTTTTTGCAACTCCTTTTTCAAACTTTCCTTTTTACTCAAATTCCCATCTCCAAATTCATTAATAGCATTTTTTTAATTAATGAAAACTTTTATAAAATCATCATTTTAAATCTAATTTTAACCCAGACTAATCCTAGATCAACATCGATAAACTCCCGGGCCCTAAACCGGGGCGTTACAACTCTCCCCCACTTAAGGAATTTCGTCCTCGAAATTACCAGACGGAAAAAGATACGAAAATTGTCTTTCCATGTCTTCCTTCCTCTCACAAGTAGCCTCTTTCACACTTCAGTGTCTCCACAAAATCTTGACTAACTCGATAGACCTCCCACGCAACACTTTCTTGTCCGTAGTAAGAATCTCAACCGGCTCTTCATCATATGAAAAGTCGGGGTTCAACTCAATTTCCTCCACTGGCATTACGTGAGACGGATCCGATCTATACTTCCGAAGCATAGAAACATGGAACACATCGTGAATCTTCTCTAACTCGGTCGGGAGTCTCAACCTATACGCAACGGGACCGATCCTCTCAACTACCTCGTAAAGTCCAATGAATCTCGGACTCAACTTACCTTTCCTACCAAACCTCATCACCTTTTTCCAAGGTGAGACTTTCAAAAACACTTTCTCGCCCACTGCATACTCTATGTCCTTTATCTTCAAATCGGCATACAATTTCTGTCGGTCTGAAGCTGCCTTCAAGCGATCACATATCAAATTTATCTTCTCGCTAGTGCCCTTAAGCAAGTCGGGCATAGGTACAAGCTTCTGTCTGGCCTCGGCCCAACAAATAGGTGTTCTACATCTTCTACAATACATAACCTCATACGGTGCCATCTGAATACTAGCCTGATAACTGTTGTTGTATGCAAACTCTACTAACGATAGGTGCTTCTCTCAAGAACCCTGAAAGTCGATTGTAACGCCCCGGTTTTGGGCTCGGAAGTTTTGGCGTTGACCGGTTCGGTCAAAGTGCTGATCGAATATATAAGAGTGAATTTAGGAAAGCCTAGTTCGGGTTGCATTAAAAATGTGGAAAAATGTTCTAAAATCATCTTTTAATATATATAAGTGAACTGTGAAATCAATTTTGGAAAATGAGGTTCGGGAGGTTGACATTTTGGCTAGTGACCAAAATGTAATTTTTGAAAGTTGCGGGACAGTTTTATAAAGGATTGAAACTTTGAATCTTTAAGGAGCTATTGTTCCAAAAAGGATTTCTCCAGATTTTTCTAAGATATTTTAAGGCTTTATTCTGATTTTTAAAGATTATGAAAGGGAGGGAAATCATTTTTAACCAATTTCTTAACTAACTTTCTATTTTCTCTCAATTTTCCTTTTCTCTCATTTTCTCTCAACCCAAACACAATTCTACAGATTTCCTTCTCTGATTTTGGCATCTAAATCTCTCATTTCAACTCTCATTTGATTCCTAATCATCTCATCAACAAAACCTCTCAATTTGCAAGTTGTTTCATCAAGCTTTTTGGCTCTAAAATGGAGAAATTCAAGTTTGGAGGTAAGAACGTCCTTCTCCTCTAAACTATCAGTTCTTTACTGAAATTCCTAAGTTCTCAATCCTTTATTTATGTTTTGTTAATGGCTTTTCAATTGAGATCTTGATTTTTGGCTAAAATGCAAGATTTGGTGATTATGGTGAAATTTTCGTGTGATCTGTTTGGGCAGTGTTTTGGAGTGTCAAAATGATGTTAAATGAATGCTAAATTGATTAGAAGTTGAGGTTTAATTAATGCAATCCCGGATAGGTTGAATTTCCTAAGTTTGGCTTGAGTTTTTGGTTGTTTTTGGAGTGTTTTTGGTGATCTGTTATACCTGGAGGTATAAGGATGTGTTTGTGATCATTTTTTATGTTAATTGATGTATAAAAATGGTTAGAAGTGATGGATCTTGGCTGGGTTAAGTTTTGGAAGTGTTTGGAGATGATTTCGGTTGTGTTTGGTAGCCAAATTGTTAGATTTGTGATGAGCAGCGAGTTGTGTTGTTGTTGCTGGTGTTTTAATGCATAAGGATGCATTAATGCTCTGTTTTTGTGTGCTTGAAACAGGGGAGTTTGATCCGTGAGCTTTGGAGGTGCTTGCGGAAGGTTTCGGATGCTTGGAAGGCTTGTTGGCTAGCCTTGTTTTGGTTATCGGTGAGTGAAGTTGGGATTTCAGCTTTTAAAACAAGGTTTGAAGGTTTTTGGGAGCTTAGTGTAAGTCTAAACAACTTTGCTAAGCTCAAGAGTAAGTGAAAGGATTTTTGCTCTTGAATTGTGTTGTGATTTGGTTTTAAAAGCAAATGTGGTTGATGATTGAAATGCATGTGTTTTGCATGGTTTAATTCTGTTTTGTAAGCATGTTTTAGCATGGTTTAATGCTGGTTTTGAAAGCCATTTGAGAAGGATGCTCAAGGTAAGGGATCCTTGGTTTTGTATATGGTAAATGTGGTTTTGATGCATAGTGTTGCATGTTGATCAATGGCTTTGTATGATGCTTTTAAACAGTGAATTGATGATGGTAAATGTACCCTTTGCATATTGGTTATGCATGTGAATCATTGGATTAATGAGATAATGGTTTTTGCATATTGGTTATGCATGTGAATCATTGGGCTAATGTTGTGATGGTTTTGCATTATGTTTATGCATGTGGAACATTGGATTAATATGGTAAGATGGTTATATTGGCAAGTGATGCAAATGGTTCTTGGTTTGTTGATCGGATATAGTTAGCCGGCTATAGGATTGGGTGCACCGTGAATTAAGTCGCCTTGGAGGTGGAGTGGTCAAGAGTGGACCGGGAAACTCCCTTCAAGTATCCTAACGAGATGAGGTCATAATGGAGGTTGTTGCCCATTCGAGGACCTTGGTTGAGCAAAGGTTGTATGGTGGTTAAAAGTCCATATGTGAGAACCTTGTGCTTGTTGAGATCACAATGGCAGAGTTAAGTCCATGTGTGGATCTTGTGTAGGGTGTCCCGGATCTCGTTAGTGATGTTCTACAACTACCAATCGGTTATGCAAAGGTTGTATGGTGGTTAAAAGTCCATATGTGGGAATCTTGTGCATGTCAAGGTTGTATGGTGGTTAAAAGTCCATACATGGGAACCTTGGGGAAAAAGCTAAGGTTGTATGGTGTTTAAAAGTCCATACATGGGAACCTTAGGATGATGAGGTCATAATGGAGGTTGTTGCCCATTCGAGGACCTTGGATTGGTAGGGTGTAGGGAGCGTAGGGACTACGCTCGGAATCCGCGTATCTTGATCATGTGAAGCATGAGATGCTTGAAATGATGCATGGTTGCATGTGAAGCATGAGATGCTTGAAATGATGTATGATTCCATGTGAAGCATGGGATGCTTGAAATAATGCATAATTGCATGTGAGGCATGAGATGCTTGAAAAGATGCATTGTTGCATGAAAAGTGTATGATGCTAGTGAATGCATGTTACTTGTTAAGTTGAACAAGTGTTGGTTATCATTTGGTAAATGATGCATGTGAGCATGAAATATCTATGTTGCATTGGAGTCTATTAAGACTTGTTTTTAAAGGCATGTGAGATGATGTTATGGTTCTTATGTTGCCTTGGTTAAATGCATGTGATAGAATATTTGAGCTATGGTTTTAAAAGGTTTCTTGTTTGAAATGGCTTCAAGTTTAAGAAAGGTATGTTGTGAAATGGGAGTGTTTTCCATGGTTTTGTTTAAGCTTGGCATATGGTGTTTATGCATGATTTGAGCTTGATGTTGAAAAGGGTTTTCAAACATGGTTTTGGTTTGCCTAAACGGGTTGTTTTAAAAGTGTTTTGTAACCCGCTGCATTGATGGAGTTTTGGTTTTTGAGCATTCCTCACTAAGCATTATGTGCTTACGCTCCTTTTTGTCCATCAATGCAGATTCTTGAAGTTTGGACAACAAGGAGCAAGGGATTCAAGGTGGACTCCAATGGAGATGTATGTCTCGGTGAATAGCTATAGTTAATAAGGGCAATGGGGTAGAATCTCTCGGGTTGATGTGTATGTGATCGTTTATGTTTGACCAAGAGTGTTTTAATGTTGTTGCTAATGTGGTTGGAACATGAATTGGCTTAAATGAGTTTGATTTGGAAGGTTTGTGCCTAAATGGTTGCTTGAGTAGGAAGCATGCCTATAGATTTGGGGCTTTTCTTTTATGTTGTGTTTCTGTTGAATTGTTGATGCAAGTATGTCTCATTTATGTTGAATTGCATGTTGGTAAAGTTTGGTGGCTTTTGGAGCATGTTTGTATGATCAATTGTGTGTTTGAGTGAGCAAAATGCAGCATTCTGGGCTAGGCGTTTCGGAACAGATGATACCGTTTCGGAACGGGTGTCCTGCATGAACCCAGGCGTCCGAAACGGGTGCCACCGTTCCGAAACGGAAAGCATTCTGCCAGACCCCCGTTGCGGAACGGCCCCGTGTTTCGAAACGGGTTTTGCCTGTTTCGGAACGGGTGACCGTTGGGGGCTGACATGGGCGGTTAAATGTTTCAAAATGTTTGCATTTTGGTCCTGAAACTTGTTTGTGCAATTGTATGAGTTCGGGATGTCCGTTTGAGCTGAAATTTGGCAGGGAAGCATGAAACCTGATTAATTTTAAGTTGGTAACTTAAAATCTGGTTAAGTCCTTAAAGTTTTTAGAAATTACAATTTGGTCCCTAAAGTTGTAATTTGTTCAATTGGGTCCCTCTTTGATCTCTGATGGTTGTGATCTTTGAGCATGGTGTTTGTGTGATCACATCTAAGGTTAATGTGCATCTAGACAAGATTAAAAAGAAAAAAAAGGGTCGTTAATCAAGGTTGACTTTCGGGTTGACTTTGGTTTTCCCCGTGTAATCTTCGTAGTTCGGGTCAACCGTCCAGACCGGGCTACGGGGGTTACATCGATGATACAACACCTCAACATGTGCTCTAACACCTGAATAACTCTCTCCGACTGACCATCTGACTGCGGGTGATACGAAGTACTGAAGTTCAACCAAGTACCCAAAGCACGATGAAGACACTCCCAAAATCTAGCTGTAAACCTCTTATCTCGGTCTGATACAATCGATTTCGGTACCCCATGAAATCTCACTATCTCACTAATGTACAGATCGACCAACTTATCTAAGGTGTAGGTAGTGTGAAGGGGTATAAAATGAGCACACTTAGTGAATCTGTCGACTATCACCCACACCGAATTCTTCTTCGAAGAAGTCAACGGTAAACCCGATACAAAGTCCATGGTGATATGTTCCCACTTCCATTCCGGAATCTTCAATGGCTGTAACAAACCTGAAGGAAACTGATGCTCGGCTTTAACTCGCTAACATACCATACACTTACTCACAAACTCGGCCACATCTTTCTTCAACCCAACTAGTAGTACTCTTCTTTTAACCCATGGTACATCTTTGTACTACCCGGATGAATAGAAAAAGGACTGCTATGTGCTTCATTCAAGATAGTACGCCTTAACTCGGAATCTTCCGGAACTACTATCTTATCCTTGAAACATAGGATCTCGTTCTCACCAAAATAGAAATCTATGGGTCTACCCTCGGTTATATCTTGCATGTGAGGTGCCAAAGACTCGTCTTGCAATTGTTTCTCTCGAATCAACTGAGTCATCGAAGGTTTAACCAGTAACTCGGCTATCAAACCGCCATCACTTGACACACTAAATCTCGCAAACATGGCTCGCAACTCAACTACAACTTTCTTACTCAAAGCATCGGCCATTACGTTTGCCTTACCCGGATGGTACTCTATCGTAAGGTCATAGTCCTTAAGAAGCTCTAACCACCTACGTTGTCTAAGGTTCAACTCTCTTTGAGTCATCAAGTATTTCAAACTCTTGTGGTCGGTATAAACGGTGCACTTCTCACCGTAAAGGTGATGTCTCCAAATCTTCAAAGCAAACACTACTGCGGCTAACTCAATATCATGAGTGCGGTAGTTCTTCTCGTGAACCTTCAACTGTCTCGAAGCGTAAGTTACAACCATACCTTCTTGCATAAGCACACAACCTAAACCTACATACGAGGCATCACTGTAAATCACAAACTCTTTCCCTGGTTCAGGTTGAATCAAAATAGGAGCTTCGGTCAAAGCTTTCTTCAATTTCTCAAACGCTTGTTGTCTTGCGTCTGACCATTCATACAAAACATTCTTCTGAAGCAACTTAGTCAAAGGTGCCGCAATCTTTGAAAACACCTCGACAAATCTTCGATAATACCCCGCCAAGCCTAGGAAACTACGGATTTCTGTCACTGACTTCGGTTGTTTCCAACTCACTATGGCTTCTATCTTCTTGGGATCCACACTAATCCCACTGGCCGAGATCACGTGACCTAGGAAGACTACCTCCTTAATCCAAAACTCATACTTACTCAACTTGGCATACAACTGATTCTCAAGCAAAGTCTGAAGCACTAGCCGCAAATGCTCATCATGATCTTCATCGGTCCTAGAGTACACTAAGATATCATCTATGAACACTACCACGAACCTATCCAAAAACTCATGGAACACTCGGTTCATCATATCCATAAATACAGTTGGTGCATTAGACAAATCGAAAGGCATTACCAAGAACTCATAGTGCCCATAACGTGTACGGAAAGCGGTCTTCGGTATGTCCCCATCTTTCACCTTGAATTGATAATAACTGGATCTCAAATAAATCTTCGAAAACACTAAAGTACCTCTCAACTGATCAAGCAAATCATCTATTCGAGGCAAAGGATACTTGTTTTTCACTGTTACCTTGTTTAACTGCCTATAATCTATACACATCCTCATACTGCCGTCCTTTTTTCACAAACAAGACCGGAGCACCCCACAGAGAAATACTAGGCCTAATAAAACCCCTATCTGACAGTTCCTGAAGTTGTGTCTTCAACTCTTTCAACTCCTTCGGTGCCATTCTGTACGGAGTAATAGACACGAGTGCATAATCAGAATACGTCTCAATAGCAAACTTAACTTCTCTATCTGGAGGCAAACCCGAAAACTCTTCCGGAAAAACACTCGGAAAATCACAAATTGTTCTGATGTCTTACGATCTAATCTCACTCATATTCAGATTCATCACATAAGCAAAGTAAGCCTGACAACCCGAATCCATCAATCTCTGAGCTTCTAAAGTAGAAACAACATTGGACAAGAACTTAATGTTCTCGCCAACTACTACAACCTCAAAATCATCCGTAAGCCTCAAGGAGACTCTCTTGGTCTCAAAATCTACCCTAGCTCTATGTTCTACGAGCCAATCCATGCGCAAGATCACATCAAAACCATAGAACGGTAATTCCATCATGTCAATCGGAAACACGTTACCCTGAATCATCAAGGGACACCTCCTATACATCTTCCTAACTACCACGGTATCACCAAAAGAACTAGTAACATTTACACCTACTTCTAACCACTCATACAGTAGACCTAGGGACCTTGCATGTTCACCCAAAATATACGAATGTGTCGAACCCAAATCTATCAAAGAAAGAAAAGTCAAAGATTGTATCGAGAAATTACCTGCAATGACATATGTATCATTCCCAGCCTCTCGCTGCGCATACACCCTAGCCGGTCCTCCACCCTCGGGCTGAACTACCACCACATGAGCTAAGTTCCTCTGACCATCGTTCCACGGCTGAAAATTACCACGATTGTGCCCACAGCCTCTCTGATGCTCAAAACCCTTAGTTGGAGCCAATCCGCCCCTAGCCGGGTGTGGACAGTTACGCCTCAAATGATCTCGAGAACCACAGTTCCATCATACCCCAAAGGTACCCATACACTCGCCCTGATGACGTCTCTCACATCTAGTGCACTCAGGAGTGTGAACAACGGCTCCTTGGCCCTGATGGCCCCGTCCATAGTTACCGCCCCTATGCCTCGAATCGGGCTAATACCTCTTATCTCTATGCCTCTTGGCATGATCTTTGTCCCAATCCGCATGTCTCTTCCCTAAATCAGACCCACTAGCACGAGCACTCAAGCCTAGGTTCTGCTCAATATCCTTGGCCCTAGAGACCAAAACATCAAATTTGGTGTAGTCAGAGGCAAGCATATAAGTCTTCACATCTCTAGTCAACCCATATCAGAAATGCTCACACCGTTCCCTCTCACTGGGAACCAACTCGAGAGCATATTGACTCAACCTCACAAACTAAACCTCGTACTCCGACACCGTCTTGCTACCCTAAACCAAGGCCATAAATTCTCTCTTCTTCTCATCCTGATATCGGACTTCGAGATACTTCTTCTTAAAGTCATTTCTAAAGAATTCTCAAGTGACATCCGCTTTGGTCATACCTGAAGTAACGTTGGTCCACCAAGCATATGCATCTCCTTGAAGCAAGGAGACAACGCAACCCAACATACGAGTGTCTAAGCACTTCATCTGACCCAAGATGCGTGTAGTACTCTCGAGCTAAGCCTCTGAACCCTCGGGAGTCGAACCACGGAACTCGACTCCACCCAAGCTACGGAGTCTCTCAAGGGGTAAACCAGTCCCCGCACCCTGAGGTGGTGCTGCAACTTGTATACCGGCCAAAGCTATCTAAAAAACTCCGCCTATAGTCTGAATCAAATGGGTCATGTCCGCACCTGCCGGACCCTGACCTGCCTGAGCTCCAATACCCCCAACATTTTCACCGACTTGAGGTCTATTACCATCACCTCCAGCATGTGCACCGGCCTGAGGCACATTACCTTCGCCACTCACTCCATTACCATCGGGAGCAGGAGGAACAAGAGGCACATCCTCGGGTGCCTGGTCACCCGCTCTAGGCCGTCCTCTCAGTCTCACCATAACGAGATAGAATCTAAACAATAAACACATCACACACAAGAAAACATGAGGTTAGCAAGGGCAAGGATCCAAATTCTCAGCTCTTTAAACCAAAAATCTTTTTTCAATAACAACACCTAGCAATGGGAACACTTGACTAAACTTCAACCAACAACAAGAACAATAAAGCATGTTTCCATGCACCGTGCAATAGCAAACAAACCAAACAAACAAACTTACCTGACTTACCTTCCTGGGAGACCTCGTAACCGAGGCTCTGATACCACCAAATGTAACCCCCTCGTCCCGGCCTAGCCAACAGACCGGACCGAACGGGTTACATAGGGAAAACCGAAGTGAAACCCGCTAAGGCCTCACTTCGATTAGCAACCCTATTTTTTATTTATATTGTCTAAATGTCATTATTCCTATGTGTGGAGACAACAGCGGAAAATGAAAACGAATACATTCCAAGCAGAGCGTACAATAACTTAGTTTACCAAGTAGCTTAATTTGTCAAGTTCCAGGCATATGGGGCAAAACCATCATAAAGGATACATATAAACTCAATTAGGGAGCATACAAGCCATAGGGACTAAAATGTAACGTTCATGAACCTTTGAAGATGCCATTTCACCGATTTAACTGCCTACGTTTTGAAACAGGCTTGCTCGTTCTGAAATGCAGGCTCCATTCAAAAAGTAAAAGCCAAGCCATTTCGAAATGATCCCACCTTATTCTGGAATGGGGGCTTCATGGTTCCAAAACAGGAGCCTCCAGTGGCAAAACGTACCGAAACAGCACCACCCATGTTCTGATACGGGTACCTCTGGAGCATCGACCGTTGCGAAACCATATCGAGCATTTCGAAATGCCTGCACACAGTTTGGCCCGAAATCATACTTTGACACCTACAAATGTCCCCAAACTTGTTCCGAATCATCAAAAACCACATAGCAACATATCATACATACAATCTAGATGCAAAATATCCTAATCACATCATTAGGCATGCATTCAAGCAACAAATTGGATTTCAAGCCCTAAGCTCACATGAACACTTAGAGTCAAAAACACTAACATGCCAAAACACAAAACAATTCATACATGGCCACATTAAACCTCAACATAACATAGTACCATCATTTAAAGCATACTAGAAACATAAACGTAGCCAAAATATAGAAGTTTGAACACCAACTCCCTAACAACAAGGCTAGCAATCCCATTGTCTAAGTGTTATTACAAACTAATAAAACCATACTTTGAGCCACCCGAGAACTCCGAGAAACTCCTCCCTTGCCCACTTG
Organism: Hibiscus tridactylites; assembly: GCA_958450335.1. Lineage (NCBI taxonomy): Eukaryota > Viridiplantae > Streptophyta > Magnoliopsida > Malvales > Malvaceae > Hibiscus > Hibiscus tridactylites. The sequence continues at coordinate 96,101,724 of OY288267.1, read as the reverse complement.
CCTCCCAAGCCTCTAACGATCTGCATTATTGGAAAAGGAGAGAGCGTAAGCTTAAAGTTTAGTGAGCGGAGCTCTAAATCACAACAACAATTAAGTTTTAAACCATATTCTTAGATTTAAAGTAAAACCATTTGAGGAGAAGATATAACGAAGCACAATCATAAACAATACATGGTATGCACATGCACAACCAAAACCCGGTGGGACTACACATCAACATTCACGACAACTAGTAGTTTTCCGATGGGACTACACATCACCGTTCACGACAACTAGTATTTTTCCGATGGGACTACACATCACCGTACTCTTCTACTAGTCACTACCGGTGGGGCTACACATCACCGTAGCAACGACAACCATCACGTAAGGCTCCACACCAACAACGACTGCACAACAACATTAAACGAAGAGTAAAGGCAATCCACATTTCACACACATCACAAATAATCGTACCCACCAACACTTAACGAATGAGGTGAATTAGCAAACTTGCACTTGGGTTTAGGTTAGCCCTCAAGGCTCCACCCAAACCCCCAAGTACCCACTTTGAAATCATTTTAAACTTCAAAATGTTACCACTCACCGATTGAGCCCAAACGAATGCCGAAACGCTGATCTCAAGCCTCCGTAGCACCCGGTATCGCACCCGAAGTACCCGAATCAATATCCGCTACTTCAAGACAACCCAAAACAAACTATTAGGATGCTAAAACACTTGTAAACCACCAACAACCCTAAAATATACTCCTTGCAACTAAAGCATTTGATTCAAACCCAAATTTCATCCAAACTTCACCATTTTCATTCTAGACAAACCCCACACTGAAACCAGCCATTTCAACCACCAAAACAAATCCAAAATCATCTAGAAATATCCTCCAACATCAATGGAACCACCAGCCACGTTTTCGACCCAAAACCAACCCAAAAATTCAACCTTTTTAACCTAAAAATCCCATTTTTATACCCATTTCGGGTTTCCCACCATTTTCCATCTTTTTAAAAATTTTAAGACACCCAAACATGATTAAAAACAGCCTTAAAAATTACATTAGAAAATCCACACGAAAATCCTTCCATTTTACTATTTTTTAAACTCAAAGCCTTTTGAAATAACCCCAAAGTAATGGATTTTTAAGAAAAATCTAACTAGTGACAACTTAAGGGAAGAAGAATTAAAACAATGGGATGTTTACCTTGGAGACTTGCTTGGAAGAGGGACTTGAGGCAATGGAATAGTGGTTTTAGGGTTTTGGAGAGGTTTTGGAGAAAAAGAGATTTTTAAGAAGATGACACCTTTTTCCAACTCCTTTTTCAAACTTTTCTTTTTACTCAAATTCCCATCTCCAAATTCATTAATGGTATTTTTGTAATTAATGGCAACTTTTATAAAATCATCATTTTAAATCTAATTTTAACCTGGACTAATCCTAGATCAACACTGATAAACTCCCGGGCCCTAAACCGGGGCGTTACAAATATGTATAATGGTAATGTGTTGTTTGAGTAATGTCGACTAAATGTTGTTAATAAGTTGAAATTTTATCTTACCGATCACCGCATCATTCACCGATAACACGCTCCGACCCAGTTCTCGACCAGGCCGGAAGGGGGTGTTACATTTGTGGTATCAGAGCTAGAGTTTAGTCGATTCTAGGACTAAGCCGAAGCTTATTGCACTATTATAGTATTGCTTTGCCACCTAGGAGTTATGTATCTTGTATATATGGTGACTTGCCGACTAATCTGATCTTTCTTATAGATATGTCTAGGACTAATGAAGCTCGTATTAACGAGCCTGACACCGGCTCCTCAGCCCATGGAGAGGAGATAGGAGTAGGAAATCCTCCAAGTCAACCGCACTCGCAAGTACCCCCAGTTCAGAATGCTGAGCCTGTAGCCCCTACCGCTCAGGCTGAATGTTATCAGAACATGGCTAACATGTTTAAACAGTTTATGACTTAGATGCAAGCAGCACCATCCGTTCAGCCTACCCCTCCTGTTGTCTAGTATGTCTGCGCCCCTGTGGACAAGTTGGCTTCGCTCTGAGCCTATTCTTTTACCGGACAAGACGATGATAATCCCGAAGTTGCCGAATATTGGCTGGACAACACACTGTGTATCCTAAACAAGCAGTTATAGTGTTCGGATGAACACAAGTTGGAGTGTGCTATTGCGTTGTTGACTGATGAAGCTCTTATGTGGTGGGAAACCACTATTCTCACAGCTCCTGAAGAATCGATCACCTAGGAGTTCTTTCTCCGAGAATTCTAGAATAAGTATATTAGTGAATATTACCTTGCGAAAAGGCGGAACACATTTCTCCATCTGAGGCAAGGTGGGTGACCTATCGAGCAATATATCCATGATTTCTTCAAATATTGTTGATATAGAGTCGAATTTATAAAGAAAGAAGAAGACAAGTGCATAATGTTCATAGTTGGCCTTAGCGATGAGCTACGACCCTTGTTTACGGCCCTTAGCATCACCAACTTTCAGGATTTGGTGAACCGAGTTAAGGCTACGGAGGCTGCTCGGAGAACTCAGAGGGGGAGCATGTCAGGCAGATCCGAGAAAAGAGCACGTGATGATTCCTGACCTCCTAGATGGAATAAGAAGGGCAAGTATCAATGCCTCAAGCAAGCTTCGTATCCTCAGCCCTCTCGCTCCGGAAATATTGAGAAGCCCCAGACTGTTTCTCGGTCTTTGTCCAAGGCGGCCTCTGTTGAGAGTACTGGAGGCTCGAACCAAGGCACACAATATCCGATTTTTAACTTCTGTCAGAAGAGACATCAGGCAGGGCAATGTCGCAAGCAGACTGTAGCATGTTTCTTCTGCGGAGAGCAAGGACATTTCATCCGGGACTGTACTATAAAATCCCTCCAAGTCTGCAGCTATACAAGGGGACATTTATCGTCTGCTCAATCCTTCCGAGGGAAAGCACCAAGACAGGTACCATCGAGAGCTTCGGGGAGACCCAGTGGCCCAGGAAAGTTTGGAAATAAGCAGGAATCAAAGGCCTCTACACAGATGTACCATGTAAGAAGCCGAGAAGAGGATGACGAGCCTGACGTCATCGCAGGTACGATTATGTTATATTCACATCCCTTGTATGCTTTGATAGATCCAGGATCTACGCATTCCTTCATAAGCACGGAACTGTTTAGGAGTTATGAGATGTCGAGTGAACCTATAATACCAAGAATCTCCGTGACCAGCCTATTAGGTGACTGTGTCACTATAAGCTTCGTATGTAAGAATTGTCCAATAATGATCCAAGGAGTTCCATTTCCAACGGATCTCCTAGCTCTGCCAATCCATGAGTTTGATGTGATACTAGGCATAGACTGCTTAGTAAACATCATATGTGGGTAGATTGTTGCAAGAGGAAGTTATATCTCCTGGGTCTGGGCAAGGAAAGTGTAGTTCTGATGAAATCTTGGAACCCTACGTTGCAAGCTTTAACCTTAGAAGCTAAGAATAGACCTCGGATACAAGATATTGATACTGTTTGTGAGTTCCTTGATGTCTTTCCTGATGAACTTCCGGGTTTACCTCCAACCTTTGAAGTGGAATTTGGCATTGAAGTACAACTGGGGACTACCCCAGTTTCCATCGCACCTTATCGGATGTCTGCAATAGAATTAAAGGAGCTAAAGGTTCAAATTCACGAATTGCATGATAAAGGCTTTATTCAACCGAATTCCTCTCCTTGGGGAGCACCGATCCTTTTTGTGAAGAAAAATGATGGTTCCATGAGATTTTGTATTGATTATCAGCAACTGTAAGGTGACCATCAAGAATAAATACACATTGTCTAGAATCGATGATCTATTTGATCAGCTCAAAGATGCTTCTGTGTTCTCCAAGATTGATTTTAGGTCTGGATACTATCAGATGAGAGTGAAGGATTGTGATGTATCCAAGACTACTTTTCGCACAAGATACGACCGCTATGAGTTTTTGGTAATGCCTTTTGGACTAACTAATGCTCCGACAGCTTTCATGGAGTTGATGAACTGAATCTTTTGACCTTATCTTGTTAAATTTGAGGTGGTTTTCATTAATGATATCTTAATTTATTCAAAGACTACTGAAGAACATCGTGACCATCTTCGCACTATGCTTCAAACCCTTTGTGAAAAGCAATTATATGCTAAGTTCTCTAAGTGCGAGTTTTGGCTCACTGAAGTTGCCTTCTTAGGGCATATTGTATCAGTTTCAGGCATTCAAGTGGACCCGAAGAAAATTCAAGCTATCCTTAATTGGCACCTACCGAAGAAATTTGGAGAAGTTAGAAGTTTTCTCGGCCTTGTCGGCTACTATAAAAGATTCGTCAAAGGATTTTATATGATAGCTGCACCTTTGACTAAGCTTCTACGGAAGGAAAAACCGTTTGTGTGTACCGAGGAACAATAGAGAAGTTTTGATCAGTTGAAACAAGTGGTGACTCATGCACCTGTCTTGACCCAGCCCGAGTTCGGGAAGGATTACACCTTTTATAGTGATGCCTCACATCTCGGGATAGGATGTGTTCTAATGCAAGAAGGAAAAGTTGTTGTCTATGTATCTCGAGAACTCAAGCCACATGAAATGAATTATCCCACCCACGATATAGAATTGGCCGCAATTGTCTTTGCCTTGTAATCCATGTGAACCTTCCTTCTTGTTCCTATTCCTAAGGGCATGAACATGTGATTAGGAAAAATTATATAACTACCTAACCACGTACTTACCTCCTTTTTGTCGAAGTTCATCATAGGGGAAAGTTTCTTTTGCTGTCGTGGCAGCTGTTGCGGCAACCAACTATTTTGGTAGTCTTCTGTCATAGTGTTGTGCCAGTCAAGGGAAAACTCTTTAGGTTTCTCGAAAATCTCCATCAGTAGAGATTTTGACAGTTGTAAATTTGCCTGCATCGGCTCCTCTAGATATATATAGTCCATAGCTGCCGAGGCGGGCGTTATTATGGAGGCTTCTGTCGCAGCAGGCCTCTCTAATGAGGTATAGCTTTGCTCAGGTGTTGTCAGTTCGTCCTTAGGGCAGGGTTCTAGGTAGCTGCCGGAACAACTGTCAATCTTGCTGCTCGGGCAGTGTTCTGCATCCTCTTGGCTTGGAGTTTCTAATTGCTCCTCACACATCGGAGATCTTTCCTCGCATTGCACTTCGTCCTCTTGTCCTGAGACATCAATATCCCTCAGGCTTAATTGTTCAGGTTCATCCATCGCATTAATGGGGACTGAATTGCTCATCAGTGCATCCATCTTAGCGATGTTGGCGTCCATGGCAGTTGACACTTTTTCCGTGAGTGCAAGGAAAACTTGAGGTGTGTCCTCCAAGGATGTTGATTGCTCTTGAGGATGATTACATTGTCAGGGCATGTCGATTTCTGCAGCAAAACTGTTATGGTAAAAAATTTAGATTTTTATCATACCATGAAAAATCTTACTGCTATGGCAGCAACTACGGTAGCGGTATCAGTTGCCCCTGTTTCTACTGCGGCGGCATCTGCTATTCATATTCAGGCAATCATTCCTGCGTGGTTTTCCTCGACATGTCTGTTGCAAAAAGTTGAGGGCAACTTTTGAATGCATGATTGCCTTTGCAAAATTTGCAAGAACTTTCCCAAATATTGTTGCCTTTAACTCGTGGGGCACCTGAATAAGCACTTTCCCACATAATAATTTTTTTTGAATGAAAATAAGAATAATAAAAACTAAAATTAAATAAAAATAAAAGTGCAGAAATTAAAAACAAATTTCATTGTTACCAATCCCCGGCAACGGCGCCAAAAACTTGTAGAGCATTTGGGTGTACTCTATTTATAAGCCCAAGTGCACACTCTTGTCAAGTTATAGTATATAAGATATCGTCTCCCATGGGGATTGGACAGCTTGGTTCGAATTTCCGTTCCTGCACAAGAAAAGTAAATTACACAAGTATGATAGTTGTTGAGAAGAAAAGTAAAAGAAAACACAAGTAAAAGAGGAAGTGATCAGATTGATAGAGAGGGCAGGGTTATGTTGTTGCTAAGTGTGAAATTGCGTTGAGTAGGTCAAGTTATTTTGTGCTACCACGATATGCTGCCTCAGCGGGTAATGGCGGATTAAGGCTGCGGAAACTTTCACTACCACGGTGGAACTCTGCTCTTCCAACTTTCGTTGTCTCGGCAAGTGGGATGGAGAGAAGTCCCAACTGCACGTCTGGCATATACTCCAAGTTTGGCGAAGCAATACTTAAGTGACCCTTCCTATGTCTAGGCAAGGATTCTATCACCACGTGATGTAGGTAATACCTAGCAATCTCAGCGTAAACCTAACACAGGCAGTCGACGTTTGGTTGCTCCTTTTAGTCGTTGAAATTCTAACTTATGTCTAAGCCGAAGTAGTCAACACCTCGACATGATGAGACCGTACTTAATTTTTTCGTGAGTTTGACACTCTCGTGCCCGACAAATGGATTTCTTCAACTGGACTTTTGAAACTAATTGAAGAAGTGAAGATCATGAATTAAGTAAACTTAGAATATTTTATTGCAAAAACAAACTTGAAACCTAAACAATCGTTCTCACAACTAATTAAAACATAACCCCAAACCAAATAGAGATTTAGAACATGACGGCGGCAGAAAACCTAAGATGTCTCTCCCCTTATTTGCTAAATACATGATGTTTATATAGGCAAAGATCTAGTCTAAGTCTTTCTTGGAGTAGAAGTCCTTCTTGGAGTAGAAATCCTTCTTGGAGTAGAAGTCCTCAAAAGACTTTTGTATTAAATGAAACTTTAAAATCTAACTTCTTTGAGTTGAATATAGACTTCTTTTCTCGTTGCCTTGTTCTACAAGTAAGCTCGTTCTTCTCCTCCGACAGATTTGTCTACTACTCCAGGAGTCAAAAAATTGAGTGGATGACATCGTTAGAATCAGGATTTTCTGATCTATCAATCCCACTCCAATTTACCAAATCCTCACTTTGCTGCCCTGGGCGGTAGGTTGGGCAGCGGTAGGTTGGGCAGCGGCAGCTGCTGTTTCTGTTTGGAACTACATCAGTACAACTCCTTAGTCTGCTGCCTCAGCATCATGTCCTCAGCTCCTCTTTCCCTCTGTCAGCCTCTAGTACCTGAAATTAAAATTAAACTAAAACAATACCTTTTCTTCACCAAATAACAGATAATCTATAAAAGCATGGCAAAGTAAAGAAATACTGTAAAATGTAATGCATAGTCCTAACTATGCCTAGAATGTACTCAAAAACAGCAATAATATGAGATGGAATGTGCATGAAATATAGAACTTGTGGACACTTTACACATGGCATCCCCCTCGGCGAGCATGTTGGTTGGTAGTGCTCATGGCATCATTCTTAGAAATGTTCCTGGAAATGTCCCTGACATTAATTCTGCACACACTCAAACGAAACTCTTCAACATAGCAAGGAAATAAAATTTTCTGCACACACTCAAACGAAACTCTTCAACATAGCAAGGAAATAAAATTGAAAATTAACAAAAAGAAAAGAAAAACTTGAATCCTAAAACAAACAAAAACAATTATCCTTATATTTACAAACAGTTCAGACCTGATGATGTTTCATGTTAACACTTCCAAGAGGATCACCTCATTGGCATTGTTTCGATTACCTCCCATGTAATGCTTTAGTCGTTGGCCATTCACCTTGAAAACTTCTCACATCCTTAAGTTCTTAGTGTCTACAGCTCCATGGACATATGGTTTAACAACTTCATGAGGACCCGTCCATCTTGATTTAAGTTTACTTGGAAACATTTTAAGTCGGTAATTAAACAATAGAACATGTTGGCCTATTTTAAATTGCCTTGGCGTTATCCTCCTATCCTGCCAACGTTTGGCTTTCTCTTTGTAGATCCTAGCATTCTCATAGGCCTATGTCCTAAATTCCTCCAACTTGTTAAGGTCTAGTAACCTATTTTCTCCAGCAACTCTCCATGTCATGTCAAGTTTTCTAATGGCCCGGTAGGCTTTATGTTCTAGCTCAACTGGCAGATGGCATAGTTTACCAAAAACAAGTCTAAACGGCAAAGTGCCCATATGAGTTTTAAAAGTAATCCTATAAGTGCACAAGGACTCATCTAGTCTCAAGGACTAGTCTTTTCTTGTTGGATTTATAATCTTCTCTAGAATGCTCTTGATTTCCTTGTTTTAAATCTCAGCTTGCCCGTTTGTTTGTGGATGATACGCCGTGGCAATTCTCTGTTGAATTTCATACCTACACAAAGCTTTAGAGATTAGATTACATTTAAAATGAGTACCCTCGTCATGAATGATCACTGTAGGGGCACTAAATCGAGTAAAAATGTGTTTGTGCAAGAACTTGGCAATGGCCTTGGCATCATTTGTTGGTAGGGAAACAACCTCTACCCACTTTGATACATAATCAACAACCACGAGAATATATATGTTACCAAATGATGGGGGGAAAGGACCCATAAATTCTATCCCCCACACATCAAACAAATCCACATGCATAATGTTCTGGAGCGGCAGTTGATACCTGCCAGAGATGTTTCCTGTCCTTTGGCACCGGTCACATATCTTGGCATACTCGTGGGCATCCTTGTATAGTGTGGGCCAAAAGAATCCAGACTGAAGCGCCTTGGCAGCAGTCTTCATCCTAACAAAGTGACCTCCATATGGTGCGGCATGGCATAGATGCAATATGTTTTGCTGCTCGTCCTCCGGAACACACCGGTGAATCACTTGATCAGCACATTGCTTGAAAAATATCAGCTTATCCCAATAGTATTGCCTTACCTTCCGTAGGAATATTTTCTTGGCATTGTATGCCAAGTCCGGTGGCCGAATGTTGCTTACCAGGTAGTTGACTATATCAGCGTACCATGGCATAGCATTAACTGCAAGCAAATATTCATCTGGAAATTCATCTCTAATAGTAGTGGTCTTACCATCCTCAAGATGATGATCTAATCATGAGAGGTGGTTAGCTACTAAGTTCACACTGCTTTTCTTGTCTCTGATCTCTATGTCGAATTCTTGAAGTAAGAGCGTCAATCGGATTAGTCTAGGCTTGGCATCCTTCTTTTCCCAAAGATACTTCAAGGTCGAATGATCTGTATAAACCAAAACCTTGTTATCAATTAGATAAGATCCAAATTTATCAAAAGAAAATACAACTGCAAGAAATTATTTCTCGATTGTAGAGTAATTCAGTTGCACTTCATTCAAGGTTCTACTGGCATAGTAGATGTCACGGAAGACTTTGCCATGTCATTGTCCCAAAAGTGATCCAACAGCAAAGTCGATGGCATCACACATGAGCTCAAAGGGCTCATTCCAATTTGGTGCTACGACTATAAAGGCATTAATCAATTTCTCCTTAAGTTCATGAAATGCTTTCAAACAAGAATCAGCAAATGCAAAAGTGGTATTATGTTCTAACAACGAGCATAAAGGTTTAGCAATTTTTGAAAAATATTTAATAAACCGCTGATAAAAACCAGCATGACCTAAAAAACTCCTTATACATTTAAAACTCGTTGGAGGCGGTAATTGCTTGATTACCTCCATTTTGGCTTGATCAACTTCAAGTCCCCTCTTAGTTACCTTATGACCGAGAACAATGCCCTCCTTCTCCATGAAGTGACATTTCTCCCAGTTCAACACTAGGTTTTTCTCGATGAATCTCTTTAAGACTTGCTCCAAACTATGAATGCATTCCTCAAATGTTTTACCAAACACTGAGAAATCATCCATGAATACTTCCATGTTATGTTCTATCATATCAGAAAAAATGGACATCATGCAACGTTGAAACGTTGTTGGTGCATTACATAGCCTGAATGACATCCTTCTAAAAAGTGAATGTCCCATAAGGACACGTAAACGTGATCTTCTCTTGATCATCAAGGGCGATGGTAATCTGGTTATAACCTGAATAACCATCCAAAAAACAGTAGAAAGCTTTACCTACCAATCTGTCTAACATCTGATGAAAGGCAATGGGAAGTGGTCCTTCTTTTTAGCCTTATTCAACCTTCTATAATCCATGCACATTCTTCATCCGGTGATGGTCCTAGAGGGAATCAATTCAGCGTCATTGTTTTGTACCACAGTCATGCCACCTTTCTTTGGCACGCATTGGACTGGGCTAACCCATGAGCTATCAGAAATGGGGTAAATGATTCTGGCATCAAGCCATTTTATGATCTCTTCTTTAACTACCTCTTTCATGCTCGGGTTTAGCCTTCTCTGACCTCCAATGGTCTTACCATGGTACTCCTCTAAATTGATCTTCTGTATGCAAATGGCTGGGCTGATACCTTGGATATCTGCCAAGGTCCAACCCAACGCATGCTTATAATTGCTTAGTATTGTCAGCAATCTTGCCTTCTGATCATTAGTGAGATCAGTGGCAATGATCACTGGCAGCGTTGAGTCCTTACCTAAATAAGCATACTTCAAATGTTTTAGTAATGGCTTAAGCTCCAACTCTGGTGGTTCCTCAGTCGATGGTTTAGGTTTCTTTATCTCTTTGTTGGCCAACTCTAGCGGCTCAAAGTAACTTACATCTTTAGCCTCCAAGGTTGGTTCCTTAGGTTCCTCAAACAGTTCAACTATGCCATCAAACATGCTGGCATCAAATTTTGTATCTTGACATAATTGTGCCATGTCCAACGTGAAAATAGACTTCATCATCTACTCGGCTTGAAATTCATCAGGTTCATCTGCACGTTTCAAAGCTTGAAACACGTTAAAAGTAACATTTTGGTCATTCATACGCATTGTTAGTTCCCCTTTGTGAACATTAATAAGAGCCCTACCCGTGGAAGAAATGGCCTACCCAAAATAAATGGGACATTCACATCGGCTTCATAATCCAAAATGATAAAATCAGCTAGAAAGATAAATTTGTTTACCTTAACCAATACATCCTTAATCTTACCCTTGGGATGTGCATAGGATCGATCTATCAGTTGGAGTGTCACGGTGGTAGGTCTAGCTTCTATGCCAAGCTTCCTGAAAACTGACATTGGCATCAAGTTGATGTTGGCTCCCATGTCACACAATGCCTTGCCCATAAATTTATTGCCAATTGTGCAGGGAATAGTGAAACTCCCTGAATCTTTTAGTTTTAGTGGCAATCAATTTATGATCATGGCACTACATCCCTTAGTGAGAACGACAATTTCAAGGTCTCCCAATTTTCTCTTTTTGGACAAAATGTCCTTCATGAATTTTACATAATTGGGCATTTTCTCAAGGGTTTCTACCAATGGAATGTTGATTTGCAACTTCTTAAGAACTTCCAAGAAGCGCTTAAATTGCTGGTCTTGTTTGTGCTTTTGAAGTCTTGCTGGAAATAGTAGTGGTGGATAAATATGTGCTGGAGCTGTCGGCTTTGCCGAGGCAGTGCTGGCATTAGTATGTTGTTTGGACTCAATGTTGGCGCCATGTTTGGCATTCGTGTTGGCATCCGTTCTGCCACTAGTACTGGCATTACCACTGGCATCAACGGCTCTAATTTCCTCTTTCTCTGTGTTTCTGGCTTGTCTATCGGCACTAGCTTCTCACTTTGGTAGTTAACTGGCTGTTTGGCAACCATCTCTGCCTCGCATTGCTTACCACTTCGAAGGATTATGGCCTTGCACTGCTCATTTTCGTTGTGTCGAGCATCTTCAATGTTACTTGGCAAGGCCCCTTGGGGTCGATTGCATAGTGTATTAGCAATTTGCCCAATCTGGACTTCCAAGTTCCTCATTGATGTTGCCAAACTCTGGACTGTGGCATCATTCCTCTTCATGTACTCCGTGAAAGTGCCTCCCTAGTTAAGTCTCTGCCCTTGCTGAGGATTGTTTTGAGTTTTCTGTGGCATGGCATTCTGATTGAATGCTGGCATGGCATTGTTGTTTTGCCTCTAGGCACTCTAGCGTTGTGTATTGTATTAGTTGCCTCCTTGATTTTCCCCAAGCTAAGTTAGGGTGTTGTCTCCGATCTACATTATAAGTATTGGAGTTAGTACTATAATAACGACCAGAATTTCCAATGAAATTTACGAACTCAGGGTTAGCAGGGCATTCATCCACATGGTGGTTCTCTCTGCAGATGGTACAAAATAGTTTTAATGCTTTGACTTCTTAGAACTCGTTGTTCTTTTGCAACATTCTCACCATGCTGGTGAGGTTTGAATTCTCGGCATGAATGGACATAAGTTCATCAATCTTTGATTTCCTACTGGCTTTGATTTCGGTCTCAAGTCTAGCAACAGGATATTCAAAATCGTTGATGGCAATCCTTTCAAGGATGCCAACAGCCTTTGTGTAATTCTTATCAAGCAATGAACCAGTTGTTGAAGCATCAACAACAGCCCTCGTTTGTGCATTCAATCCGTTGTAGAATATTTGTATTTGGGTCCAATTCGAGAATCTATACATAGGATACGTTCTCAAAATATCCTTGAATCTCTCACAAGCATCATATAAGGTCTCATCCTCAGCTTGCCTAAATGTAATGATCTCACCACAATACTTGGCAGTGAGTGTTGGTGGCTGGAATCGTGTCAGAAACTTCTGGCATAAGTCTCCCCTTTGAGGTGACTGAGCCAGGTGGCAAGGAATTTAACCAAGTCTTTGCTCTATCTCTCAAATAAAAAGTGAATAATTTCAGCTTCACAATATTTTCAGATACTCCTGGTTGCTGATATAGCTGGCAAATCTCCATGAATTGCTTCAGATGTTGCCTCGGGTCTACAGTTAGTGCTCCATCAAATTGACCTACATTCAAAAGAGTTTGATTCATTAGTGATTTAAGTTCAAAATTTGATGCATTTACCTCATCCCCAACTACTCATGGCATTAAATTTGTAATGTCAGGTGTCGAACGTTCTCGGATTGGTCTCTCCTCCTCGTTAATGGCAGCAAGATTGGCATGGTTCGCTGGCATGACATTATTTATTGGTGGATCTTAATTGTTATGAATGCCATTACCTCCTCCATTACCTTGTTGATTCATCTCTCGAAATTTTGGCCACTCGTCCACCACAGTGTGGTTCCTGGTCATACAACGATGAAAAGAAAAACAAAATATAAAAAAGAAAACAAGTAAAATTTTGATATAATAAAATCTGTTGCAATCCCCGGCAACGGTGCCAAAAACTTGTAGACTCTGTAGAAGATGTGTAAAGTAATGCTGGCAAAAGGGGCAATTTATAAAGAATGGGCAATTATAAAGCAATTCCAAGAGTCTTTTGCGTGCAAGTATACACGGTATGCAAGAAATACAATAGTAAGTTGAGTATCGATCCCACAGAGATTGACATGGAATTTGATTGTTTGATTGTTACTTGCTTTCGAAGAAAAGATGTTTGTTTTGAAGATTGTTTTGAATCTATTAAAAAGAAAAAGGAAAGTAAAGTAAAATGTGGGCAAGGAAGGTGTTCTTGATGAATGATGCGTGTTGGCAGGGAATGACATGTTTTAAAGCTGCTCATGCCAGCCCTTGTTAGCATACTGTCTTGGCATTGTTTGCCGAGCAGTTTCAACATTAGCAATGCCTCTCTCGATGGTCATTGCCCTAAGTCAATTATGCAAAAACCCCTATATTTTTATAGTGAATGTTTTTAAATGAACCGAGTTGATTAAGTACCAATTTATACTCCTAGGGGGTAGATATCACTTCCGAAGTAAGTTCATCTACTTAAACAACTTCTCTCGAAGCTTCTCTCCTTAGTATTCAACAACTTAATCGTCACCACCCTAAGTCTGTTAAGATATTGAAGGGCAATAGGCTAACTGTGTCAGCTTTCACTTGGCAAAGTACTTAGGAAAAATTCTAATTGTGTGGCGATGTTAGAAGCGGCATAACTCTATTATCTTCACTGGTGAAGATACTCCCAACGCATTGATAGACTATTTATTGGTTCTCCAACCTCATGGAACATTGTCTTCGCATCTCTTGTGTGGCGGTGTTGGAAGCGGCGGAACTCTATTATCTTCACTAGTGAAGATACTCCCAACGCAAGCCTTCATCACTTGAGAATAGTTTGGGCTCAACATTACTCAACCACGTTTCAAGCTAATTCCACGACTCTTTCCCCAATGAATGAGCTTATCCAATGGCAATCTGGGAAACCGAGGTGGATTACCTTGAACATTGATGGCACGCTCAATCACTCTCATTCCATAGGCCCAGCAAGGGGTCTGTTTTGTGACCACGAAGGAATGTGGCTGCTTGGCTTCAATAAAAAACTTGGCATATTCTCGATCTTAGAAGTCGAGATTTGGTGAATTCTTGAGGGCCTTCAACTCGCTTGGTTTAATGGATTTGAAAGAGTTCAGTGTCAGACTGATAGCTCAGAGGTCTATCACCTGCTTACGACTCCGGATGCATCTTCAAGCTTTATTTTCCTTGTTCGCGTCATTGTCGATTTCTCATCAAAATCTTTGATGCCAGAATATGTCTTGATCAAACGAGAGGCGAAGTTATTTATCTAAATTCTTATTGCTTATTCTTGAAAGGGACTTACATGGCCCCCTTATCCTAGACACTATAATCCATGACAAGGCTTTACCTTCTTATTATTCAAAAAAAAAGTTGCTCTTCACTAAATCATCTTATTTATTTGAATCCTTCTTTGGTGAAAGGATATAACCTTTTTGAAAGGTTATTTAAGAATTTATCCATAAGTTATATAGACATTGTGTTAAGAGATTTGAGATATACACAGTTTTATATTAATTTAGAAACCCATTCATGTGTATGATTGAAATTAAAATTTTATCTATTTTTTCTTAAAAATCTTTACACTTTGAACTTTTAATCTTAACTATTAATTTAGTTTAGGGTTGTCGCCTATTTTTTGTATTATTTTAATAATTATTTATTTACTTTAATTTGTTTTTAAATATTCCATAATATTTCATATTCTTTTTTTGCTGCCCTTCCGGTTTTCAGGGTTTCGCCTTGACTAATTCGGACTAAACCGCGTCGCACACCTGGCTTTAGTGGGTGAGTCTCCTAGCGAGAATTTCCTGCATACACAACATCTCGAACTTAAAATATGTTTAAGCGATACCAAGTACCACTTGACCAATCCCCGTTGGTATATTTCACATTCTTTTTAGTTCTACATCCCATCAATCTTCTCCCAAAAATCCTATCGCCAGTTAAATTCTCAAAAGGAAACGGACATTTACTCGCATGGCATCCAATGGGAATTAGGAAGAAACTTACAAATCATATCCCATAGGCATATACACTATCCAATTATATAGTTTGTTTTAACAAGGAAACATTGAATTGCCAGTAACCTCAATCCTACAAAAACAATAGACGACACCTAAGCGGCTAAGCCAGCAGCCATGCAAATGAAAATTTCTTCTTAGATTGAAAAGGATGTTACTTTTTCTTTCAGTTAGTTTAATTTGATAAAAATTAAAAGTTTGAGGGAAAAGTTTAAAACTGAAATATTTATTTTCTAGAATGTTGGAGGACAGAAAATGTAATTATACCTTTTTGTAGCTTCCGTTGAGATCATGTGCCACGTAGCGTAACGAACTAGCGCATGACTTGCGAGGCAGACTAAAGAAGCTGACAGAAAAAGGAGGGAACATAACCGCTTCCAGTCTTAATAGCTTTACATAAAAACACAATCACTTGTTCCCAAAACACCAATTCTGAGCTCCCTAAAAATCAAATGGAAAATGGCACAACAAGCTCCTCAATGCCCCTCGTTTCCAGGTTGGATCATTTGGATTTCATCGTGAGTCCCTACTCCCTCTCCCTCTATCATGTTCATGGCCATGCCAAAGCTAAACCTTCTTCAAGTTTTCTTCTTTGCCTTTTTCATACAGATGAAGTATTTAGAAGGGAAGATAAGTTTGCAGAAAGGGATGGAAAAGGCATGCTTGCCATTAGAGTTGGCGATGAGGGAAGCTTACTTCAAAGGCTCCTTGATGGACAGGGTCACGTCTCTTGAAAACAGACTTTTCCAGGTAAAACAATGGAGTGCAACATCATATACTTGCACGGTTTCTAGCCAAATGATTTTAGTGATCTTGGCCTTTTTGTAGCTATGTTTGGATTTGGAATCCAGTAGCACATCGAGCGCTTCGACATCGACATCTGGTTATGCGTCTTCCAGCCGAGGATCCAGGGGGCAATCGGTTCCTCGCCCGTTACCGACCTTCACCAACTCGAATCAACTTCACAAGCAGGAAGCTCGTCAACCCCTGCTTTCCAGGTCTGAAATTCAGGTAAGCGTGTCTCCTCTTGATTTTTGCATGTTACTGAAACATAATATTTGATTCGATTGTCCTGTTTTGGCGCAGGAAGAATCTGAAACAGTGGTACCACAAAAGAAGAAGGATCTGAATCCTCTTAAGCAACAAGTTGGGAACAAAAGGAGCAGCAAGAAAGAAAAAACATGCAGCAAACCCAAGTGGTCACATTGGAATATACTGGGTTGCTAATTAATCTGCCATTTTAGTTTGCTTTCCATTGATGTTCCAAATTTCAAGTTTTCTTGATGAATTTTGTACTCTCCGTTGCTATAATCTCAGCTATTATGCCAGGGTTGCCATGATCCTGTAGGTATATTAGGAATGGAAAATGTTTTAAATGGGTTTGACATTGTTGATTTCACAAGGATTTCCAAAGAGATTAATTGTGGCTTAAGAACTGAACTTTTCAAAACTGCATGTAATCCAAATACTGTTGCCAATAAATTTGGTTTTAATTTTAATGAAAAGCTTTTAATGAGTTTAATGCAATAAGGCTTATATATAAATCTATACACTCCTCCATTTGACTCCCTTCTAGGTAATCCAAGATCAATATGAGGCAAAATCAAAATTACTTAGGAATTAGTCCACAGCAGTACAAGTAAACAAGAAATGATTGCCTATGCCTATGATCCCTGCCAACTTAAAAAGTTACAGCACCTTACAAGGGAAAAAAAGTTTCATGAAGATCCTTACACCAGAAGTGTACAATACAATCGAATCTCCATGCGAAGGGGATGATCCTCGTGAAGAAGGTCCCGATTCGTCAACAAATATAACTTGGATTGTTAACCCCTCCATATAGGACTTGGGAAGGAAAAGAAGCTAGGTGACAATGGATACGCAAAACCAGGGGATGGCGGAGGTTGAGGCCCCGGACCTAGAATCCCCGACTGAACCATGGGTGAGAAAGCAAAATTGGGAGTCATTGGAGGAAACTGAACCCCGGGAGAAGGCAAAGGGTAAGGTGATCGGGGGGACAGCAAATTCATATAACCAGTCGGAGATGGCAAAAGGAACTGTGAAGTTGGTGAGGGTAAAAGGGCAGGCCCATTCATCCTTGGTGATGGGAGATTTGGCATTGGTGGAGTAAGACCATTCATTTGTTGAGAAGGTGGATGAGGCATTAATGGTACAGCACCATTTACACCACCTGAAGATGGTGGTGGAGCATGAGGTTGACCTCGAACTGGAGGGTGTACTTGAGGTTGGACATGTTTTCCAAGTGGACTCGGATCTATAAGGTATCGCATATAAGCTGAGATCGGAGATTCAGCTGTGTTTGCCCAAACAGCATCTCCGGGTATCATAGGTTGCAACATTCCAGGTGATGGTTGTCCATACTGACCCGGTCTAGCTAAGCTACTGTTATAATGAGCAGGAGGGGGAACTGGAGCTGGTGCATGAGCCGGGGCAGGATTATGGGGTCGATTCATTGGTGTCAATGGTGGAGGCCTAATTTTCTGCAACCTCGTACTTTGGGGTTTGGGAGGATTCTGTGGGGGTCTGGGCAAAGGGTCATTGCGTGAAGGTGAACCGGTGAGCTGCTGAACGATGTTCCGGAAATCGTTCTTGCTTATGTTGTAAACCTGAGGCTGAGGCTGTTGCCTGGCACCATTATTGGCAAAGTTGGGTTGATGCAATGGGCTCTTCTTTATGTTCTTGCCAGTCTTGCTCACACCAAGCGGATCATTAAGCCGATTCTTCGAATTATCCATTTCGAAAAACAAACTGCAGCAAACTAATCTCAGTTTTTACAAATTCCCACAAAGTCAAACCATCCAAAGCTTCAACAGAATATCCCAGAAACTCGATTTCCAAGCTCAATCACCAGCTAAAATCTTTCCCAATGGAAACCTAAAGTAATTAAAATGTTGAAACTCACAACCCTAAACTAAAACCTAACTTCTTCAACCTTTTCCGTCAGAATTGCCTCAAGAACCTAACTTTAGCTTCCTGCATCACAAGAGTTTAAAAAACACCCAAAATAAACCCACCAAACTTTCCACTAAAAAAGCAGGCACGGGATTACCAGAAAATAAAATAAAGATAAAGCAGCCCGTTCAATAAATAACTCCAAAAATCAAACCCCGCATCATAAAATTCCAAAAATTTCACCAGAAAGAGATAGTGCGGATAATAAAAGTTAAAATGAAACGAATAAAAACAAAGAAATACCCATTGTTATGAAGATCCTCTTCTTCCCCTTTGTGTTTTTCTAAAACGAAAAATCAAAGGAAGAGACTAGCAAGCGCTCTGGGTCAATACGCAAATGAACTCAAATTCTGCATCTTCATTCATTTCAGACAAAGTTTTGACTTTTCTTCTCCTGGCTTTCGGTGATGTGTCATGTGTGGGTGTGGGTCCACTTCATAATCATCTTTGGCGAATTTTTTGACTTTTTCTTTCTCCCTTAATTAATGAGTTCACATGTAAAACATATTTTTCGAACTTTACTCCAACAAGGCCTATAAAAGACGCTTAGCGATCTTGGATCAAAAAAAAAAAAAAAGACGCTTAGCGATCAATCGATTTGAAAGCCCACAGGAAACGAAGTTGCTAGCCTACAAGAAGATCCCAGAGCCAAGCAGACAGTGGCGCTGTTAAACTTGGAATGCCCGCCACAAATGGAAGACTACTGCAGACCTAAAGTCTTGAAGCCCAAAAGATGGGGCCCAAAAGATGTGAAGACTTGATTCAAAGTTGCCAAATTTATCCGACTTGCCTGGAGAGGATCTTTAAATTTAGAATCGGTATACCTGTGTTTGCGGAAGCATCTATTACTCTCCAGAAAATGGTAAAACCAAAGGCAATGATTCTAATTCCATACAACCCCACATTGCCTTTAAAACCTCGAATGGACATCATCTCCTCATCAAGCAACACCCATTCCCAGGAGGGGAGAATACACAAAAGCCATGAATTGCTTGACTTGCCAGCAAAGATCAGGTTCATACGACGACAGGGACATTCATTTTGTTAAAGGGAAGGATATCAGGAAAAGCAGTAAAGGGAGTGTTGGTGGTATAAATTGGTCGGGGGTAAGAAACACCACGGGTTATGATCAGATTAGAATTGGTCAGGATCCAACGTCCTTGAACAAGGTAAACAGCGGTCACCGCCGCCGAAAGACGATCGATATCACATACGGAGGTCAAACGGACTTTGTGCCGGACGAGGATGAACCGAAGCTGGTGAGGAGCAGTGGGATGAGGAGGAATTGGAGCTTTAAGAGCTTGAAGAAAATAAGAGGATAAACTCTATATTTCATCATAGTGTGGACTCTTTCATTTCAGCTTTTCAGCAACTTGGTGTGGAGCTAAAGCCAGAAAGCAATTTAGAAAGCAAAGGGCATATTTAATCTATTAATATTTGTAGTAGTTGAATGTATGTCTAGCAAGAGAACCCTAAAATCCCATTTTCCGAATCAAATCCCAAAGGTTGGAAATTTTCTCTTCATTTGTATTCCTAATCAGATAATGAAATGAATTTCATAATTCCTATTTCGTGCTTACCTATAACAATAACATTAATCGGGATGGTAATTTAACCCGAACTCGATCAGTTTCGATCCGATTCTATAAGATAGATTTTTTCTTTGAAATTCAGGTTTAGGGAGGATCGGGTGAGCTTTCTAAGGAGCGAGAAATTAGAGTTGAGTTTAGAGTAAAAGAATATCCGCCCCTCAGATATATTTAATGGATTAATATCCTATAAACCCTAAATTATAAGTTTAAACCTTAAATTGAAACAAATATCCCTAAATTATAACCATCTACACCTAAACCTCTAAACCATATACTCTAAACTAACTACATATACCTTAAAACTAAGATGTTGCCATTATATATATAACATCTAGGTTTTTCTACCTCATTTTTCTCCCCTGCACTGCCGTTCTATCCTATTTCCCTCTCTTTCTTCTTATCACCCCAAATTCTAAAACTGTCACTCATTTGTTTCTAATTCCATGGTTGTTTTTCATGTTTTTGTTACCCCAAATTTATATTTTTGAGAAGAGGATAATAACCTCGTGACAAGTGATATCAAAACAACACTTTAACTGTTTAATTTTACGCCGAGCGCCAATAAGTGGGGTAGGCAGGGTGGACAACCGTGACAATTGGTCAATCACGAGAGCAGAAGCTCGTGACAAGAGCATCACGAAATTGAGTAGGAGAGAATGTAACGTTTGAGAAGATGCGAGATCATTAATCCACATCAGAAAAGAAAATGGAGGTATCATTATTCTCACATCAGAAAGAAAAATGGAGGTCTTGAAATATATAAACGGTGGCCTTGTACATCTTATCATACATGTCTTTTGAAAATATGGTTATGATCCCATGACATTTTTTCATTTTATACATAATTATTATTATTATTATTATTATTATTATTATTATTATTATTATTATTATTATTATTATTATTATTATTATGTAAAGTTATATTTTATCTAGATTTTGCAAGTTTCTAAACATTCAACAAAGAAAAATGCTAACTTTTTGCTTCAGATATTTTTTTAATGATGTTTTTAGCAAATCTTTCATCCACTCGTGGCTCAACTCATCCGTTTCAAAAAATTTCAAGTCTACTCGTTGATCTTTAAGAACCTGAGTTTTTAATTTCTGAGAAGAGGATCTAAAAATTAGGAATGAGAATTGGGTGGAAAACATCCGAAAATAATGAGGTATCCGAACCGACGAATTGGGGAATAATTGAAATCTTCATTCACGGAGATGAGAAAAGTTTTATCACCGAAGCTCAAATGGGGATGGGGACGGAGATTGCTATATCTGAACCGTGAGCATAATCGAACCGTAACCATATAAATAACTGTGGGGATCCCCGAAAAATATCCACAAGAATCTCTGATATTTTACAAAATTTTTAAAATATATAAAATTAATTCTCACTTACATGTATACCTAACTATCTTATTATTAATATATTTGTGTCTTTTGTTTAAACTTTATTAAGTTTAGGTGACCTCTCTAGCAATTTACCATTTTTTTGTTAATTATATAGGCCATGTTTGGCAATTAGCGGATAACTTATAGCTGATAGCGGATTACATTAGCTGATAGCTGATTGCATTAGCTGATTTAACTAGCGGATTATATTAGCTAATTGCATAAAAGTGTTTTGTAACCCCCTCGTCCCGGTCTGGATGACTGACCGGTCCGAGTAGGCTACACGGGGAAAACTGAAGCGAAACCCGTTAAGGCTCCCCTTTCGGTTAGCAACCCTATTTTTTTCTTTATCTTTTCTAGATGCCTTTATTAACTCTTATGTGATAGGACACGCAACGAACAACACGGATACAAAACCCACAAGATATGCAATTGAACAGCCCAATTTTCCTTTTTAAGCAGGTCGTATCGATACACTTACAGAGGGTATCGATACGCCTTGACCAAAGTCAACCCTTGCAGTCAACTCAAGGAAGACTGTATCGATACAGCTCTTGAGCGTATCGATACGCCCTTCTTGGTTAACATCTCGTGGTCAACGAGATACAACCGTACCGATACGGCTCAACACCGTACCGATACGCCCTTAACTCACCAAAATCTTAGGATTCCAGTGAGCAAAAATTATATCGATACACCCCCGTGTATCGATACGCCCAGCCAAAACTGAGCTATGCAGGCAATACCGTATCGATACGGCCCTTAGGCGTATCGATACGGCCCTTAGGCGTATCGATACGGCCCTTAGGCGTATCGATACGCCCTGCACTGCAAGCCTCCAAATTTTAACAAGACAACACCAAACCCAACTCTAAAGGCATTTTAGGACTTCCCTACCCACATACAAGCATTCATACATCAAGACTACAACCAGGAATTAACGATTGAGGCATTGAATCTAACAAGAGCCATACAAAATCAAAGGTCCCATACAATTCCACAAAGAGAGCATACTTAGCAATTATAAGGCCCCATACGCCAACCATTCAAACATAGGGCATACATAGACCAATAACATACGCCTTTAGGCACATAAAATCAAGCAACAAGTTAAGCATGATCCTCAATCCATGAAACAAAAGCATAACACGTCCATAATTTAACATGCTAAATTAACACAAATCACCTAAGGAGTTTGACACCACTCCTACAACTCTATACTCCATCATTTAGGCATTATTACAAACACAAATTATACTTGTATTAGCTAGAGAACTCCAAAAGCTTCTCTCTTGCCCACTTACCTCCCGAACTCTAACGATCTGCATGTTGGAAACAAAAGAGAGCGTAAGCTAACTAGCTTAGTGAGAGGAGCTCTACAAATCCACAACACGCAGTTTTCCAAAACACTTTTCATATGCAAGTAAAACAATGGATGCACGAAGTGACTATCTCAACAACAATATATGGTTTGCACAAGCACAACCAACATATACGCACGGTGGGACTACACATCACCGTTTCGACTAGTAGATTTCCAATGGGACTACACATCAAAGTACTTTCCTACTAGTCACTACTGGTGGGACTACACATCACCGTAGTTTAGACCACCATCACGTGAGGCACGACTTCAACTCGACTACACATTAACAACTTACAATGCACATGATAATTACAACACATAACCATTCATCCTATCACAACAACATAGGAGTAGAGAGGCTTACACTCGAGTTTAGGTGAACCCTCAAGGTCCCACCCAAACCCCAAAGGTTCCATGTCGTGCACTATTCAAGGATTAACAAATCTACTCACTGTTGCTACCCAAGCGAAGACCGAAGACCAAGCTCAAGACTCCAAAATCTCCGAACTCGTTCCCGAAGCTTCTCCAACCAATTTTCTTGCCTCTAAACATTCTAACACAATTTAAAACAATCCCAAATCAGTCCACATTCCAATATAGTCGACCCGGATTACATTCCAAACACAAAACATCCAATTTCCTCTATAAACAAACCCAAAATCCATATTCCCAAGCAGCCCTTAAGCACACCCTAAAACCAATGATTTCATCCCTTAAATTACTCCCAAAGGCCTCCAAAACAACACTTATATATAGTCTAACCATCAGCCATCAAAATTTCACCTAAAACACCCCCAAAACTCAACTTAAAACCCTCCAAAAACCTCCCAAAACCCCACTTCGGGAAACACCCCAAAACCTTGTAAAAATCATACACATTGGACCTTTTAGATTGAAAACAACCCATGTAACATTAATAAATCAAAAACCTAAGTTAAAGATGTTAAAATGACATTTTTAATCAAAATCTCAAAACACCCAAAATACAAAAATCTTGAGTTTTATAGAAAATAAAGGTATGTACTCGAAGAGGATGATGAGAGCAGGTCAAAAAGGACTTTACCTTTGCAAAAGCTCCAACAATAGGCAAGGTATGAAATGGAATAGTATCAAGGGGAAAGGGGGCTCCTTTGACGTCAAAAAAGAAAATGGTGAGAGGAAGAAGATGAGCCAAATGCATTTTTTTTATGTTTGTTTAAAATTGGGGAGCTAAAGACCAAAGTACCCTTAATGAATTAAGGAAATCACAATAGGAGACACCCATGGCTATTTGGGCTTGTTTTGAAAATGGTCCAACTTAACTTATTTGTTTTAAAACCCGAGACCCAATATATTATTTTATTATTAAAATTAGGAACCGAAACTCGAACCATTATTTATTTTATTATTTCCGCCCGGCCCCCGAACCCGAGTGTTACAACTCTCCCCCACTTAAGAAATTTCGTCCCCGAAATTACCTGACGGAAACAAATACGGAAACTGCTCAAGCATATCAGCTTTCCTTTCCCACGTGGCCTCCTCTACACCTCTATGTCTCCATAATACATTGACCAATTATATAGTCTTGCCACGCAACACCTTGCTATCAGAAGCAAGTACCTCAACTGGTTCCTCGTTGTAAGACAAGTCCGGATTCAACTCTATTTCTTCCACTTGCATAACATGGGACGGATCCGATCTATACCTCCTAAGCATCGACACATGAAACACATCATGAATCTTCTCTAGCTCAGTCGGAAGCCTCAACCTATATGCAACAGGACCAATTCTCTCAACTATCTCATAAGGTCCTATGAATCTTGGGCTTAACTTGCCCTTCCTCCCAAACCTCATCACCTTCTTCCAAGGTGAGACCTTCAAGAACACTTTATCCCCCACGAAGTACTCTACCTCTTTCCTCTTTAAGTCGGCATAGGACTTCTGTCGATCTGAAGCTGCTTTCAAGCGATCACATATCAACTTCACCTTCTCGGTGGTTCCCTTAAGCAATTCGGGCATCGATACAAGTTTATGTCCGGCCTTGGCCCAACAAATCGGGGTTCTACACTTCCTACCATACAAGGCCTCATAAGGAGCCATCTGAATACTCGACTGAAAGCTGTTGTTATACGCGAACTCCACTAACGGTAGGTGTTTCTCCCATGACCCCTGAAAATCAATGATACAACACCTCAACATATCCTCTAATATCTGAATCACTCTCTCAAACTGACCATCTGACTACGGATGATACGAAGTTCTGAAGTTCAACCAAGTACCCAAGGCTCGATGCAAACACTCCCAAAATCTAGCGGTAAATCTCAGATCTCGGTCTGACACAATCGACTTCGGTACCCCATGTAGTCTCACTATCTCACGGATATACAGTTCGGCCAACTTGTCCAAAGTATAGGTAGTATGAACCGGTACGAAGTGGGCACACTTAGTAAATCTATCTACAATCACCCACACTGAATTTTTCTTCGAAGGAGTCAACGGAAGTCCTGACACAAAGTCCATGGTGATACGCTCCCACTTCCATTCTGGAATTTTCAACGATTGCAATAATCCTGAGGGAAACTGGTGCTCAGCCTTGACTCTCTAACAAACCATACATCTACTTACAAACTCGGCTACGTCCTTTTTCAAACCAACCCAATAATACTCTTCCTTTAACCCTCAATACATCTTCGTGCTACCCGGATGCATAGCAAAAGGACTATTATGAGCCTCGTTTAAGATCGTACGCCTCAACTCGGCATCCTTCGGAACCACTATCCTATCTTTGAAACATAGGATCCCATTCTCTCCGAAACAATACTCGGTAGGTCTATCTTCGGCTATGTCTTGCACGTGAGGTGCCAAAGACCCGTCTTGCAACTGCTTCTCACAAATCAACCGAATCAACGATGGCTTAACCTAAAGCTCGGCTATCAACCCACCACCCGTAGACACACTCAACCTTGCAAACATTGCTCGTAACTCAACGGTCACCTTTCTACTCAAAGCATCGGCCACCACGTTTGCCTTGCCCGGATGGTACTCTATGGTGAGGTCATAATCCTTAAGGAGTTCTAACCACCTACGTTGCCTGAGGTTCAACTCCCTTTGAGACATCAAATATTTCAAACTCTTGTGGTCGGTGTACACGGTGCACTTCTCATCATAAAGATGGTGTCTCCAAATCTTCAACGTGAACACCACTGCAGCCAACTCTATGCCATGTGTGGGATAATTCTTCTCATGGACTTTCAACTGTCGCGAAGCATACGCTACTACCTTACCTTCTTGCATAAGCACACAACCTAGCCCTACGTAGGACGCATCACTGTAAATCACAAACTCTCTCCCCGGTTCAGGCTGAATCAAGATAGGAGCTTCGGTCAAAGCTTTCTTCAATTTCTCAAACACTTCTTGTCTCGCATCAGACCATTCATACGGAACATTCTTCTGTAGCAACTTGGTCAACGGAACCGCTATTCTCGAGAACCCCTCAACAAACCTTCTATAGTATCCCGCCAAACCTAGGAAACTGCGGATTTCTGTCACTGATTTTGGTTGTTTCCAATTCACTGTGGCTTCTATCTTCTTTGGATCTACACTAATCCTACTAGCCGAGATCACGTGACCTAGGAAGACCACCTCCCTAATCCAAAACTCACACTTACTTAGCTTGGCATACAAATGATTCTCAAGTAGGGTCTGAAGTACTAACCGTAAATGCTCATCGTGCTCCTCTTCGGTCCTAGAGTACACTAGAATGTCATCAATAAACACTACCATAAACATGTCCAAGAACTTATGAAACACTCGGTTCATCATATCCATGAAGGCTGTCGGAGCGTTGGTCAATCCAAAAGGCATTACCAAAAACTCATAATGTTCATAACGTGTACGAAAGGCTATCTTCGGTATGTCCACATCCTTTACCTTCAACTGATAGTATCCGGACCTCAAGTCAATCTTTGAAAATACAAAAGCACCCCTCAACTGATCTAGCAAGTCATCTATCCTAGGCAAGGGATATTTGTTTTTCACTGTTACCTTATTCAACTGCCTATAATCTATACACATTCTCATGCTACCATCCTTCTTTTTCACAAACAAGACCGGAGCACCCCACGGGGATACACTAGGCCTAATGAAGCCTCTATTAGTCAACTCCTGAAGCTGTGTCTTCAACTCTTTCGGTGCCATTCTATACGGAGAAATCGACACCGGTGCAGAATCAGAATATGTCTCAATAGCAAACTCAACTGCTCTATATGGAGGCAAGCCTGGTAGCTCTTCTGGAAAAACACTCGGAAATTCATATATTGTCCTGATGTCCTGAGGTCTCACCTCACTCATATCCAGATTCATTATATAAGCCAAGTAAGCCTGACACCTTGAACTCAACAACCTCTGAGCTTCCAAAGCCGAAACCACATTGGACAAGAACTTGACATTCTCCCCAACTACCATAACCTCAAAGTCATCAGTAAGCCTAAAGGAGACTCTCTTGGTCTCAAAGTCAACCCTAGCTATATGCTCTACAAGCCAATCCATGCCCAAAATCACATCAAAGCATAGAAGGGTAACTCCATCATATCGACCGAAAATACGTGGCCCTGAACCATCAAAGGACACCTCCTATACACTTTCCTAACTACCACTGTATCACCAAAAGAGCTAGTGACATTTACACCTATCTCTAACCAATCACAGGGTAGCCCTAATGACCTTGCGTGTTCACCCAAAATATATGAATGTGTTGACCCCGAGTCTATCAAAGAAAGCAAACTCAAAGACTGTAGTGTGAAATTACCTGCAATGACATCAGTGTCATTCCCAGCCTCTCGCTGAGCGTACACCCTAGTCGGTCCTCCTCCCTCAGGCTGGATTGCTACTATATGAGCCAAGTTCCTCTGACCCTAATTCCTTGGCTGAAAGTTCCCACGACCGCGCCCACGGCCTCTCTGATGCTCAAAGCCCCTAGCGGGAGCCGGCCCGCCCCTAAATGGGTGTGGACAATCACGACTCAAATGGTCTCGGGAGCTACAATTCCAACACGCTCCAAACATACCCATACACTCACCTAGGTGGCATCTCCCGCACCTAGTGCACTCCAGAATGTGCCCAACGGCCCCTTGGCCCTGACGGCCCTGACCATAGTTACCACCCCTAGGTCTCGTATCCGGCTGGTACCTTCTATCTCTATGCCTCTTGGCATGATCTCTATCCCAGTTCGCATGTCTCTTTCCGGGGTCAGACCCACTAGCATGTGCCCTAGAGCTTAGGTTCTGCTCTATATCCTTGGCCCTAGAGACCAAGACATCGAACTCGGTGTAGTCAGAGGCTAGCATGTAGGTCTTCACATCTGTAGTCAACCCATATCTGAAACGCTCGCATCGCTCCTTCTCATCCGGGACCAACTCTGGTGCGTACTGGCTCAACCTCACAAACTGGACTTCATACTCAGACAGGGTCCTATTACCTTGAACCAAAGCCATAAACTCCCTTTTCTTCTCATCCAAGTACCGAACTCCAAGGTACTTCCTCTTGAAGGCATTTCTGAAGAACTCCCATGTGACATCCACCTCGGCCATCCCGGAAATAATAGTGGTCCACTAAGTATACGTGTCTCCCTAAAGCAAAGAGACGATGCATCCCAACTTACGGGCATCGGAACACTCCATCTGACCCAAGATGCGAGTAGTACTCTCAAGCCACCCTTTCGAACCCTCCGGAGACAACCCACGAAACTCAACTGCCCCTAAGTTATGAAGCCTCTCTAAGGGTAATCATGTCCCCGCACCTTGAGGTGGTGCTGCAGCTTGCATGCCAGCCAAAGCTGTCTGAAAAGCTCCGGCTATGGTCTGAATCAAATGAGCCACATCCGGACCTGCCTGACCTTGGCCCGCTTGAGCCCCATTACCTCCCACATTAGCCTCAACCTGAGGCCCATTACCATCGCCTCCAACGTCTTCCCCATTACCATCGGGAGCATGAAGAGCAAGAGGCACATCCTCGGGTGCCTGGTCACCCGCTCTAGGCCGTCCCCTCGGTCTCACCATAGCAATTATAATAATCTAAAATAGCAAACACACAACAACAATGGAAACGTTAGGTTAGCAAAAGGGCAAGGACTCCGGTTCTCATGCTCGTTAAACCAAAACAATTTCTCTTTTTATTTTTACAACAACGCCTAACAATAGGGACTTTAGACCTATTCTCAAGCATCAATAGAGTCATCACAACATGTAATCATACACCGCGCTAGCAACAAAATTTAGACACACATGGCAAAACACCCATAATACCTTAACTCACCTCACTTACCAGCCCGAGGTCTCGGAAACCTCAGGCTCTGATAATAATAAATGTAACCCCCTCGTCCCGGTCTGGATGACTGACCGGTCCGAGTAGGCTACACGGGGAAAACCAAAGTGAAACCCGTTAAGGCTCCCCTTCGGTTAGCAACTCTATTTTTTTTCTTTATCTTTTCTAGATGCCTTTATTAACTCTTATGTGATAGGACACGCAGATACAAAGCCCACAAGATATGCAATTGAACAGCCCAATTTTCCTTTTTAAGCAGGCCGTATCGATACACTTACAGAGGGTATCGATACTCCTTGACCAAAGTCAACCCTTGCAGTCAACTCAGGGAAGACCGTATTGATACAGCTCTTGAGCGTATCGATACGCCCTTCTTGGTAAACATCTCGTGGTCAACGAGATACAACTGTACCGATACGGCTCAACACTGTACCGATACGCCCTTAACTCACCAAAATCTCAGAATTCCAGTGAGCAAAAACCGTATCGATACACCCTCGTGTATCGATACACCCAGCCAAAACTGAGCTCTGCAGGCAATACCGTATCGATACGGCCCTTAGTCGTATCGATACGCCCTGCACTGCAAGCCTCCAAATTTTAACAAGACAACACCAAACCCAACTATAAAGGCAATTTAGGACTTCCCTACCAACATACAAGCATTCATACATCAAGACTACAACCAGGAATTAACGCTTGAGGCATTGAATCTAACAAGAGCCAAACAAAATCAAAGGTCTCATACAATTCCACAAATAGAGCATACTTAGCAATTATAAGCCCCATACAACAGCCATTCAAACATAGGGCATACATAGACCAATAACATACGCCTTTAGGCACATAAAATCAAGCAACAAGTTAAGCATGATCCTCAATCCATGAAACAAAAGCATAACACGTCCATAATTTAACATGCTAAATTAACACAAATCATCTAAGGAGTTTGACACCACTCCTACAACTCTATACCCCATCGTTTAGGCATTATTACAAACACAAATCATACTTGAATTAGCTTGAGAACTCCAAAAACTCCTCCCTTGCCCGCTTGCCTTCCGAACTCTAACGATCTGCATGTTGGAAACAAAAGAGAGCGTAAGCTAACTAGCTTAGTGAGAGGAGCTCTACAAATCCAGAACATGCAGTTTTCCAAAACACTTTTCATATGCAAGTAAAACAATGGGTGCACGAAGTGACTATCTCAACAAGAATATATGGTTTGCACAAGCACAACCAACATATACTCACGGTGGGACTACACATCACTGTTTCGACTAGTAGATTTCCAATGGGACTACACATCAAAGTACTTTCCTACTAGTCACTACCGGTGGGACTACACATCACCGTAGTTTAGACCACCATCACGTGAGGCACGACTTCAACTCGACTACACATTAACACTTACAATGCACATGATAATTACAACACATAACCATTCATCCTATCACAACAACATAGGAGTAGAGAGGCTTACACTCGAGTTTAGGTGAACCCTCAAGGTCCCACCCAAACCCCAAAGGTTCTATGTCGTGCACTATTCAAGGATTAACAAATCTACTCACCGTTGCTACCCAAGCGAAGACCAAAGACCAAGCTCAAGACTCCAAAATCTCCGAACTCGTTCCCGAAGCTTCTCCAACCAATTTTCTTGCCTCTAAACATTCCAACACAATTTAAAACAATCCCAAATCAGTCCACATTCCAATATAGTTGACCCGGATTATATTCCAAACACAAAACATCCAATTTCCTCTATAAACAAACCCAAAATCCATATTCCCGAGCAGCCCCTAAGCATACCCTAAAACTAATGATTACATCCCTTAAATTACTCCCAAAGGCCTCCAAAACAACACTTATATATAGTCTAACCATCATCCATTAAAATTTCACCTAAAACACCCCCAAAACTCCACTTAAAACCCTCCAAAAACCTCCCCAAAACCCCACTTCGGGAAACACCCCAAAACCTTGTAAAAAGCATACACATTGGACCTTTTAGATTGAAAACAACCCATGTAACATTAATAAATCAAAAACCTAAGTTAAAGATGTTAAAAATGACATTTTTTAATCAAAATCTCAAAACACCCAAAATACAAAAATCATGAGTTTTATAGAAAATTAAGGTATGTACTCGAAGAGGGTGATGAGAGCAGGTCAAAAACGACTTTACCTTTGCAAAAGCTCCAACAATAGGCAAGGTATGAAATGGAATAGTATCAAGGGGAAAGGGGGCTCTTTTGACGTCAAAAAAGAAAATGGTGAGAGGAAGAAGATGAGCCAAAGGCATTTTTTATGTTTTTTTAAAATTGGGGAGCTAAAGACCAAAGTACCCTTAATGAATTAAGGAAATCACAATAGGAGACACCCATGGCTATTTGGGTTTGTTTTGAAAATGGTCAAACTTAACTTATTCGTTTTAAAACCCGAGACCCAATATATTATTTTATTATTAAAATTAGGAACCGAAACTCGAACCATTATTTAATTATTATTTTCGCCCGGCCCCC
This sequence comes from Hibiscus tridactylites, assembly GCA_958450335.1. NCBI lineage: Eukaryota > Viridiplantae > Streptophyta > Magnoliopsida > Malvales > Malvaceae > Hibiscus > Hibiscus tridactylites. The sequence goes on along the minus strand of OY288267.1, from coordinate 96,070,349 downwards.
GAACCAGGGTGTTACATGTTTGGTGAAATTAATTGATAGCTGATAGCTGTTTGATTCTTTCAACAAGCAAAATGACATATAAAGACATGATTATATTCGATATTTATTTGAATAGTGAAAGGCTTGTAACACGCTCAAATCGATCTTCCGAAACCGTCAAGAGGGTTGAATTGGACTCCCGAAAGAATTGGCTAAAACCGATAAAAATAAAAAACAATTTGCACGATGATTTTAGAGTGGTTCGACTTTCTAACCAAAGTCTACATCCACTACCTTAGCACACCGCTAAGGATTTTCCAATTCACTACTATGAATTCTTCCTTTTGAGGCCAAAGGGATAACCTTACAACCATATCTTTTCAATGGCTAAGATAGAACCACTCTAGTTTTTACTTGGGCTAAACTATAACCTCTCCCTTTTACAAGGTTTGTTTGGTAAACAAAATACCTCACAAGGTGGGTGCTTACACAATTAAGCTCACAAGAAAGAGTGAAGGATAAAAACAATAAAATCACTCTCTACAATATTTATAAGAGAAATGAAGAAAATAAAGACTTAAACTCAATTTCTCTTGAACATTAAGCTTGGATGTGGCCTCTAAACTTCTTCATGTGTTCTTGCGGTGTTTATATAGTGTGGAATGGATTTTTAGCCGTTAACATTAATATAGAATTAAAGACATTAAGCTTAAAGGTTACTCATTTTCTTCACTTGTGTGACTAGAGCATTTTCATGTCTTTACATTTTTTTTCATTTGTTCCAACACACCTACAAGAGACAATTACTTGAATTTTGATACTCAAATTGCTTTGGATCCATTAACATTAATCTCAATGTCTCTAGCTTCCTTAGGAACTCATACTTGTTTAATTTTATAAGTTTTATTTTTTTATAATTGGACAAGTATCTAAAGAATGATCATGATAATGGCAATGTGAGCATTTTGTCATTATGGAATGAGATGAATTATTAGAAATAATTTCTTTTTCTTTTGTTAAGCATTCAAGCTTAACTTTCAAATCAAGATTTTCTTTTTCAAAAACTTCATTGCTCATTTTTGAAGACTCTAAATCCCTTTTCAAAATTTTGTTTTGGTTTTCAAAATCAAGTTTTGGTTTCAAAAGAAAATCATTTTCAATTTCAAGTTTAGAAATCATTTTTTAAATTTGGAATTTATGGTTTCAAATTCCAAAAATAATTCATCAAATGCATCTTGTAACTCATCAAAAGAATATGAATTTAATTCATTTGAGTTAGAAGATACCTTGAGCTCATCGAGAGCCATAACACCATTCACCTTTGTACATGAGAGGAGGTTAGCACTTGATGGAACTCCATCTTTCTTCTCTTCTTTCTTATAGAATTTCTCAAGCTTCTCCCAAATTTCTTTGGCACTTTTGGATGGGGAGATCTTCTTGGAAATCTCTTCATTGAGGCCACAAAGAAGAAAGTGCATAGCCTTTGCATTGAGGTGGTCATTCTTTTGTATCTTTGACACTCCTTTTGTTCTTCTTCTTAGGAGCTTCCAAATGTCCATCTTCGATAATCATCCAAATGTCGAGGTTGAAGCCTTGGATGAAATACTTCATGATGTTGCTCCATTGAAAGTAACCTTCTCCTTTGAAGAGAGGACATATGATAGAGCGTCCTTCTACGAATGAAATAATTGTAGAACCTCTTGCCATTTGAAATCTTGGATCGGTGAACTACGAATGATGTTGCTTCAATTCACTACTATGAATTCTTCCTTTTGAGGCCAAAGGGATAACCTTACAACCCTATCTTTTCAATGGATAAGATAGAACCACTCTAGTTTTTACTTGGGCTAAACTATAACATCTCCTTTTTACAAGGTTTGTTTGGTAAACAAAATACCTCACAAGGTGGTGTTTACACAATTTAGCTCACAAGAAAGAGTGAAGGATAAAAACAATAAAATCACTCTCTACAAATATTTACAAGAGAAAAGAAGAAAATAAAGACTTAAACTCAATTTCTCTTGAACATTAAGCTTGGATGTGGTCTCTAAACTTCTTCAAGTGTCCTTGTGGTGTTTATATAGTGTGGAGTGAGTTTTTAGCCATTTATGGCCGTTGGGATGAGTCATAGCCGTTGGGGATGCAAAATAGTCGTTACCTACAAAAAATTCAGCATTTATAACTAAAGGGATCGATCCTTTTTCTCAAGGGATCAATCCTTTTTCAAAAAAAATATGATTGTTACACCAAAGGGATCGATCCCTTAAACCAGGGGATCAATCCTTTTGCATTTGATGGCCGGAATAAAAAGATTAAGGTATTCTGTCCACAAAGGGATCGATCCATGGATATAGGGGATCGATCCTTTTTTCCTTGAGGTTTGCAAATGACCTTTTTAAAGTGCAAAAACGGATCATATTGATTTTGAAAAAGTTCGGCTAAGTTGGAAAACATTCGAAACAAAATTTTCAAGTTTGTTTGGACTTTGAATTATTTTTGAAATATTTGAATAAGTCCAAAACATTTTTCACTCAATTTGTTATATCAAAATATTAATTCAACAATCTATTAATATAACATTACTAAACATATTTGAATGATCTATATATTAATTTATTATTTATATAATTATTTTTAATACAATTTAATCAATTATTAAATTTAAATACAAATATAAATGCGTGAGAATAAAAAGAAAAAAATAAAAAATATTAGTTTACAAATGTCACAATGTAAATACGTGAGGTTGAAGAATTAAAATAAAATTTGTTAAATTTAGGTTATTTAGAGATTTTTTTTATAATTGTTAAGGGTAAAAGGGTCTTTATAACTCTTATGTCAAAACCTCTAATTTCAAAAAGCTCATATTAGGAACTTTTTCAAAATTAGAAGTTTCACCCCAATCCGATATTTCAATCCGCTCTTTACCAAACATCCAAATTAGCAGATTTGACTGGCCAAACTTCTAATTTTAGCTCAAACCTCTAATTTTGGCTCAAACCTCTCTTTACCAAATAGGGCCATAACCTATTTATCTCTCTATTTCTTCCGTTCATTTTACACAAAAATATTGTTCCCCTTCAATCATATGTTTAAGTGTATTGAGTATATGACATGTAAATTAAAATCGACCATCTATTTTGGTTAGTAAAATAGTAAATTTTATTTAATTTTTGAGGATGGGGATTCACCAAAAAAATGTGGGGATCGATGAGTATGGGGATGGAGATGAAAAATACATTGAAACATATAACGGAGATTACCCAAAATCGTACCCACAAATGTTGAGGACGAAGTGAGGAATGCAAAATCGTCCCTGAACCGACCGGTTCTCACCCCTACTAATAATAATGGGTTTCACTCTTTTTACCAATGAATCAATAGTTCCATCCGGTAACAATCTTCAGTTTATTTTTTTTGTTTTACATACATGGATACCTTTAAAGTTTACATCGATTAACTTTGTTCTCAAACCTATTTTGATCACTAAATTTTCAAAATAATCAATTTACTTATTAAATTTTATTTTTTAACCTATTTTAATCACTTTGAATTATTTTATTAATATTTTAGTATGATTTGAAATATTTTATTATTATTAAATATAAAAAATAATTTAAAATAAAAATAAATTATATTTTATTATTATTAAAATAAAAACCCCACATCCCTTCATCCCTCTCAGCAATACAATCTCATCATCTCAACATTCTTCACAATATTTCAAGAACACTCATTTTGTTTCTCCACAATCACCAAAAGCCATGAACCATTATAAGTTAGGTTCAGTGATCTGAAATCAAGGCTAAACACTCCATCATTTCCCCCTTTAAAACCACAAAAAAAAAGTTGATGAAAATCTTCTCCATCACCATGCTAATCTTCCTCATTTCTCTTCTATTCCCTTTTTATTAGACTCTGCAACAGTTCTGATAGATGGTTATTGCGTGTAAAATAGTTTATCGCAATTTGGTGTAAGTATACACGTCGCAAGTAATAAAGTGATACTAAGTATCGGATATCGTCTCCACAAGGACTAGAAATACTTTTATCCTTGAATCTCTACACAAGAAAAGAAATAATATAAATGAAGTGATTTTGGAAAACTCGAGGATAAACTAAAGTAAATGAAGAAATCAGATTGAGAGAATAGGGTGGTGTTGATTTGCTCAGTAGTGCATGTATTGCACTGTTCAGAGGAACTTCTGTTGCTTATGTTGTTGCGCCTGTCGCGGCAGCACCTGTCGCGGTAGCGGTCTGTTGTTGTCGCGGCAGCGGCCAACAACTCTGTACTTCAAGCTTGGCAAGAATCCCTGCTGTGACTTGTCCTATCCCTAGGCCCAAGTTCTGTCGATGAACACGTCTTGGATGATACCTCCCGACGTGAATCGAAGGATGAACACCGATGTTTGTGAATTCTTCTTTAGCCACTTAACCTTGAACTTATCCCTAGGCCAAGATGGTTTAACCATAAACTAGAAAACTTGTATTCACTCCTTTCGTATAATTAACTCTCCCGATATTAAGTAAATGAATAACCTCACAATGCTCTCCCGAAACTCTTATGAGATGTTGAAACCAGAGTAAATCAACTTGAAGCTTTTATTAATTGAACAGAAAAATTCCTAAAAAACAGTACAATCCTCACAACTACCTTACAAGATCAACCCTTAGCCCTATGGGAAGTTTAGAACATGATGGTGAGAGAAAAACGACTAGGGTTTTGAGGAAAGACGGCTAGGAGCTAGATATCCTTTGCCTTGTCAAATTACATTCATATATATAGGCCTTGGACTTGAGTTTTGTTAATAGCTAAGAATACTAGTTTGAATTAAAGTACAACTCTATTAAAGACTAAATCTCTGAGTATATGTCTTTTAATTCGCCTTATCTTCTTGCTTTGACTTTTTCCTCAAACTTTGGGCAAGGCCTTCCTTGTGCTTCTAGGCTCCAACAGTTATGCAAGTGGTCCACAAAAATCAGGCTTTAAAAGCTCTATCGATCGAACTCCACTTTGCATTTTCCATCACCATAGTCCTTACTGTCGCGACAGTGTTGAAGTAGGTCGTCTCCTGCAATCCTTCACTCCAGCTCTGATTTTATCTTTTGTTCCTCTGCTGCCCTGGATACTGCCACGACAGGTACTTGTAAGAATACACCAAAATCAGCTGTATCTGTGCAATATTTTCCATTTGTGATGTTTATGAAAAATCTATCCTAAAATGCAACTAAACACGCTTGAGTGCATCAATAATATGGGTAAATGATGGTTAAAATATAGAACATTTATGCACTCAACACAGCCCCAAACTCAAGTTATTGCTTGTCCTCAAGCAAATGCAATCTAACTAAAATGAATCTTTTTGGTTTTGGCTTAACTCAATGAACAATCATTACCTAAAGCACCTTCATCATCAAGATTAATATCCTTTTGAATGTTTATGAATTTAATCGGAGTAATACTATAATTCTTGTGTGAGCGTGTGCATACTTTGTGAACAAATGTGAGTTTAGACTCTTTAACAACCAGAATAGTTACTTTACTTACTTGAGTTTTCTTTTGAAAATTATTCTTAACTAGAGCCAATTTCGGGCACCTCTAGCTTGATTTCTAAAGTTTTTCTAGTTTTACTAGAGGCGGGTTTTTTTAGCACCTCTAGTTTTAAATTTCCTAGAGCCAGTTTTAGGCACCTCTAGGAGTACTTCTAGTTAAATTTCCTAGAGCAAGTGTTAGGCACCTCTAGGAGTAAACTAATTCTAAGTTTTCTTTCTAACTAAAGTAGTTAAGCTTCATATTCTAAGTTGCTAACAGAATATTAACATCATATAAGTCACAAAGGTGTTTTTAAGAGTTCAGGACTATAGTAAGGCTCTAAATACTTCCTAAAACACTCTAAAGATATTGTCACGACAAAGAATGCCGCGACAGGTAAAAGCAGTTCAAAGACTTAAGCCAATTTTTTTAACATAAAAATAACACAAATTAAAATAAGTTCAATAATGATAATTAAGAGGAATGCCTACCCCCAAACTCGAGGATTGCATTGTCCTCAATGCATGACACAAACAAAAAATAAAAACATCACAAAACAGGAAATAAGACACGGATGACAGAAAAGTAAAAGAACTTAAGTTGAGGAGCTTTCATCGCTGTTGTTGTCGATGCAGAGCTGTCGTCGTGCAGTTGCTTTTATGCCATAGGCTAGTTTTGGAGTTAGAGAGGGCGAGACTACCTTCTTCTTTGCCTCTCGAGGTGGCTGGACTCGAGTGGGTGAAATTTTCGGTGCCTTGTCCAGGACCTCGAGCTCACTGTTACTGCTGCTGCTGCGGCTGCCGTCTGCTCTGTCGCGATAGGGTCCCTCAACATCAATGTCAAGCTTTTTCTTCTTCATCTGTGGGAAATCCTTTGATATCTCCCGAACAAAAGAGGGCTCGGAGCCAGAGTCATCCTGCCAGACTGAGGAGGGGGAGAAACCTTCAAAATATTTTGGATCTATTTCTGGCAGTGGTTCCTTTCTTTTGGTTCCTCGAGGAGTGGCAGACTGTCTGTCGCCGTCTCTGGCCGGGGCAGTTGGTGAAGCAAAGGCAGGTGTTGGTGTGGGCGTCTTAGGGTTGGCAGTAGGTGTAAAGGCAGCAAGAAGGGTTTCTGGAAAAGAGGGAAACTGCACGTTTTGATGATTAAGCTCAACTTTAATAAAGTTTACCGTGGCAGTGGTGAAGTCCCTCATGTACTCTATGAATCCCAGTTGTCGTGCCTCCATCTTCTTCAACAGTTGAATTATTTGGTTGGAGGTGGTGGCTTTTGGTTGTGCAGGTTCTGTCGGCTCGGGTTATGTTGCGATAGGTTCTGTGGAATCTGGTTCTGTCGAAGCAAAGGGATCAACATACACCATTGGGTGGCTGCCTTCAGTTCCATCAAGTTGTAGATGTTCTGTTGCGTCCACCCTTTGCCCTGGATCTTCACGTCTTCATCAATTTTGAGCATAATTTTTGCTCAGCAGAGGGATGTAATGAGGTAGAGGAAAAAGAGGAGACCCATTCCTCTTAGTGCACACTCATGGATGTCGTCGAGAATGTATTTACCTACATTGATCTACCGCTCATTAATGATGGAGTGCACGAGGACAAGCCTTTGTCGGTCCACTGTTGTGTTATGAGACGTTGGCATGAGACGCTTTGTCACAAAGTGGTTCCACAGTTTGGTAGTAGGTTTAAGTTGGGTTCTTCGCACCGTCCATCTATGTTCTGGATCTTCGTTCCAGTTGGTGCCCTCTTCAATCAGGTCTGCCATGATGTCGTCATAGTCTGTCAGCGACAGATTGCTGATAAACCTGTTGTGTGCATCCTCTTTCCTGCCCACATATATGCCGTATAGAGTATTGATGTAGGCTGGCTCGAGAGAGATTTCCTTACCCCCAATAGTGACGGTCGTGGCATCCTTGGATGTGACGGTAGCATAAAACTCACGGATAAGAGTAATGTTCATCTCCTCTGGTTGTGCCACGAACATCTGCCACTTTAATGCAATGATCCGTTTGGAAATGAACCCTTCAAGCTCTAGATCTATTGTCTTCTTCGTGTAGGTGAAACCTCTTTCCTCCCACATCTCCCGTTTCTGAAAAGATTCATAGTATCTTTTTTCTGAATTTGCCGAGGCGAACCTTCTATGAATTCTACTGTGGCTAGGAGTGGAGACTGCCGCGACAGAGGTGGAGGTAGCACTTCTTCTGGTCGATCTTGTCGTCATTGTAAGGAACTGTAGAAATGAAAGAAAATACTTGAAAAGCTAAAATGCTCGGAAACAGTGTAGAGAGAAGAGATTGAGGTGAAAAATGAAATGTAGGTAGTAGTTTATATAGAACGATGTTCTGCCCGTTGAAGCCGTAACGGGTGGCGTGAAAAACAGAGCCAGCTGTCACGCGGTTTCCTGACGCGTTTATTACGCATTTTCGTGTCTGTTGCGCGTCTGTTACGCATTTCCGTGTATGTCGCGACAGCGTGGTGACATGTTGTATTTGCGCGTCTACCGCGACAGCTGGTGACCGGCTGTCACGACAGCCTTGTTACCATTGGGCTTCTTGGGCTGTTGTGAGTGTGGTGGGCTGGTTTATTCCTTCTCTTTACTATGATTCTTTTATTTTCCTGAAAACTAAAATAAACAAATATTAAATTCTTATTTCCTAATGCAATAAAAATAAAATTAAGTTAAATTAGGGATGCCTTGAAGGGCATCTCCTAAAGTAACTACTTCCTGCTCTCTTGGGGCTTCAGTCCACTAATAGTGCTTTAGCCTTTGTCCATTGACTTTGAATTGGTGCTCGTCCTTGATTGATCTGATTGTGATGGCCCCATGAGGGAAAACCTGAACTACTTGGAAGGGTCCAGACCACCTAGACTTGAGCTTTCCTAAGAAAAGCTTCAGCCTAGAGTTGAACAACAACACCTTCTGCCCTGGGCTAAACTGTCGTGGCAACAATTTTCTGTTGTACCACTTCTTTGTTTTGTCTTTATAAATTCTGGCGTTGTCATAGGCCATGGCTCGAATTTCTTCAATTTCATTTAGGTCCAGTAGCCTTTTCTACCCTACTTTGTTCCAGTCCATGTTAACTGTCTTGATAGCCCAATATGATTTATGTTCTATCTCGATAGGTAAGTAGCAGGTTTTTCCGTAGATGAGGCGATAGGGTGACATTCCCAATGGTGTCTTAAATGCAGTTCTGTAGGCCCATAATGCATCATTCAGGTGAAGAAACCAGTCCTTTCTAGTTGGTTTAACCATTTTTTCCAAGATGTTCTTCACTTCTCTGTTTGAGATTTCAGCCTTCCCATTGGTTTGAGGGTGATATGTTGTTGTGATCTTGTGCTCAACTCCATACTTCTTCAACGCACTAGCAATTACCCTGTTGTCAAAGTGCCTACCCTCATCACTAATGATCGCCCTTGGGATGCCAAACCTTGTGAAGATATGTTTGTAGAGAAATCTTTGCACGGTCTTGGCATCATTCTTTTGCGTGGCGATAGCCGCTACCCACTTGGACACGTAGTCTACTGCCAACTGTATGTACAAATTCCTACAAGAGGCTGGTAATGGTCCCATGAAGTCGATTCCCCAAACATCAAAAATTTCGACTTCGAGAATGTTCTGCAGGGGCATGTCATGCCTTCTAGAGATGTTTCCAATCCTTTGGCATTTGTCACAATACTTGTAAAAGGCTTGTGCATCCTTCAATAGTGTAGGCCAAAAGAAACCAGATTGCAGAACTTTGGCAGCAGTTTTATTTCCTCCAAAGTGTCCTCCATAAGGGGCAGCATGGCAGTGGTGAAGCACTTCTTCCTGTGGTATGCATCTTCTGATGATCTGCACAGTGCTTAAATAGAAGAGGCTCGTCCCAATAATAATGTTTTGCATCATTTCGGAACCTCTTCCTTGCTTGGTAGTTAAGTTCAGGAGGTAGTAAACCACTAACAAGGTAATTTACTATGTCAGCATACCAAGGGATCTCAGAAAGTGTACATGTCGCCATGGTTGTCGCGGCAGTGCTGGTGGCAGTGAATAACTGCTCGTCTAGGAAAGTCTCATGTATGTGAACTTTGCTTTTGTCTTGATCCTTTCCCATCTCCAGTCTTGACAAGTGATCAGCTACTTGGTTTTCTGTCCCATTTTTTCCTTGATATCTATATCGAATTCTTGCAACAGCAGAATCCAACGTATCAGTCGTGGTTTTGCGTCCTTCTTGGTGAACAGATATTTTAGTGCTGAATGATCTGTATCGACCACCACTTTCGTTCTAAGTATCTAGGGTCTGAACTTGTCAAAAGCGAACACCACCGCTAGCAACCCCTTCTATGTTGTGGTGTAGTTTATCTGGGCATCATTTAGGTTCTTGCTGGCATAATATATAATATGGAAAAGTTTGTCCTTCTGCTGCCCTAGTGCTGCCCCGACAGCATAGTCACTGGTGTCACACATTATCTCGAACGGTAAACTCTAGTCTGGTGGCTGCACTATTGGGGTTGTTACTAGTTTCTCCTTCAGTGTCTTGAATGTTTCAGTACATTCAGTATTGAAGTCAATGGCTCTATTCTGTTCCAACAAGAGACACATGGGTTTAGTAATTTTAGAAAAATTGGCAATAAATTTACGATAAAACCCTGCATGTCCCAAGAAACTTCTAATGCCCTTGACTATGGTGGGTGGCGGCAGTTTTTCAATCACTTCGATTTTTGCTCTGTCCACTTCTATGACGTGGCAAGAGACCTTGTGTCCCAGCAATATGCCCTCATCCACCATAAAGTGGCATTTCTCCTAGTTCAATACAAGGTTTGCCTTCTCACATCTTTCAAGCACCTTCTTCAAATTTCCTAGGCAATCATTGAAATTGTCTCCAAAGACGGAAAAGTCATCCATAAAGATATCCAGGAAATCTTCCACCATATATGAGAATATTGCCATCATACACCGCTGGAAAGTTGTTGGTGCATTGCATAATCCAAATGGCATTTTGCGGAAGGCGTATGTTCCGTATGGTCATGTGAAGGTTGTTTTCTCCTGATCCTCCGGTGCAATTGTGATTTGATTGTAACCTGAGTAACCATCAAGGAAACAATAGTAAGGCTTCCCCGCTAATCTATCTAACATTTGATCAATAAAGTGTAAGGGGAAGTGGTCCTTCCGGGTAGCTTTATTAAGCTTCTGGTAGTCCATACAAACCCTTCAATCGGTCACACTCCTGGTTGGGATTAGCTCGTTGTCCTTGTTGGTCAGCACAGTTATGCCTCCCTTCTTGGGTACACATTGCACTGGGCTCACCCACTTGCTATCCGAGATGGCGTAAATAATTCCAGCATCAAGCTACTTGATAATCTCTTTTCTTACCACCTCTCGCATAGCTTCATTTAGTCTTATATGGGCATCAATTGTCGGCTTATGGTCATTCTTCAAGAGGATTTTGTGCATACAAATTGTCAGACTGATGCCTTGGATGTCAGCAATGGTCCATCCAATCGCCTTCTTATGTTGTTGTAGCATCCTGATCAGCTGATGTTTCTGTTCCTACATCAACTTAGAAGAGATGATTACGGGCAACGTATCATTAAGACCAAGAAAAACGTATTTAAGCTGCCCTGGCAGGGGTTTTAGATCTAAGGCAGGTGGTTGATCTATCGAAGGCTTTTGAATCACATGTTCATTAAAGGTATAGTTCAATGGTTCAAAGAACTTACCTGGACGCGTGCCTACCCAATTTACCTCCTTAGGATATTCAGTATCAGGTGTATTATTGTCTGAGGAGTCACTGTCGTCAATGCTGTCGTGGTAGTCGTCTAGGTGACTGTGGTGACAGTGACCAAATTGTCTGTCGTGACAGCTTGTTTTGATGCAGGGTTGGTCAACAATTACTTCTGATATTGCCTTGCATTCTTCCTCTGCACCAGCTTGTTTTATGGCTTGGAGAACATTGAGCTTGATCTGCTGGTCATTGACTCTCATAGTCAGTTCTTCTTTTTCTACATCGATCATTGTTCTGCCAGTGGCTAGGAAGGGTCGCCCTAGGATGATCGGTGCATCCTCATCTGCTTCACAATCTAAAACAAGAAAGTCAGCGGGAAATATAAATTTATCCACTCTTACCAGAATATCCTTAATCTTTCCTTCCGGCTGTACGTAAGAGTGGTCTGCTAGTTGCAGCATGACTGTTGTGGGTCTTGTTTGTCTAATACCTTGCTTCTGAAAAACAAATTTGGGCATTAGATTAATACTAGCACCAAGATCACAAAGTGCCTTACCCACAAACTTATCACCAATTATGCAGAGTATGATGAAACTCCCAAGATCCTTCTTTTTTGGGGGTGGACGCTTATGAAGGATCGCCATGCATCCTTCCGTCATCATTACAGTTTCAAACTCCCCTAGTCTGGATTTCCTAGACACTGCATCCTTCAGGAATTTTTCATAATCCGGCATCTGCTTAATGGCCTCCAACAACGGTATGTTGATGTGTACTTGCTTAAAAACATTGTAGATCTTTTTAAGTCGGTACTCATGTTTTTTGTTTTTTTAACCGCTGTGGAAAAGGGGGTGGAGAACGGTAATCTTCGAGGCGTCCTTCACATGGGAATCAGATCTGAGGAGGCTCACAATCTTTAGCTTCTTATGTCGCCTCCTCTACTTCTTCTATTGTCGTGGCAGGGGTGACGGTAGCAGGTTTCTTCCCTTATGTCGGGGTAGTGTTCTCGGCAGGTGTCTGTAGGGTCGTTTCCTTACTAGATGTTTCTTTCATTATCGGCCTTTGTAGTTGTTTCCCACTTCTCGTTGTAATGGCCTTACACTGCTCATGTGTGGGTTTTCTAGTGACCTCAGTATCACTAGGGAATCCTCCATTCTGCCTCATGTTGATGAACTGTGAAACTTGACCCATCTGTGTCTCTAGAGATTTTAATGTAGCTTCATGGTTTGTCATTCTAATTTCTGTCTTATCCATGAAGTTTTCAGTTTTCTTGATAAAATGATCCATGTTGGCCATATATGCTCCAGTTTGAGACATGAAGGTTGCTAGGGTCTGTTCCATTATGCTTGTGGTGGCTGCCGGTTGCTGTTGTGGCTACTGTTGTGGTTACTATCGTGACAGAATTTTGGGACCTCCTTGGTTCTGGTTATTCTAGACTGGAAGATTTAATGCATTGTTTGGGTTACTCTAGGAAAATTTGGGGTCCTTCCTCCAATTTGGGTTGTAGTTGTTGGAATCATAGCTTCTGTTCTTGTTGTAATTTCCAACATACATTCCCTCTTCCAATTGTATGGGGGCACTCTTCTGTTCTATAGTTTCCACTACAATTCTCACACACCTCCTCGGCAGAAAATACTTCCTTAGATTCCTTCCTATGCAGGTTTTCAACTACCTTGGTGAGGTATGCAATTTGAGTTTTTACCGAGTTGTCAGATTCGTACTCCTTGACAGATGCTCCTCGTCACCCTCCTCTTCGAGTTGTGGGGAACTGTTTATCGTTCTTCGCTAACTTTTTCAACACCAGCATTGCATCTTCTGGATCCTTGTCTAGTAACAAGTCGTTCACTGCTGAGTCTACCCTCATCTGAGTGTGTGCATTGGCAACATTGTATAATTTGACAACCTGATTCCATACAGGGAATCCATGCATCGGGAAGTTTCGTAAGAGAGTTGTAAATTGGTCTCACGCCTCATTCATTGGTTCGTCATCTTCATGTTGAAAATAGCAAACTCGTAACGCAATCTTTTAGATAAAAGAGAAGGATTAAAATGAGAAAGAAATTCACGATAGAGATTCGCCCAAGTTCTTATTGAACCCGACGTTAACTTGTTCCACCAGGTTTTTGGTCTATCCCTCAATGAATGAGGAAATAGCCGGAGTCTCGGTACTTCCGTGCTTATTCCTGGTTGTCTGAATGATCCACAGATCTCATGGATGGTTTTTAGATGTTCACGTGCATCCTCTGAGCAGAACCACCAAATTGTCCAGCTGAATTTATCATGTTGAACATCAAAGGTTTAAGTTCAAAGTGCTCAGCTTCCACATCTGGCAGTGTAGTTTGCAGTTCAACGTGATCGTTGGCCATGTAATCTCGACAAGTCTGTCGGGCTGCTGGGGCAGCAGGAGGTTGCCAATCATTTTGGGCATCAATAGGAGGATCAACATCAACCCTCGGGTTGTTTTTGTTGTTGTTATCTGCCCCCATTGCGTTGTCTTTCGTTCACCATTGCTTCAAGCTTTTCCTCAAGATAGTTGTTTCTTTCTATCAAGAGTTGGGCTTGGTTCCTGAGTTGGTATGTCTAATCGATTTCTGGATCTAATTCGTACTCAGGTTCTTTACCACATCTCGATCTGCGCATAAGCAATAGGAGAACCTTGTGAAAAGTAAAGGGAAAATAAAACAACTAAAAACAGAAAAGAATTAAAAGCAAAAATAAAAAAAAAGTGCAGAAATTAAAGGTAAAGGTATGTTGCCAGTCCCCGGCAACGGCTCCAAAAACTTGTTGCGTGTAAAATAGTTTATGGCAATTGGGTGCAGGTATACACGTCGCAAGTAATAAAGTGATACTAAGTATCGGATATCGTCTCCATAGGGACTGGAAATACTTTTATCCTTTAATCTCTGCACAAGAAAAGAAATAATATAAGTGAAGTGATTTTGGAAAACTCGAGGATAAACTAAAGTAAACGAGGAAATCAAGTTGAGAGAATAGGCCGGTATTGATTTGCTCAGTAGTATAGGTATTGCACTGTTCAGAAGAACTTTTGTTTCTTCTGTCGTTGCGCCTATCGCAGCAGCACCTGTCGCGGCAGCGGTCTGTTGTTGTCGCGGCAGCGGCCAACAACTCTGTACTTCAAGCTTGGCAAGAATCCGTGTTGTGACTTGTCCTATCCCTAGGCCCAAGTTCTGTCGATGAACACGTTTTGGATGATACCTCCCGGCGTGAATCGAAGGATGAACACCGATGTTTGTGAATTCTTCTTTATCCACTTAACCTTGAACCTATCCCTAGGCCAAGATGGTTTAACCATAAACTAGAAAACTCGTATTCACTCATTTCGTATACTTAACTCTTCCGATATTAAGTAAATGAATAACCTCACAATAATCTCCCGTAACTCTTATGAGATGTTGAAACCAAAGTAAATAAACTTGAAGCTTTTATTAACTGAACAGAAAAACTCCTAAGAAACAATACAATCCTCACAACTACCTTACAAGATCAACCTTTAGCCCTAGGGGAAGTTTAGAACATGATGGAGAGAGAGAAACGACTAGGGTTTTGGGGAAAGACGGTTAGGAGCTAGATATCCTTTGCCTTGTTGAATTACATTCATATATATAGGCCTTAGGCTTGAGTTTTCTTAATGGCCAATAATACTAGTTTGAATTAAAGTACAACTCTATTAAAGACTAAATCTCTAAGTAGATGTCTTTTAATTCGCCTTATCTTCTTGCTTTGACTTTTTCCTCAAACTTTGGGCAAGGCCTTCCTTGTGCTTCTAGGCTCCGACAGTTATGCAAGTGGTCCACAAAAATCAGGCTTTAAAAGCTCTATCGATCGAACTCCACTTTGCATTTTCCATCACCATAGTCTTTATTGCCGCCTCCTCTACCACGACAAATGTCGCGACATTGTTGAAGTAGGTCGTCTCCTACAATCCTTCACTCCAGCTCTACTGTTATCTTCTGTTCCTCAGCTGCCCTGGATACTGCCACGAGAGGTACCTACAAGAATACACCAAAATCAGCAGTATCTGTGCAATATTTCCCAATTGTGATGTTTATGAAAAATCTATCCTAAAATGCAACTAAACATGTCTGAGTGCATCAATAATATGGGTAAATGAGGGTTAAAATATAGAATATTTATGCACTCAACAATGGTCTTTCACAGTGGAAAAATCTCACTGTACAACTGGGAGACTCCATAAGTGAGTAATTTATGTACTTCAACAAGTTTACTACTATGAGTTCTGATTTTACTAACATTATTCTATTACTCTTCTCAATTTTCAGACACAAGTATCATTACAATCACTACATCCAGAACAGAAACGCCTTCTATCTCTACAATTTCACTCAAGCTACTCTTCTCACCAGAATAAACTCCATCTCTTATACGATACGCAACTCCCTGTATTCCATTTTTAAGAGATTTCGAGGCTAACTGTGTTTTTAATTCTTGACATGTTTGTTTACACAATTTGTAGTGGCGTCTTTCCCGACCCTGTTTCTTCTACTTTGCCTTCAACAATGGCTCTCTCCAAACATGCCAAGGCTCTCGAAAGCTCTCCATTAAAGCTTCTCCAGCGGCGCCTCCCGGAAAAGCAACAACGACACTTTAACCAGAATTGCCTTCAAAAGCGGCTCGGCGCCAACTTAGGGTGGAACAGTTATTTCATCTTCACCGACGAAGGGGTAGGTGGCAAGTGAGGGTGAAAGTGGTTTGAGGTGTGTTGGGAGATTTGGGTTCTTATTTTAATTTTATATTTTAATAATAATAAAATATAATTTATTTTTATTTTAAATTAATTTTTATATTTAATAATAATAAAATATGGCAACTCATACCAAAATATTAATAAAATAATTCAAAGTGATCAAAATAGGTCAAGTAAAGTTTAGTGGGTAAATTAATCATTTTGAAAGTTCGGTGACTAAAATAGGTCTAGGAGCAAAGTTGAGTGATGATTCAGATATTTTACCCTTATTTTTTAATCCTCAACTTTTCTAGTTTGTCTCATCTCTTCTGATCCGTCACTTCCAATTCTTAATTTTAATTTTTTCAGTTTATTATTTTACTCGGATCAAGTCGGGTCGGAGACAAGTTTGAGGTTTAGATTTCGGGGCGGGTTCAGATCGGGTTGAATGCCACAACTACCTAGGGCGTGTTCGTGTTAATATTCTCATTGATCGGGTCAGGGCTGGGTGGCCAAAAACTCGTCACGTCCTGTTGCCATCCTAAAAAAATTATTAGATGAGTTTGGCTCACCACGTCATCCATGGTCCATCCAATAAGATTTTTTATATTGTTTTTTTTCCAAAGTAAATTTTCACATTTTTCTTACATGTAATTAAGGAAAGGATAGTTATTTGAAAATTACACTAAAATAATCGAATATTATTAAATGGATCATGAATGACGTAGTAGGCGTCCATCTCATAATTCCTCAATCCCTATCCATGAAGTTCAGTTATTTTATCAACAGTGGCGTGATTCGCTAATTTTCTTTTTAAAAAAACGTGTTATTTGTTGAGAGTGATAAGATCGTATGATATTACACAATTCCGTTTCAGAAGACAATGTTAAACCAGGAATTCCGGTTTATGATTCAATAATTAAACGACACAATCATAAAGTAGCATTTTGGTATCACCTGTAATGGAAAAAAACAATGAAACGGTACATTTTTTGGATCAATTGAAATGAAGAGGGTTTTCTCTGTAGACGCACATTAGCGGGCATAACGGCCTCTAAGTGCTCTTCATTCTTAGCCATTGTCAAGATTTCTTTGGTGATCTAATTGAGTTCTACACTGATTGTTGATTCATTTTAGGAATTTTTCATGTCAACGGTTGATTGGAGGCAATTTTTCACTGGAGGAGGAGACGAACAAGCCCTAGATTTTTTCCCTCATGTGGCTCATGAGGATAGCTTCGCCATTAATCCACCGGCAGAGATCTTCAACGAGGGCGTGGCTGATTGAAGGCATGCGTTAGTGGGTCAATTTATTGGTGCAGCGCCGAACTTTTTTGCTCTGAAAAAAATCGTCGAAACTCTGTGGGGGAAAGGCTAGTTGACTAAGGTTAGTTTGGCAGGATCTAATCTCTATGTCTTTTCTTTCATCAATGTTGCGGCCATGGACTAGGTTTTGGAGAATGGTCCCTAGCACATTCAGCTAAACTTTTGGTATTGCGAAAGTGGGAACCTAATTTGACGCGATTGGATTTTGATTTGGCAAAGATACCTGTCTGGGCTCAGCTTTATAATGTGCCTTTGGAGCTTTATTCGAGGCGAGGTTTGAGCTACATAGCTAGTGGTTTAGAAGTTCCATTATACATGGATTTTATAACTGCTTCGAAGGAACGCCTGGAATTTACTAAGGTGTGCGTGGAAGTATCTGATGGGTGTAAAATCCCTCGATCTATCCTTGTGAAGATGAGGGACAAGTCTATTGTTTACATCAAAGTTAAAGTCCCTCGGATGCCTGTGTGTTGTTCCAGTGTAAAACCTTTGGGCATTCCGAGAAAAGTTGTGTTGCTGTTAAGGAAACTCATGTTGAGAAAGCTGAATGGAGAGCTAAGGATGTTGCCACTGGAGAGACGGCTCCTACCAATGTTGATTCTGATGTTAATAATGTTATGAATTGTGGTGAGCTTATACCAACTAAGGCCAGTACTATCATTGCTACAACAGCTGATGATGTTGTTAAGCTCGCATGTGCTGAAGCTAGTGTTGGTGTTGTAATTGCTCAGGAGGTGTGTAGTTTTGTTGAACCTAATGCTGGAGGTTCTTCTAATGCTTCCCCGGATAGAGAGGGGTTTCTAGCTGATAAGGGTGAGTTCCCTCCTCTACCTGGTTCTGGAAAGAAGGATAAAGGGATGGGTGGAAGGGGGAAAGCTTTTGCAAACTCCGAGAATAAGTTTGAGGCTTTGAATTATGAAGTGGCTGATAGTCAGACAACTAGTGATGGATTTGATTCAAAGAAGGGGATGGTTAGGCAACCAAGGATTGCTTCCCTTGGTGTTGTTAATCTCCTCCATGAGATTAAAGCCAAGAAGGTAGATAAATTGAAAGTGTAGAGTAAAACTGCTGGTTGAGGTGGTATTGATTTAATTTCCCAATGATTATAGCTTTCTGAAATGTTAGAGGATTTAACCATCCTCAAAAATAGTTTAAGGTTTTGCAACGCATGGAGAGGTTGCAAGTTGAAGTGTTGTGTCTGCAGGAAACTAGGGTGCAAGAGCAAAATTTTCCTAGAGTTTTTTCTAAGTACTCAAGTAGTTGGACATGTTTTACAAATTATGCAATGGAAAGCAATGGTAGAATTTGAATCCTTTATAAAAGAGGTCTTCAGTTCTCTGTGCTTCTCACTGCTAACCAATCTACCACTATTAAGGGGAAGCTTGGGGGAAATAAAATGTTATTTTAGCCATATATGGAAGCAATGACAAAATTATGAGGAGAGATTTATGGCAGTAGCTCGAGACTATTGAAGGTATGGTGGGATCTACTCCTTGGTTGGTGGGGGAGATTTTAATGTTACTGCTTATGCCACAGAGAGTTCTAATGGTGAAAGCTTGGGATCACATGTTATTACTGACATGGATGAATTTCGTAATTGTTTGAGCAATGTTGGGTTAAAGGATCACCCTTTCTCTGGGCCTATTTTCACCTGGTCTAACAAGCAGAAAAACCAGTTTTTAGTAGGAAATTAGACCGTGTGTTGGTTAACTCTAGCTGGTACATTGAGATGGCTGATATGCAAGTAGAGTTCCAAGCGCCTGGAGTGTCTGACCACAGCCCTGCAGTGGTTCGTTTAGCAGTGGATGTTCCTGTTTACAAGCCCAAACCTTTCAAGTTTTTCAACTTTTGGGCTATGCATCCTGATTTTAACAAGATTGTAGAGGATTCCTAGGCTGAACCTGTGCAGGGTACTTCATTACAGATTTTATTTTGTAAACTCAAGTGACTCATGATGCCCTTGAAGGCTTTGAATCAAAAGCACTATGCTGAGATTTCGAAACAAGTGTTGGCTAAGAGGAAGCAATTGGAAGATATGCAATTCAGTAATCTTTCTGCTACTATGGTTGATAGTAACATTGAGATGGAAAAGAAATTGCAGGCTGAGCTGCTTGATTTAGAGAGGGCTGAAACTCTTTATTATCAATAGAAAGCTAAGATCTAATGGTTGCAGGAGGGCGACCAGGGTACGAAATTCTTTCATTCTGCAGTGGCTGAAAAGAGGAGAAGAAACACTATCAGTTCCTTGAGAGATGAAGAAGGCAACCACCTTAATTCTGATGAAGGTATTGCAAATGAGTTTATTCAGTTCTTCACTAAGCAGATTGGATCTATAGATGAGCATGTCACTGGCTGCGAAATTGATGAGTTGAAAAATCTTTTGCCTGGCACCATTTCTCCAAGTGCTTGTAACACCCGGGTTTAGGAGTCGGGTGAAAATAATATTTTAATATTATTTTGGGCTCGGTCTTATAATTAAAATAATCTTTTAAGTTTCGGGTTTCAAAAATAAATATTTTACATTGGACCAAATTGAATGAATTGCAAATTGGGGAGTTTTTAAAGAATAAAGGGGATAGCCATTCATTAATGGCAAACTTGTAAATAATACAAGTTCTAATTTTAAATCTCCTCTTTATCCAACACTTTTTACTATTCATTCTCTTCTTCAAAGAAAACCAACGGGTTGGAGAGCTCTCTTCTCACAATCACTATTCCATTTCATTCCTCCTCCGTTTCAACTCGTTTTTGAAAGGTAACACCGTTTTTTACTTCTCCTCAACTCCCTCTTTTCAAAAGTACCATTAGTTTCTATTTTCGTTAAAGTTTTGGAAAATGGAGTTTTGAAGATTTTGATTAAAAATGGAAACTTTTGTTAAGCTTAATGTTTTGATTTAATATGGTTAGTTATGAAGCATATGAGTTAAATGGTTCAACATATATGAATTTTTATTGATTTTGAGCAATTCCCGAATTTGGGTATAAATGGGGTTTTTGGAGGGTTTTGGGTGAGTTTTGGGGGTTGTTTTAGGTGGGAATTGATAGTTCAATGGTGGTACTATGGTTAGGGGTTGATTTGGGATCATTTGTGGGTGTAAAAGGTGTTGGAAACATGGATTTTGGATGAGGTTTTGGGGCTGCCCGAGTTTGCTAAATGTGGGGTTTGTTCATGGCTTGAAACATTGTGAATTGTGTTTGAATTGTGTTTCGGGTTAGTGTTTTGATGTTTGGGCTGATTTGAGGTTATTTGAATTGTATTGAGGTTGTTTAGAAGCAAGAACTTGGGTCGGTGAAGCATCGGGAGGAAATCCGGAAACTTGAAGGTGTTGCTTGCTTGGTAGTTGAGCTTGGAGGTGGAGGTGAGTGGTTAAATATTTTTAAAATGGTTTTGAGTATTTGGTTCAAGCATGTGAACCTAGGATGGGCTTGGTAAACCCACCTAGAGTTGGGATTAGAGTGGTAGCCTAATCTCAAGCTTTGATTAGAGACTTTGGTTGCACTCTCTCATGGTTGTTTATGCCTCGTGTTAAATTATGATGGTGTTGGTTATGTATATGTTGTATACATGTATGTTGAGGCATGGTTGATACATTGTTATGTGCATGATGATGATAAACATGATGGAGATATACATATGCATGAAATATGATGTGATACTGTGTTAATGATGTACATATGGTGTTGACATGTGAAATGATATTATGAGGTGATTGTATGATCCGAGGATCATGGTGAGTACATGCTAGGCATGGAAATGCGGTTTGAGCATGACGGTGAGTCATGGTGAGTACGTGTTAAGCACGGAAGTTGTTATGAAATGATATTGTGAAAGATTAATGAAATGTGTAGTATTGCCACTAGTATGCTTGGGTACAAATGATCGATCTTTAGGATGTTTAGTGTGCACACGTGAGTCAAAATGCGCGCGTGGTCTTGATGATGGTAGGCATCAAGATGGAGTACGGATTCGCTCAGAAATCTTCTTATATATAATAGTCGGTGATGAGCGGAATCCCATCGACGGGCGTGAGGATGAGTGGAATCCCCTCCGCGTGAAACAAGGCGTGAGGATGAGTGGAATCCCCTCCGCGTGAACGGTGATGAGTGTAATCCCACCGTCAGGTAATGGTAGAGTTGTTGGATGTGAGTTCCAACGGTTATCCGCGTATTCGAGTCATAGCTAGGTGACAATACGGTTTGTGGTTTATGTTGCCAATATGTGATTAATTGTGAGCCAATGTGATTTGGGATGTGTTGCTAACATGGTTTAATATATGTGATTACATATGTTGTGGATTTAAACATGTTGAGCATGACATAATATTGAATATATGTTCATGCATCATCTATAATTATAGCTCATGTGGATCGGAGGTAAGATCATGCATTTTATCTTGGTTGTAGCTCGTGCTTGGACCCTGCATTATCGAAGGTTTGTTTTATGAGCTTACCCTCACTAAGCTTTTATGCTTATGCTTCTTTTTGTTCAACAATGCAGATTGGTAGCTTGTGGGTGGCAAGGGCAAGGAAAGGCCTCCAAGTGTTGCTTACGGTTAGCTCAAGTATGATATTTAAATTTAAAGATTGTAATAGTAAAGCAATGGGATAGGTGTCGTGCCATGATGCTTTTTGGAATATATTGTTGTTGGTTTCGTTTAAGAGCATGTTAGACTCTTCTTTATCATGTTGTTGGTTCGGCTCTTGGATGCCATGTTATGATTTGCAAGGCATGTTTTATTGCTTACCTCGAATGCTTATGTGTATGCTGGTCTTGTGCCTTTTGTGGATGCTCTCATGTATGTTTGTCTAGGCATGTTAATCTTGATTGCTATGTTTGGTTCGTATGTGGATTGTTGATCCTTTGTATGTTTGGTTTTTATATGTTCGATGTGTGTTAAGCATGTTCGTATAGGATGTCTTGCATTTAGAGTTAATGCTGGTGTGTTGTGAGAGGCTTTAGTGGGGTTTTGGGACATCCTTGTGCCATAAACCAGCTAAAACCAGTCTGCAGACAGAGGGTGTTTCGAAACGGGCTACCCTGTTTCGATACGGTCCCTTTGCTTTTGGCCAGGCATTTCGAAACGCGTAGAGGCCGTTTCGGTACACTTTCGCCATTGGAATTCTGAGAAAATGACGAGATGAAGGTGTTCTGAAACGGGTCTATGGGGTTTCGAAACGGTCAAATCTCGTTGACCACGAGAAGTTGACCATTGGGGTCGTTTCGATACGGGTCACCTCTGTTTCGAAACGGTCTCATCAGGTTGACCTTGGCCTGTTGACTAAGTCAAGGCGTATCGAAACACCCTAAGGGCGTTTCGATACGGCCTGTTGTAAAGGACTAAAATGGGTTGTTTTAAAGTGTCGTTTTGGACGGTCGTTGTTATTGTTTGTGTTTCCGCTGTCGTGTTTCATATAGGGAGTTAATGGCACCTATAGACAAGATAAAGTTAAAAGGAATTTTCTAGGGTTGCTAACCGAGGTGGGACCTTAACGGGTTTCACATCGGTTTTCCCCGTGTAGCTCACTCGGACAGGTCAAGCGTTCGGACCGGGACGAGGGGGTTACATTTGTTGGTATCAGAGCCTAAGGTTACCGAGACCTTGGGCAAGTAAGTGAGGTAAGTTAAGTTCTTGCATTGTAATTGCATGGTGTTTGCTTGCCATGTAAGCATGTTGCTTGTTATCCGTGTATGATGTGATGTGTGATTGTTTGATTGAGAATGTATGTTGTTTGATCGTACGCATATGTTTGCTTGTTATTCAAGTATGCCTTGTTACATACTTGGTTGAGCATGTATGTGTGCTGATTTGTTTGAAACATGTTGAGTAGAGTCTCATTGCTTCTATTACATCGGAAAAAGGATTTTAAGTGAGGGAAATCATACTTGAGCCACTTGGACCTTTCCTTTGCTAACCCAACTTGTATGTTAAATTGTTGATTGATTTATTGCTTTTAGTAAGTTTGAGGCCAGTGTGTGTGGGCCGTGAATCGGTAAGTGGAAGTTGTGGTTTCTGGAAATGTGGAGGAAGTTCTTTGTTATAGTTAGGGGAGTATGGTTGTACCGGAGTTGAGGTACAATTTGTTTGCTCGAGTCCGCGTGTATGTGAGTTGATTCTTGTTTGTGAGGGACGATGGGACTGATTCCGGTATTAGTTGGTGAAAAGAAGTGAAGACCTATGAGTGGGAGTCAGAGTGGTATCGATGTTATAGTAGATAAGCCCTTGGTACAGTTTTGAGTTTGTCTCTTCTGATTGGTTCTGAGTCCGTACTTCCGTATGTTGTTAACAAGCATGCAAGTTTGAATGTGCCCGATGAGGTGTCAGAGGTAGGTATGAGTACCTTAGTTCTTTTGGCGAGATCTAGGTAGGGGTCTCGTGTGAGTAATCTAAAACTCAGAAATGTTAGTTGGTAATCGTTGAGGGTTCGGCCTATGGTTTTAATTCGAGACAGCCGGTCAGTATCCATGAGTGGGAATCGATTTGTTTGTTTGGGCCAGTGTGCGTCTGAGTTGTCTCCCAGCAAGAAGAAGAGATGAAATCGCTTCCGATATAGTCAAGCCGAGAAGAAGTCTTGAGTTTTGACTCCAGATTGTTTGGTAGTGGAATGTTTCGAGTCGCCAGGGTTGACGTTATAGAACAAGTTCCAGCATGATAGTTTGTGTGTAATCAGAATTGAATTTGGAAGTTTCGAGATGCTCTAAGAACGGTTTTGAAGAGCTAGCTTATGTTTGGAGGACCAGCCTGAAGACAAGAGGGCCGAGGACTAACAACTGTGTACTTGTGAAGTTGCAATTTCTGCAGATTCGTCTGTTTGTGTGAGCATGCAAAGAAATCAGATATACTTGTTGAGATCTTAGGCGTAGGGACACATGTGGCTAGACCTTTTGGTGAGATATTGCTGGTCAGAAAGATGCGTAAAAGATGTTTGTTGGTGGTTCAGAGTTATGTGATTCTAGTAGATGTGAAGTAATTGTCTTTCTACAGTTTCGATGTACCTTTTTGACATGGTTTGGCTTGTAGAACACAGAGCTAGGATATACATTAAGACAAAGAGAGAGTTGCCTTGAAGTTGCAGATTTTTGTGAGACTGTCGTGGTAGGTGAGGATGTGAACTTCTTATCGAATGTTGTTCCAGCTTTAGAGGTCAAAGATTGATTGAGTTTAGTTGACAGGCTTGCTTAGCAATTGTGATGGATTTGATTTTCAAATGAGGATTAGACCGCAGAATGTTAGGATAGTTTGTGTTTTCTTTTCCTAGAAGCGTTTGGAAGAATTGCCGATTTACCTCTTGTTAGAGGAGAAGAGTTTGTTGTTGAGACCGTCTTAGAGTTTGCTCTCGTTTTGATTGATCTGTATCTTATGACTCCCGAAAGAATTGAGAGTGCTGAAGAATCAATTACGAGGTTTGTTAGACCTTAGATTCATTAGGCCTAGTACGTCATCTTAGAGTGTGACAGTACAATTTGTGAAAAAGAGAGAAGACAATACAAGAATGTGATTAGATTTCAGACAGTCGAAACAAGTGACAATGAATAATTAGCATCCGTTTCCGAGTATCAGTGATTTGTTGATCAGTTAGTGTGTGCTTCAGTCTATTTGAAGATTAATTTGGGATCCGATTGCTACCAGTTGAACGAGAGAGAAGTTGATGTATCGAAGACAACTGTAGGGGCACGATGTGATCATTTTGAGTTCTGAGTTGTGCCGCTTTGTTTGACTAGTGTGTTAGTTACTTTCATAGAGATGTTGATGCAGAATAATTCCCGAGTTCCTTGATCAGTTGTAGTAGTTCTCATAGATGACATATGGGTATATTCACGTACCGAAGAAGGCCATGACAAACTTTGAAGTTAGTGTTGTAGATCCTATTAGAGAATTAGTTGTATGCCAAGTTGAGCAAACGTAAACTCCGAGTTAATGAAGATGTTCTCCTAGGACATGTAGTTCAGCCGAGTGTGTTAGAGTAAATCCCAAGTAGGCAAAAGAAGATATGAGTTGGAAGAAATTGAAGACTGTGACAGGTATCTATAGTTCCTAGGTCTAGCATTGTTACTTTCAGAGAATTGTAAATAGTCTTTTGAAGATAGCTGCTCCTTTGACAAGTTGCTATAGAAGAATGTTCAGTTGTGTGGTTAGATGCGAGACAATGAGCCCTTGAGAAACTGAAAGAAACCTTGAAGAGAACTTCAACCTTGATTCAGCCTATATCAGAGGAAGAATTTGTGAACCATAGTGATGTGTTACATGTAGGGTTAGGTTGTGTGCTTATGCGAGACAGAAGATTGTGGCTTATTCATTGATATAGTCGAATGACCGAGAGAAGAGTTATCTGAAACTAGACTTAGAGCTAATTACAGTTGTATATGCTTCGAAGACCTAGAGACGAAGCTTGTATAGTAAGAAATGCACAGTGTATACACTTATCATCAGAACTTGAAAAATTTGAAGACTTAGGAATGGTTGGAACTTGAACAGCATGAGTTGTTAGAATTGCTTGAAGACTGTGATCTCAAGATTGAGTACTATCTGAAGAGAGTCTACGTAGTAATCGATGTTCCGAGTTATTTTTGTTGTCAGATTAGTGGTTAAGTTGTGAGCTATGTTGCTGGATTCAGTGTATCGAACGATAGTATTTTGTAGCCAAGTCTCATGTTAAACCTACTTGAGTCAGATACTTGAAGAGAAACAGTTGCCAGACAGGTTCTTGGCACCTCACGTGCAAGACATAACAGAAGGAAGACCTTCAGAATACAGTTTTAGAGATGATAGAGTTTTGCATTTCAGAGACAGAATAGTTGTACTGATTGACATAATGTTTTGAGACGTATTGTTTTGGCCGAAGAACTTGGCAGTTGGTTTGTATTGCATCTGGTAGTATGAAGACTCTTTGTGGGTTGAAGACGAGTACCTCTGGATTGAGTTGATGAATAATGTGGTTCAGTATGTGAGTAAGTGTGTAATTTGCCAGCGTGTCAAGACCGAGCATCAGTTTTCTTCTAGTTTGTTACATCCATTGAAGATTCTTAATGAAAATGGATAATAGAGATTCGAAATTTCAACTAGATTTGGAGGACGTCTGCATAGTGTTTGGTTACCTGTTGAAGTCAGATGATTAGTCAGAGAAAGTTATCGGTCAAGCTTTTAAATAGTGTTGTATGAGTTTGTGAATTGGGCTAGTTTTGTTATTTATTTGTTGCGGTTACCACCAGAGTGAGAAAGAGGTTTGTGATGTGTTTCGTGTATCTGTGATTCAGACATGTGAGTCAGATCTGTCCCGTGCCATGTTTGTATAAGAGATTGAGTTCAGTTTAAAATCGACAAGCAATGGAGAACCAGTGGAGATCTTAGCATCAGATAACTAGTGTGGTGTGGTAAGTTTACCGAGTTGGTGAGTATGTTGTGGTGAGAAGGAAAGTAGGTAAGAGCAGACTTCGTGGTAATTTCTGTCTGATAAATTTCGGGGACAAAATTTCCTTAAGTGGGGGAGAGTTGTAACACCCGGGTTTAGGGGTCGGGTGAAAATAATATTTTAATATTATTTTGGGCTCGGTCTTATAATTAAAATAATCTTTTAAGTTTCGGGTTTCAAAAATAAATATTTTACATTGGACCAAATTGAATGAATTGCAAATTGGGGAGTTTTTAAAGAATAAAGGGGATAGCCATTCATTAATGGCAAACTTGTAAATAATACAAGTTCTAATTTTAAATCCCCCCTTTATCCAACACTTTTTACTATTCATTCTCTTCTTCAAAGAAAACCAACGGGTTGGAGAGCTCTCTTCTCACAATCACTATTCCATTTCATTCCTCCTCCGTTTCAACTCGTTTTTGAAAGGTAACACCATTTTTTACTTCTCGTTCGAATTTGATACAAATTTATATTTTTTGGGAATTAGTTGGAATGTGTTCTTATCTATTAATCGGGTTTTGGTTCACACGACCCGCTGCGGCAAACGCTTGTCAAAAAGCGTTTGTAACTAATCGGATAGGCGATTTTGGTTTATTATTAGGAATTTTAGGTTTTTATTGGATAACGGGAAGTTTCGAATTTCAAGATTTGTTCGAAATATTTAATAACTTGATTTATAATAATGAGGTTCATTTTTTATTTGTTACTTTATGTGCCTCTTTATTATTTGCCGGCGCCGTTGCTAAATCTGCGCAATTTCCTCTTCATGTATGGTTACCTGATGCCATGGAGGGGCCTACTCCTATTTCGGCTCTTATACATGCTGCCACTATGGTAGCAGCGGGAATTTTTCTTGTAGCCCGCCTTCTTCCTCTTTTCATAGTTATACCTTACATAATGAATCTAATATCTTTGATAGGTATAATAACGGTATTATTAGGGGCTACTTTAGCTCTTGCTCAAAAAGATATTAAGAGGGGGTTAGCCTATTCTACAATGTCCCAACTGGGTTATATGATGTTAGCTTTAGGTATGGGGTCTTATCGAACCGCTTTATTTCATTTGATTACTCATGCTTATTCGAAAGCACCTCAACTCCCTCTCTTCAAAAGTACCATTAGTTTCTATTTTCGTTAAAGTTTTGGAAAATGGAGTTTTGAAGATTTTGATTAAAAATGGAAACTTTATGTTGTTAAGCTTAATGTTTTGATTTAATATGGTTAGTTATGAAGCATAGGAGTTAAATGGTTCAACATATATGAATTTTTATTGATTTTGAGCAATTCCCGAATTTGGGTATAAATGAGGTTTTTGGAGGGTTTGGGTGAGTTTTGGGGGTTGTTTTAGGTGGGAATTGATAGTCCAATGGTGGTACTATGGTTAGGGGTTGATTTCGGATCATTTTTTGGTGTAAAAGGTGTTGGAAACATGGATTTTGGATGAGGTTTTGGGGCTGCCCGAGTTTGCTAAATGTGGGGTTTGTTCATGGCTTGAAACATTGTGAATTGTGTTTGAATTGTGTTCCGGGTTAGTGTTTTGATTTTTGGGCTGATTTGAGGTTATTTGAATTGTATTGAGGTTGTTTAGAAGCGAGAACTTGGGTCGGTGAAGCATCGGGAGGAAATCTGGAAACTTGAAGGTGTTGCTTGCTTGGTAGTTGAGCTTGGAGGTGGAGGTGAGTGGTTAAATATTTTTAAAATGGTTTTGAGTATTTGGTTCAAGCATGTGAACCTAGGATGGGCTTGGTAAACCCACCTAGAGTTGGGATTAGAGTGGTAGCCTAATCCCAAGCTTTGATTAGAGACTTTGGTTGCACTATCTAATGGTTGTTTATGCCTCGTGTTAAATTATGATGGTGTTGGTTATGTATATGTTGTATACATGTATGTTGAGGCATGGTTGATGCATTGTTATGTGCATGATGATGATAAACATGATGGAGATATACATATGCATGAAATATGATGTGATATTGTGTTAATGATGTACATGTGGTGTTGACATGTGAAATGATATTATGAGGTGATTGTATGATCCGAGGATCATGGTGAGTACATGCTAGGCATGGAAATGTGGTTTGAGCATAACGGTGAGTCATGGTGAGTACGTGCTAAGCACGGAAGTTGTTATGAAATGATATTGTGAAAGATTAATGAAATGTGTAGTATTGGCACTAGTATGCTTGGGTACAAATGATCGATCATTAGGATGTTTAGTGTGCACACGTGAGTCAAAATGCGCGCGTGATCTTGATGATGGTAGTCATCAAGATGGAGTACGGGTTCGCCCGGAAATCTTCTTATATATAATAGTCGGTGATGAGTGGAATCCCATCGGCGGGCGTGAGGATGAGTGGAATCCCCTCCGCGTGAAACGAGGCGTGAGGATGAGTGGAATCCCCTCCGCGTGAACGGTGATGAGTGTAATCCCACCGTCAGGTAATGGTAGAGTTGTTGGATGTGAGTTCCAACGGTTATCCGCGTATTCGAGTCATAGCTAGGTGCCAATACGGATTGTGGTTTATGTTGCCAATATGTGATTAATTGTGAGCCAATGTGATTTGGGATGTGTTGCTAACATGGTTTAATATATGTGATTACATATGTTGTGAATTTAAACATGTTGAGCATGACATAATATTGAATATATGTTCATGCATCATCTATAATTATGGCTTATGTGGATCGGTGGTAAGATCATGCATTTTATCTTGGTTGTAGCTCGTGCTTGGACCCTGCATTGTCGAAGGTTTGTTTTATGAGCTTACCCTCACTAAGCTTTTATGCTTACGCTCCTTTTTGTTCGACAATGCAGATCGGTAGCTTGTGGGTGGCAAGGGCAAGGAAAGGCCTCCAAGTGATGCTTACGGTTAGCTCAAGTATGATATTTAAATTTAAAGATTGTAATAGTAAAGCAATGGGATAGGTGTCGTGCCATGATGCTTTTTGGAATATATTGTTGTTGGTTTCGTTTAAGAGCATGTTAGACTCTTCTTTATCATGTTGTTGGTTCGGCTCTTGGATGCCATGTTATGATTTGCAAGGCATGTTTTATTGCTTACCTCGAATGCTTATGTGTATATTGGTCTTGTGCCTTTTGTGGATGCTCTCATGTATGTTTGTCTAGGCATGTTAATCTTGATTGCTATGTTTGGTTCGTATGTGGATTGTTGATCCTTTGTATGTTTGGTTTTTATATGTTCGATGTGTGTTAAGCATGTTCGTATAGGATGTCTTGCATCTAGAGTTAATGCTGGTGTGTTGTGAGAGGCTTTAGTGGGGTTTTGGGACATCCTTGTGCCATAAACCAGCTAAAACCAGTCTGCAGACAGAGGGTGTTTCGAAACGGGCTACCCTGTTTCGATACGGTCCCTTTGCTTTTGGCCAGGCGTTTCGAAACGCGTAGAGGCCGTTTCGGTACACTTTCGCCACTGGAATTCTGAGAAAATGACGAGATGAAGGTGTTCTGAAACGGGTCTATGGGGTTTCGAAACGATCAAATCTCGTTGACCACGAGAAGTTGACTGTTGGGGTCGTTTCGATACGGGTCACCCCTGTTTCGAAACGGTCTCATCAGGTTGACCTTGGCCTGTTGACTAAGTCAAGGCGTATCGAAACACCCTAAGGGCGTTTCGATACGGCCTGCTGTAAAGGACTAAAATGGGTTGTTTTAAAGTGTCGTTTTGGACGATCGTTGTTATTGTTTGTGTTTCTGCTGTCGTGTTTCACATAGGGAGTTAATGGTGCCTATAGACAAGATAAAGTTAAAAGGAATTTTCTAGGGTTGCTAACCGAGGTGGGACCTTAACGGGTTTCACATCGGTTTTCCCCGTGTAGCCCACTCGGACCGGTCAAGCGTCCGGACCGGGACGAGGGGGTTACAGTGCTCAAGTGAATTTGGTTCGAAAAATTACAGATATTGAGATTAAGGAGGCTATTTTTAGTCAGAGCAAAGATAAAGCTCCTGGACCGAATGGATGTACTTCTTTTTTCTTTAAGAAAGCCTGGAGAATTGTGGGAAAGAATTTCCTTGCTTCTTTCAGATACTTTTTCCATGCTTCTGAATTACTACCAGCTTTTAATGCTACTACTATAACTCTGGTCCCAAAAGTGCCAAATGCTTGCATTGCCAAATAGTTTCGCCCTATATCCTGCTGCTCAATTGTTTACAAGATAATTACAAAGATCTTGGTAAGGAGATTGAATGAGTATTTGTCTGGATTGATTGCTCCAAATCAGTCTGCTTTCATTCGAGGGAGAAACATAATTGACAACACTCTTTTGGCACAAGAATTAGTCAAGGGGTACAATAGGAAAAATATCTCACCAAGATTTGCTTTGAAGCTTGATTTGCAAAAAGCTTTTGACTCACTCAGTTGGCGTTTTATAGCTAAGATCCTTGAAGCAATGGAAATGCCTGAGAAATTTAGGAACTGGATTATAGCCTGCTACATTGGGAGTAGGTTTTCAGTCTCTCTAAATGGAAGTTTAGTTGGGTTCTTTAAGGGGAAGAGAAGGGTCAGGCAAGAAGATCCTCTCTCCCCTTACATGTTTGTTATTGCTATGAACATTCTATCTGGTTTATTGGATAAGGCTGCTTCACAGGAAATATTTCAGTTTCATCCCAAATGTAAAAAACTTAAACTGACACATCTTTGTTTCGATGATGACCTGCTTGTGTTTTGTAAGGGTAATATTGACTCGCTGGTGGGAGTGCAATGTGTGCTTGAGAAATATTATGAAATATCTGGTTTGAGGTTGAATGTTAGCAAGTCTGAGTTGTTTGTGGCAGGTGTGTCCCCTGAACGGCGGCTTGAACTGAGTGGAAAAACTAAATTTTCAATTGGGAGACTCCGGTACGATACTTAGGAGTACCTCTGGTTGCAAGGATGTTATCTGAAAAGGATTGTCATGTGTTGATTGAGAAGGTGAAATCCAAGATTGAAATATGGTCTAAGCTGCTTTTAAGCTATGTTGGTAGACTGCAGCTCATTAAAGCTGCCATTTTCAGCATTGTTAATTTCTGGTGCAGGCAAATGATTCTACCAAAAGGGGTCATAAGGAAGATTGAGCAACTTTGTTCTCGTTTTTTTAGAAAGGGGAGGATGCTTCAGCACAAGGTGCAAGAGTGAGCTGAAAGCACATTTGTACCCCTAAGAGTGAGGGGGCTGGGACTTAAGGACCTGCAGACTTGGAGTCAGACTTGTGCAATATTGCTTTTGAAAAAATTGCTTGCATCTAAAGGGTCTCTATGGGTGGCCTGGGTGCATACCTATGTGCTTAAGGGGACTGATATTTGGTGTGTTGATCTTAAACCACACTTCAGTTGGTGTTTGAGGAAAATCTTGAAGCTCAGGAGTTGTGTTCAGCCTGGGATGCAAAGTGGATCATTGACTGCCAAGGATGTATGGAATGAAGTCCAAAGTGTTGGAGTCACAGTGAGATGGCATAAGCTAGTTTGGTTCAGCTTGCATGTGCCTAAGCACTCTCAAATATTGTGGATGGCAGTTCTTGATAGATTACCTACGCTTGACAGGTTAAATAAGATGGGTTTGAACGTTGGGGATGGTTGCATACTTTGTGGAAGTGGTCAAGAAAATCGAAATCATATCTTTGTAGTTTGCGCTTACTCAAAAGAGATTTGGACTGTTGTTTTACGTTTGTGTGGATTGACTAGAAGTATGGAAGATTGGGAAAGGAAACTTTGTTGGTTGT
This sequence comes from Hibiscus tridactylites, assembly GCA_958450335.1. Taxonomy (NCBI): domain Eukaryota; kingdom Viridiplantae; phylum Streptophyta; class Magnoliopsida; order Malvales; family Malvaceae; genus Hibiscus; species Hibiscus tridactylites. The sequence goes on along the minus strand of OY288267.1, from coordinate 96,037,990 downwards.
ATTCAAGACTTAAGAGAAAATCTCTGATTGTCCATGTCCTTAAGATAGCTTGGAGTGCATTTGCTTACTTTGTCTGGGAGGAGAGAAATTGTAGAACGTTTCGAAATGCATATAGGCAGGGATGGACCGAGGGGGTGCTGGGGGGCAACCGCCCCCCTTAAAATTTTGAAAATCATATATGATTTAGAAAAATTTTAGAATTCATCTATGTATTTTCTATTAAAAATCTATTTTTACCCCCTTAAACTTTTATAAGTTCGCTCCCTAGAAATTTATAGGTTCGCCCCCATAACCTAAAGTTCTGGATTCGTCCCTGCATATAGGTCTAGTGATAGTTTGATATACTATATAAGGGAAGTTGTACGTATTAGAACACAAAATAGACTTGCTCATATAGATACTGTAAATAGTGCCATTTGTGCATCTTGAGGAATTCCCTAGGCGGGATAAAAGCCCAAAATACCTTGTAGGATCTATGTACTTCTTTGTCTTGGGTAATAAAATGCACAACTTATAAAAGAAACTTATAAAAAAAACAATGAAACCATAATTTACTGTTACCTGGTGTTAAAAAAACAAATGTAAAACTAACCATCGTAGCCCACAAACAAACAAAAAAACGAAAGCATCCATAAAGTTTTGTGCATCAAAGGTAAGAGTGGTGGAGAAAAGCAGGCGTTTCACATGCAATTCGCAGAGATCAAACAAAGTTCTTTTTTTCCTGTCAAAAATGTCGGTGCATTTCTGGCAAAGAAAATTGGTCACTGGAACAGATTCCAAAACAGGGAACCAGATTTTCCAAATCCTGAAAAGCATCAACATCCCAGAAGTGTATTTTCAACAAACAAAAAAAAGATGGAAACAATAAGAGCAAAGCTCCCTTTGTTCTTGTTCAATAATGGCTTAAAAGCTAATGCAAATGGCCGAAATGCCTTGATAACAAAGGTTTCCATGCCCCAGCATAATATTTATGATAACAACAAACCAGAACTTGTTCATTCAGGGTTAAATTCATAACAAGCTATTTACATTCAACTGAAGACATAGTACAACATTTAAGTTTGAACACAAAACGAAAAAAAGAGAGGCTATTTTCACTTCCTTGGAGCTCAACAATGTTCATCAGTTTTAAAAGTTATGAAAACCAACGTCCCCGCTAACCAAACCAGCTAAGCTCCGCCTTGATTAGATCAACTCTCAAACTATAATTAACTACACTAAACACTATTACAAACAAAATAGAAGAGCATTTTACAGAGCTTGTGCTACCGGGAGCCTTAAAACGTTCCGGAGCCGTCTAGCCATTTTAAACAATGATCTTCAATCAAGCTCTACTGCTTGTTTCAGATCTCAATACTCTCTATCTTGCATCTCCGAGTTTGGATGTTAGGGCAATCTTTAGCTGCTCCTGCGTGTAAAACCGGCTCCCCATCTTCACAGTGGCTTGTTGGATCATCAAGTCTTTCACTACTGATACACTGGCATGGTGTACTTCGAGGTCTAACTCTTTCAAGGCAGCCATTAACTTGGCTGCTGGATGGTTCTTTTTACTGCACTGGATTTGAATCATTGCATCCCATCCGATAATTTTCACATCAATCTCCAAATCTATCAATTTACTGGCAAGGTGGTTAGACATCCTGAGGTCTTGATCATGTTGTGGCGGAGCCGAACTCGACAATGCTTTCTTCATTGCCTCTAATTGGTTCTGCAACTCCTCTTTCTCCGAATCTGCATTTTGTAGCTTTGACTTGAGCTCCTCAATATATGAAATAGCATCACCCAAGAGTGACGCTTTATCCATCTTGGATACATTAGGAACCACGGCTCGAAGGGCGTAAAACTTCTGGTTAAGCTTCTCCCTTCTTTGACGCTCTGCCTCAACATGATTCAGAGGCTCTTCTCTTCCGTTAGCTGGTTTTCGCCCTCGTTTTCGAGGCCTCTTTTCCGGCTCCACAACTCTACTACTATCGGCCTCTTTAACGACAGAAGCTTCAAGATCAGAGTGATCAGAATCCCCAGCGCCCCCACTTGATTTCACCACACCAGAAGAAGGCAAGATTACACCTGAAGTAAACGAAAGCATCGCTTCTTCATTACTCCCTCTTGAAGTAGGCGACCTCTTCTTATTCTCCGCCACCAACTGCGAGTTCCCTGAAAACAAATTTCCATTCCCACCTCTCTTACTCTCACCAAAATTCAATATCCCCCCCGCTTCTGGTTTCAATAAATGAGAAGATGAATTCCCATGCCTCGCACTGCTGCTCCCATCAAAGCCATAATCGGAAAAATTCAAGCATAAACTCTCCCCCTGCGGATGATTCTGCTGATTTACAATAGGTATAGAACTCGGGTTATCTGTTAAACTACTCGAACTACGATTGTCACAGAACTGAGGTGACTTCTGGATCTGCTGGTGCTGATTGCTAGTATTGGTGTTGCCGTTGGTACTGCTTTCCTTGAGCTCGGCTCCAGGATTTGGATCAGTAATCCAAAGTGAAGACGGATCATTTTCGCCTTGATCAGCAGTGTTGTTACTCATAGACCAAGAACCAGCTTCAATCCCAATATTGAAATTGAACAAAACCCGAACCTTGTTCATCAGATCTGAGCTTTGCGTGATAAGTTCCGTTGACCCTAGCTCAACCACCCCATTTGCCGACGGTATACAAACCATGGTTTGCAAACCGAAAACCTGGGCTTGCCTCGCCCTCTCGCACATGGAGCTCGCCAGCCGGTCCGAACCAGCAACCCAAACGGGACTGGAATTGAAAAAGGCCTGCCCCGGAATCCCGGTGCCGTTGACGAAAGACTGCGTCATGGAAACCAAAAAGAACCACTCGGTGTCGGTGACTTCTTCGTCGACAGCATCATCGGCGGGAGCCGTGGATCCGGAAATCAAGGAATTAAGTTCTCTTAGCACTTTTTTACGGTGTTGTTGTTCGGCGAGTGAGGAAGGAGAAGCTTTGGACTTGGCTTTCCCTTTATCTTCTTCGCCTTTGTAATACCCATCGCCCCAACCGAGAACGGTAGTGGCGGAGTAATCGTAGGAGGACTGCCAGAAGATGGCGTAAGTCCAGCTCTCCCGAGCTCCTTCGATGAGGGCTTGGAGACGTTGTTGGAGGGACTCCTGACTGAGGTGGGATTGGGGTAGGGAGGACGCAGGAGGAGCAGGAGGAGCAGGAGCAGGTGGTGCGGAAGTGGATGCAGAGGATTGCGGCGGTGGCCATATAGAAGAAAGATCGGAGCTCATGAAAGCTTCCATAACAGATGCATTGTCGTCCGTCCAGAGATTCATTGTGGGTGCTAACTGGTAGTCCGTCATTCCATAAGATTTCGCCAGATTTGTTTCCTTGGGAAATTTGCTTTGGGGAAGAAGAAGAAGAAGAAGTAGGAGAATTGGATTGGATGAGATTACTTGGGTGGGATTTTATTTGGACTGAATTTCAGCTGATATTTTTGTTTTAGCGCGTGTGTGTGTGGATTAAAATAAAAAAAGGGGGTTTCTACGAAGGAAAGGGTTAAAATCCTTCCCCTTTCTCTGCCCAGCTTATCGCTTAGATTACAGCACGTGGCGGCTTCTTCTTTCTCCATCTTTGTGTGCCTTGACTCAAGTTTGAGAAGTGTCAAGTTTCTGCACTTCCTTACTCTCGCTCGGTTTTTACTGTTATTATAGTTATATTTAATTCACAAGGTAAACTACACAGATGACCACTGAACTACGGGATTGATGTCAAAATGACCACTATATTATTTTTTTCGCAAATGCACCACACAACTATTTAAATGGTTCCATTTTAGCCACACGCCGTTAAAAAAACGAAAAAGTTGACGGTATTGTTAAAAAAATTAGTATAATTACACATTTGGTCCTCTATATTTATACAATGTATCAATTTAGTCCTAATTTTAATCTAATAAAATAAATTAATTATTCAATAAGATGGTGACACGTGTCACCACCTTATTGGAAGTCTTTAATTATTTTTATGTAATTTATTTAATTAATTTTCCACCTCTAATCGGGTGGTGACACGTGTCACACCCGATTGGAGGTGGAAAAATGTTAACATGAATATTGCTTCCAAGGGGAATTGAACCTGGAACCTTGGAATGCAAGGAGCAGGTGTCACCATCTTATTGAATAATTAATTTATTTTATTAGATTAAAATTAAGACTAAATTGATATATTGTATAAATATAGAGGACCAAATGTGTAATTATACCAATTTTTTAACAGTTTCGTCAACTTTTTCGTTTTTTAACGGCGTGTGGCTAAAATGGAACCATTTAAATAGTTGTGTGGTGCATTTGCGGTAAAAAATAATATAGTCGTCATTTTGACACCAAACACATAGTTCAGTGGTCATTTGTGTAGTTTCAGCTGAAAAATTGCGCACTCTTAAGTAAGTGGATATGGCGTTATGGAACAGAACCGGAAGCTCTGTGGAGAAGAGTACTTGCTGCAAAGTACGAAGGAAATCAAAACGCGCTTCTGCCCTTAAATTTCAGTGCCATTAATAAGTGTTGGACATGGAAAGCAATTATCAAACCTCTGTCTAATTCAAATGATCCTTTCTGTAAACATATAAATAGGGTCATTGGTAATGAGTCGAAAATCAGATTTTGGCAAGATATTTGGGCATGCAACGTTCCACTTAAGAACGCCTTCCCAATAGTATTTGCGCTAGCAAATCTGAAGGATGGAGTGGTCGCAGACTTCGATCATTTTGAGGAGGTAGTTGGCAGTGGGTTATTGTTCTTCGACGAGAATTGTTTGATTGGGAGAAGGAAATGTGGGTTGAGTTTATGTCTATTTTGCAGAACTTTTCGCTGGGCCAACTCGCTCAAGACAGCCTTCGCTGGTCAGCTTCAACATCTGTGCTTTATTCTTTCAAATCCTACTGTAAATTGGTCTTTGCGGATTGTAGTCCTGTAAATGAACTTTGGAAACTGTTATGGTCAAACCTAGCTCCGCCTAAAGTGGAGGCTTTTCTCTGAAAACTGATGCACGACAGAATACCAACAAAAGTGGAGCTCTTCAAGAGAGGCATGCGGTCACAAAACTCGCTAAAGTGCCCATTGTGCAACAAGGAAGAGGAGTCCGTTGTGCATTTATTCTGCCACTGTGGTGTTAGCTGGGCTCTTTGGAGCCGCTGGTGCAATCTGTGGGGAGTGCAAATGATAATGCCAGGTACTTTAAACTCTTTCTTTTTATATTGGTGCTCTATGCAATCTAATTTGAATTCACTTGAAATTTTAAAGCTATGGTTTTTTTGCTTGGCCTGGACTATCTGGATTTACAGAAATGGGGTGTTATTTAAGGGGTTAAAAGTTGATCCGAACCAAATTTTTGACATATCACTAACCAGACTAGGGTGGTGGTGTGTGGCAAAATGGCCTAGGGTGTTCGTTTCTGTATCTGATATCACCATTAATCCTGTATTGCTGAATTCGAAAATTGTTATGGACTCTGTTAAAGATTGCTGTAAGTGGGTGAAACCTCCTGAAGACACGTTGAAATTTAATTTTGATGGGGCAACAGTGAAAGGTTTTGGGAAGGCAGGTATAGGCGGAATTCTTAGAAATTCAAATAATGTATCACTGATTGTGTTTTTCAAGTATGTGGGTGTGGTTGATGCTACGTCGGCAGAACTACTTGCGATGAAGGAGGCTTGCATTTTGTTTGCTAAGTCGGAATGGTCGAAATCCTACAAACTACTGTTGGAAAGCGATTGTGCTCTAGCAGCCAAATGGTTTGAAGCTCCAAGCATGGCTCCCACTATTTTCAGAAGGTTGGTTGAAGAGTGTGTTGCTGCGTGTTCGTGCATCTCCGTTTCCATCAATATTATTTCCAGGGAAGCAAACGCCACAGCTGACAAATTAGCAAAGGCGGGAATAAACAGAGTCTCGGATTTATACTGGTACATTGCTACTTCGACAACCACAACTGTAGAGTCTTAACGTATTATATTGCTCGTGTTTCCTTGTGTAAATCGGTTTAAAATTGTGTTTGAAATTTTGTATTCGGAGGTCAAGACAGCTTTGGTTTTCTGTTGACTTGGGCACTCTTTTTCCCCATTTAGGCTTAGGGGGGTTTTTTAATGAGGTTCGAGTCAACGGGTTCGTTTTCGCAATAAAATTTATCTTTCAAAAAAAATAAAATGTACTAAGGCTATCGCTTTGAAATTATTAATAATATTTTTTTAAATAATTAAGTTATATTAAATTAAAATCAAACAATTTTAATCCCAAATTTCAGTAGAGTAGCTGTTCTAAAACCTTAATTACACCTATCTATGCAAGAAAATAACAGAATTTCCATATTATTTATAAAAATAACGCTTATTTTCCCCCACATAAGACGAAGGCCCATGTAGGAAGTGCTTCGTGGAAGGCGCACCCTATAGAAAGCACCTTCCGCCATTGTGGCACTATCCATGGCTTCTCCAAAAGCGCATTTTTTGAATTCTGTCTACAATACCGAAAACCTATTGTTTAACAATTTTAGGGTTTTGATTTTGAAAACAAAACATTTAATTAAAACTTATTATTATAATTGAATTATATGACGTAATATGTTGAAGTTTTTAATTAAAACTATTTTTATATATAAAAAAACTTTAATGAAACAAGACATCTATATCAATTTGTGCAACCCGAACGTCGTTCTTGATGTTTTTCATGGTGCCGTCGATGGCATTGCGCAGCCAAGATCAATAACAGTGTAATTTCATTATTTCCCCTCTAAAATAAAAATATCAAAAATAATATTTTGGTTCTAATTAAGGAGCTAAATTAAATATTTCTCGTTAATTTTAACAGGTCACGTCATACTATAACAACAGTTAATAATGTGGTACTCATTTGTAATAAAATAAAAAATTAATATTAATTTTATAAAATTAAAAATTAGATGATCAAGATAAATATTTTAAACTGGCTTAACGGTTAAACTTTATTTTTTGGATAAGCTACATAAATGGTCACCAAATTTTTAGGGTAGATTCATTTTGGTCACCATATTTTAAAATATTAGATAAGGTGACCCAAATTTTAGTTCGATTTTAATATAGTCACCGAACATTTAGTTTGCTTTTAATATGGTCCCTCATGTTACCTTCCGTTAGAAGCCGACGTTAGTTTTCGTTTTTCCTTAATAAAAAAATGGGTAAACTACACCAATCATCACTCAACTTTCTTCTTACTACTACTTTGGTCACTATAGTTTAAAAGTTTTCAATTTAATAACTTAACTTTCGAATTTTTCATATTTAGGCCACTCTCAAATGACATGTTTATACAAATAGAAAAAATTGATTGATCCTTAAAAAAATATTTTGGTTAATTGGTAAATTCAGATGATTCAATCACTACCCAGAGCCAAAACTTTTTTTAAAAAAAATCAGAAGGGTATCAAAATCACTAGACTATAAGATATTGTAATGCATAAAATTTAGAAATATTGTATATAATAGATTAGATCGGTTAATCAATTTGCTTAAAATTGTGAACTGTAATCGAATCGAAATAATTTATTTTAAAAATTTGTACTGAAATCGGGTTCGATTAATCCTTAAAAATTATTTTGGTTAATTGCTAAATTCAGATTATTCAAATTCTCGATCTTATATTGTACCAATTAAATTGGGTAATCAATTGATTGGTTAATTGGAATAATGATTCGAGTAATAATTTTTTTCTTTGCTTATTAAAATATCAAATACGATAATATGGTAAATTTAATAAGCTAAATAAAAAAATCATTACCCGAATTTTTTTAAGGATTAATTGAATTTTTCTATTTGTATAACCATGTCATTTGAGAGTGGCCAAAATTTGAACAATTCGAAAGTTAAGCTATTAAATTGAAAATTGTTAAATTCTAGTGACCAAAATAGGACTGAGAAGAAAGTTGTGTGATGATTGATGTAGTTTACCCATTTTTTATTAAGGAAAACCAAAAACTAACGTCAACTTTAACGGGAGGAACCGTATTAAAATCGAACTAAAAGTTAGGTGACCTTATTGAATATTTTAAAAGTACGGTAACTAAAATGAATCTGCCCCAAAAGTTTGATGACCATTTATGTAGTTTACCCTCACTTTTATTTTTTTTTTAATTTTAAAAATATGTTTAAGGATTAAAACCAAAATTTGATATAAATGAATACTTCAAATTAAAATTCTTTACCACTAAACCACATGCCATCTTTATTACTATGTCATGTGCACTCTATAATAGTTAACTTTGTGGCTTCAATTAAAACCTTAACATCTCTCTAAAAATTATCTTAACTTTCTATAACAAAACCTAGTCTTTAAGTTGTTCTCTCTTAGGCCATCTGTCGTCAACAGTTTAGTTAGGTTCCTCTCTAATAAAATAGTATTTTTTTTGTCTCTAGTAGGACGTCTGACTCTACCGATGACAGATGACGTCGCCCTCAAGACTCTTTTTGAGGGGAACAGTTTTATAATAAAACGGTGACAGGTGCTTGTTTGGGCGGTTGATCTCACTGCGGTCCCGGATGTTCGATGACACCTTCACCACTAGCGTTTTGTTTTGTCCAATCCTCCATGACTAGTTTTGTTGTCTCTTTTTTTTTTCTTTTGTGTGGGGCTCTTGTCCTTTTGTCTTGTAGGATTGTCGTTCATCAGAGCGGATCTGCTCCCATCAGTGGCCTGGTTATCGATCTGGCTTCACCTCGCCTTTAGCCTTCGCTCTTTTTTGATATGGTCATGTTGCTGCTATTAGCCGTCCTCGTTGCATCACATTCACCATCGAAATGTTCTGGTAACCCTAGAAGGATATGCATTTCAGGTTCTTGAATGTTGGTGTTTCATTTCCGTTCACAACTCATTTCTTCTATTTTTTCAGTGCTTTTATTGTTCTTGTTCTGTCTGTTTGTCTCTTTTGGTTGTTATTTGTATTTTTTTTGCATTGTTCGGCCGTCGTTTGTTTTTGGCTTCAATTAAATATATATATCGTAATATCCCCTTAAAGAAAATTTAATTATTGGTCGATAAAAATTAAATTTGATGGCAAATGAAAGAACCGCCATCACCGGGTTAATAATTAGGGTAAACTATACTAATGACCACCGAACTATGGGGTTGGTGTCAATTTGACCACTATATTTTCAATTGTGTTAAATATACCACATAACTATTTAATTGGTTCCAATGTAGCCACCTACCGTTAAAAAACGAAAAAGTTAACGGGACTGTTAAAATAATTGGTATAATTACACATTTAGTCCCCTTTATTTATACAATCATTCAATTTAGTCCTAATTTTAATCTAATAAAATAAATTAATCTATTTTTATTAAATTTATTTTCCTTCCCCAATCAGGTGGTGACACGTGTCACCACCAATGGAGTAAGAAAAATTAAATTGTGGAAGTTGGCCCCAAGGAGAGTCAAACTCGGGTCACTAGGGAAAGAAAGCAATACCCTTACCACTGAGCTAAGCATGTTTTTAGCTTATGGAATACCAAATATTCTATATGTGGTATATCTGTTATCCGTTTGGAGATATAGGATCTGCAAACAAGACAATTTATGTGAAGAAAATTTCTGGCTATTGAAAGGGATGACGAATATGTGGGACTGGATAGTCTTCAAATTGCAAGGATGCGTCTCTGGTGAATGAAGTTCCAAAACTGAGATTTACTCAAAATTAAATAAGGAAGCATCCGTTTTTCATAGATTATATATTAAAACTATAACATTTTCATCATTCAACCTCTCCCATTTTTCATATTAGTTTTAGGGAAAACTACGCCCGTGGTCCCCTAACTATCACCGTTCTCCTGTTTTGGTCCCAAAATTATGTTTTTCGGCAAACTCGTCTCTTCTGTTACATAATTCTCCTGTTTTGGTCTCCGACGTTAAATAACTAACGGTTTTGCTGACGTTGCATTTTTAATATTTTTTTAAGGCTGACGTGGCATTTTTTAATATTTTTTAAATCATTTCTCTCTCCTCTTATATATTATTTTTATTTAATTTTATTCACCCAATCATGTTGTGACACGTGTCACTACACTATTAGGTGAACCCCCCCCCAAAAAAAATCCTTAAAATTGAACTTGGTGCCACTGGGATTCAAACCCAGGACCACCAGCGCACCAAGCATGCGCTTGAACCAACTAGGCTAGGCTGGATACTTGATTTAAATCTACTAACAATTATATTTAAGCTGTACAAATTAACCCAAAAAACCTAAAAACATAATTGGAGCCGCTGGGAATTGAACCCAAGACCACCAGCACATAAGGTATGCACATGAACCAACTATGCTAGGCTGGTTACCTAATTCAAATCTACTAACATTTATATTTAAGCTGTACAAATTAACCCAAAAAAACCTAAAAACACAATTGGTGCCACCAAGATTCAAACCGAGGTAACTAGCATGAAAGGTCACCGTGTAAACCAATTACACTAAGCCAACTATTTGGTTTAAATTTTCTAACATTTATATTTAACCTATACAAATTAGAAACAACACATTCGAACGCAATACCTTATTGATTTTTTTTTAAATATTTAACCACCAAGTTAAACTAGTAAATTGTGCTATTTTTAAATTAAATATATTTAACTAAATTATGTTTAAAATTAAAAAATCAAACTAATTTTTTTACTTTGATTGATAATAACAAAACTAATTAAATATTTATTATTATAAAATTATTATAAATTAATATTTATTTATTATAAAATTAATATTTATTAATAATATAAGAGGAGAGAAATAATCAAAAAATATTAAACTAATAATATTTATTAATATTATATTTAATATAATAAATAAATATTAATTTATAATAATTTTATAATAATAAATAAATATTTAATTAGTTTTGTTATTATCAATCAAAGTAAAAAAATTAGTTTGGTTTTTTAATTTTAAACATAATTTAGTTAAATATATTTAATTTAAAAATAACACAATTTATTAGTTTAACTTGGTGGTTAAATATTTTAAAAAAAATCAATAAGGTATTGCGTTCGATTGTGTTGTTTCTAATTTAAAAATATTTTTTTGAGTTAATTTGTACAGCTTAAATATAAATGTTAGTAGATTTGAATTAGGTAACCAGCCTAGCATAGTTGGTTCACGCGCATGCTTTATGCATTGGTGGTCCTGGGTTCGATTCCCAACGGCACCAATTATGTTTTTAGGTTTTTTTGGGTTAATTTGTACAGCTTAAATATAAGTGTTAGTAGATTGAAATCAAGTATCTAGCCTAGCCTAGTTGGTTTAAGCGCATACTTGGTGTGCTGGTGGTCTTGGGTTCGAATCCCAGCAGCACTAAGTCTAATTTTAAGGATTTTTTGGGGGTTTTTTTCACCTAATAGTGTAGTGACACGTGTCACAACATGATTGGGTGAATAAAATTAAATAAAAATAATATATAAGAGGAGAGAGAAATGATTAAAAAATATTAAAAAATGCCACGTCAGCCTTAAAAAAATATTAAAAAATGCCACATCAGCAAAACCGTTAGTTATTTAACGTTGGGGACCAAAACAGGAGAACGGTGATAGTTAGGGGACCACCGGTATAGTTTTCCCTTAGTTTTATTATCTTTGTTTTTGTCCTTTAAAATGGAGTTCCAACATTTTCTCCACCTGTATAAGTTAAGCTCTACGGAGGTGGGCATGGAGGATAACATTGATCTGCTGTGCTTGGGGTGCCTGGATATCATTCATGGTCCGACATATATTTGTGAAACATGTGATGACGATGAATTTGCAATGCACAAATCATGCACTGAATTGCCGCCTCAATTCCAGAAACATACTTTTCACCCCCATCCACTCAGATTCAATGTATTCGACATGTTTGTGTGTGATGCATGTAGAAGATTAACGACATGCTACATCAGTTACATGTGCATGTACTGTGAGTTGAAGCTTGGTTTCAAATGCGTTGTGGCTATTTTCAATGACAAGAATGGTGAGGAGGCTCACCAAGGCACCATAATTCACCATTTCTGCCACCCACATCAACTACCCGTTGCATCTACTCTTATTCGCTGACAACCAAAAACGAAATTCAGCTTTTAGAAGATTTATGTGGGTCAAAAGAGTTGAAGTGCGTGGCATGCAAACAGGAGATCCAAGGGACTCTATATATCTGCCTTGCTTGTAAATTTGTGATCCCTGAATCATGTATGAATGAGATGCCGACGCAAGTTCAAAGGAGTCTGTTTCACCCCCACAATGCCCTTCTCCCTCGACCACTCCTTCCGGATAGAGATGCAGGCAGACAAGTTCGATGTTATGCTTGTAGTACGAAAGTAAAAGGTTTCAGCTTCTATTGTAATAAATGCGATGTTAACTTGCATGTTTCATGTGCAAAGTATCCAACTCGTGTTGTAAAGCACATCTGTCATCCTCACCTGCAGACAGTCCGTTTCAACTTGCATGTTTCAGCTTCTATTGTAATAGACAAGTATACCACATATAGAATATTTGGTATTTCATATGCTAAAAACACGCTTAGCCTAGTGGCAAGGGCATTGCTTTCTTTTCCAAGTGACCCGAGTTCGGCTCTCATTGGGGCCAACTTCCACACTTTCATTTTTCTTATTCCATTGGTGGTGACACGTGTCACCACCTAATTGAATAATTAATTTATTTTATTAGATTAAAATTAGGACTAAATTGAATGATTGTATAAATAAAGGGGACTAAATGTGTAATTATACCAATTATTTTAACAGTCCCGTTAACTTTTTCGTTTTTTTAACGGAAGGTGGCTACATTGGAACCAATTAAATAGTTATGTGGTATATTTAACACAATTGAAAATATAGTGGTCAAATCGACACCAATCCTATAGTTTGGTGGTCATTAGTACAATTTACCCTAATAATTAATAGTTTATTTAAAAATAAATATAAAATTATGAATAATTGCCATTGGCTAGAACTTAAAAGCATGGTCAGATAAGGATAACCATAGACGACCGCCATGTGGTGAAGTGACGTTAACGAGTGATGTTAATCATTCTAACAATCAGTGACGTAAACAAAGCTTTAAACCACGCGAATGACACCTTAATCATGTTGTTTTTTAGGCTTAACTCATAAATAATGTTCAAACTATACAATTTTTTTAATATAAGTGCTTAATGTTTCTCTTGTTAAAATATGTGCTTAAAATTTTATTTTATTAGTGTTTAAAGTAATATTGTTAAAAAAAATTATTACCCAATCAAAAAGTGTTTATTGTTTTTAGAAAATTAAAAAAAAGAAAATAATTTTTTAAAAAAATCTAAAAAGTCTTAAAATCTCTAAAAAAAGTCTCAAATCCCTAAAACCCTAAACCTCAAAATCTCAAAATTGACTCCACTACCATCGTCGATAGGCTCGTTGTACCCCGCCGTTGTCGTCGCCTAAGGTCACCGCCCATTTTTTCCAGCCACCCATCACCGGTAACCGCGGGAGGCGTCCAATCAGACATCAAACGACTAGAGCCTTTCGCGTTCGTCGTTCGACGTCCGATTGACACCCCTCCCACCAGTTATTGGAGATGGGTGATTGGGATAAATGGGCGGTGACCTCAGGCGATGGAAATGGCAGGGTTCGACGTGGTTATCAGGGGCGGATCTTGGGGTCGAAGTTTGAGGGGCCAACTTAAAATTTTTAAAATATTTGAATGTTTAAATTAAAATTTTTAAATATTTTGATGGGTTTAATTTAATTTTTTTAATTTTGGAGTCGACTAAAATTTTCAAAAAAAAAAAACTTTAAGAGAACGTTTTTAGAATTTTAAGGAGGGTACTTAATTAAAAATATTCATAAAAATGAAATATAATAAAAATATTTTAAATTTTTGAAGGGGCCAAATTGAAAATTTTCAAAATATTAAAGACTAAATAATAGAATTTCAAAAGTGGGGGGGGGGGGGGGGCAGGGCTCCCACTGGCCCCCATTATCATCCGCCTCTGGTGGTTATCGACGGCGGTAGTGATGTCAATTTTAGGTTTAAGATTTTGAGGTTTTAGAGAATTTGGGACTATTTGTGATTTTTGAAATTTTGGGATATTGTTTAATTTATTTTTATTTCAATTTATTTTTAAAAATTAAATAAAAAAACAAAAGCCACGTATCAATCTATTAGTGGGTGATGAATATTTTTTAAACGGTGGTACCTTAAAACACTAACGGAATGAAACTTTAGTAGTGGCGGAGCCAAGATTTTCATCTAGGGGTCATGAGTAAAATATGAGGTATAAAAGATTTCCAAACCACTGCAATATATATTGTTGACCTCATACTCCAACAAATTAAGTGAGGTCAAATTTAGTATTTTTTATGGAATAATCTATATTACCACATTGAAAACACTATACCCAACAAATCAAGGGGAGTCAATTGTACCCCACATTCTATGCTACATCCTCCCATTAACTTTAGACACCTATTTCAGTAAAAAACATTAGGCGCTTATCTAAAAAAAAGTGTATAGTTTGGGCACCTATTTTTGAGTTAAGCCTTATTTTTACCATCTTGCTTTGAGGTCTACAATGAAAAAAGACCTCGATCTAAAATCCCAAAGTATCAGATGCTCTTTCCCTATTAATCACCATTCCTCGTTTGATACTCCCTTCGTCCATTAAAATTATCCATTATTGATTTTTTGGTCACTTTTTTTAATTTTAACTCATTATTATTTAAAATTTATTATTGATAAAAAATGAAAATTGTATATTTTAATTTTTTAAAATCAATTAGTTTCTAAATATATGTTTTATAAGATTTTATTATTAAAAATATTTAATATAATTATAGTCAAAGTTTAAAATTTTTTACTTTTAAAAAGTCAAAAAGAGACAATTTTAGCGGGACGGATGGAGTATATTTTTACAATTCCTAATTAGGAAAGGGGAAAGAGAAATTTTACTCCAAACCTAAGGAAAGAGGGGAGGATGTCAACTGAGAGCTTTTAACTACATGCTCCAGAGATTGTTGATACTTTGAATTCACTTAAAGCGGAGAGTTTAAAGAAAGGTAGCGCAGAAACGATTAAACACGCAACCGAAATTGTTATCAAAACGCATAACATTTTAAGTTTTTCGTGGGTAACATTTTAGGTTGTGCGTGAGATAAAATTTTAAGTCGCAAATGAAAATATTATAAAAATCGTACAACATTTTAGTATGAGTAACATTTTTTTGAAAAGATGTCACTAGTTTTATTAACGAGAAAATACCCAAAATTATAGTAAGGGTTTACAAACTATCATTGTAAACTAAAATACATAATCTGGACTTTCTCCTAAAACTAGCCACTTTAGGTCAGACATGAACCATACATGAAAAGGTTGTAAACCCATCTAAATACTCGATCGAAAAGTAGATACGAAACCTGACTGCATCAGCAAAACGAACCACAAAAGGGGATGAAGCTATTGATAGACCACTGAGAAAACACAAATCAGAGCCGAGCACCGTGAGAAACTCTTCACAAGTGCAAACTGCGTATCCAAATTCAAACCGAAGGTCCAGAGCAGGGAAGATCATCAAGATTACAAATAAGCGCCATCTTGATCAGTCACGGCGTTGTCAAATTCAACCCTGATAAAAACATAAAATAAAGAACGACCAAAACGATCGAATGAGTTGAAGAAAACATGCCAAAAGACAGAGATAATCATGCCAATAGACAGAGTTAAACGTGTCGTAAAGGCAGAAAAACTATGTCACAAAGACAAAATTATTTTATTATAAAACTAAAAAAGAAAATAAAAATAGATCCAGCGGTCGACAACCGACAGAAAAAACGGTGTCGCAGCCGACTACAAAACAAAACTTGAAGCGCTAAGGGAAACAATTATCGAGCGGCTAGAAAAAAAGATTAGGAAAAAGTTTGGAGAGCGGCTATTGGGCTTATTTCGGTGAAAAACCCTTTTTAAATAATTATATATACTTTTGGCTCCCTCACAGGATTATTTGGAAAAATGGCCCCAAACTTGCCACGTAGTTGAACCTCGCGTTCTCTAGGAAGCGAGGCGCGAACTCGCGTTCTGCAGAGTGCGTGTTCCGTCTACGTGACATCGTTGTTTGAATTAACAGTTTTTCAGGAACTCACGTTATACAGAACGCGAGGTCCCCAATAATTTTTTCATACTTTTTTCCAATAAAATTCATTTGAATTTTTTCATACTTTTTTCCCAATAATATTTAATATAAATGTTAGAAACATTATAATTTTTTTTAGTTCGTGTGGATGCCCTACGCTTTTGAGGTGATTCAACAGATTACTCCACCCGAGATTCTGCATGACCAGCACGTATGGCTTGCACGAGTGCCGCTGATCAACTATGAAATTGTCGTGTGGCATCCTACGGATCAGGTTCTCTAACAGTTCGAGTATGTCCAAGGGTTTCCGCAAGAAGAACCCACAAATTTGGACGAATTCCACCATCTGACACGCCAAGGGAAGACGGAGATTGACTGGGCCCATTACCACGCTGACTGAATGTAACACCCGTGTTTTGGGCCTAGGAGTTAACCAGGTTTTAATTCGAGTCAAATTAAATTTAATTAAAATAATTCAACTTCTAGTAATGACCTAATTGAGCTTAAATAAAAGGGGAGGGACCAAAGATGTAATTTAACCCTAAAGAATTTAAAAGGATGATACTTTTTGAATGATTAAAAAAAAGGTTGTCTTCACTCTCTCCCCACTCCCCCATTCCCACGTGAAAACCCAAACCTCATCTTCAAAACCCTCCCAAGTTCCAAGTTACTATTTCATTGATTTGCAACTCAATTTCAAGACCATTTTCAACGGTAATTATGTTTTCTAACTCTCCTCTTCAACCCCTATCTAACCATGGTCTTGGATTTCAAGAATAGTAGGTTTTGAAAATTAGGGTTCATATGAAATTTGGGGTTTTTGATGGGGCTTTTTAATTCGTTTTGTTAAATTATGTTAGGGGTTTGTTTAAGCATGATGAAATACACCACATACTTAAATTTGGTTGAATTTTGATAGAAATTCGTAGTGATGTCTTAGGGTTAGATTTAAGGTTGTAAAACTTAAGTTTTTGGGAGGTTTAATGTTGTAAATAAGGGGCTGATGGTCTACCTAGGTAAGGAGGGTGTTTTGGGATGCCTTGGAAGCCATTTGGGTGTTTGGAAGTGGGTTTTTCAGCAAGGGTTTTGGGAAGCACGAAAATTGAGTTTTGGGAGATTTTATGATTTGGGGAATTTGTGAAATTTGGTCTATGTTGTGAAGTGAATTGATAGTTGAGCTTTAGCATTGAATTGTGGTGTAATAAGTGTGTTTTGCTTGGCTAGAAGCAAGGGGAAACGTTGAAGGAGCTTTGGGACCGAATCCGGGTGCGTAGGAGGATTGTTCGATTTGCTAAGGAAGGGCGGTGAGTGGTCTAAACTTGTTTTAAAGTTGGTTCGGGCATGAGTAGTGTGTGTGTGTGTGTGCAAGTGTGCTTGGTAGGCCACTTCCTTTTAATCCAAGTAGTTAACTTAGTCTAATTTCCTTAAATGCTATGTGCTTGATGACTATGCTCAAATGCTTGTGATTAGATGGTGCATGTATATGTATATCATGATGTGGATATATGTGTTGAGCATGAATGTGTTGATGATATGTGGTTGGTGATACATGTTGTGGCTATAATAATTGGCACTAAAAATTACCGGTTGTAAATGATCGATTATTAGGATAGTGTGCACACAAATTGAGTCAAAACGTACGTGGCCTTGATGGCGTTAAGTCATCAAGGAGGAGTACGGTGATGTAGCATTCCACCGGAAGCTTATTATATCTCTACGGGATGATGAGTGGAATCCCATCCGTAGGGCATGTGGCGATGAGTGGAATCCCGCACATGCAAAGTCCGGTGATGAGTGGAATCCCACCGAGGTAAAGTGTTGTCAAGGTTTTAATCCGCACAATCGGGGTAATTAAAGTGGCCAATTAAACTTGTTCATGAATTGTATTATATGATGGTGATATGTGGTTTTGATATATGGTATTGCATGATGATTTAATGATGCTTAATCTTGCTAGGATTGAGAGACCATATTTGCCACTTGAAAGACTAGCTAGGTCTACTTGGTTATGCAATGCTTGATATGTATGAGATTAGGATTACATGCTTGAACCCTGCATTGTTGTTGTTTTTCGTTTTAGAGCACCCTCACTAAGCTTATAGCTTACGCTCTCAATGTTCAACAATGCAGATCATTAGCGTGGAGTTAGCTCGAGGCAAGGCAAGAAGGGCATCCAAGTTTGTAGCTCAAGTATGGTA
Source organism: Hibiscus tridactylites (assembly GCA_958450335.1). Classification (NCBI taxonomy): domain Eukaryota; kingdom Viridiplantae; phylum Streptophyta; class Magnoliopsida; order Malvales; family Malvaceae; genus Hibiscus; species Hibiscus tridactylites. Next base: position 96,019,689 of record OY288267.1, on the reverse strand, counting down.
CCGATTTTGTAATAGTTAGCAATGTGGCAAGGGTCTTTGTATGAGCGTGTGTGACTCATTTGATTGACGTTGTTTTTGGTTTGATCAGGGGTTGTAAGCATGTTATACTATGTTTGATGTTTGATGGCTTGTTTTAGAATGCTTAGGTTGCGTAGTGTATGAGTGCAAACCTTTCAAGATGTCTTGTCTCTTCTAAGGTCCTTTGTGTTTTGAGTATGCCAATATTGCATGAATTGCTCTTAAACTAGAATGCTATGTATGAATGCTTAAATCCATGTTTGATTGACTCCCTTGGCTTAAATATGTACGCTTGTATGGTTGGCTTGCCTTAGGGATTGATGATAGTGTGTTGGTTGAAGTGTTAGAGGGATTTAGGGGCCTCCTTGTGCTCTAAATCAGCTCAAATCTGCAGTTTCGTAGCTGGGGTATCGATACCATTGATCTGGTATCGATACTACCCTGTGGTTTCAGGCCTCGTGTATCGATACTCGAGGGGAGTATCGATACCTTTTTGGCCACTGGAGCCACTGTCGATTTCGGTATCGATACTGGCCTCTAGGGTATCGATACCGTTGTCTTGGCTTTGACCGTGGGAAGTCAACTTTAGGGGAGGGTATCGATACCCTCATCTGGGGTATCGATACTGTCTCCTCAGGTTGACCAAACCCTGTTGACCTAGTCAAAGGGGTATCGATACCCCCTTTAAGGGTATCGATACCGCCTGCAGTTTAACTTTAAAAATGGGCTTTTAAGTGTTAGTTTGGGTTCGATTGATTGTTTCGTAAATATTGTTCCGCTGTATGATCACCTAGGATGTAATTCTCATCTAGACAACATTAAAATGAAAAAAAAAATAGGGTTGCTAACCGAGGGAGAGTTCCTTAGGGAGTTTTCACTCGGTTTTCCCCGTGTAGCTCACTCGGACCGGTCATCCGGCCAGACCGGGACGAGGGGGTTACACTGAATTCAGCGTTGGGATGATTGATTTGTCAGTCGTCCACGCATCCTCCGACCCATTTGTGGATTGGGTCATTTCGGTTAATTTCGATTACTTTCAGTGGTATGGGCTCTATGGGAAGCATCATATCCTTACTCCCAAGGAGCGCGAGCGACATCTTCCTCAGGCTCCCCGAAACTGCCCACGCCCCACACGTTGAGCGAGCCAGAGCCAATCGAGGCAGCGCGGTCCGAGACCGCGAATTGACACTGCAGGGGCCTCATCTTCTGCCACAACATTTCAGAATTTGAGCGGTCCTTCGACTTTCCAGCAGATGAGGCCTCCACCTGACTTTGGCTTCTCCGATGCCTACCGTCCCCATATGTCGACGAGTGATCCTCCGTTGATCGATATTCCACCGTTGGCATCTCAGTTTGACTCTAGCATTGCCCTGCAAACGCCGCCGGGTAGCTTGTTTTACTCCCCGCCCGGGCCCAGCACAGGTCCGCGTATCGCAGATGATGATGATGACCAGGAGGATGCAGCACAGCTTGTTCGAAGGAATTCAGATCGGGATCGTTGTCCACCCGACTGCGGAACGGGTGGACATAGACTTCATTAGCCTTTTTTTCTAATGCATATGTACTTATGTTTCTAATATATTTATTCGAGACATTTGTTTTTTTAATACCATATTTAAATTTTATTTATCTATTATAATTAAACTTTTAAATGTTTATTTAATTTCAGTTTTTATTACTTTTATGCGATTACTAAACCAAAATTATGAATTGTTCTTCAAAGTCAATTTCATTCAAAAAATGATGATATCATAGGGTTTTGGAAGCCATTTTAGAATGGACAAAAATTGACCGTGTTGGTGTCATACAATAGAGAATTTCCAGTACAACGAACCCAAACTCAATGTTCGCTAAAAGTATACGATTTATAAGCCTGAAATTGGACTCGAACAGGCCTACCCACCCTTGTTTTTCAACCCAGATTTGCACAGAACTCGCGTTCTGCATAACGCGAGTTCTGTGCGATATATTCAGCCGTCTTTTCAAATTCTCGGGGACCTCGCGTTCTGTATAACGCGAGTTCCTGAAAAACCGTTATTACAAACGCCGACGCCACGTAGACGGAACGCGAGCTATGCAGAACGCGAGTTCACGTCTCGCTTCCCAGAGAATGTGAGGTTTTACTACGCGACAAGTTTGGGGGTCATTTTTCCAAATATTTCTTGGAGGTATTCAAAAGTATATATAATTAATAGAAAAGGGGTTTTTACCAAAAAAAAAAAAGCCCGGCTATTGTGTGTTAGTTAGTATGAGTAACATTTATGTTGCGTATATTTTAATTTTATAAATAAATAAAATAAAAACATGATTATGAATCTCGGGACGAAATGTTGTCGAGAGGGATTAAATCCTGGCCGTCGATGGGGTGTCCTTTTGTAATTTTCAAAGTTTGTAAATAAAATAATGGATTGATTTTGTAAAAGATTCCCATTGCTCCTAAGCCTTATCTCCATGCCATTTTTTTTAATTAAAGAAAGAATAAGTAAATTATTGAGGCACGTTTTGCTTGATGATTTTATAGTGATATTTTATGGATTATTTTAATAACATTTTGTCGGGGCACGTTTGCTAACCACTTTGCCATGTGATAATACCACCCCCATCAAATATATTCTACAACTACTACTACCCCATTTGTCTTTTCCTTATTCGCCACTCTGACTTTTGTCCTTTATTCATTAATTATTATTTGCAATTACATCCCATACTTCAACCATTCTACAACTAACTCTTTGTTTTCTTATGGCAACTGTAAAATTCCGGGGGGAGGAGGGGATAAGAACAATCATCTCGAGCTAAAGTATTTCGATGAAAGTACATATTATTTTAAAGATACTTGAGTTTAATTCGGTTGATATTATTAACGGTGTAATACATAAAGATATAGAATTAAACATGTTTAAGTATTCGATATTTTTCGATTTGGAGCATAAATAATCAATGCATTATATAAATAATTGATTGATAACCTCTTTCATATATTTGACTCAATCTAATTACATAGTCCAAACAGAAATTAAGAAAAAAATAGTATCTATTTCCCCCAAATTGTTAATTAATTGTATTCGTTGGAGATGAAATTACATCCTTAAATTGATTCGAACCTACAATTTCCATAAGTCATTAACAATAATAATATCAATTGAATTAGTACATCATCAAATATTACGATTTTTGTATTAAGTAGAGATATTATATCCTTGATATATCATCAAATATTACGACTTTTGTATTAAGTAGAGATATTATATCCTTAAAGCAAATGTCAGGATTCAAACCGTACAAGATGTGACAACATGAGTATCTTTGACCACTCAACCAATTAAATATATAAAAAGAAGATATCAAATCATTCAAATGGCTAGTATAAAGAAATTCAAAACTCAAGGGACGGGATAACGAAGTTTATAAAGAAGATGGGTAAATGTTTGAGCAGTATATTTTTGGGGTTCAATGGATCCATCCCATTCTTTCCAACCTGTCTCCCTACCCCATTATCATTTATACAATTGAAACAAACACTATTAAAGGCTATTGGTCCCTTAATTAATTAATTAAATATATATATATATATATATATATATATATATATATATATATATATATATATATATTGCGCACCCTAATAATTGATTATTGGGTTTCGAGGCCTACAACTTGCCAACTTGCGAGGCACGTCCCTACACACTCAAAATGAAATGAAAATAAACTGAATTTTGGAGAGTCATGTAGACATCAAAACCACATTTCATCATTGGCTGCTGTTTGACTGTGAATTCCTCATGACTTGTAGACTTGGATATTCACAAACTAATAATTCCCACAAGTTTCACGTGTAATGTCATATTAGTTCGGCTTAATTAAATAACCTGTCTGATATCAAATGACGTTGATTATACAGGGCTATCTATACATATTTTTATCATTTGTTTAATTATTGATATCTATTTAATTGGTCGACTAATCAATTTAAATTTTACATAAATTTAATATAAACGATCCTTCCAACTTATTTTTTATTCATAACGTCAAAATTTTAAAAAAAATAATATCTTATCTCACTGAATTAATCAATTGTTGGTGTTTTTTTAATGAGCTTTGTCGTCTCTCTCTTCTACTTCTTGTAGCATTACTTTGTAAAGGAGTGGACGGCACTCCCACGTGAATCATACACGAAAAGTGGAATCCACGCGTCTAAAGTGACGTGTCAAACGTGAGCTTTTAGCCACCGTGTTTTCCTTTTACTGACTGTTTAATGATGGCCCTCAGCCCTTTCCTTCAACTTTGCCACCTCATCTACCTATTAAATAAATAATCCATTGAAAATTTGAAACGTGCTCTCTATTAGGATCGAGCAACAAAACTCGGAATAACAAAAAATTAATTCAAATGATAATACTGGAACGGTTTATGTTTATAAGTTTAAAATCAATTAAATTAATTTTTTATCTAAAAAATATTATTCTTAATTGTTTTATAATGTTAAAATAATATTTTATACTTAAAATATAAAAAAAATCAAGATTTACGTGAACTAATAATATTTTATCCATACTTAAAATTAATCCACGTGAACTATATTGTTATATCATATGTATACTGATGACTAACAATAACGGCAAACAACGAAGATAGTAATCGTAAACAAAGCAAGAAAATCAAGAACACCAAGATTTACGTGGAAAATTCAAAATAAAGAACCATGAGCAAAAAGATGCGAACTTTCACTATAATGAAGGAGAAAAGGTCATAAGCAGTTCGCGTCTTAACGCTATGTGTAGTTTCCATCTACTTCAGTTTTGTCATTTGTGTTGTGTCCAAAACTTTAGTCCGTAGTATCTATTATCTATTTATAGGATATGTTATTTGTTTACAGAGCAAACTTGCATAGAAAGTAATTCTAGTCTTCAACAATGAACTTTGATCAAGTTCTAACATTACTCAAACTTGACTGTAAGATGTAACATGGTCATCATACCTGTGGAAGACCAAAATAAATATGTGAAGTTAATGTATGAAATCGGACGTAGTCTTTTGTCACTAACCTTGTTTTGTCTCTAGGTTCTTGAACTCTTTGAATTTCTTGTTTCTTTTGAATTACTCATTTACCACGAACCATTTTTTTTTTCAATTATGGAGCCTCTTTGGATTTAGTGTACTGTTACACTACACTGGTTTAGTGGTTCTATATGCTCTTGAACAAGAACTATTTGCGTGTTTGCATCTTTACAACGAACAGTCTAAATATAAGTTGATGGCTTTCGACGTGCATTTATATCGTTCGTCACGTTCAACCCATAAGCCACTAGATCAATATATGCATACTATAAAATTAATATTTGATTTTGATATAACATATAGTCTAAGGAACTTATTGCAAAGTAAATATAATTTTAAGTACTCAACAGACTCACATTTGACAAGTATATTTTAGACTTAAAATGTTTTAAAGTCAAAACTTAAACCCCATAAAATTTTCTAAGTGTTTTAAAGTTAAATTGCACAAAATCGCCCAGGCGTTTTGAAACGCCCCAAGGCATTTCGATACGACTTGATTTTAAGAGCTTACTGGAAAATTTTGTTTCGATACGGAATTACTTGTTTCGATACTGGCGTTTTGCAACGGCCTTGTCCGTTTCGATACGACCTTCATCTGAGCTTTAATATTTTAAAAAAGTGTTTCGATACGGCCTCGTCCGTTTGATACGAGTGTTAAGATTTTTCAAATCTGTGCATTTAATGATATATATGTTACTTGTTAGTTATTAAAATATAAAAATATTTAAAATTTTGTTACCCATTTCGATACACCCATATGGTGTTTCGATACGGGTGTTAAGATTTTTCAAATCTGTGCATTTAATGATATAGTCGTTACTTGTCAGTTATTAAAATATGAAAATATTTAAATTTTTGTTACCCGTTTCGATACACCCATAAGGTGTTTCGATACACGTTTTGGTAGATTCAATTGTGAGCAATAACGTTTTGATACAACCTATTGTCGTTTCGTTACGGCCCCTAACCATTTTGATACGCATTCGAGCATTTTGATACACCCTCTTTATTACACACAACGACTCTTTCTATTTTGAGACAAATATCGATACGGGCCCGTGTATTTCAAAACAGTTTGTTGCAGAACTGTATTGTGAAACCTATGTTTGATTTTGATATAATTAAATCATTAAGGATCAAATTGAAAAACTTAAATTGTTTTATAAGTCCCTTAATAAGTTTTAAATCACCAGCACTTTAAAACTGATTTGAAAAACTCAAACTCAAAATATTTTCTAAGTGTTCCAAGGCCAAACTATTGAAAATCGTCCAGGTGTATCGATACGCTTCCAGCCGTATCGATACCTTTTTTACAAAGTTAGATACTGGAAGAATGCGTTTCGATACGCCCTTAACCATATCGAAACACCGTATCGAAACAGATTCAATCTGTATCGATACGCCCCTCTGTAAAGACTGAAAGAGTTTGAATGGTGTACCGATACGGCTTCACCCGTATCGATACGTTTTTTATCGAATTTTTAATTCAGATTATTTTAAATGCTTCCGACCGTTGGTGTCAGTTGTTAGGTAACCAAAATTTAAATTGGCAGTTGACCCGTATCGATACGGTAAACCCTCGTATCGAAACAGAAACTTCTAGTGAGCTAAGTTGAGAAAAAGGTATCGATACGGTCTTATCCGTTTCGATACCCCATATCGATACGCCTACGCGCGTTTCGATACCCCCTATTTATTATGTACAACGACTCTTTCTTTTTTGAGACATGTATCGATACAGCTCCCCGTGTACCGATATAGATAGTTGCATAAGTGCATTTATGGTGGAAAGAGAGGGTCCCAACGACTCTATTCAATTTCCCAACCACCCAAACGACTAGAATTAATAGAGGAGGTATAAATTGAAGCTCTTTGAAGATCAACAACAACTATTGCATTAAAGACAAACATTCAAGCAAAAATCCAACCTCAAGTGTGCTAAATTTCCAATCTCTTGTATTTCCCAAATTGTGTTGTATCCAATTCTTATTCTATCTTCAAATTTGGGTTGAGTGTTGTATTTCTAGGGACAAATTTGTATTTAAGAGATATACTTCTTGTCCAATTTCTTCTTTGATTATTGGTGAGGGTTTGGTCAAATTTTGGGTATAAAATTTGACCGGTTGTGTAAAGGTTACCTTCTAAGCCTTGAAAAGGGGAAGAACAAATAGTGAATTGTTGAAATCCTTAGTGGTAGCTAAGGTAGTGGATGTAGAGTTCATTTGGAACTTGAACCACTCTAAAATCCTTTGTTCTTCATTTTTAAATTGCCCTTTCACTCCACAAAGTTTTTAAATCCCAATTCACCCCTCTTGGTCTTGATCATTCAATCGATCCACTAACAATTGGTATCAGAGACTACCTCTTTGAAGGATTCACAAACACAAGAGGAGTTCCTAGGAAGAGTGAGATCAACAAAAAATCAAGCCATGGCTTCTACCTCCGGTTCAAGTATGTATGAGTCACAATCCACCACAAAGCCACCATTCTTCAATGGTGACAACTATCCCTTTTGGAAGATTATGATGCGCCTCTTCATCAAGTCCAATGATTACTTGGTGTGGGATGTCATTGAAGATGGTCCTTACATTCCATTGAAGCAAGACAATGAAGGAAAGATGGTGTTGAAGAAAAAGATAGAAATGAGTGAAGATGAAAGAAAGAAGATTCAAATAAATGACAAGGCTCTTCACATGCTTTTTTGCTCCTTTGGACCCGACATCTATTCCAAAGTCTCATCCATTGAGAGTGCCAAGGAAGTATGGGATACTCTTGGGACCACCTATGAGGGAACCAACGATGTCAAGGAAACTAAGATTGGAATTTTCAATCTTAGTTATGAGAATTTTAAGATGGAGCCTGATGAGACAGTGTCCAAGATGTTTGATCACTTCTCAACCATAGTAAATGGGCTTAAAGGTTTTGGAGAGACCATACCGGAAGACAAGCTTGTCCGGAAGCTACTTTATTCACTTCCCGAATCTTGGGATGGGAAGAGAACTGCCACCATAGAGGCCAAAAATTTGAAGACTCTAAAGCTTGATGAGCTAGTGGGTTCTCTACTCACTCATGAGATTATGAAACAAGGAAGGGAAGAAGAGAAGAAGAAGGAAGAGAAGAGAGTAGAGAAGTTAGAAGTTGAAAAGAAGAAGAAGATGAGAATAGCTCTTAAAGCTTCACTACTTGAGGAAAGCTCTTCTAGTGAGAAGGATGACCTTGAAGAGTTGGCTATGATAGCCAATAAGTTCTCTCAATTCATGAGGTCCAATCGTGGAAGAAAAATTCAAAGAAAGATGGACTTCAAAGGTAAAAACAAAGAAGAAGCAAGGGATCAAATCATTTGCTTCGAGTGCAATAAACCCGACCACATACGTTCGGAGTGCCCTCAACTCAAGAAGAAGGGCTTTGAGAAGAAGAAGAAGCTCAAAGCCAAGCTTTCTACTTGGAGTGATGAGGAGTCATCCGAGGATGACGAACAAGAAGTGGCCAACCTTTGCCTCATGGCACTTGAGGAAGATTCCTCCATGGTAACTTCTAACTCATCATCTTTAGATTTTACATACGATGAATTAAATGATGCATATGCTGAGTTACAAGAAGTCTATGATGAAATAGTTGAGAAATATAAAGAGTCGGTCATTAGGAATAAGAAAATTATTTTGGAATTAAAAGACAAAAATGACTCTCTCTCTCAAGCTAATTTAAAATTTGAGAAAAAGATTTTAGGGTTGAAAGACGAACTAAAATCCTTCCAAGACGAAAATGTTGACCTTAATAATCTTATCTCTCAATGTAATAGTAAACACCAAAAGGTGTTAGATGAGCTAAATAAGCTCAAAGAGTCTTTTAAAAATGTTGGTAGTGTCAAGCATGAAATAGGTGAATCTTTAAAATCAAACCAACATAAGAAAAAGACTAACTACTACAAACAAGGTAGCTTTCCAAGACATAGTAAAACTAAAAGGATTAGAAGTGTATGGGTTCCTAAGGAACTTGTAAAATCTAATAACATTGTTGCTATGTCATCTTGGATTCCTAAGGGAACCAAGGTTTTGAGAGCTAACACTCATGGACCCAAAATGATTTGGGTACCAAAAACAAAAGCTTAATATCTTTGTTTGTAGGGGGAGCATTGCTACAAGGCCAAAGCACAAAGTCAAAACTCATGGTACCTTGATAGTGGATGCTCAAGACATATGACCGGAGACAAGAGTAGATTCATGGATCTAAAGCCAAAAAGTGGAGGAGCGGTGACATTTGGTGACAACTCCAAAGGCCACATTAAAGGTATTGGCTCCATAGGTAATCACTCTACTATTCTCATTGAAAATGTCTTGTATGTCGATGGTCTTAAACATAACTTATTGAGCATAAGTCAATTGTGTGATAAAGGATTTAATGTTTTATTTGATAAAAATGGATGCAAAATTGTTGACATTAAATCTAATAATATTATGCTCATAGGTCATCGCATAGGGAACATATACATGGTGCATCTAGATGACATACATACATCTCATGCATGCTTAGTAGCACAAAATGAAAATGATGCATGTTTGTGGCATAGGAAACTAGGACATGCTAGCATTAGTGTTTTAGATAAACTAGTTTCCCTTGATCTAGTTAGAGGTTTACCCAAGATTAAATTTTCAAACGATAAAATTTGTGATGCATGCTCTAAGGGTAAACAACATAAGTCTTCCTTTAAATCCATTAATGATGTCTCTACAAGTAGATGTTTACAACTTATCCATATGGATTTGTTTGGGCCAATTAGGACTATGAGCTTGAGTGGTAAATCTTATGCATTTGTACTTGTTGATGATTTTTCTAGATTTACTTGGGTTCTATTTTTAAGTACTAAAGACGAGGCTTTAGAAAAATTCATCACATTTTCAAAACTAACCCAAAATGATCTTGAACTTAGAATTTCACATATTAGAAGTGATCATGGAACCGAATTTCAAAATTTAGGGTTTGAAGATTTTTTGAATGAAAATGGCATTAGCCACAATTTTTCGGCTCCTCGAACTCCTCAACAAAATGTGGTAGTTGAGAGGAAAAATAGAACTTTACAAGAAATGGCTAGAACCATGCTTTGTGAAAATAATTTACCTAAATATTTTTGGGCGGAAGCCACAAACACCGCTTGCTATATTGTTAATCGAGTAATGATTAGGCGAATCTTAAAGAAAACACCTTATGAGATTTTAAAATCTAAAATGCCTAACATTAGTTATTTTCACCCTTTTGGTTGCAAGTGTTTTGTTTTAAATAATGGAAAAGACAACTTAGGTAAATTTGATGCAAAAAGTGATGAAGCTATTTTCATAGGATACTCTTTAACCTCTAAAGCCTATCGAGTATTTAACAAGAGAACGTTAGTAGTAGAAGAATCTATACATGTTGTATTCGATGATAACCTCCTTCCAAGGAAGGATTCTTGTGATGATGATGATGTAAGAATCATAAATGCCTTTGATGGAGGACAAACTTCAAAGGAGGATGAGATTCCAACAACAAAAGAAGAGGACACACAAGATCCACCTCTTGAAGCCTTAAAGGACTTGGCTCTTGAGGAAAAGGAAGTGAGCTACCCAAGGGAGTTCAACTATGTCAAAGATGGTGAAATCTTGGGTGATCCATCCTAGGGGGTAACCACTCGATCTTCTCTTAGATTAATGAATCATGTTGCATTTATCTCATGCATAGAGCCTAAGAATATAAAAGAAGCATTGAAAGATGATTTTTGGATTATGGCTATGCAAGAAGAGTTAAATCAATTTGAGAGAAGTAACGTTTGGACATTAGTTGATAGGCCTAGTAATCAATCTACCATAGGAACTAAATGGGTCTTTAGGAACAAGCTAGATGAGAGTGGTAACATTGTGAGAAATAAAGCTAGACTAGTAGCACAAGGTTACACTCAAGAAGAGGGAATAGATTTTGATGAAACCTATGCACCCGTAGCTAGAATGGAAGCCATTAGGATGTTGCTTGCATATGCATGTTATCATAATTTCAAGCTTTTTCAAATGGATGTTAAAAGTGCGTTTTTAAATGGTTTTATAAATGAAGAAGTGTATGTGAAACAACCACCGGGTTTTGAAGACTCAAAATTTCCAAATCATGTTTTCAAACTCACTAAAGCTCTTTATGGTTTAAAACAAGCTCCTAGAGCTTGGTATGAAAGACTTTCAAACTTTTTAATTGAAAAAGGTTTTGAAAAAGGTAAGGTGGACACTACACATTTTATAAAAATGTATAAAAATGACATCTTAGTAGTTCAAATTTATGTTGATGATATTATTTTTGGTTCTACTAACGAATGTCATTGCCAAGAGTTTGCTAAGCTAATGCAAGGTGAATTCGAGATGAGCATGATGGGGGAGCTCTCATTCTTTTGGGACTCCAAATCAAGCAAAAGAAGGATGGCACCTTCATCAATCAAGCAAAGTACATAAAGGATATGCTCAAGAAGTTTGGCTTGGAGAATGCAAAGCCTCAAGCCACACCTATGAGCTCATCTACAAAGCTTGACAAAGATGAAGGAGGTAAGTGTGTTGACTCTAAGCTTTACCGTTCTATGATTGGATCATTGCTTTACCTTACCGCAAGTAGACCGGATATCTTGTTTAGTGTTTGCTTGTGTGCTAGGTTTCAAGCTAGTCCTAGAGAGTCTCACCTTATAGCCGTTAAGAGAATCTTTAGGTACCTTAGAGATACTCCTTGTTTAGGCCTTTGGTACCCTAGAGACTCCACCTTCAACCTTCATGCTTATTCGGATGCGGATTATGGGGGATGCAAAATCGATAGGAAGAGTACCTCGGGAACTTGTCAATTCCTAGGTAGTATGCTCATATCTTGGTTCTCTAAGAAACAAAATAGTGTAGCCTTATCTACCACCGAAGCCGAGTACATATCCTTAGGGAGTTGTTGTGCTCAAGTCCTTTGGATGAAGCATCAACTCTTAGATTATGGCATTAAGGTTGAAGCCATACCCCTTAAATGTGATAACACTAGTGTTATATGTTTGACAAAAAATCCCATCCAACATTCTAGAACCAAACACATAGAAATAAGACATCATTTCATTAGAGATAATGTTCTTAAAGAAGATGTGGTTATAGAGTATGTAGACACCTTAAATCAATTAGCGGACATATTTACAAAACCTTTAGACAAAGAGCGTTTTTGGTCCCTTAGGAGAGAGTTAGGTCTAGCTAGCCTATCTTGACCTTTTAGGACCTCTTTGTGCCTAAAATTGCTTGATCTTGTGAAATTGCATGTTTGTGTGTTGTAACTCTTGAAAATGTCCATGCCTATAGCTATGGGGAGTATGATTCTATTCAAATATGCTTAGAACTGTTCATTCATCATTTGCATTCCTTTAGGAGGTGTTAAAATCGAGCTTATGGTTGTTTTTTAGGAATACAATGTACTTCTGGGCTTAGGGTATCGATACGACCCTACGCGTATCGATACGAGCACTTCATTAGATTCCTAGAATACATTTTTCCGTAAACGGGTATTGATACGGTTAAACCCGTTTCGATACGAGCGTCAATCGTTTCGATACGAATTGCATCCGTTTCGATACGATCCTTCAACGGGCATTTTTATGGGAATTACGCTTTTACCCCGTATCGATACACCCTCAGGCGTATCGATACGCGATTGCGCATACATCTTTAATTTTGGCATTTAAAGTCTTCAACTTTTACCAAAACTAAAATTCTCAAAACCCTAAAAACCCTAGCCGTTTTCAGCCTATAAATAGGCTCTTCCTCCCTCATATTTTCACACCACATCTCAAAAACTTAAAGAGGGTTTCAAATCAAGCAAAGCTCTAAGGTTTTTCTCAACAATTTGGTGCTAGGCTTTTCTTCATTCTTCTCTAATCCCTATCAAGGTAAAACTCTTTCTTTTTCTTTTTTAATTTTTTTGTTTTTTATTTCTTTTGTTTTTGTCTTCCTAACAAAATTTTATCTTTCAAAATTTCTTCTTCAAATTTTATTTTGCAATTTTTTTTACCTTGACCTTTGATTTCACAATGACTTGATTGAAGGAATCTAAAAGTATACACTTGTTTTCTAGATCATGGCACCATCTAGGAAGAGATCTCGTCTAAACCAAACCGGTGAATCATCTAATCCCGGAGAGGGTGCTCGTTCGAATTTCGCCCAAATCTATGAACACTCCTTTCAAACCACCGGAGCTCTCACCTATTTTCGTCAATTCCAAAACTACAAGATTCGTCCGGAAAGGGTAATATCTATTCCTTTTCTTGACTCGGAGCGATTCAAATTTGAATATCTCCCTTTGCTTCAACGTTGGAAGTTTATGGATTTCTCTCCATTCCTGGTTCTTATTTTCGTCTTTTGGTTTTAATCTTTTATGCTAATGCCATATGTTGTACTAATCGTGATGAGGTTGTTACCGGAGTTAGTTCCTATCTCATGGGCAAGAAAATCCTTCTTGATGTCAAATCTATTTGTGAAGTTTTTAAGTTGGAGGATGAAGGCCTTGATGATGAGAATGCTTTAGGCCATGTTCTTAGTTGTTCAGTCACCGCCCTCAATGCTCAAGATCGGATCCTCCATTTGATGGTCTCTTGGTGGCTTAGGCCTTCCGGAGGAAAGTACTCTACCATCCGTCAAGTGGTTGACTTTTGGATTCGTTGCTTCCGTGAGAGAAAACGTCCAAACCTTGCCCGTATCATGTTTGCGGAGATTGTTTATCTTGTGCAACATCGCCACACCTCTCTTGTCACTTCCTTCACCTATGGTACGACCCTAAGCTACTTCTTTCTACACAAGGACATTGATTGCTCGCATGACTTCCCAACTCCCCTCACCGATCCCATTGATGAACGCTCTCTGGCAAGGGGTAAGTTCCATTATTTCAATGGTAATTGGTTACGTCTTTCCGAGCTACAACCCGAGGCTGCGGCTCAATTGGAAAATCCTCAAGGTGAACAAGTTCCTCAAGCTCCTCCACCTCATCCTCAACCTTCCATGGATGCTCTTATGACCTTCTTTAATGAGCAATTCATGGGATTGCGCACAAATATGGCTTCGGGCTTTACCACGATTGATACTCGTTTCACAAGCCTTGAAACACGGATGACGAACGTGGAGAATTGTCTAACCTCTCTTGAAGGCGGTCATAATTCTATGAATATTTCCCTCTCCGCCTTCCATGATGAGTGGCGTAATAGCATGAGGATTGATGATCCAATTGAAGATGAAGATGAAGATGATGAAGAAGGCGATGATGATGTCTAGTAGCTTCTCCTTGCATTTCATGCATATCATCTAGGATGTTTTTATTTATGCACATTTGTTTCATGTTCTTAGGACTAAGTTTGCTTTATTTTAAACCTATGCTTTGATTTTCTGCTTTGTTGGATTTTTAAGTTAATGTTATGTTTTATTTTGAACTTAATGATATTTATGTTGCCTATTTATACCTTTGCCTATGTTATGCACTTTACTTTGTCTCAATTTTTTTTGATCTAACAAAAAGGTGGAGAGGGAAGCTCACAACACTTAAAAATTTTGATTTTCAACTTAAAAGTTACCTAGCTCATATTAAGGGGGAGTTAATTTTGCTAAGTTTTTCAAAGTGTCAAAAATTTTAAGTTTTAGTTTTGTTATATCAAAAAGGGGGAGATTGTGAAACCTATGTTTGATTTTGATATAATTAAATCATTAAGGATCAAATTGAAAAACTTAAAATTGTTTTATAAGTCCCTTAATAAGTTTTAAATCACCAAAACTTTAAAACTGATTTGAAAAACTCAAACTCAAAATATTTTCTAAGTGTTCCAAGGCCAAACTATTGAAAATCGTCCAGGTGTATCGATACGCTTCCAGCCGTATCGATACCTTTTTTACAAAGTTGGCTACTAGAAGAATGCGTTTCGATACGCCCTTAACCGTATCGAAACACCGTATCGAAACAGATTCAATCTGTATCGATACGCCCCTCTGTAAAGACTGAAAGAGTTTGAATGGTGTACCGATACGGCTTCACCCGTATTGATACGATTTTTATCGAATTTTTAATTCAGATTGTTTTAAATGCTTTCGACCGTTGGTGTCAGTTGTTAGGTAACCAAAATTTAAATTGGCAGTTGACCCGTATCGATACGGTAAACCCTCGTATCGAAACAGAAACTTCCAGTGAGCTAAGTTGAGAAAAAGGTATCGATACGGTCTTATCCGTTTTGATACCCCGTATCGATACGCCTACGTTCGTTTCTATACCCCCTATTTATTATGTACAACGACTCTTTCTTTTTTGAGACAGGTATCGATATGGCTCCCCATGTACCGATACGAATAGCTGCATAAGTGCATTTATGGTGGAAAGAGAGGGTCCCAGCGGCTCTATTCAATTCCCCAACCACCCAAACGGATAGAATTAATAGAGGAGGTATAAATTGAAGCTCTTTGAAGACCAACAACAACTATTGCATTAAAGACAAACATTCAAGCAAAAATCCAACCTCAAGTGTGCTAAATTTCCAATCTCTTGTATTTCCCAAATTGTGTTGTATCCAATTCTTATTCTATTTTCAAATTTGGGTTGAGTGTTGTATTTCTAGGGACAAATTTGTATTTGAGAGATATACTTCTTGTCCAATTTCTTCTTTGATTATTGGTGAGGGTTTGGTCAAATTTTAGGTAGAAAATTTGACCGGTTGTGTAAAGGTTACCTCCTAAGCCTTGAAAACGGGAAGAACAAATAGTGAATTGTTGAAATCCTTAGTGGTAGCTAAGGTAGTGGATGTAGAGTTCATTTGGAACTTGAACCACTCTAAAATCCTTTGTTCTTCATTTTTAAATTGCCCTTTCACTCCACAAAGTTTTTAAATCCCAATTCACCCCCTCTTGGTCTTGATCATTCAATCGATCCACTCAACATGTATTTATGGTGGGAAAAAGGGAGCCCAACGGCTCTATTAATGATGTCAACCACCCAAACGGCTAGAATTCAATGAAGGGGGTATAAAAGCAAGCCATTAAAGCTACAATATCAACTAATGAACAAGTGAACAACATCAAAGCAAAAATCAAATCCATTCTTGAGCTATTAGAGTCAAACTCTTGTTCCCAATTGAGTGTTTGTTATTGTATTCATCTTTTATCAATTTGGGTTGAGAGAACTTTTAATTTGTGGCAAATTTTCAGTCTTGTGAGAGATATATTATTTTGCCAAATTCTTCTTTGTAAAGAGAATCTTTTGGGTCAATCTTTGGGTAGAAAGATTGACCAATTGTAAAGGTTACCTTCTAAGCCTAGAAAAGAGGAAGAACATCTAGGGAAAGTTGTTGAAATCCTTAGTGAGAGCTAAGGTAATGGATGTAGAGCTTGTTACAAGCTTGAACTACTATAAATTGCCCTGTCCTTCGTTTTCCAATTTCTCTTTTGCTCCCTTAAATTTTAAATAGCAAATTCACCCACCTCTTAGCCAAATCACATTAAATTGATCCACTCAATAATTGGTACCAGAGCATACCTCTTTGAAGGCTTCACATCCGCAAGAGGAGATCTTAGAACAGTGTTGATCAACATCCAATCAAAGCCATGACTTCTTCCTCCAGGGCTAGCATGTACAAGTCACAATCCATCACTAAACCAACATTCTTCAATAGGGATTACTATCCCTTTTGGAAGAACTGGATGAGGCTCTTCATCAAATCCAACGACTATGTCCTTTGAGATGTAGTGGAAGACGGACCAATAATTCCAATGAAAAGAGATGATGAAGGGATACTTGTTCTGAAGACCAAGGTGGAGATGACCAATGAAGATCGGAGAAAACTCCAAGCAAACGACAAGGCTCTACACATGTTGTTTTATGCACTTGGACCCGACATGTATGCTAAAATGTCTTCATGCACAAGTACAAAGGATGTGTGGGACAAGTTAGAGACCACATACGAAGGCACCAATGATGTGAAGTAGACCAAGATTGTGATCCTCAACTTAAGCTATGAGAATTTCAAGATGGAGCCGGATGAGAGCGTCTCCAAGATGTTCGGCTGGTTCTCGGTTGTAGTATATGATCTGAAGGGCTTCAGTGAAATCATTCCCGAAGATAAACTTGTCCGGAAGCTACTCTACTCTCTTCCTGAATCATGGGATGAGAAGAGAACCACAATCATCGAGGATAAAAACTTTAAGACTTTGAAGCTCGATGAATTGGTAGGATCTCTTCTTACTCATGAGATCATGAAGCAAGGAAGGGAAGAAGAAAAGAAGAGAGAAGAAAGAAGAGTAGAGAAATTAGAGGTGGAAAAGAAGAAATAAGAGATTGCTCTCAAAGCCTCACTACCACATGAGGAGAGCAATTCAAGTGAAGAAGATGAATTTGAAGAATTAGCTATAATAGCCAAAAGATTCCCTCGATTCATCACTACCACATGAAAAGAGCAATTCAAATGAAGAAGATGAATTTGAAGAATTGACTATGATAGCCAAAAGATTCTCTTGATTCATGAAGTCTAACTGGGGAATGAAGTTCCAAAGAAGAAAAGACTTCAAGAACAAGAACAAAGATGAAGAAAAGAATCAACTCATTTGTTATGAGTGCAAGAAACTGAGCCACATTCGATCGAATTGCCCTCAACTCAAGAAGAAGGGGTTCGATAAGAAGAAGAAGAAAAAGGCCCATGTTGCTACTTGAAGTGATGAGGAATCATCATTCGATGAAGAAGAGCACGAAGTAGCAAATCTTTGTCTCATGGCCATTGATAACGATCCTAAGGTAAACCTCAACTCATCTAGCTTTGATTTTACATTCGATGAGCTTCAAGAAGCTTATGATGAGCTACAAGAGGTTTATGACGAATTGGTTGAAAATATAAAAAATAGGTTTTGAAAAACAAAAACATAATTTCCGTATTAAAGGCCCAAAACGATTCTTTATCCAAAACCAATTCAGAACTTGAAAAGAAGATTTTGGTTTTAAAAGATGATTTAAAATATTTTTAAGATGAAAATGTTGATTTAAACAATCTTCTCTCCAAAGTTCATGATGATCACCACAAGGAGGTGAATAAGCTTAAAGCTTCTCTAAATGTAGTTGGGAAATCAAGTTTTGAAAAAGGAAGTTCTTCAAAACCCAACTATGTGAAGAGGAACTTTAATGGCTACAAACAAAGAGGCTCTCAAAAGCATCCTAAAGCTAAAAGGATTAGAAGTGTACGAGTTCCTAAGGAACTTGTAATCTATAATAATATACATGCTATTTCTTCTTGGATTCCTAAGGGAACCAAGTATTTGGGAGCTAACTCACATGGACCCAATATGGTTTGGGTACCAAAAATCAAGAACTAATCTTTGTTTGTAGGGGGAGCATTGCTACAAGGCCAAAAAATCAAGTCAAAACACTTGGTACCTTGATAGTGGATGCTCAAGACATATGACTGGCGATAAGAGTAGATTCATGGAGCTCAAGCCAAAGAGTGGTGGAATAGTAACATTTGGTGACAACTCCAAAGGCCACATTGAGGGTATTGGCTCTATTGGTAATCTCTCACCTATTATCATTGAAGATATCTTATTTGTCAATGGTCTTAAGCATAATTTGTTGAGCATTAGTCAATTGTGCGATAAAGGGTTTAATGTTCATTTTGATGTTAATGGGTGTAAAATTGTGAACATTAAAACAAATGAAATAATGCTCATTGGTCATCGCATAGGTAACATTTATATGGTGTATCTAGAAGACATACATACATCTCATGCATGTTTGGTTGCTAGTAATGAAAATGATGCATGGTTGTAGCATAGAAAACTAGGGCATGCTAGCATAAGTGTTTTAGAGAAATTAGTTTCCCAAAATCTAGTTAGAGGTTTACCTAACCTGAAATTCTTATTAGACAAAATTTGTGATGCTTATGCCAAGGGTAAACAAAAACGTGTCTCATTTAAATCCATTAATGATTGTTGAGTTGTGTGGGGCTCGATTCGTTCAACCGATGTGGCTCACCAAGTGGTGGAGAGGTGGATTTTTGGGTGGAAGTGTTGTGGAAGCTAAAATGGAAATGACACAATGATTTTAGAGTGGTTCAACCTTCTAACCAAGGTCTACATCCACTACCTTAGCTCCCCACTAAGGATTTCCAAACAATTCCACTAATTGTTCTTCCCCTTTTCTAGGCTTAGGAGGTAACCCTTATACACAATCAAGCTTTCTACCCAAAGCCTTGATTGAAACCCTCTCTCACAAAGAGATACAAGAAGCAAACTTAAAACCCTCTAATAGGTGTTTGTTTGCACAGTTAAGCACTCACCCAAAACCTAAAACACTTGAGCAAATTTGACAATTTTGGCTCACTAGTGTTTGTCTATACAATAAATGACAATTTAAGCTCTAAGACAATTCTTGATCATTTTATGTTTGACAATATGAGCATTAGCCTTTACTTGATGCTTGGAGGTCCCTTTTATACTCCCAATTGAGTTTGTAGCAGTTACTAGCCGTTGGGATCAAATTGGAGCCGTTGAGGACTTTATTTCCCTTCATTAATGTTGTTCTGTAGCTTTCCGTATCGATACGCTTAGACCCGTATCGGTACGACCTTCATCAGAAACTAGCCGTTGGGCTCTTGCCAGCCTGGGCGTATCGATACGCTTGAGGGCGTATCAGTACGGTTTCACATTTAAATGACCGTTGGGAAAATAGCCGTTGGGGTGGTTGAAAGGGGATCAGTACGCTTACCAGGCGTATCGAAACGATCCCGATCCGTATCGAAACGGTCAAGCCTGTTTCGATACGGATTTTGGCAGTGACCAAACTAGGGCAAAAAGGTATCGGTACGGGTATAGCCGTATCGATACGGGTAGCTTGAAAAGTCAAGTTTGGCTCTTTAAAATTAGTAAAACATTGCCAAAAACCTTTTAAAATATCTCAAACATAATTTCAAGTTGTTTGGACTCAAAACCAAGTTTTAAATTCTTTTCAAATTAGTCCAAAACATTTTTCAATTATTATATCAAAACATTAGTTCTACAATGATGTTTCTACTAGTAGGGTTTTACAATTAATCCATATGGATCTCTTTAGGCCTATTAGGACAACTAGCTTGGGTGGAAAATCATATGCTTATGTTTTAGTTGATGATTTCTCTAGATACACTTGAGGTTCTCTTTTTAAGTACAAAAGATGAGACTTTAGAAAAATTCATCACATTTTCAAAAGTTACTCAAAATGACCTTGTTCAAAACATAATTCATATTAGAAGTGACCATGGAATAGAATTTCAAAAATCTAGGTTTTGAAAAATTTTGTAACTTAAATGGTATTAGTCACAATTTTTCCGCACCTCACACTCCCCAACAAAATGAGGTAGTTGAGAGGAAAAATCAAACTTTAGAAGAAATGACTAGAACCATGCTTTGTGAAAATAGTTTACCTAAGTATTTTTGGGTGAAAGCCACAAACACCGCTTGTTATATTATAAACCGTGTAATGATTAGGCCAATTTTAAAGAAAACTCCTTATGAGATTTTAAAGTCAAATAAGCATAACATTAGTTATTTTCATCCTTTTGGATGCAAGTGTTTTGTTTTAAACAATGGAGAAGATCATTTAGGTAAATTTGATGCAAAAAGTGATCAAGCTATTTTCTTAGGATACTCTTTAAACTCTAAAGCAGATCGAATGTTTAACAAAAGAACCTTAGATGTAGAAGAGTCTATTCATGTGGTTTTTGATGATAACCTCCTTCCGAGGAAGGATTCTTGTGATGATGATGATGTAGGGATCATTGAATCCATTGGTGGTGAGCAACCATCAAAGGTGGATGAGGCTCCAACCAAGGAAGAAGCACAAAATCCTCCCATTGAAGCTTTAAAGGACATGGCAATTGAGGAAAATGAATTGAGCTACCCAAGGGAACTCAACTATGTTAAGGGTGGTGAAATCTTGGGTGATTCATCCAAGGGGGTAACTACTCGATCCTCTCTTAAATTAATGAACCATGTTGCATTTATTTCATGAATTGAGCCTAAAAATATCAAAGAAGCATTAAAAGATAATTTTTAGATATTGGCCATGCAAGAAGAGCTTAATCAATTTGAGAGAAGTAAAGTATGGACTTTAGTTGATAGGCTTAGTAATAAATCTACTGTAAGAACTAAATGGGTTTTTAGAAACAAACTAGATGAGAGTAGCAACATAATGAAAAACAAGGCTAGACTTGTTGCTCAAGGTTACACTCAAGAAGAGGGAATTGATTTTGATGAAACATATGCACCCGTAGCTAGAATGGAAGCAATTAGGATGCTTCTTGCATTTGCATGTTATCATGATTTCAAGCTTTTTTCATATGGATGTTAAAAGTGCATTTTTAAAATGGTTTTATTAATGAAGAAGAGTATGTAAAACAACCACCGGGTTTTGAAGATCCAAGTTTTCCAAACCATGTTTTCAAATTAACAAAAGCTTTATATGGTTTGAGACAAGCTCCTAGAGCTTGGTATGAAAAACTTTCAAACTTTTTGGTTGAAAAAGACTTTGAAAAAGGCAAGGTGGATACTACACTTTTCATTAAAAGAAATGACAATGACATATTAGTAGTTTAAATTTATGTTGATGATATTATATTTGGTTCTACTAATGAAGTTTATTGCCAAGAATTTTCTAAGATAATGCAAGGTGAGTTTGAGATGAGCATGATGGGGGAGCTTTCATTTTTCTTAGGTCACCTGTGAAACCAATAAATTGATTTTGATATAACAAAGGATTTAAGGACTAAATTGAAACAGAGAAAATGAATTTTTAAGTCCTCAAAACCTCTCTACGTGTTTAAAGAAAAATGTATAAGTCAAAACCTCAACTTGTCAAATATTTTCTAAGCGATTATCAAGCCAAAACAATGATTTTCGAGTCACCTTTTCGGAACGACCCTTGGGCGTTTCAGAACATTTTGAAATTGTTAACCTCTGTTTCAGAACGTGTTTTGAAACATATGAAGAACAACGGAATGGTTTGAACCGTTTCGATACGGCAGTATCGAAACGACCTCAAACGTTTCGAAACGTAATTCAAACTTTGTTTCAAAATATGACCGTTGAAGTTTTATATCTAAATTTAAAAAATATTGTTGAGGCGTATCGAAACGCTTCAAAGCCATTTCGATACAAGCTTTGACAGTAGCAAAATGTTTTGAAACGAGTTTCGAAACGAGATCTTAGTGTATCGAAACTATTGTGCCCGTTTCGGTACGACCTATTTATTACACCCCAACGGCTCTTTCTATTTTGGTTTGTTTCGAAACAGGGTCAGGCGTTTCGAAACGGGTAGTTGTAAATGCAGAAGGAAGATAACATCCCAACAACCATTTTAATGAAGGCAACAACCCCAACGACTAGAATTCAATGAGAATGCATAAAAAGGACCTCTAAAAGCTCCAACAACAACTATTGATCTCAAAAGAATTATCCAAACATCAAATCAAAGCAATTGTGCAAAAATCCCATATTTCTTGTAAACCCCAATTGTGAACTTTGTAATTTCCATTATTATCTATTCAATTGGGTTGAGTGCTTGTAAAAAGGGCTATATTTTGTATTGAGTGATACTAGTCTTAGCCTTAAACTTCTTTGTATCTCTTGAGTGAGGATTGGGTCAAATTTTGGGTAGAAAATTTGATCGGTATTGTAAAGGTTACCTCCTTAGCCTAGAAAAGGGGAAGAGTAATTAGTGGATTGTTGGAAAATCCTTAGTGAAGCTAAGGTAGTGGATGTAGAGTTCAATTGGAACTTGAACCATTCTAAAATCTCTTGTCTAGCAATTTTTAATTTTCCACTCCACCACCAAAAGTTCTAAAAATCCAATTCACCCCTATCTTGGCTTATATCATTTCATTGATCCACTCAACAATTGTTATTAGAGCCCACCTCTTTGAAGGATTAACAACCACAAGAGGAGTTCCTAGGAAGAGTGTGATCATCTACAAGTCAAGCCATGGTATCTACTTCAACCTCCAACCTCTATGAGTCATAATCAACTACTAAACCGCCCTTCTTCAATGGGGACAACTACCCATATAGGAAGAATCAGATGCGTCTCTTCATCAAGTCAACAGATTAAATGGTTTGGGATGTAGTGGAAGAAGGCCCCTACATTCCGGTTAAGAGAACCAATGAAGGAAGACTAGTTCCGAAGATAAAGTCGGAGATGATCGAGGAAGAGAGACGAAGGATGCAAGTCAACGACAATGCTCTATATATCATATTTTGTGCACTTGGTCCGGATATCTACTCAAAGGTTTCATCTATCGAAAGCGCAAAGGAAATGTGGGACACATTGGAGACGACTTATGAGGGCACTCGCGATGTGAAAGAGACGAAGATTGGGTTGCTAAACTTGAGCTATGAGAATTTTCAGATGGACCCCGATGAGAGCATCTCAAAGATGTTTGATCGGTTTTCGATCATTGTCAATGACCTTAAAGGATTCGGTGAAGTGATTGCCGAAGATAAGCTAGTGAGGAAGCTTCTATACTCTCTCCCGGAGTCTTGGGATGGTAAGAGGACGACCATCATTGAAGCAAAGAATTTGAAAACTTTGAAGCTTGATGAGCTTGTTGGGTCTCTTCTTACACACGAGATTATGAAGCAAGGAAGAGAGGAAGAGAAGAAGAAGGAAGAGAGAAGGATAGAGAAGCATGAGGTAGAAAAGAAAAAAGAAGCTAGGAGTTGCTCTCAAAGCCTCTCTACATGAGGAGATCTATTCTAGTGAGGAGAAAGACTTTGAGGAATTGGCTATGATAGCCAAACGATTCTCACGGTTCACGAAGTCCAACCGAAGGAGAAAATTTCAAAGAAATATGGACTTCAAGAACAAAAGCAAAGAAGGAGAGAGGGACCAAATCATTTGCTTTGAGTGCAAGAAGCCGAGTCACATACGTTTCGATTGCCTTCAACTCAAGAAGAAGGGCTTTGAGAAGAAGAAGAAGCTCAAAGCCAAGCTTGCTACTTGGAGTGATGAGGAGTCATCCGAGGATGAGGAACACGAAGTGGCCAACCTTTGCCTCATGGCTCTTGAGGAGGATTCCTCCATGGTAACCTCTAACTCATCATCTTTTGATTTTACATTTGATGAATTGCATGATGCTTACGATGAGTTACAAGAGGTATATGATGAGTTAGTTGAGGAGTATAAAGAGTCTGTCATAAGAAATAAAAAGATTATTTCGGAATTAAATGCTAAAAATGACTCACTTTCTCAAGCTAACTTAAAATTTGAGAAAAAGATCTTAGGTTTACAAGATGAACTTAAATTCTTTAAAGATGAAAATGTAGACTTAAACAATCTTATTTCTCAATGAAATAATGAACACCAAAAGGTGTTAAATGAGCTTAAATTGTCTTTCAAGAGTGTTGATAATGTGAAAAATGAAATAGGTGAATCATCTAGATCAAACCAACCTAAAAGAAAGAACAATAACTAAAAACAAAGTGGCTTCCATAGGCACAATAGGACTAAAAGAATTAGAAGTGTATGGGTTTCTAAGGAACTTGTCAAGTCTAATAATATTGATGCCATGTCACCTTGGATTCCTTAGGGAACCAAGCTTTTGGAAGCTAACACTCGTGGACCCAAAATGATTTGGGTACCAAAAATCAAAGTTTAACTCTTTGTTTGTAGGGGGAGCATTGCTACAAGGCCAAAGCACAAAGTCAAAACTCATGGTACCTTGATAGTGGATGCTCGAGGCACATGACCAGAGACAAGAGTTGATTCATGGACTTAAAGCCAAAAAGTTGAGGAGTAGTGACATTTTGTGACAACTCCAAAGGCCACATTAAAGGTATTGGATCCATAGGTAATCACTCTACTATACTCATTGAAACTGTTTTATATGTCGATGTTCTAAAACACAACTTATTGAGCATTAGTTAATTGTGTGATAAAGGGTTTAATGTCTTATTTGATAAAAATGGGTGCAAAATTGTTGACATTAAATCAAATAATATAATGCTCATTGGTCATTGCATAGGTAATATATACATGGTGCATTTAGATGGCATTCATACATCCCTTGCATGTTTTGTTGCACAAAATGAAAATGATGCATGACTATGGCATAGGAAACTAGAACATGCTAGCATTAGTGTTTTAGAAAAAATATTTTCCCTAAATCTAGTTAGAGGTTTACCCAAGATCAAATTCTCAAATGATAAATATGTGATGCATGCTCTAAGGGTAAACAACATAGATCATCCTTTAAATCCATTAATGATGTTTCTACAAGTAGGTGTTTACAACTAATTCGTATGGATTTATTTGGGCCTATTAGAACTATGAGCTTGAGTGGTAAATCGTATGCATTTGTACTTGTTGATGACTATTCTAGATTTACTTGAGTTCTATTCTTAAGTACTAAAGATGAGGCTTTAGAAAAATTCATCATGTTTTCAAAATTAACTAAAAATGATCTTGAACTTAAGATTTCTTATATTAGAAGTGATCATGGAACCGTATTTCAAAATCTAGGTTTTGAAAAGTTTTTAAATGAAAATGGTATTAGCCACAATTTTTCGGCTCCTCAAACTCCTCAACAAAATGAGGTAGTTGAGAGGAAAAATAGGACTTTACAAGAAATTGCTAGAACCATGCGTTGTGAAAACAATTTACCTAAATATTTTTGGGTGGAAGCCACAAACACCGTTTGCTACATTGTAAATCGAATAATGATTAGACCACTTTTAAAGAAAACACCATATGAGATTTTAAAGTCTAAAAAGCTTAACATTAGCTATTTTCATCCATTTGGTTGCAAGTGTTTTGTTTTAAATAATGGAAAAGACAACTTAGGTAAATTTGATGCTAAAAGTGATGTAACCTCTAAAGCCTATCGTGTATTTAATAAGAGAACTTTAGAAGTAGAAGAGTCTATTCATGTTGTATTCGATGATAACCTCCTTCCAAGGAACGATTCTTGTGATGATGATGATGCAGGAATCTTTAATGCCTTTGATGGAGGACAAACTTCAAAGGAGGATGAGATTCCAACTAAAGAAGAGGATGCACATGATCCACCTCTTGAAGCCTTGAAGGACTTGGCTCTTGAGAAAAAGGAAGTGAGTTACCCAATGGAGTACAACTATGTCAAATGTGGTGAAATCTTGGGTGATCCATCCAAAAGGGTAACTACTCGCTCTTCTCTTAAAATGCTTAATCATGTTGCATTTATCTCATGCATTGAGCCTAAAAATATTAAAGAAGCTTTAAAAGATGATTTTTGGATTATGGCCATGCAAGATGAGTTAAATCAATTTGAGAGAAGTAAAATGTGGGCATTAGTTGAAAGGCCTATAAATCAATCTAATATAGGAACTAAGTGGGTATTTAGGAATAAACTAGATGAGAGTGGTAACATAGTGAGAAACAAAACTAGGCTAGTTGCTCAAGCTTACACTCAAGAGGAGGGAATTGATTTTGATGAAACCTATGCACCCGTAGCTAGAATGGAAGCTATTAGGATGTTTCTTGCATATGCATGTTATCATGATTTCAAGATTTTTCAAATGGATGTCAAGAGTGCATTTTTAAATGGCTTTATAAATGAAGAAGTGTATGTGGAACAACCACCAGGTTTTGAAGATCCAATTTTTCCAAACCATGTTTTTAAATTTTCAAAAGCTTTATATGGTTTAAAACAAGCTCTTAGAGCTTGGTATGAAAGACTTTCGAGTTTTCTAGTTGGAAAAGGTTTTGAGAAAGGAAAGGTGGACACAACACTATTTATTAAAAACAATGGCAAAGATATATTAGTAGTTCAAATTTATGATGATGATATTATATTTGGTTCTACTAAAGAATTGCTTTGTCAAGATTTTTCTAAGTTGATGCAAGGTGAATTGGAAATGAGCATGATGGGGGAGCTCTCATTCTTCTTGGGACTCCAAATCAAACAAATGAAGGATGAAATCTTCATCAATCAAGCTAAGTATATCAAGGATATGCTCAAGAAGTTTGGCTTGGAGAATGTAAAGCCTCAAGCCACACCAATGAGCTCATCTACAAAGCTTGACAAAGATGAAGGAGGTAAGTGTGTTGACTCTAAGCTTTATCGCTCTATGATTGGATCTTTGCTTTACCTTACCGCAAGTAGACCAGATATATTGTTTAGTGTTTGCTTGTGTGCTAGGTTTCAAGCTAGTCCTAGAGAGTCTCACCTTATAGCAGTTAAGAGAATATTTAGGTACCTTAGAGATACTCCTTGTCTAGGTCTTTGGTACCCTAGAGACTCAACCTTTAACCTTCATGCTTATTCGGATGCAGATTATGTGGGTGTAAAATCGATAGGAAGAGTACTTCGGGAACTTGTCAATTCTTAGGTAGTATGCTCATATCTTGGTTCTCTAAGAAACAAAATAGTGTAGCTCTATCTACCATCGAAGTCGAGTACATATCCTTAGGAAGTTGTTGTGCTCAAGTCCTTTGGATGAAGCAACAACTCTTAGATTATGGTATTAAAGTTGAAACCATACCCCTTAAGTGTGACAACACTAGGGCCATATGCTTAACTAAAAATCTCATCCAACACTCTAGAACCAAACATATAGAAATAAGGCATCATTTCATTAGAGATCATGTCCTTAAGGAAGATGTTGTTTTAGAGTTCGTAGATACCTTAAATCAACTAGCGAACATCTTTACAAAACCTCTAGATAAAAAGCGTTTTTGGTCCCTTAGGAGAGAGTTAGGTTTAACTAGCCTATCTTGACCTTTTAGGACCTTTTGTGCTTAATTTGCTTGATTTCTTGCAAAATGTCATGCTTATGTGTTTTTACTCCTAATTTCATCCATGCTTATAGTTAGGGGGAGTATGTTTATGTTTATACATGTTATTCTTGCTCATTCATATCAATTATGCATCTAGGATTTCATGAAATTCATTTTTCCGCAATATTAGAGCCTCATCTACACCTTCAGGCCTAGGCGTATCAAAACGAGTCAATCTGTTTCGATATGGGTGCCTTAACAGAGTGATCTATGACTAGGATGTTTTGAAACGCCTATAAGGGTTTTGAAACGTTTTGCCTCTGCCAAGTACTGTATCAAGACGCGCTACGATATGGGTCAACACGTGGGATTCGATACGGTCAAAGCCGTATCGGAACGGTCAACAGGACTCGAAACGACAGTCAACGTTTCAGTACGCACGTTTCGAAACGATCGTGCCTGTTTCGAAACGGCTCTGCGGACAACTTTAAAAAGGGCTTTAAATGATAAAGTTTCTTTTAATTAAAACTCCTAAAAACCCTAAACCCGATTTTTCCCTATAAAAACCCTCTAAACCTCATTGTTTTTCATCAAATCTTGAGGGCTTTTACTCACAAACTCAAGTCTAAGCAAGCTTCAACAATTTTGTGCAAGTTCTTTCATTCATTCATCCAAAATCTCTATTTAAGGTATATTTTCATCTTTTTCTTTTTCCTTTATTTTTTTATTCTTAGGTTAGAAATTATTAATTTTGTATAGATTATTTGTTTTGCAACTTGGGTTTTTCAAGACTTGTAAAAAATTTCAAAATCTTAAAAGTTTTGGTTCGAATATATTAATTTTTACACGTATTTTTTTACTGTTTTCAAAGTTTTTTGTATATATTGTTTTTAAAAGTGTTGTTCTTTAAAACCTAACTGGGATTTGTCATTGGATTGAGTTATGGATGTTCATGCATACACTTAGATTTTTAAATTGCTTTATGTTTTTAGGAATTTTCCATAGAAAACGTTAATAAGAAACGCAAGATGACTCTAACGGGTGAAGCCTCAAGTCAAGCAAATATCCGTCCTAACCTCACCCAACTTTTTCTCAAGAGTCTCCGGACTCAAGAGATGAAGGATTGTTTCACCTACATCAAGGACATAGCCGTTCGTCGAGAGCGTGTTGTTGATATCCCGTTCCTTGACTCCTAGCGTTTTGCTTTCCGCTATCTAGGGCGTTTGCAAGAATGGAACTTCATGGCCTTCTTGAACATACCAGATATTATCTACAAGCATATGGTCCTCCTTTTCTACTCAAATGCCTTGCTCATTGATAATAAAGGTCATACCGAGGTGATTGGCATTAAGTCGTATCTCTTGGGGGGAAGAAGTTCATTATCAACATATTCATTTTAGAGACTACTCTTGGGCTAAAGAATGAAGGCATTGAGGATGAGAACTACTTTGGTGCTCACACCGGATCCGTTCTTTCTTTTGATGCTCATGACCGGTTCCTCCACTTGATGATTTCATGGTTCATCCTCCCTTCCGGAGGTAAATTCTCTCATGTTCGTCAAGTTGATTATTTTTTGTTAGAGTGCTTTCGCCGAGGAGAACGACCAAATCTTGTCAAAATTATGTTCGCCAAGATGGTCCATAATGTGAAGATTCGTGAAACCGACGCTCTTACATCTTTCACTTATGGGACTGTGTTGGGATATTGGGGGCTCGATTCGATCAACCAATTTAGCTCACCAAGTGGTGGAGAGATGGATTTTTGGGTGGAAGGGTTGAGGAAGCTAAAAAGTAAATAGACACAATGATTTATAGTGGTCCGGCCTTCTAACAAGCACCTACATCCACTAATTTAGCTCCCCACTAAGGATTTCTCAATCAATCCACTAATTGATTCGTCCCCTTTTCTAGGATTAGGAGGAAACCCTTACAACCGATCAAGCTTCTACCCAAAGCCTTGATCAAAACCCTCTTTACAAAGAGACAATTAAAAGCAAACTTAAAACCCTCTAATAGGTGTTTGTTTGCACAATTAAGCACTCACCCAAAACCTAAAACACTTGAGCAAATTTGACAATTTTGGCTCACTAGTGTTTGTCTATACAAGAATTGACAATTTAAGCACTAAGACACTTTTTGATCATTTGATGTTTGACAATATGAGCATTAGCCTTCTCTTGATGCTTGGAGGTCCCTTTCATACTCCCAAATGAGTTTGTAGCCGTTACTAGCCGTTGGGGATGAATTGGAGCCGTTGAGGACTTTATTTCCCTTCATAAATGCTGTTCTGCAGCTATCCGTATCGATACGCGTGGAACGGTATCGGTACGACCTTCATATGAACTAGCCGTTGGACTCTTGCCAACATGGGCGTATTGATACGCTTGAGGGCGTATCAGTACGGGTTCACATTTAAACGGCCGTTGGGAAATAGCCGTTGGGGTAGTTGAAATGGGATCGATACGCTGACCTGGCATATCAAAACGATCCCGACCGTATCGATACAGCAAAGGCCTATATCGGTACGGGTTTTGACAGTGGCCAAACTGGGGCAAAAAGGTATCGGTACAGGGGTTTACCGTATCGATACTGGTACTCAGAAAACACAAGTTTGGCTATTAAAAACGTGAAAAATCCTTGCCAAAAACCTCTTAATAAACCTCAAACATAATTTCAAGTTGTTTGGACTTAAAACCAAGTTTTAAATTCTTTTCAAATTAGTCCAAAACATTTTTCAATTATTATATCAAAACATTAGTTCTACAATCTCCCCTTTTTGATATAATAAAACTCACTTGAAAAATTGTTTGGGATTCTCCCCCTTTAACTTTAAAAATGTGAATAAGAGATTAAAAATTTTAATTCAAATAGAGCTCCCCCTTATTCATTTGAAAATTCAATTTTTCAAACCATTTCTCCCCTTTTTTATATCAAAAAGAATTTAAAACATTAAGTTCAAAATAACAATAGAGGTAAAAATTGACAAAAATATGAATTTTGGTTTTAAAAATGGCTCCCCCTTGCTCAAAGCATCATTAAAAATGTTAGTCCAACATTTATGATCATCTAGTTGAATAAACTAAAAAATAAGACAAATTAATTCAAAACAACTAGAGATTTTACCAACACTTGAACCCAAGGGAGGATGTGAAGCCTTCCTTCTTCAAGTGTCCTTCCTTGTGTGCATGGAGCTCCCCCTCAATGTTTGACTTGTTGAACATCTCCATCACACCTACAATAGACAATCAAGTAATTTTTGGTATCCAAATTGCTTTGGATCCATAAACGTTAGTTGCACAAATTTTAGTCCCCTTAGGAATCCATTTTTCAATGTCATCCTTTTTAATTGAAGTACTAAGTCCTTTTGGGACCCAAATACTTCTAAAACATTTTCCTTTAATAAATCTAGAGGCACACGATTGTCTAACATAAAAGTTTGATTTTCCAAAATTGTTTTTCTTTTCAAGCTCTTTGGAAATCAAATCTTTTTCTTCTTGAACTTTTTGAAGCAATTTTTGTAAATCAAAGCATTTTAATTCAAACTCTTCAAGTTTTGCTTCAAGTTCAAGTTTGGTTTTAGAAAGCAAATCATTTTGAATTTTTAACTTTGAAATCAATTTATTGTTTTTCAAAATGTGGCTTTTAAAATCTAAAACCAAATCATCGTAGGCATCTTGTAATTCATCAAAAGAATAAGAACATGAAGTAGATGAATTAGAAGTTACTCTTGAATCTTCTTCGATGGCCATAAGGCAAAAGTTGGCTTGTTCATCGTCGGTGGAGTCTTCATCACTCCAAGTAGCCAAATGTGCCTTCTTCTTATGGCTTGAAGTGCTTGCCCTCTCCTTTCTCTTAGGTTCTCGTTCAAGCTCTCTGAAGGCTTTCTTCATGAACGGGGCACACTTCTTGAAGAGATGAACTATCTCTTCATCTTCATCCTCCTCTTCACTTGAGTAGACATGATGGCAAGTTGAGGATTTGAGAGCCATGGCACTTGCATTGATGCCAAGCCCTTTGATTTTCTTCTCTCCCATAGCTCTAATTTCTTCCCTCTTCTTCTCATCCTCTTTGTTCTTCTTCATGATTTGATGAGTAAGGAGAGACCCCATGAGTTCATCAAGCTTGAAAGTCTTCAAATTTTTGGCTTCGATGATGGCGGTCCTCTTTGAGTCCCAAGACTCGGAAAGTGAGTAGATGAGCTTCCGAACAAGCTTTTCCTACGGGATGGCTTCTCCATAGCCTTTGAGACCATTTGTGATGGTGGAGAACCTATCAAACATCTTCTCGATGTTCTCTTCCGGATCCATTTTGAAGTTCTCATACTCCAAGGTTAGGAGCCCAATCTTGGTCTCCTTGACTTCATTTGTCCCCTCGTATGTGACTTCAAGCTTGTCCCATACCTCCTTGGCACTCTCACAAGAAGAAATCTTCTCATAGATGGTTGGGCCAAATGCACAAAACAAGATGTGCAAGGCTTTGCAATTAAGCTCCATCTTCTTGCGATCGTCGGCACTTCACTCCGCTTTACATCTTTGAGGTACGAACGGACCATCTTCAATTACATCCCATATCTTGTAATCTCTTGATTTGATGAAGAACTTCATCTTTGTCTTCCAATGGGCATAATGGGCATAATGAGTTCCGTCGAAGAAGGGCGATTTGTCGATTGATTGTGCCATTGAGCCGATTGATGAAATAGTGATCGAACTTGCCGGATCTTCTCAATATGATGTGAATCCTCTTCGATTGAGCCAAGCTCTGATACCAATTGTTGGGATTTTGGGGGCTCGATTCGATCAACCAATTTAGCTCACCAAGTGGTGGAGAGATGGATTTTTGGGTGGAAGGGTTGAGGAAGCTAAAAAGTAAATAGACACAATGATTTATAGTGGTTCGGCCTTCTAACAAGCACCTACATCCACTACCTTAGCTCCCCACTAAGCCCTGTACCGGTACGGGTTTTGACAGTGGCCAAACTGGGGCAAAAAGGTATCGGTACAGGGGTTTACCGTATCGATACTGGTACTCAGAAAACACAAGTTTGGCTATTAAAAACGTGAAAAATCCTTGCCAAAAACCTCTTAATAAACCTCAAACATAATTTCAAGTTGTTTGGACTTAAAACAAAGTTTTAAATTCTTTTCAAATTAGTCCAAAACATTTTTCAATTATTATATCAAAACATTAGTTCTACAATCTCCCCCTTTTTGATATAATAAAACTCACTTGAAAAATTGTTTGGGATTCTCCCCCTTTAACTTTAAAAATGTGAATAAGAGATTAAAAATTTTAATTCAAATAGAGCTCCCCCTTATTCATTTGAAAATTCAATTTTTCAAACCATTTCTCCCCTTTTTTTATATCAAAAAGAATTTAAAACATTAAGTTCAAAATAACAATAGAGGTAAAAATTGACAAAAATATGAATTTTGGTTTTAAAAATGGCTCCCCCTTGCTCAAAGCATCATTAAAAATGTTAGTCCAACATTTATGATCATCTAGTTGAATAAACTAAAAAATAAGACAAATTAATTCAAAACAACTAGAGATTTTACCAACACTTGAACCCAAGGGAGGATCTGAAGCCTTCCTTCTTCAAGTATTCTTCCTTGTGTGCATGGAGCTCCCCCTCAATGTTTGACTTGTTGAACATCTCCATCACACCTACAATAGACAATCAAGTAATTTTTGGTATCCAAATTGCTTTGGATCCATAAACGTTAGTTGCACAAATTTTAGTCCCCTTAGGAATCCATTTTTCAATGTCATCCTTTTTAATTGAAGTACTAAGTCCTTTTGGGACCCAAATACTTCTAAAACATTTTCCTTTAATAAATCTAGGGGCACTAGATTGTCTAACATAAAAGTTTGATTTTCCAAAATTGTTTTTCTTTTCAAGCTCTTTGGAAATCAAATCCTTTTCTTCTTGAACTTTTTGAAGCAATTTTTGTAAATCAAAGCATTTTAATTCAAACTCTTCAAGTTTTGCTTCAAGTTCAAGTTTGGTTTTAGAAAGCAAATCATTTTGAATTTTTAACTTTGAAATCAATTTATTGTTTTTCAAAATGTGGCTTTTAAAATCTAAAACCAAATCATCGTAGGCATCTTGTAATTCATCAAAAGAATAAGAACATGAAGTAGATGAATTAGAAGTTACCCTTGAATCTTATTCGATGGCCATAAGGCAAAGGTTGGCTTGTTCATCGTCGGTGGAGTCTTCATCACTCCAAGTAGCCAAATGTGCCTTCTTCTTATGGCTTGAAGTGCTTGCCCTCTCCTTTCTCTTAGGTTCTCGTTCAAGCTCTCTCAAGGCTTTCTTCATGAACGGGGCACACTTCTTGAAGAGATGAACTATCTCTTCATCTTCATCCTCCTCTTCACTTGAGTAGACATGATGGCAAGTGGAGGATTTGAGAGCCATGGCACTTGCATTGATGCCAAGCCCTTTGATTTTCTTCTCTCCCATAGCTCTAATTTCTTCCCTCTTTTTCTCATCCTCTTTGTTCTTCTTCATGATTTGATGAGTAAGGAGAGACCCCATGAGTTCATTAAGCTTCAAAGTCTTCAAATTTTTGGCTTCGATGATGGCGGTCCTCTTTGAGTCCCAAGACTCAGGAAGTGAGTAGATGAGCTTCCGAACAAGCTTTTCCTCCGGGATGGCTTCTCCATAGCCTTTGAGACCATTTGTGATGGTGGAGAACCTATCAAACATCTTCTCGATGTTCTCTTCCGGATCCATTTTGACGTTCTCATACTCCAAGGTTAGGAGCCCAATCTTGGTCTCCTTGACTTCATTTGTCCCCTCGTATGTGACTTCAAGCTTGTCCCATACCTCCTTGGCACTCTCACAAGAAGACATCTTCTCATAGATGGTTGGGCCAAATGCACAAAACAAGATGTGCAAGGCTTTGCAATTAAGCTCCATCTTCTTGCGATCGTCGGCACTCCACTCCGCTTTACTTCTTTGAGGTACGAACGGACCATCTTCAATTACATCCCATAGCTTGTAATCTCTTGATTTGATGAAGAACTTCATCTTTGTCTTCCAATGGGCATAATGTGTATAATGAGGTTCGTCGAAGAAGGGCGGTTTGTCGATTGATTGTGCCATTGAGCCGGTTGATGAAATAGTGATTGAGCTTGCCGGATCTTCTCAATATGATGTGAATCCTCTTCGATTGAGCCAAGCTCTGATACCAATTGTTGGGATTTTGGGGGCTCGATTCGATCAACCAATTTAGCTCACCAAGTGGTGGAGAGATGGATTTTTGGGTGGAAGGGTTGAGGAAGCTAAAAAGTAAATAGACACAATGATTTATAGTGGTTCGGCCTTCTAACAAGCACCTACATCCACTACCTTAGCTCCCCACTAAGGATTTCTCAATCAATCCACTAATTGATTCGTCCCCTTTTCTAGGATTAGGAGGAAACCCTTACAACCGGTCAAGCTTCTACCCAAAGCCTTGATCAAAACCCTCTTTACAAAGAGACAATTAAAAGCAAACTTAAAACCCTCTAATAGGTGTTTGTTTGCACAATTAAGCACTCACCCAAAACCTAAAACACTTGAGCAAATTTGACAATTTTGGCTCACTAGTGTTTGTCTATACAATAATTGACAATTTAAGCACTAAGACACTTTTTGATCATTTGATGTTTGACAATATGAGCATTAGCCTTCTCTTGATGCTTGGAGGTCCCTTTTATACTCCCAAATGAGTTTGTAGCTGTTACTAGCCGTTGGGGATGAATTGGAGCCGTTGAGGACTTTATTTCCCTTCATAAATGCTGTTCTGCAGCTATCTGTATCGATACGCGTGGAACGGTATCGGTACGACCTTCATATGAACTAGCCGTTGGACTCTTGCCAGCCTGGGCATATCAATACGCTTGAGGGCGTATCGGTACGGGTTCACATTTAAATGGCCGTTGGGAAATAGCCGTTGGGGTAGTTGAAATGGGATCGGTACGCTGACCTGGCGTATCGAAACGATCCCGACCGTATCGATACGGCAAAGGCCTGTATCGGTACGGGTTTTGACAGTGGCCAAACTGGGGCAAAAAGGTATCGGTACGGGGGTTTACCGTATCGATACTGGTACTCAGAAAACACAAGTTTGGCTATTAAAAACGTGAAAAATCCTTGCCAAAAACCTCTCAATAAACCTCAAACATAATTTCAAGTTGTTTGGACTTAAAACCAAGTTTTAAATTCTTTTCAAATTAGTCCAAAACATTTTTCAATTATTATATCAAAACATTAGTTCTACAGACTGTTTTAAGCTATCTTTTTTGTGCCCTTAACTTTGATTGCACCTATGATTCTACGGAACCCCACAAGAACAAGATTGGTGAATCTTCTCTCCGTAAGTCCAGGTTTCGCTATTCTCTTGGCCAATGGGAATGTATTGATAGGCAAGCCCCACCTCCTCAAGTTGAGCCACCACCTCAAGCTCCGAGTCGTAACAATGAAGCTCTTATGGCTTTCCTCACCGAGCGGTTCAACACGATGGAAACAAACATGGCTTCGGGATTTAGTGCTATCAATACTCGTTTGCAATCCATGGATGATCATCTTCTTGCAAACGAAAATTGTCTCACCACTCTTGAGGATCAACAAACATCGATGGACTTGTCATTCTCTACCTTCCATGGTCAATGGATGACCTTTCGTCGTGCTCAAGCTAAAAACGATGATGATTCTTCGGATGTTGATGGTGACGAGGTTTAGGTTCTTCATTGCATATCATATTAGGACTAAGTTTGCACCTTTTCTATTTTATTTATGCTTTATGAACCTATGCTTTGATTGCTTTGTTTGGGATTGAGCTTTAAACTCTATTGCTTTAAGTATTTATGTTTGGTTATTTAAACTTTATGAATCTATATTATGTTGTTTGGTTTATTGCTTTTAACCTTGTTTCTTCTCTTGATGAGCCTTGTTTATTATTGTTTTCGATCTAACAAAAAGGGGAGAAGTAATATAAGAGCCAAAAAAATTAAGTCAGTTTTGAGTTTTAAAACTTGAATTTTAAATCTTTTCAAAACTTTAAAACCCATCTTAAATTGAGGGGGAGTTAGAACATCTTCAAGATTTCAAAACTCTTAAAAATTCTAACTTGGTTTTGTTATATCAAAAAAGGGGAGCTTGTGAAACCAATAAATTGATTTTGATATAACAAAGGATTTAAGGACTAAATTGAAAAAGAGAAAATGAATTTTTAAGTCCTCAAAATCTCTCTATGTGTTTAAAGAAAAATGTATAAGTCAAAACCTCAACTTGTCAAAGCCGTTTCGATACAGGCTTTGACTGTAGCAAAATGTTTCGAAACGAGTTTCGAAACGGGCTCTTAGCGTATCGAAACGGTCGTGCCCGTTTCGGTACGACCTATTTATTACACCCCAACAACTCTTTCTATTTTGGTCTGTTTCAAAACAGGGTCGGGCGTTTCAGAACGAGTAGTTGCAAACTGCATTTATAGAGGGAAGATAACATCCCAACGACTATTTTAATGAAGGCAACAACCCCAACGACTAGAATTCAATGAGAAGGTATAAAAGGGACCTCTAAAAGCTCCAGCAACAACTATTGATCTCAAAAGAATTATCCAAACATCAAATCCAAGCAATTGTGCAAAAATCCCATATTTCTTGTAAACCCCAATTATGAACTTTGTAATTTCCATTCTTATCTATTCAATTGGGTTGAGTGCTCGTAAAAAGGGCTATATTTTGTATTAAGTGATACTAGTCTTAGCCTTAAACTTCTTTGTATCACTTGAGTGAGGATTGGGTCAAATTTTGGGTAGAAAATTTGACCGGTATCGTAAAGGTTACCTCCTTAGCCTAGAAAAGGGGAAGAGCAATTAGTGGATTGTTGGAAGATCCTTAGTAAAGCTAAGGTAGTGGATGTAGAGTTCAATTGGAACTTGAACCACTCTAAAATCTCTTGTCTAGCAATTTTTAATTTTCCACCCCACCACCAAAAGTTCTTAAAAACCAATTCACCCCCTCTTGGCTTATATCGTTTCATTGATCCACTCAACATCACCAAATCAAGCAAATGAATGATGACATCTTCATCAATCAAGCTAAATATATCAAGGACATGTTCAAGAAGTTTGGCTTGGAAAATGTGAAGTCTCAAGCCACTCCAATGAGCTCATCAATTAAGCTTGACAAGGATGAAGGAGGTAAGTGTGTTGATTCTAAGCTTTATCGTTCTATGATTGGATCTTTGCTTTAGCTTACCGCAAACAGACTCGATATCATGTTTAGTGTTTGCTTGTGTGCTAGGTTTCAAGCTAGTCCCAGAGAATCACACCTTGTAGCCATTGGAGAAACTTTAGATACCTTAGAGACACACCTTGTTTAGGCCTTTGGTATCATAGAGACTCTTCCTTTAGCTTACATGCTTATTCCGATGCGGGTTATGGGGGTTGTAACCCCCTCGACCCGGTCTGGACGATAGACCGAACCGAACAAGTGACATGAGGAATATTAAAGTGAACCAGGAAGTTTACTCTAATAAACGACCCTAATTTTTTCTTCATTTTATCTTGTATAGATTCTCATTATTATCCTATATGATAAAATTCGCAGCAGAACAATTTGCAACTCGACCAGACAATGTTAAGGGGCTCAATTGCATATAAACACATTTAGGGACCATTTTGTAATTTTAATAAATTACAGAGACTTATGCCATTTTTAAGTTACCAACCTTTAATTAGTCACATTACATGCCTCTTTGTCAAATCTCCGCTCAAAACAATCATCCAAGCTTATTTAATAGCATCCACAACATTTAGGGACTAAAATGTAAAGACAGAACTTTAAAAGATTCCAATAACCAACTTAACAACTGGGTGTTTCGGTACAGGTTGCCCTGTATCAAAACACCCGTTTTGGAACAGGTTCGAGTGTCTCGAAGCTCGGGCTCGTATCGAAACACCCTCTATGGTGTTTCGGAACACAGAATTCCAGTAGCCAAACGTATCGAAACACCCCTTCCCTGTTTCGAAACCCCTAAGCCATTTTAGGCTCACTGTTTCAGTATAGTCTTAGGTGTACCGAAACACCTGGGCTTGTAATGACACTTTTTGCTGGTTTTTCATTCTTTAATCCATACAAAACATTCCAACATGCTTCCAATATGCATACAACATATCTAAACATCAAACCTCAATCATACATGGCAATTTCAACATCATATAATGGCAATATGCATTAAAGAAATCTATAGGCATGCAACCTATGCAACATGACCACTCAAGAGTCAAAACACAAACCAAGGCAAATATCAACAAGTAAAGGTCATTTACAAGTCATTAAGGGCATTGCAAACTTGCCACAAAATAGGGAGTTCAAAACACAATCTCCCAAAACATAAAGGCATTCTCTCATTACTGATTATTACTAATAGGTAAACAATAAACCATACTTGTGTTAAGCCTCGCTCCTTGGTTTCCTTCTTGCCTCTTTGCTGCCCAAAGGATGCTATTTCTTTACATTGTTAGAAAAAAGAGCATAAGCAATAATGCCTAGTGAGGGATGCTCAAAACAAACCAACAACAACAATGCATTTTAAAACCATTTCTTAATTAGAAAACTCTATCTCATCATGCTCAATCTATCTCATGCTTGAAATCATTTTTAAAGAAAAAACACAACATTAAAACCACATGTACCATCTATCACATGCTTTAACCAAAATGCAAAGTCTCAAAGAAAAGTTTACACAT
Source organism: Hibiscus tridactylites (assembly GCA_958450335.1). Lineage (NCBI taxonomy): Eukaryota > Viridiplantae > Streptophyta > Magnoliopsida > Malvales > Malvaceae > Hibiscus > Hibiscus tridactylites. Next base: position 95,980,115 of record OY288267.1, on the reverse strand, counting down.
GCCTATTTCTCTTAAGAACTTCTCAAATCATGTTCTCAAATGCAAAACATAATGCATAAAATCATTTATAATCAAGGTACATGTGAATCTCATATATTGACATTTAAGCAACATTACTCGGATATGCGGATAGCTTGATAGAATCTCACATCGCTAAGTCCTACCTCAGTGGAATCTCACATCACCGAACTCTCATGGCGGTATCTCTCATCGCTACAAAGCTTGATGGAAGCTCACACCATCAAGACCTACCGTGGTGGAATCTCAAATCACCACACTCTCACTTTGGAATGGGATGACACTACCCCCATTGCCCAAACCAAAGAGCACGTACGAATTTTGTATATTATAGTGCACTTCTCATCCTATTGGTCGACCAATTATATCCGTAAAAGTAATCTCATCTCATGCCAAAATACTCTTTTTAACATCATTTACCTACTGTTTTCAATGCATAAACATAAATGTTGAGCTCGATGATCACCTTCAACCGATGCTTGCCAAGTGGTGAAGAAGTTGAATTTTTGGGTGTTTGAGTTGGTGGGAAAAAAATTAAGAATTAAACACAAGGATTTAGAGTGGTTCGACTTTCTAACCCAAAGCCTACATCCACTACCTTGAACCCCACAAGGGATTTTCCAAATTCACTAAGAATTTCGTCCCTTTTTCTCGGAAGAGGAGGAAACCGTTACAACGATTAAGCTATCTACCCTTAGCTTAATCAAATACTCTCTTACAAGTGAAATTGAAAGCAAACAAGAAATCCCTCTAATAGGTATGTGTTTGCAACTTTAAGCACTCACCCAAAACCTATACACTTGAGAAAATTTAACAATTTTGGCTAACAAGTGTTTTGTCTATACATGAGAATGAAAATTAAGCTCTAAAGACAATTTGACATCATAATGTTTTTACAATTGAAGCATTAATCATCTCTTGATGCTTGGAGGTCCCTTTTATACTTCTAATTGAGTTTGTAGCCATTGAGGACCGTTGGGGTTGAATTAGAGCCGTTGGAGCCTTTATTTCCCACCATAAATACAGTTCTACACCTTAGCGTATCGATAATCCTCAAATCGTATCGATACGGTCCCGATAAAGAAATAACCGTTGAGCACTTCCAGCTGGTGCATATCAATAGCGTAGCAAGCGTATCGGTACGGTCCTACAATTTAAAAGACAGTTGGGAATTTGACCGTTGGGGGTAGTTGGGCATATCGATACACGATACAACCATATCGGTACGCAAACTAGCCGTTAGATATTTAAAAACACACCGTATCGATACAGACAAAATGTATCGGTACGAGTTTTGGCTACTGGAATTTCACTGTAGCTGAAACCATAAGGCGTATCAATACAATACCAAACCGTATCGGTACGGTTACTTGAAAAACACTGGTTTGGCTACTTTAAAAGCATTTTAAGTCATTTCAAAGCCTTTTAAAAACCCTTAAACATATTTTCAAGTTGTTTTGACTAAAAGCATGCTTTAAATTCTTTTCAAGTTTATCCAAAACATTTTTCAATTATTGTTTCAAAACATTTAGTTCTACAATTCCTTCTTTTTGATATAATAAAACCAACTTGAAAATTTGTTTGGGATCCTCCCCCTTTAGTATTTAAAATTTTTTGAATAAGATAATTTTAAAAATTAAACCATGTAAAGCTCCCCCTTATTCACTTGAAAGATCAATTTTTCAAAACAATTAATTCTCCCTCTTTTTGTTATATCAAAAAGAATTTAAATGACTTTAAGCTCAAAATAACATAGGAGGTTAATAAATTTGACACAATTAAAAATTTTGGTTTTAAAATTGGCTCCCACTTACTCAAAGCATCAAACAATGTTAGTCCAACATATATGATTAAACTAGTTGAATTAAACGAAATAAAACTAAACAAAAATAAATTCAACTAATTTTACCACACTTGAATCTAAGGGAGGATTTGAAGCCTTCCTTCTTTAAGTGTTCTTCCTTGTGTGTATGGAGCTCCTCCTCAAATTTGGACTTGCTGATCACTGTCCATCACACCTAACCAAGACAGTCAAGTAATTTTTGGTATCCAAATTGCTTTGGATCCATAAACGTTAGTAGCATATAATTTTGTCCCCTTAGGAATCCATTTTTCAATTCTTCCTTTTTAGTTGAAGTACTTAGTCCTTTTGGGACCCAAATACTTCTAAAAACTTTACCTTTCAAAAATATAGGGGCACTAGATTGTCTAATGTGAAAATTTGATTTTCTCAAATTATTTTTCTTTTGGAATTCAATGGAAATCAAATCTTTTTCTTTCGTAAGATCATCAATCTCCTTTCGATGATCTTTTTCAATTGTTTGAAGCAATTCTTGTAAACTTGAAACTTTAAGTTCAAAATCTTTAATTTTTGCTTCAAACTCTAGATTTATTTTGGAAAGCAAATCATTTTCCTTTTTCAAATTAGAAAGCAATTTTTTGTTTTTAGAAAATGATGCTTTAAATTCCAAAAGCAAATCATCATAGGCATCTTGTAACTCATCAAATGTATACGAATTTGAAATAGATAATTTAGAAGTTACCTCCCCCTCATTGAGGGCCATGAAGCATAGGTGTGCTACCTTATCATCGGTGGAGTCTTCATCACTTCATGTCGCCACATATGTTTTCTTTGAAGATGATCCCTTTTTGTTGGACTTGTAGGAATCCTTCATCTTCTTCTTCTTCAATTCATACTTGGATTTAGCCATCTAACTCTTCATGAATCAGGTGAATTTCTTGAAGAGATGAACCATCTCTTCATCTTCACTTTCCTCCTCGATCGAATTTATATGTGGACATGTGGAGGATTTAAGAGAAACGACACTCGCGTTGATGCCTAGCTCCATGATTTTCTTCTTCTCCATCTTCTTTATCTCTTCCTTCTTCTTCTCCTCTTATTTTTATTTCTTCATTATTTTATGAGTGAGAAGAGACTCCATGAGTTCATCTAGCTTCAAGGTCTTGAGATTTTTGGATTCGATAATGGCGGTCTTCTTTGAGTCCTATGACTCGGGAAGAGAATAGAGAAACTTTCGGACAAGCTTGTCTTCCGGAATGATTTCTCCATAGCCTTTGAGTCCATTTGTGATGGTGGAGAATCTATCAAACATCTTTGTGATGTCTTCATCCGGTTCCATCTTGAAGTTCTCATACTCGTAGTTGAGGAGACCGATCTTGGTCTCCTTTACTTCGTTTGTTCCCTCGTATGTCACTTCAAGCTTGTCTCATACTTCCTTGGCATCTTCGCAAGAGGACATATTCTCATAGATGTTGGGGATAAATGCACAAAAGAGGATTTGCAAACCCTTGCAAGCTCCATCTTCTTGCGATCATCCGCACTCCATTCCGCCTTTACTCTTTGTGGCACATAAGGACCTTCTTCAACAACTTCCTAAAGCTTGTAGTCTTTGGATTTGATGAAGAACTTCATTCTAATCTTCCAATGAGCGTAGTTGGTCCCGTCAAAGAATGATGGCTTGTCGATGGATTGCGCCATTTGACCGGTTGATTGAATTGATGTATCGAGCTTCCAGGATCACCTCAATAGGATGTTAATCCCCTTCGATTGAGCCTTGCTCTGATACCAATTGTTGAGCTTGATGATCACCTTCAACTGATGCTTGCCAAGTGGTGAAGAAGTTGAATTTTTGAGTGTTTGAGTTGGTGGAAAAAATTATGAATTAAACACAAGGATTTAAAGTGGTTCGGCTTTCTAACCCAAAGCCTACATCCACTACCTTGGAACCCCACCAAGGATTTTCCAAATTCACTAAGAATTTCGTCCCCTTTTCTCGGATGATGAGGAAACCGTTACAACGATTAATCTATCTACCCTTAGCTTAATCAAACACTCTCTTACAAGTGAAATTCAAAACAGACAAAAATCCCTCTAATAGGTATGTGTTTGCAAATTTAAGCACTCACCCAAAACCTATACACTTGAGCAAATTTAACAATTTTGGCTCACAAGTGTTTTGTCTATACAAGAGGATGGCAATTGAGCTCTAAAGACAATTTTACATCATAATGTTGTTACAATTTAAGCATTAACCATCTCTTGATGCTTGGAGGTCCATTTTATACTCTTAATTGAGTTTGTAACCTTTGAGGACCGTTGGGGTTGAATTAGAGCCGTTGGAGCCTTTATTGCCCACCATAAATGCAATTCTGCAGCTTAGCATATCAATACTCCTCAAATCGTATTGATACGGTCCCAATAAGGAAATAGTCGTTGAGCACTTCCAGCTGGTGCATATCGATACAAATAGCAAGCATATCGGTACGATCCTGTAACTTAAAAGACCGTTGGGAATTTCACCGTTGGGGGTAGTTGGGAGTATCGATACGTGATACAACCGTATCGGTACGCGAACTAGCCGTTAGATATTTAAAAACACACCGTATCGATACGGACAAAGCGTATCAGTACGGGTTTTGGCTACTAGAGTTTCACTGTAGCTGAAACCCTAAGGCATATCAATACAGTACCAGACCGTATCGGTACGGTTACTTGAAAAACACTAGTTTGGCTACTTTAAAAGCATTTTAAGTCATTTCAAAGCCTTTTAAAAACCCTTAAACATATTTTCAAGTTGTTTTGACTAAAATAATGTTTTAAATTCTTTTCAATTTTGTCCAAAACATTTTTTCAATTATTATATCAAAACTTTTAGTTCTACAATAAACCATTTCTCATCCCATTTCAAAGGCATAATTAAAGCATAGCATTTTCTCATTTAGTTATATCTCCTCAAAATCATAATTCTATCTTATGAGATCATACAAGCCATCAAATCATTTCTCAAAATATGCATAAAATAGTAGGTTTACATCTATATTCAAAACATGAGCATGATCATATAAAATAATGGGATAAAAACCGAGAATGTAACGCCCCGGTTTTGGGCTCAGAAGTTTTGGGCGTTGACCGGTTCGGTCAAAGTGCTGATCGAATATATAAGAGTGAATTTAGGAAAGCCTAGTTCGGGTTGCATTAAAAATATGGAAAAATGTTCTAAAATCATCTTTTAATATATATATAAGTGAACTGTGAAATCAATTTTGGAAAATGAGGTTCGGAAGGTTGACATTTTGGCTAGTGACCAAAATGTAATTTTTGAAAGTTTGGTGACTGTTTTATAAAGGATTGAAACTTTGAATCTTTAAGGAGCTATTATTCCGAAAAGGATTTCTCCAGATTTTTCTAAGATATTTTAAGGTTTTATTCTGATTTTAAAGATTATGAAAGTGGAGGGAAATCATTTTACCATTTCTTAACTAACTTTCCATTTTCTCTCAATTTTCCTTTTCTCTCATTTTCTCTCAACCCAAACACAATTCTCCAGATTTCCTGCTCTGATTTTGGCATCTAAATCTCTCATTTCAACTCTCATTTGATTCCTAATCATCTCATCAACAAAACCTCTCAATTTGCAAGTTGTTTCATCAAGCTTTTTGGCTCTAAAAAGGAGAAATTCAAGTTTGGAGGTAAGAACGTCCTTCTCCTCTAAACTATCAGTTCTTTACTGAAATTCCTAAGTTCTCAATCCTTGATTTATGTTTTGTTAATGGCTTTTCAATTGAAATCTTGATTTTTGGCTAAAATGCAAGATTTGGTGATTTTGGTGAAATTTTCGTGTGATCTGTTTGGGCAGTGTTTTGGAGTGTCAAAATGATGTTAAATGAATGCTAAATTGATTAGAAGTTGAGGTTTAATCAACACAATCCCGGATAGGTTGAATTTCCTAAGTTTGGCTTGAGTTTTTGGTTGTTTTTGGAGTGTTTTTGGTGATCTGTTATACCTGGAGATATAAGGATGTGTTTGTGATCATTTTGGATGTTAATTGATGTATAAAAATGGTTAGAAGTGATGGATCTTGGCTGGGTTAAGTTTTGGAAGTGTTTGGAGGTGATTTCGGTTGTGTTTGGTAGCCGAATTGTTAGATTTGTGATGAGCAGCGAGTTGTGTTGTTGTTGCTGGTGTTCTTAATGCATAAAGATGCATTAATGCTCTGTTTATGTGTGCTTGAAACAGGGGAGTTTGATCCATGAGCTTTGGAGGTGTTTGCGGAAGGTTTCGGATGCTTGGAAGGCTTGTTGGCTAGCCTTGTTTTGTGTATCGGTGAGTGAAGTTGGGTTTTCAGCTTTTAAACCAAGGTTTGAAGGTTTTGGGAGCTTAGTATAAGTCTAAACAACTTTGCTAAGCTCAAGAGTAAGTAAATGGTTTTCGCTCTTGAGTTGTGTTGTGATTTGGTTTCAAAAGCAAATGTGGTTGATGATTGAAATGCATGTGTTTTGCATGGTTTAATTCTGTTTTGTAAGCATATTTTAGCATGGTTTTGCATATTGGTTATGCATGTGAATCATTGGATTAATATGGAATGGTTTTGCATATTGGTTATGCATGTGAATCATTGGATTAATGTGGAATGGTTTTGCATATTGGTTATGCATGTGAATCATTGGATTAATGTGAAATGGTTTTGCATATTGGTTATGCATGTGAAACATTGGACTAATGTGGTAAGATGGTTATATTGGCAAGTGATGTAAGTGGTTCTTGGTTCGTTGATCGGATATAGTTAGCCGGCTATAGGATTGGGTGCACCGTGAAAAAGTCGCCTTGGAGGTGGAGTGGTCAAGAGTGGACCGGAAAAGCTCCCTTCAAGTATCCTAACGAGATGATTAAGGTCATAATGGAGGTGTTGCCCATTCGAGGACCTTGGTTGAGCAAAGGTTATATGGTGGTTAAAAGTCCATATGTGAGAACCTTGTGCTTGTTAAGATCACAATGGCGGTGTAAGACCATGTGTGGATCTTGTGTGGGGTGTCCCGGATCTCGTTAGTGATTTATACAACTACCAATCGGTTATGCAAAGGTTGTATGGTGTTTAAAAGTCCATACATGGAAACCTTGTGCATGTTGAGGTTGTATGGTGTTTAAAAGTCCATGCATGGGAACCTCAGGAAAAGCTAAGGTTGTATGGTGTTTAAAAGTCCATACATGGGAACCTTAGGCTTGTAAGGTCAAATGGTGTTTAAAAGTCCATTTGGGAGGCCTTGGATTGGTAGGGTGTATGGAGCGTAGGGACAACGCTCGGAATCCGCGTATCCGATCGGGTTGTTGAGTTGAAAAGTGGATGTGGTTGATCACTTGGAAGCCAATGTAATGTGTCTTGATCATAAAGAAGCACGAGATGCTTGAAATGATGCATAATTGCATGTGAGGCATGAGATGCTTGAAATGATGCATAATTGCATGTGAGGCATGAGATGCTTGAAAAAGATGCATGGTTGCATGTAAAGTGTATAATGCTTGTGAATGCATGTTTACTTGTTAAGTTGAACAAGTGTTGATTATCATTCGGTAAATGATGCATGTGAGCATGTAATATCTTTATTGCATTGGAGTCTTGTAAGACTTGTTTTGAAAGGCATGTGAAGATGATGTTATGGTTCCTATGTTGCCTTGGTTAAATGCATGTGATGGATTATTTGAGTTATGGTTTTAAAAGGTTTCTTGCTCGAAATGGCTTTCAAGTCTAAGAAAGGTATGTTGTGAAATGGGAGTGTTTTCCATGGTTTTGTTTTAAGCTTTGCATATGGTGTTTATGCATGGATTGGCTAAATGGTTGATTTTAGTGAGTTGTTCTTTGAAAAGGTTTTCTTAGCTTGCTAAGCTAAGGGTTGGTTTTCATGTATGTGCAATGCATGGTTTTAAGCATGTTGTTGAAAATGGTTTTCAAGCATGGCTTTGGTAAACAAATCGGGTTTGTTTTAAAAGTGTTTAATGACCCGCTGCATTGATGGTGTTTTGGTTTTGAGCAATCCTCACTAAGCATTATGTGCTTACGCTCTTTTTTGTCCATCAATGCAGATTCTTGAAGTTTGGACAGCAAGGAGCAAGAGATTCAAGGTGGACTCCAATGGAGATGTATGTCTCGGTGAATAGCTATAGTTAATAAAGGCAATGGGGTAGAATCTCTCGGGTTTATGTGTATGTGATCGTATATGTTTGATCAAGAATGTTTAATGTTGTTGCTAATGTTGTTGGAACATGAATTGGCTTAAATGAGATTGTTTTGGAAGGTTTGTGCCTAAATGGTTGCTTGTGTAGGAAGCATGCCTATAGATTTGGGGCTTTTCTTATATGTTGTGTTTCTGTTGAATTGTTGATGCAAGTATGTCTCATTTATGTTGAATTGCATGTTGGTAAAGTTTGGTGGCTTTTGGAGCATGATTGGATGGTCAATGATGTGTTTGAGTGAGCAAAATGCAGCAATCTGGGCTAGGCGTTTCGGAACAGATGACACCGTTTCGGAACGGGTGCCCTGCATGAACCCAGGCGTCCGAAACGGGTGCCACCGTTCCGAAACGGAAAGCATTCTGCCAGACCCCTGTTGCAGAACGCGTTGCGGAACGGCCCCGTGTTTCGAAACGGGCTCTGCCTGTTTCGGAACGGGTGACCGTTGGGGGCTGACACGGGCGGTTAAATGTTTCAGAATGTTTGCATTTTGGTCCTGAATCTTGTTTGTGCAATTGTATGAGTTCGGGATGTCCGTTTGAGCTGAATTTTGGCAGGGAAGCATGAAACCTGATTAATTTTAAGTTGGTAACTTAAAATCTGGCTAAGTCCTTAAAGTTTTCAGAAATTACAATTTGGTCCCTAAGGTTGTAAATTGTTCAATTAGGTCCCTGTTTGATCTTTGATGGTTGTGATCTTTGAGCATGATGTTGTGTGATCACATCTAAGGTTAATGTGCATCTAGACAAGATTAAAAAGAAAAAAAAGGGTCGTTAATCAAGGTTGACTTTCAGGTTGACTTTGGTTTTCCCCGTGTAATCTTCGTAGTTCGGGTCAACCGTCTAGGCCAGGCTACGGGGGTTACATTTGGTGGTATCAGAGCTGAGTTGCGAATGTTGGGGAAAACGGTAAGTTGTTGTGATGTGTGTTTGATGTTTACCTTGTGGTGTGGTTGAAAGTTGGTTGAAACACGTGTTTCTGAGTGTGCTGTTGATGTTTCTGAGCATGTTGCTGATGTTTTCAAGCATGTTTTATGGTTATGAATCTTGGTTGAGTTTATGTGGTTATGTGCTGATGCTGTGAGCTGGTGATATGCTTGATGAAGGTGTAATGAGTATGTTATGTTGCTAGTATGCTGATGCAATTGGATGCTGTTTGATGTAAGCATGATTAAGGTATGTTGTTGATATGCTTGATGTTGTGATATCTATGTTGTGTTGACTGTTATGTCATGTAAAGGGGAGGATTCGGGATACCCATTGCCTTATTAATATAGCTATTGTGTTATTTGGAGTTGGAGTTTGAATCCTTGCTTAATGCTGGTCTAACTGGTTTGTTTGCTTGTTGTGATTGTATGTTTGTTGTTGTTAGTGGTATGGCAAAGTCGATGAAAGAATGGCGGTTGAGTGAGATGGTTGCTGCCTTGGGGCAGGTTGTTAAGGCATGAAATTCACCCTTTTGTAGAGGTGTTTTGTCTCAGCCTTATGTGCCTAGTGTTGAAGTGGTAAGGCTAGGGAAAGAAACTGGTTCTGTGATGAAAAGTTCATTATCTGTTGAGCAGGAGGTGTTGGGAACATCTCAAGCTGTGGTAGAGGTAAAGTCAGTGGATGTGCTGGCTGTAGGATGTGAGGGTTTGCCGAAGCAGCGTTTGCTTGATTTGGGTGCTGTGGAATATCATGGTTCTACACCGGAGATGTTTGAGGCCTGGTTGGCCAGTGTGATTCTGATCTTGGATCGGGAAGGCTGTGATTATGCCTGTAAGCTGGGAAGTGTTGTTTCTCTGATGTTGGAGGATGCGTGTGCCTGGTGGACATCTGTGGCTGTGGCGTCACATATTCCTGTTATTGATTGGGATTTCTTTGTGTCTGCTTTTTGTGAAAGGTATCTTGGAAGGGAATTTCCAAGGGTTAAGCCATGCGAAGGTAGTGCTGTTGTGGGGCAAGTGTTGCTTGGGCAAGGAGTGGAAGTTCAGCCACCGGTATGTGACCGTTGTGAAAGGCGCCATGTTGGAGGTTGTTGGGGCGCAGGTGTTTGCTGGAATTGTGGTTCTAAAGTGCATGTTAAGCGTGATTGTCCACATGGAGTGAAGTCAGCTTCAGTGATAGCCAAAGGGTCTCAGAAAGGTTGTGGGCACGGCCGAGGCAAGGTTTAGAGGTGGCAGAAAGAGCAGGAAGTTGTGAAGAGTGTGGGAAAGGAGAGTTGCAGGAAATGTGGGTCTGCTGGACACATGAGACGTGATTGTTTGATGTTGGCTCGGAATAGCCAAGGTTCTTTACCGCAAGGAGTTGGTGGTGACCCTGGTGTGTTAGCTGGTGCTGCAATGGTGCGGCAGGAGGGTGATGGTTCCGCAAGGAAGAGAGCTCGTCTGATGAAGCTTCAGGGTGGTGTTGTGCTTTCAGGTAACCTTTGTTAAGTAATCTTGCTCTAGTTGTCTTGGTTTGGTTTCTGTTGGTTTACCTTGTGTGGTAAGTCTAGTCTTGTTGCTAGTATGTTTGGGGTAATAGTAGTTGTGGTTTGGGTAACATCTTGGGTGTGAAGAAGGCTTAAGTGAGTATCTTGTGGTTAATGGTTGTTGGTATGATGGAGTTAGATAAGTTAAAGGTGAGTTAGGAGGTTGTTCTTAGACAGATTTTGAGGATGTTATTGGAGGGTGTGAACTGGCATTCATGCACAGTTAAAATCATTGTTATATGCTATATTATATATGTTGGTCCATGCATACATGTGGCATGACATTAGAGGTTTTGCATACATGTACATCAGGCATTGATAGGGCATGTAGGTGATCATGCATACGATGTTCACGCTCATTAATAACTAATCGAATCTGTTAGTGTTGTGGTTGGATTAGGTGGGATGATGGGTTTTTAGAGGTTGTTTGGTGCTGAGTGAGAGTTAGAAGTGTTGGAGTTTGTTAAACTAGTTGCTAGTGATAGTGAGAGTGGTATAGTCTGTTGGTAGAAGGATAGTGTTGTTGCTTAAGGAGAGTTTAGTGGTTTGGTGGTGAGGAGTATCGGTTGAGTTTAGAATCGGTTTGGTGGTTTGAATAGCTAAGTGGAAGGGGTAGTTCCATGGTGCTAGAGATGTTGCAGTTTGAGGTTGTGTTTCCAAGGGCTGAGGTAGTTTAGCTTTTAAGTTGTTGTGAAAGGGTTGTGTTGGTTCTTAGCAACCTTCGAAGAGTTGAGAAGATGGTCTGTATGTTTAAGCTGGGTGATGTTCTGGTAACGCAAGTGTTCTGGTTGAAGTTTGTAGTGAAAGGGCTGTGAAAGATCGAAGGCTTTTGTTGGTCGTTTGGGTTCTTGTGAGAAGTGGTTGGCTGGTTGTGGTTAAGAAAGTTCCGTTTGAAGTCAGTTGGTGGTGTGTGGAGCGGCTGACGGATTCAAGTTGGGGTTTGTGATGTAATTTTTGGTATCTGGGTTAGTAGTCCTGGTGAGCTGTTATGGTAATGTTTGCGGCAGATGTGAAGGATTGTCAGCTTCGTTGAAGGGTTTGGGTAACCAGTTGATGTTTAAAGATTTCTTGCTTGTTGGGAAAATCTTTGGAAGAGGTTTGGGAGTTTGCAAGAGTTTTAGAGGCTGAGAGGTTTGCATAGTGGCTGAGTTGGTTTGGTGGTTGTCTCTGTGTGAACAAGTCTTGGAAGTTGTGTGTTACAGTGTTGTCTGCTGTAAGAGCTGAAGTTCTTCAGGTTGATGTTGGGATTGTGTACAGTCCGGTTATGTGGAAGGTTAAGTTGTGGTTACTTTTGAGAGTTTGGATTTGTGAATAGTGTATGGTGGTGTTAAGTTTTGGTGGAGGTTTTGTGTGGAAAGTGATCAGTGGTGTTTGAGGCTGTTGTGTTGTGCGTTGGTTTGAGAAGGTTGTGGTTCTCTTTTCGCCGGTTGAAATTTCGAGGACGAAATTTCCTAAGGGGGGGAGAGTTGTAACGCCCCGGTTTTGGGCTCAGAAGTTTTGGGCGTTGACCGGTTCGGTCAAAGTGCTGATCGAATATATAAGAGTGAATTTAGGAAAACCTAGTTCGGGTTGCATTAAAAATATGGAAAAATGTTCTAAAATCATCTTTTAATATATATAAGTGAACTGTGAAATCAATTTTGGAAAATGAGGTTCGGAAGGTTGACATTTTGGCTAGTGACCAAAATGTAATTTTTGAAAGTTTGGTGACTGTTTTATAAAGGATTGAAACTTTGAATCTTTAAGGAGCTATTATTCCGAAAAGGATTTCTCCAGATTTTTCTAAGATATTTTAAGGTTTTATTCTGATTTTAAAGATTATGAAAGTGGAGGGAAATCATTTTACCATTTCTTAACTAACTTTCCATTTTCTCTCAATTTTCCTTTTCTCTCATTTTCTCTCAACCCAAACACAATTCTCCAGATTTCCTGCTCTGATTTTGGCATCTAAATCTCTCATTTCAACTCTCATTTGATTCCTAATCATCTCATCAACAAAACCTCTCAATTTGCAAGTTGTTTCATCAAGCTTTTTGGCTCTAAAAAGGAGAAATTCAAGTTTGGAGGTAAGAACGTCCTTCTCCTCTAAACTATCAGTTCTTTACTGAAATTCCTAAGTTCTCAATCCTTGATTTATGTTTTGTTAATGGCTTTTCAATTGAAATCTTGATTTTTGGCTAAAATGCAAGATTTGGTGATTTTGGTGAAATTTTCGTGTGATCTGTTTGGGCAGTGTTTTGGAGTGTCAAAATGATGTTAAATGAATGCTAAATTGATTAGAAGTTGAGGTTTAATCAACGCAATCTCGGATATGTTGAATTTCCTAAGTTTGGCTTGAGTTTTTGGTTGTTTTTGGAGTGTTTTTGGTGATCTGTTATACCTGGAGATATAAGGATGTGTTTGTGATCATTTTGGATGTTAATTGATGTATAAAAATGGTTAGAAGTGATGGATCTTGGCTGGGTTAAGTTTTGGAAGTGTTTGGAGGTGATTTCGGTTGTGTTTGGTAGCCGAATTGTTAGATTTGTGATGAGCAGCGAGTTGTGTTGTTGTTGCTGGTGTTCTTAATGCATAAAGATGCATTAATGCTCTGTTTATGTGTGCTTGAAACAGGGGAGTTTGATCCGTGAGCTTTGGAGGTGTTTGCGGAAGGTTTCGGATGCTTGGAAGGCTTGTTGGCTAGCCTTGTTTTGTGTATCGGTGAGTGAAGTTGGGTTTTCAGCTTTTAAACCAAGGTTTGAAGGTTTTGGGAGCTTAGTATAAGTCTAAACAACTTTGCTAAGCTCAAGAGTAAGTAAATGGTTTTCGCTCTTGAGTTGTGTTGTGATTTGGTTTCAAAAGCAAATGTGGTTGATGATTGAAATGCATGTGTTTTGCATGGTTTAATTCTGTTTTGTAAGCATATTTTAGCATGGTTTAATGCTGGTTTTGAAAGCCGTATGTGAAGGATGCTCAAGGTAAGAGATCCTTGATTTTATACATTGAAAATGTGGTTTTGATGCATGGTGTTGCATGGTGTTTCATGGCTTTGTGTAATGCTTTAAACAGTGAATTGATGATGATAAATGATGGTTTTGCATATTGGTTATGCATGTGAATCATTGGATTAATATGGAATGGTTTTGCATATTGGTTATGCATGTGAATCATTGGATTAATGTAGAATGGTTTTGCATATTGGTTATGCATGTGAATCATTGGATTAATGTGAAATGGTTTTGCATATTGGTTATGCATGTGAAACATTGGACTAATGTGGTAAGATGGTTATATTGGCAAGTGATGTAAGTGGTTCTTGGTTCGTTGATCGGATATAGTTAGCCGGCTATAGGATTGGGTGCACTGTGAATAAAGTCGCCATAGAGGTGGAGTGGTCAAGAGTGGACCGGAAAAGCTCCCTTCAAGTATCCTAACGAGATGATTAAGGTCATAATGGAGGTGTTGCCCATTCGAGGACCTTGGTTGAGCAAAGGTTATATGGTGGTTAAAAGTCCATATGTGAGAACCTTGTGCTTGTTAAGATCACAATGGCGGTGTAAGACCATGTGTGGATCTTGTGTGGGGTGTCCCGGATCTCGTTAGTGATTTATACAACTACCAATCGGTTATGCAAAGGTTGTATGGTGTTTAAAAGTCCATACATGGAAACCTTGTGTATGTTGAGGTTGTATGGTGTTTAAAAGTCCATGCATGGGAACCTCAGGAAAAGCTAAGGTTGTATGGTGTTTAAAAGTCCATACATGGGAACCTTAGGCTTGTAAGGTCAAATGGTGTTTAAAAGTCCATTTGGGAGGCCTTGGATTGGTAGGGTGTATGGAGCGTAGGGACAACGCTCGGAATCCGCGTATCCGATCGGGTTGTTGAGTTGAAAAGTGGATGTGGTTGATCACTTGGAAGCCAATGTAATGTGTCTTGATCATAAAGAAGCACGAGATGCTTGAAATGATGCATAATTGCATGTGAGGCATGAGATGCTTGAAATGATGCATAATTGCATGTGAGGCATGAGATGCTTGAAAAAGATGCATGGTTGCATGTAAAGTGTATAATGCTTGTGAATGCATGTTTACTTGTTAAGTTGAACAAGTGTTGATTATCATTTGGTAAATGATGCATGTGAGCATGTAATATCTTTATTGCATTGGAGTCTTGTAAGACTTGTTTTGAAAGGCATGTGAAGATGATGTTATGGTTCCTATGTTGCCTTGGTTAAATGCATGTGATGGATTATTTGAGTTATGGTTTTAAAAGGTTTCTTGCTCGAAATGGCTTTCAAGTCTAAGAAAGGTATGTTGTGAAATGGGAGTGTTTTCCATGGTTTTGTTTTAAGCTTTGCATATGGTGTTTATGCATGGATTGGCTAAATGGTTGATTTTAGTGAGTTGTTCTTTGAAAAGGTTTTCTTAGCTTGCTAAGCTAAGGGTTGGTTTTCATGTATGTGCAATGCATGGTTTTAAGCATGTTGTTGAAAATGGTTTTCAAGCATGGCTTTGGTAAACAAATCGGGTTTGTTTTAAAAGTGTTTAATGACCCGCTGCATTGATGGTGTTTTGGTTTTGAGCAATCCTCACTAAGCATTATGTGCTTACGCTCCTTTTTGTCCATCAATGCAGATTCTTGAAGTTTGGACAGCAAGGAGCAAGGGATTCAAGGTGGACTCCAATGGAGATGTATGTCTCGGTGAATAGCTATAGTTAATAAAGGCAATGGGGTAGAATCTCTCGAGTTTATGTGTATGTGATCGTATATGTTTGATCAAGAATGTTTAATGTTGTTGCTAATGTTGTTGGAACATGAATTGGCTTAAATGAGATTGTTTTGGAAGGTTTGTGCCTAAATGGTTGCTTGTGTAGGAAGCATGCCTATAGATTTGGGGCTTTTCTTATATGTTGTGTTTCTGTTGAATTGTTGATGCAAGTATGTCTCATTTATGTTGAATTGCATGTTGGTAAAGTTTGGTGGCTTTTGGAGCATGATTGGATGGTCAATGATGTGTTTGAGTGAGCAAAATGCAGCAATCTGGGCTAGGCGTTTCGGAACAGATGACACCGTTTCGGAACGGGTGCCCTGCATGAACCCAAGCGTCCGAAACGGGTGCCACCGTTCCGAAACGGAAAGCATTCTGCCAGACCCCTGTTGCGGAACGCGTTGCGGAACGGCCCCGTGTTTCGAAACGGGCTCTGCCAGTTTCGGAACGGGTGACCGTTGGGGGCTGACACGGGCGGTTAAATGTTTCAGAATGTTTGCATTTTGGTCCTGAATCTTGTTTGTGCAATTGTATGAGTTCGGGATGTCCGTTTGAGCTGAATTTTGGCAGGGAAGCATGAAACCTGATTAATTTTAAGTTGGTAACTTAAAATCTGGCTAAGTCCTTAGAGTTTTCAGAAATTACAATTTGGTCCCTAAAGTTGTAAATTGTTCAATTGGATCCCTGTTTGATCTCTGATGGTTGTGATCTTTGAGCATGATGTTGTGTGATCACATCTAAGGTTAATGTGCATCTAGACAAGATTAAAAAGAAAAAAAAGGGTCGTTAATCAAGGTTGACTTTCGGGTTGACTTTGGTTTTCCCCCTGTAATCTTCGTAGTTCGGGTCAACCGTCTAGGCCGGGCTACGGGGGTTACAGAGAACGAGAATGAATCATCTCAAACTTACTTCCGGGCTTAGATTAGTGTTTCAAACTCAATCTAATCCCCAAACCTTGCTTTCAAGTCTTTGAAAGGCTTTAAAACTAATTCCACTCACCGACAACGCCTTATTTGCTTTGCCGAAGCGTAATCAAACTTCTGAAGCTCCTAGAACTTCACTGATTGCTTTCGATACGTTCTCCCATGTTTACACCACACAAGAACAGAGGATTAATGCATCTCAATGCATTAAAATCACCAGGAACCAAAGCCACCACGTTGCTCTGCCCAAAAATACAAAAGCGCATATCTGAAACAACCGAAAACACTTTCGATTACTCTACAAACTCAACTTAACCAAAACCTAAAACTTCCATCCATTTTTAATCATCAATTAACATCCAAAAACAATATAATTGCACCCTTATACCTCCAGCAACACAAGAACCACATTATCACCACAAAACCCCCAAATCTAGCAATCTAACAACTAGAGACCCAACTCATTTCGGGATTACTATTATAAAAACTTTATTTCAACATTCTTTAACATCCAAAACATGATTAAAATCAATCTCAAATTAATCAAAAAGTACCATTACGAAAATATTAAGAAATCACCTCATAAAGCTTGATCTCACCATTTTCATCAAATAAATTATAAATCTTTTTTAATAAAAAAATTAGAGAGCCAAAGACTTGGGAATTTCATTAAAGAACCTTGGTTAGAGGGGAGAAAAGAAAGATCACCTCTAACACAAGCTTTTTCCCTTGATTGCAATGATTTAGATGAAAACCTTCAATAAATCCATAGCTAGTTGATGTAGAAATCCATGAGAATCATTTAGAAATCAAAAGTGAATGAAAAGAGATAAATCTCTGGAGATTTTAGTGATGAAAGGATAATTTGGCTGATGGGAAAGTTGAGAGAAAGGTTTAGGAGAAAAGTAGTTACGTAAGAAAATGCTTTAGCCTTTTAAAATCCTTTTTTATTATCAAATCACATTTAATAAATCAACTTATTAAATCTTTTAAAAATAAAAAAAGGGAAAAGGATGATATGACCTTGGTGTAATAGCTCCCTAAAGATTCTAAGTTTTGGCCCTCTTTCAAAGTAGTCCTTAAAAACAGATTTTGCAACTTTTACAAATTAGTCACTAAACTGAAAAGTAAATCTTCCAAAAGCCATTTTCCAAAATTGACTTCACAAAACCTTTATATATATTTTTAGAGGATTTTATAAATTTTCTCCATAATTTTACCCCATCCCGAACCATGTTTTCTCTGAACAACTCCCGAACTAACACAGATCTCTAGTTTAGGTTCTACGAACCTCAAAACAACTTTAAAAACTCCTAGGCCCAAAACTGGGGCGTTACAAGGGTTGTAAGATAGATAGAAAAAGTACCTTCGGCACTTTCCAATTCCTAGTTAGTATGCTCATATCTTGGTTCTCTAAGAAACAAAATAGTGTAGCCTTATCTACCATCGAAACGGAATATATATCGGCCGGAAGTTGTCGTGCTCAAGTCCTTTGGATGAAGCAACAACTTCTAGATTATATAATTGATGTAGGTATCATACCCCTTAAGTGTGACAACACTAGTGCCATATGTCTCACTAAGAATCTCATCCAACATTCTAGACCAAGCACATAGAGATAAGACACCATTTCATTAGGGACCATGTCCTAAAAAATGATGTTGTTCTAGAATATGTTGATACCTCAAACCAACTAGCGGATATCTTTACAAAGCCATTAGAAAAATAGCGTTTTTGGACTCTCAGGAGAAAGTTAGGTCTAACTAACCTATCTTGACCTTTTAAAGCCCTTAAGTGTCAAAAATTTGCTTGATTTTGATTGATGATGTTGTTTATTCATTTTTGCCTCTTGACGCATATATGCTTGTTGGTAGGGGGAGTATGTATCTGTTTTAGTTCATATATCTTGCTCATATCTCATGTACATGCAATTAGGATCATTTGCAATCCAATTTTTGGACACCTTTGCGCCCAAAATGCATTTTCTGGCACATGTGTATCAAAGCAGGTCAATCTGTTTCGATATGGGGTCTCACTTCTTAAACCAAGTTGGTCACTATCCATTTTGGTATCGAATCAAGATCTTCGTGTTTCGATACGAGTTCGTGGTCTTGTTCCAAAATAGCTTATACATGTATCGAAACATGTATTGTACCAAAACGGCTCAAAAGCATTTTGATCCCCTCATTCCGATACGCCAAGTGGTGTATCGATACATGATTGCGCAGATTCTTTAAATGAGCCTTAATGAGTATCCAACTTTAATTAAAACTCAATCTCTCTTTTCCTTTCAAACCCTAGCCGAAAACCCTATATTAACTCCTCAAATCTCTTGATTTTTCACACTAAAACCTAAAATCTTTTGAGGGTTTTCAATCTACACATCAAGGCTAAGGCTTTGCAAGAAATTTGGTGCATTAATCATCCTTCATTCATCCAATTTCCTATATCAAGGTATAAAACCCTTTTCTTTTATTTTTAATTTTTGCTTGAATTTCTTCACTGTTTGTACCCAATTTTTGTATAGAATATATACTTATAGTATGGGTTTTGAAGTTTTTGCAAAAATCTTTAAAATTCAAAAAATTTTGGTTTGAATATGAACTTTATATCGTATATTTTTCTTCACTGTTTTTCGAAATTCTTTTTACCAAAAATTCATTTTATATTTTTATATATTTTTAAACTATATTGTATAAATTTTATCAATACCTTGACTATTGGATTGAATTCGGTTGATTTACGCATACATGTGTTTTGTATCCTGATTTGTTTTCAGATTTCGAATATGGGTTCTAGAAAGAGAGTAAGAACTGATGAGGCTGAGGGAAATACAAACAATAATGACAAATCCCCTCGTCCCAACCTCACTCTACTATATCAAAAGAGTCTTCGAACCAATGAAGCCCACAACAACTTCAAACTTTTTCAAGATCATCAAGTTTGACATGAGCGTGTTACTTCCATACCTTTTTTGGATTCTGAACGTTTTAAATTTCGTTATCATCCTTTATTGAGGCGCTGATGTGTCTTGCCCTTTGTGAGCTTACACAGTACTTTGTACCGTAACATGGTTATTCTCTTTTATGCCAATGCATGATGTATTTCCAATGTCGATCGTTCTCAAGTGATTGCCATTGAATCATACATCATGGGGAAGAAGTTTCAGATTGATCCTCAAACTTTGGTCAATATTTTTGGGTTTGAAGATGAGGGTGTTTCGGATGAAAAATCTTTGGGATATACTCTTGGTGGCTCAGTTACAATCTTTGATGCTCATGATCGCATCCTTCACCTCATGGTCTCTTGGTGGTTTTGTCTATCCGGGGGAAGTTCTCACACATCTGCCAAGTCGACGATTTTTGGCTTTGTTGCTTTCTTAGGAACGTCGACCAAATCTTTGTCGCATCGTGTTTGCCGAGAGGTGCATCTTGTACAAAATCGTAACTCAGATCTTGTCACTTCCTTCACCTATGGAACCGCTTTGAGTTATTTGTTCTCAAAATTGGGGATCGATTGCTCTATTGATTTTCTGGAATCTCTCAAGGATCCCATCGATGAGCGAACTCTTATCTGTTGCAAGTTTCACTATATTGATGGAGATTGGGTTCGTGTTGAGAATCCTCCTCAAGTTACAGCCCCCAAACCTCAACCTCAAGTTGCTCTACCTAACAATGAAGCTCTCATGACCTTTTTCACCGAGCAATTCAATAGCTTGCAAACCAACATTGCTTCATTGGATACTTCCATGACCTCCGGTTTTGCCGCTATTGATACTCGTTTCACATCCTTGGAGGCGCGAGTTCAAAATATTGAGAATCGACTTACTTCGGTTGAAACTCAACAAACATCGATGAACATCTCCTTTACCGGTTTTTATGGCGAGTGGAGGCAATTTCGAAGGAGCACTGCTAATGGTGAAGATGAAGATGACGACGAGCCTTAACCCTTTGCATCTCATTGTATATCATCTCTTTTAGGATTTCCCTTTTTATGCACATATCTATGTTTTCCTTTTACGACCTATGCTTTAATTTCTTGTTACTAGGATTTAAGTTTGGATTTCTATTTTCTTTGAACTCTTATGCTTTAATGAAATTTAAGTTGTTTGCTTTATTTTTCTTATTTCCTCATTGAATCATTTTCTTCCCTTTATATTTGATTTTGATCTAACAAGGGGGGATGTTTAAACTTAGGGGGAGTTTACTTAAAAATTTACTTTGGTTTTATTATATCAAAAAGGGGAGATTGTAAAACCAATATTTGATTTTGATATACATATAGCCTAAGGACCTTATTGCAAGTAAATAAATTTTTAAGTACTCAATAGACTCACATTTGACAAGTATATTTTAGACTTTAAATGTTTTAAACTCAAAGCTTAAACCTCATAAAATTTTCTTAGTGTTTCAAAGTCAAATTGCACAAAATCGCCCCAGGCGTTTTGATACGCCCCAAGACATTTCGATACGGCTTGATTTTAAGAGCTTACTGGAAAATTCCATTTCGATACGAAATTACCTGTTTCGAGACTGACGTTTCGCAACGACCTTGTCCGTTTTGATACGACCTTCATCTGGGCTTTAATATTTTAAAAAAAGTGTTTCGATACGGCCTCGTCCGTTTTGATACGGGTGTTAAGATTTTTCAAATCTGTGCATTTAATGATATAGCCGTTACTTATCAGTTACTAAAATATGAAAATATTTAAATTTTTGTTACTCGTTTCGATACACCCATAGGGTGTTTCGATACATGTTTTGGTCGATTCAATTGTGAGCAATACCCTTTCGATACGACCTATTGTCGTTTCGATACGACCCCTAACCGTTTCGATACGCCTTCAAACGTTTCGATGCACCCTTTTATTACACACGATAGCTCTTTCTATTTTGAGACAGGTATCGATACGAGCCCGTGTGTTTCGAAACAACTTGTTGCAAAACTGCATTTATGGTGGGAAAAAGGGAGCACAACGGCTCTATTGATGATGCCAACCACCCAAACGGCTAGAATTCAATAAAATGGTATAAAAGCAAGCCATTAAAGCTACAATATCAACTAATGAACAAGCGAACAACATCAAAGCAAAAATCCAATCCATTCTTGAGCTATTAAAGTCAAACCCATGTTCCGTATTGAGTGTTTGTTATTGTATTCATCTTTTGTCAATTTGGGTTGAGAGAACTTGTAATTTGGGGCAAATATTCAGTCTTGTGAGAAATATTTTCTTTTGCCAAATTCTTCTTTGTAAAGAGAGTCTTTTGGGTCAATCTTTGGATAGAAAGATTGATCAATTGTAAAGGTTACCACCTAAGCCTTGAAAAGGGAAAGAATATCTAGTGAAAGTTGTTGAAAATCTTTAGTGGGAGCTAAGTTAGTGGATGTAGAGCTTGTGAAAAGCTTGAACCACTATAAATTGCCTTGTCCTTTATTTTTGAATTTTCATATCGCTCCCTTAAATTTTAAATAGTCAATTCACCCTCTCTTGACCAAATCACATTAAATTGATCCACTCAACACATACCTTTGTGGACGTCTGATATCCTTTGTGGACTGTCTATCGCAATAGAATATTGGTGTTCCATCTGTGGTGTTGTACTATTTTACTTTATTTTATAAATTATCGTTTTATAATATTTACCAACAAAGGAAAGAATATATAACATAAGATTATTTTGAAACATTTTATTTTTTAATGTATTGTACAAAAAATACGATGCAAGAAGCATAGATTCATGCTACAAATATAAACCCCAAAAGGTGTCATAAAAATTAAGATTCACATAAACAATTAGTATGTTTGGCCATTTTCTTCAAATCTTGCAGGATAAATGGTGTGGTCGGTCACAAATGGAAAATATCGGATCTTACTTGTGTCACTCGTTTGTTCATATATTTGAATAACGTGATATTGTTTCAAAAGTAATTTGTCATGTGCTTCTTTTCCAAACTCTCATAATTGCTTATAATATTTGCCGTAATGCCACTATATATGCAAGGAATGTGACAATGACACCCGATGACATGACTAGTGAATATGATATGCATTATGCAATACTGCTGGGTGGTCCAAACTCTTGGCATTTGTGGAAGAAAATAAACATAAGATCCTACAAAAACTAATTAACTTAATTTAAGTTCGTTATATGAAAATTAAAGACAACAAGATAAGTTTTTTAAAACTTAATTCTAGTTCGTTATACGAAATTAAATGTAAATGAATTTTGGTTTAATATGTAATGTAACTTAAAATAATTTCATTTTACATAATTATGAACATGAAATTTATAAATCTAACTAAAATTTCACGTACATTTCAGTAATTACAAATATCGCTGTTAATGTACACCATTTACGATTATATATTGTATAAACGAAAAAATATATTTATTTAGTATGTAAGTAAATAGATATGAGCAAGCACATTTGGCGGTCAGTCAAGTTGCTTATATTTGTTTCCTCACATTTCTTTTTCCTCCCTTCTAGGTAGAATTAACGATTTAAATTTAATAAGATACGTACTCTAAGAATTCAATAAGTGTCCCAGTAGAAAAACGGATGATATTTATCTTAAGAGACACGAGTTCAAATCGCTCTGTCTATAAGGTGCATGTACATTATCAAAGATTAAAAACATGTATGAACAAATACTACCTTGTAATCACTTTTAGACTATTAAAAAAAACACATACTACAAATCATATCATTCAAATACAAATTATTCGCAAAAATATTATGGTTTGGGATTCAATGCTAATATTAGAGCCATACATTTCTTTCCGTTTTTATCAAGATTTCTACAATAATATTTTCATTGCTTATGTTGTCATTTATCTTTGATTACGTGAAAGCAAAGTGAATGAAGCAGCAATGTCTGCTCATCATCTATTCTCTATTTTAATTGTCTGAGAAAGACAAAATCCACATGATTCACAAGCTTTTTTTTTGACAAATATGATTCACAAGCTTTTTTTTTAAGCTTGTATAAGAAGTGCGAAATTAAATTTTTAATAGAGAATATAAATAAAATTTTTAAGTAGTACGGTCTATCCATGAATATAAGCCTTTTGCTTTAACTTTTGTAGGAACAAGAGCAAATCTCTTAACAAAAATGATTATGTTAACTTAGAGATGGTCATTTGACCCATACTTGACGAGTTTCGACCCGACCTTATTTTATAGGGTCAGATTTTTTTAAAAAAAAAATTTAGGTTCGGATCGGGTTCCAGTCTAATTTTTTGAGGATAATGTCGGGTCGAGTTGAGTTTGAGTTTAAGGTGAAAAATACCTTACCCGACCCAACCCAAAATAGCAGTTTAATTTTATTCTAAATATTTAGGTATAATTGCTACAAGCCCCTCTGTTTATATATATATATATATATATATATATATATATATATATTGTTTAATAAAAATGAAATAATTATTATAATACTCGCTCTTTATTTATATTTTTTCAACTAACTCTCTACTTTATAAAATAATATTAAAAATAATAATATTTTATTTATACCGGGTCAGGTTAGGTTCGAGTTTTTATTATAGAATTTGGGTTCAAATTCAGGTCGGGTAGAACATTGTAAAATGTCAGGTTAGGTCGAGTTTTTGAATGAAGGTGTTAGATTTTCGGATAGAGCGTGGATCGGCCAAAAACCCGACCATGCCATCACTAGGTTAACTCTATTTTTTTGCCAATGATTAGGCTAACTCTAACTAAGCTGGGTTAATTCTTATCCTAATCTAGCATAATAAATAATTAATCAAGTAGCGACCTTTTCTTTAAGTTTTTTTCATTTACTGACAATTCCATTTCTTTAAGTTATTAGTTTTTTAAACTTTATATAGTTGGAAGGAATGGCATTTATTGTTGATAATAAATTATGGAGTATATCAATATTTGTCATCCACACAAACTCTATACCGATAAATTATAATTAATTAAAGTTATCATGACGTAAGAGCTGATTTCAGAAATAATATGTAACGACAAAACATGATATTTTTCAGGATAAAATATGGGTCCCACGATCATGAAATTATAAAATATTAATTCAAAGAATAATAAATTATATTTATCAAATTTCTTTAGGAAAAAAACAAACAAACTATGAATCACTTGGTTTGGGCTAATCACAACCTGCAGCTTAGGGTTTGGTGGGTTGCTTTTGTTGTTGGGTTTGGGTTTTAGTTTTGTTTGGATTTCATTTCATCTAGATGGCAACTAAAGGCGAAACCTTGTTTAGTTGTCCAAAATGTAGGATTTTTTGTTGCAATTAAAATTTGTCATCGTCTTGTTTCGTTTCAGAAAATTAAGTATTATTATCTTTTATTTTTTTGATAATAATAAGAGATAGCCTAAACAGTTAGCTTAACTGAGCTAATAACATAAGATCCCTATTAAAAAACTCTAGAAGTAAATTCCTGAAACCTAAAGGGCAGCTTTTACGAATCATCCATCCGCCACCGGAATATGTGAATTGTGAAACATGTACCTCCCAATGTCAATCTAAAAGTTCCCAAATGTGATAAATGAGTCGATCACTAATCAGCTTAACCACTTCACTGTTATCTTATTTCACAATCACACGTTTGAGACCCAATGTCAAAACACGATTTAAGCTTTTATATACTTCCTAAAGTTCTGCTTCCGACACAAGTTTAAGTCTAAATCACATGTGCACATAGCTGCTCAAGAGGTTTTTATGAAGATTTTAGGCTTGAAGAAACCATTAGACTTATCCATTGAGGATTCTAGCAAATTGTAATACTTTTAATTTTGTCCAATTTTCTTTTTTTTAGTAATATGCATATCTATCCTATAGTCCATGTCTATCCTATGGTCCATTAAATAAATAAAAACAGTCCAAATTACAAGTCCAACAAAATTACAAAGCTTAATTTTAATTTTACAAGCCCGTTTATATTCAGAAATTTAAAGCCTATTACATAAATCTATAAAGCCCATTACAGCCCCAAATATATTAACCCACGTTGTGCCGTCCGTTTCCATATGATGCGAGCCGTCCAAATTCAACTTCACCCAATAAATTAAGAAATTATTAGATGGACTTGGCCCACTATGTCATATGTTGTCCCAGCTAATAAGATCTATCTATATCAATTTTTTTTTCAAATAACTATCAATTTCCTTTTTATATGTAGTAAAGATGTAAAGATTCACATTGGATAAAAATAACATGGATGAACGTTATTGGTTTGAACCACGGTTGATGTGGTGAGCCGTGTCCATCTAATAATTTTTCAAGCTTAGACATTTTGTCGCGAAATCCTTGTATTTGCCGGTAATGGTATATTCAATTTCCACTCAGACACCATACATCTATCTTCTTTCCAATATGTTGATTTTACCATGAAAAGCTGACGAGGATTCCACTTCCACCCTAGAACTCCATTCTCCACAGTTCTAAGGTGAGGCACCCTTAGGGTACGACTAAAATAAGGTGATCATACACACATTCTTATTCATTTGGTTAAAATTTGTGTTACTATATGAATTCTTACAATTTACATAAATTCTTACTCAATTGATAAAAATTTAAGTTATAATATAAGAATTTACTTAACTACAGAAATTCTTACCTAAGGTAAAATGTACATAAATTCTTACACAATTGATAAGAATTTATGTAGTTACACAAATTCTTACTAAATTAATAAAAAATTTAGTCTTATCTAAATTATTACCCAATTATATATATATATATATATATATATATATATATATATATTTCAAAATAATAAATTTTTTTGCAGGGTCACATTTTAACAACACCCTAAGGTGTCTTACCTTAGCATCTCTCCTCCACTATACTCGATGGAGATATACTAATTCAATTCTACGTTAAACTAATACATTAATGTAAACTCTAGTCCTCAACTTATCCGTGTCCTACTTTGAGATATTTAACAAATTTCGGACTCTGTTTGATACTTAAAGTATCATATGTTATTTTTTTCACTTTTATTTTGATGTTGTTAAAAAATTATGACATGTGTTATTTAATAATAATAATAATAATAACAACAACAACAACAATAATAATAATAATAATAATAATAATAATAATAATAATAATTATTATTATTATTATTATTATTATTATTATTATGTGATACATCTTATAATGCATCACTTGATAATTCCATCAATTGATTTTGACCGGGTTGATGACCCGTTGATTGGTTTATGACCAACATTGATCCAGGGCTTTTGATCGGCGTGACCAAATTTTACTTTTTATGTCTCTTTATTTCTAATTTTTAATCATATTTTAGAAATTAATGTAGATTTTGTTATGAATATTTATATATGTGGATGCCTATTATGATTAGAACTTTATCTAAGGAGATTGATTTACTTTATCATTAGGAATATTATCTCATTTAATTAGAGTTCCATCAGGCTGAGCATGTTCCTTTCTGTCCATTCTTTTCCTCGGACTCTCAAATCCTCGGCAGCTTCCGGTACGTTGTGGCCACGGCAGAGGGCAGTAATGAGGTATGGGTAGAAGAGTGGTCCTGACGGCCGGTACGCACAATCCAATATCCCTCCCGAGCGTATCTACCAACGTTAATAGGCCTCTCATTTATAATTGAATGGATGAGGGCTAACCTTGGTTGGTCTACCGTTGTGTTGTGCGAGGAGGGCATAATCCTCTTCTTGATGAATGCGTTCCAAAGCTTGGCTTCCGGAGTGAGTTGAACTCGTTTTACCGTCCTTGGATGTTTAGGATCGGTATTCCACTCGGTTCATTCGTTTGTGAGTTCTGACATAACAACGTCGTAATCTGCCGGCTCCAAGCTCTCTACAAATCTCTGGTGACCGTCTTCCTTTCTCCCAACATAGAACCCATAGAGGGTGTTGATGTATTCGGGCTCAAAAGGTACCTCCTTTCCTCGAACCGTTACTGCTGTCGCTTCCCTGCTGTCGATGGCAGCATAAAATTCTCGGACTAGAGTTACGTTCATTTCCTCCGGCTGCTCGGCAAACATCTGCCACTGCAGGGCTCTGATCTTGCGGGCTATGAACGGTTGTAGCCCAAGGTTCTCCGTTCTGGTGCTGTAAATGAAGCCTTTCTCCTCCCACATATCTCTGACCTGGAAGGAGCTAGGAGTGGATGCTGCTGGGGCAGATCCTGAGGCAGCACTACGGCGGGTATTTCTGGTACTCATATTACAAGGACTGTAGAAAAGAAAATGAAGCAAATGAAATTCTAGAGAGGAAACAAGTATAGAGAGTAAAAGTGAGTGAAAAATGAATAGTAAAACGGGGTTTATATAGAGGGGGAGTTTGCTGCCCATTGGAGCTGTAACGGTGTAATCACTAATTTTGTCCGGGCTATTTAGCCCTTAAGTATACTTAAATAACATAGGGCTTTATTTAGCCATGTGGGGCTTTATTTAGCCATATTGGGCTTTGTTTAGCCATGCTAGGCCTTATTAGCCATGTCGGGCTTTACTTAATCACATTGGGCTTTGTCTATTCATGTTTAGGCTTTAATCTATTAACATAAGTATATACATATTATTTTTAAAATGTTGGGCTATTAACCTTCTAATTACCACCTATTATCTACTATCCATTTTATTATTGTTTATACTAATATTACTATGTACCGTCTCACTTATTTGTTTATTTATTACTATTGTTGATTGCTATATATGAAGGTTGTTAACATATTATTGAAGGGGTATATTTAATACTGGTATTACATTGATTCGAATTAAATGAAAGAAAGAAGAGATAATACCGAATTACGTATACATATATGGACACTTGGTAAATATAAAACAAACCCAAATAAATAAATAAGTCTAATATAAATATACAAAGCCCAGAGTGTTTTATTTAAATGAGTCCAAATAAATATACAAAGCCCAAAGTGTTTTATTTAAATGAGTCCAAATAAATATACAAGGCCCAGAGTTTTAAACAAGCCCAAATAAATGTACAAAACCCAATCTGTCTGAATACAGACCCGGTTGGCCTAAAATGGTTACGGGTCCAAATCCGGATAGGGAAACCCTAACCGGTTTTCACATGTTGCAGCCGTCCCCCAATCTAGGCCATTGGATCAAAGGGACATCAGACGGCCCAGATCGTTTGCTCGCGGAAGCCCTAGATCCCCATCAGCTGATGATCCCGCGCCGCCAAGAAGCTGAGCCGTCAGATCACAATCTCGATCTGACGGTCCGGATGCCACGAGACGCAACACGCGCCCACGCGCGACGCCTCAGATCCCCACTCGCGCGCTTGAAGCCCACGCCCGCCCCTCCAGATTCATCCGAGCGCTCACCACATCTCCTCCGTCCGTCCCAACGGCAGATCCGACGGCCACGTCAACGCCGTACGACATGCAGCAAATGAAACGGTTAGCAAAATACAAAAGAAAGCAAAAAAAAAAAGAAATACAGAAAGGAATCCTCAAAAGAAACCAAATGCAACAACGAAATGGCAGAGAATAACAGAGCCTTGCATGAATCCGGCCAAAAACACAATACGAACCAATAGCCTTTTTCATCATATTAACCAATATGTAAAATCAGTCAAAATTCGGGCTATAAAACCGAATCGACAAATCATTGTAAGGGATTCGTGAAACTCCCAAGAACAAAGCACGAAGAGCAATCAAAACCAGAACCATTAAGGTAACCCATTATCGCCATTGCATGTAAAAAAAAGAAAAGAGATCGAATCGGAAAACCTTTTTACCTTTGCTTTTTTTTGGTCGTCTTCGAAACCGAGCCTTCCTTCTCACGACAATAATCCCGGCCGTTCACCGGCTGTAATAGGTGCGTCGGAGAAAGGGTTCGTAACCCCCCTCCTTTCTGCCGTTTCGAAAACCCCCAAAAAGGATTTCACAGAGACTAGGGTTTTGTTTTTCGGGTAGTTCGTTTAGGTTTTAGGGAGTAAAAGGGAGGGCTTTCGTTGTTTCAGGTCTGTTTTAGGGTTAAGATCGTCGGTCGGACGTGGTTTTAGGTCCGCCGGACGGTGACTAGCACCGGCCGACGTTCAATAACAGGAGAGGGTTTAGGTTAAGCAAAAGAGACGGCCGCGGGGAGTTTAGGTGGTTTATATAGAGTTTTAGGTTTATTTTTTTGGGTAATTAGCCGGTTTAGTCCCTCTGCGTCGGGGTATTAACGCCATAGGGGTCGCCGCATGGTCAAATTACGTCCTAGGTCCCCCGTAGTCTGAGTCGGTTCATCTTTTAGTCCCCATATCGAGTTTTTAGGGGTTATTCACGCGTTAGGTCCTCCCCTTGTTGTCCCGTGTTCAATTGAGTCCCCCACAGTAGCCGGTTATCTTCTTTTAACCCCCTGTTTTTGCTTTTTTTTTTGCAATTTAGTCCTATTTCGAACCCTTTTTATTTAATCCTTTATCTGCCTAATGTGTTATGCATGTGTTTTAAATTAAATTTTTTAGGCCGTGTTATTTACCTTTTATTTGTGTAAATCGAATATATGCTTGTTTATCCATTTTTTAGTTTAGTGGGTCCCGTTTGGCTCATATGTGTTAAATAGTCATCGTATCGAATATATGTATGCTTTTTGGTGTTCATGTGATTTAAAAACATCTAAAATTATTAGATTCTCACGGTAGTTTCGAATAAATAAAAATGAATCGAGTATGTCACCATTTTAAGCTAGTATATAAAAAATGGGCTAATTTTAGTCTCTTGAGTTAAGTTAATTAGTTAGTGGGCCTTTGGGCCTTAGAATTTAGTTTAATTAATTAAATTGGGCCTTTTCCTCTTATGTGTTTTAATGGTATGCATATATATATGTGTTTGCATTTCATTCGGCCCAACATGTGAGTGCATTAACCGGACCTAAAAATCAAACTCGAGAGGGGTATTAATTAACCTCGGTATCCGAAAACGACAGTCCTAGCTTAATGGATGTCTATCGGATACCCGGGTTAATTTTCACCGCCTCCAAGTAAGCGAAAGTGTAAAATTTGAAAATAACACGCATCATCCCTTATATGTTCGCATCATGCATAAATGTGACGTACGGGATCCGAACCCTAAACTAACACGACAGTCAGCTTTATTTGATGTCGGTTTAGTCTTTGGTCTGGTGTACCGTCATCCTTTTTAATTAAATGATTAATTGATTCTAATGCCGTTACTCGATAAATTCCGTATTATTCGGGTTACTTTTTTATAAAAGGGTAATTATTAAAATCATTTCAATTTTTAAATAGTTTCTATCGGTTAAAAGCGACAAGTAATTTGGTACCGATTTCCGGGCGTGATGGGGACGCTAACCCTACCCCACGCGTAACCAACTCCCGAACCCGTTTTGAGACGAATCTCTAGTTTTCATGGTGTCCGGCCTACCTTAGTGGCCGGTGGCGACTCCAAGTTTTCACGAGTTTTCCCAAAACACGAATTCTCCCTATTTTATAAATAAATCCCTTTTTTAAAGAAAAATAGTGATAAGGCTCACATTTAACGGTTTCGGAGAAAAACCTTATCACAGCGTGGCGACTCCGCTGGGGACAAAAATTTTGTTTTTACAAAACAAAAAAGAGAGTTTAGTCAATAAAAATACTTGTTGCCTTTTAATCGACGGGAAATATTTAAAATTCGAAATGAAGTTAATAAGTTTTTCCTTTTATGAAAATTTGACTTGAATCATACGGACTTTAAGGGTTAGTGGCATTCGAATTAATTTTCCATTTAATTATTAAGGAAGTCACCGACATGTGTTGCATCATAATCATCAAGCTCTATACCTGAGCTACCCTTTTTTAAGTGAAAGTGAAACGCCCATACCCACGTGAGTATCCCTCCACGGGTCGGTAATTCACTTTCGGAATCCACGCCTTTTGACACGTGAGCAACCCTCCACGTCATTAGGTCGTGCTTTCCCTCGAACCGAAACCAGTTCGCAAGCCTGTAATGGGCCAGAATTGGGGTTCTTATTGCCTTAGTTGGTAATGAGATAGGTTCGGGTACCCTTTATTAGAACCAAACTCATGAATGAGAATTTAAGAAGCCCACCCCATTAGAGCCATGCGGATAACCCTAGAGTTTAGAGTGTCTAGGTTTTGTTTTTTTTCCTTGCTGATTTGTTGTATCTATGTTTTTTTTTTGTAAATATTTGATTCCCATTGCCTGCTTATTAATTTGCATTTATCTGTACGACTAACACTTCCATTTTTCTCCCCCTCCCATTTCCCCTTTTCCTCTTATGTTGCATATCATCATACCTTAGAGAGCACATTGGTTTGGGGATAGTCTGAATTGAAGGCGAGAGTTATGACGGAAATTGTGAGGAGCATGGATGAGAAGAACTCAGAAGTTCAAGTTTGGTCAGAAGGCGAGCAACAACATGAGGGCGACAGCATTACCATCGGTTTCAGATCAGGGATGGCAAATCAGACTTTCATGAATACGGAAATCAATGACGTGACCGCATTGAAGCAAATATGGAACAAGTGGGATTCTGAAGCCCGGACAGCTTTCAGGAATGAGTTTGGGGACATAGCTTATCTGTTGTATGTTCCGGTTGATCAGGCTTTACTACAGGCTTTGGTTGGATTCTGGAACCCCGCCTACAATTGTTTCACAATTGGAAGTATAGATCTAACCCCCACTATTGAGGAATATCAAGATCTCATCAATTGCAAAAAAGTGAAAGATGACCGAGTCTACTCGAAGAACAGTAAGTACAAGTCATTCCGAGCAAAGCTTGAGAAACTCTCCGGTACCTTGGCATCATGGGTAGAGCAACAAGTCGGGATGTGGAACAATAAGGAATACTTAAGGGTCGAGGGGATCTTATCCTTAGCATCGGTACTCCCAGCCGGAACAGTGCAACGTAATTTATTTGCTCTAGCGATTTACGGACTAGTCATTTTTCCTAAGGCTTTAGGCTTCATACACCCAGCAGTGTTGGACTTGTTCGATAAATTAGCCGATGGAGGAAATCCGGCTCCAGTTATCCTGTCAGAGACCTTCCAGTCTTTGAGATTTTGTCGGAAGCACGGCGGTGGCCGTTTCTTGGGTTGTCCCCAACTTCTCACAGTTTGGCTCTACAGTCATTTTTGGACGAATGCCAGTTTCTCGAGACCAGTCTACGACAGTAAGTTCTCAGCTTTGGAAGAGTTTCTTAAAAAGGAAAATTGGCCTGCTAAGCGGATAACGGTCGATTTACTTCAAAATTTGAACACTGAAGATGTGGTTTGGAGAGCCCCGTGGCTATCAGCTAGAAACATTCGGTACAGATGTGGGACGTACTCGTGGGTACCGTTGCTAGGACTGTGGGGACACACTGCCTATGCTCCGTTGATGGTCCTAAGGCAATATGGATCAAAACAGTTTGTGCCGGCCACCGATGGAATGAATGCCTTCAACGTGGATTATCAGAAAGAAAAGGGCTACAAGGGAAAGGTGTATGCCGCATCCTCAGCTTGGAATAATGCTAGACGAGTGAGGATTTTGAGCGCTCCTTATATGGTCACCCCGGAATATGAAGTGTGGAGGTTCAAGCACGTTGATGATAATGTCCCCCAGTTGGACCCAGATAAAAGGAAAGCCATGAGGGAAAGGTTGGCATCGCTTCCCACTGAAGCCGATTTGATGAGAGAACAGCTAGAAGAGGAACGAAAGAAGTATGAACGACTTGAGGAAAAGGCAAGTAGAGAGAGATTTGATTTTGAACTTGAGAAGGTACGGTACGAAGGGAGTCTCAAAGCATTGCAAAAGAAGAACGATGAGTTGCAGCTGGAACTAGGAATAGAAAAAGAGGAGATACAGAAACTACAAAGGATGAACAAAGGAAAAAGAGTTAACGAAGGAGGAGCAAGCTAGGGAGCTGAACTCCGACTCAAAGAGGAGAGAGCAAGGGCAGAAAACTACAAAAGGGGGTACCATGAGTTTAAGGACCATGTAGCCGCTTTAACTCAGGAAATGAAAAGTCTTCGCACCGAGTACACCTCGAAGCTCGAGAGGGAGGTAAATGAGAATGGCACTCTGAAGGAAAAGGTGAAGAATTTGGAGAGGTCTCTTCAAGCATAGGGGGTCAACCAGTAAGCTCAAGGCCAGTGAGTCGGAAAATCAAACCTTGAGGGATCGCATTGATGAGTTGGAGACCAAGGTGCAAGAACTAAAGGACCGCATTGAGAGCATGAGAGGGGCAATCCAAGTACGTCCTACACCTACTTTGGAGCAGTTACACTTTGCCGCCTTCACCATTTGGAGACAGGAGCAAGAATTGGCTCAGTGGGATGCACGGGTACGCTACATTGCCGAGAAGATACAGTTCCTAGCTGAAGACGCTACTGAGCTTCATGATAAGGTGGATGACTCCAACAAAGCGGGAGAGACGGTTGTGTGGATCCTTAGAGAGATCATGGACTTAGGAGCTAAGCTGGATCAGTTCGTGGAGGAAAGAGACTAGAAGAGAGAAGAAGGAGTTTCAGGATAGCTAGGCTTTGGTAGAAGTAGCTTAGGTTTTCTTTAATGTATTTAAGTTTCCAAAAAATTGTAACCGAGCAATATTCCAGTAAATATAAGCTGTTTGAGGAGGATATTTGCCAAACCCAGTGTTGCTCTCCATATTCATACATTATGCATACTTGCATGTTCACTTTAACATCCATGCACTGTATATTTATTCACACATACCATCTAACATCTCAAACTTAACTAAAGGGTTTCCCATTTCAGATAAACATTGCATTTTGCTACATTAAAATTACCAACCATTCCACACTCATACGGAACCCGGTCGCAATATCGGATAATGGAGGAAAGGTTAGCTAAGGTGGAACAAGGCCAGAAAGAGTTGGAAAACCGCTTGGATGGGGTTAACCGGAACATCAGTGATCAGATAGCACAGTCACAGGTATCCATCATCGCCCAGATGACCAGTCTGTTAACCAAGATGAAAGGGAAGGAGGGAATCTCTGCTGACAGTTCTCATGTGGAGGACCATGAGGGTGCTTCGTCTCACGCAAAGATCAACCCAGAAGGGACAGAGGCCGGAAAGAAAATATTTGTCAACCTTGGTGGGGCATCTGCCAGTCGCCCCGAAGGGATGACAGCAAGCCAGCCTGTGGACATAGAAGCGGATCAGGAGAATGAGGTCCCGGACCTTAGTTTGATGGAAGAAGTGGGAAGGGTCAGAATTGAGTTAGAGAAGAAATATGAGGAGAAGTTTCGGCTATTCGAAGAGAGGCTAAAGAACATCCAGCAAGGGGATGACGAAGGGGACAACGCTAGCGATTTGAGCTTGGTAGCAGACCTAGTGCTTCCACCTAAGTTCAAAGTCCCAGACTTCGATAGGTACGATGACACCACTTGCCCGTCTGCACACATTACAATGTACTGTCGCAAGATGGCTGCATTTATCAAAGATGAGAAGCTGCTCATCCATTGTTTCCAAGACAGCCTGACCGGCTCCGCCATTAGGTGGTACACTTCGCTCAGCCGAGCCAACATCAAGAATTGGAAGGATCTTTCCAGAGCCTTCATAGAGCAGTACAAGCACGTGACAGATATGACCCCGAATCGGATTATGTTGGAGGGAATGGAACAAAGGGCGAATGAGAGTCTGCGCCAATACGCCTAGAGGTGGCGGGAAGTGGCAGCCCAAATCCAGCCTGCCATCCCGGAACATGAGATCACCCCGATGTTCATCAATACCTTGAAAGGGACACTGTTCGACCGATTGATAAGTAGCACCACTCAAAGCTTTGCTGATTTGGTAAAGACCGGGGAGTCGATTGAGGTGGCCATTAAAAGCGGAAGGATAGACAGTGGGGAGAGTCACCGCAAGAATTATAAGAAGAAGGAAAGTGAGGTGAATACCGTAAACACCTATACGGCCCCGAAAAGTTTTACTCTTTCGGCGCCTCAAACTGCGCCAAGTGGCGGACAGAGTTCGGGTAAGAAGGAGGTTAGACATCCCAAGAAAGAGAATGAGAAACTGAGTTTCACTCCGATCCCGATGTCATATGCTGACTTATACGCTCACCTATACGAGGAAGAATTGGTCAGACCATACCACGTCACTCCCTTCAAGCCACCATTCCCTGCATGGTATGACGAGAAAGCTAATTGCGTGTATCATGGTGGTGTCCCGGGGCATTCGATTGAGAATTGCCTCGCTTTTAAGAAGTTTGTGCAGCATCTAATCAACACGGGGGTGCTACAGCTAGATGAGCCGAATACCACCACCAACCCCTTGCCCAATCATGCAGGACGGCGAGTCAATATGATCGAGGAATAGTGTCTCAGGAAGGCTAAGTCCAGTGTATCTGAAGTTAAGTCCCCGCTGCGGTGGATATTCCAACAGCTGTGTATGGCGCGGCTGATTGATCGTGGAATGGAGATTGTCATGAAGGGGTGTGGACCCTACTGTGAGTACCACCAGCGAGAGGGGCATGATATTCAGTGTTGCGGTGAATTCAGACAGGTGGTCCAAGGGTTGATGGATCGTAAAGAAATTGAATTCTTCGAAGGGGAAGAAGAGAAGAGGAGATTCGAGATATGCGCGTCCGATGACGCCAAAGTCAAGTTTGGTTTGGACCGACCCTTCGTTATACCTCGCAAAGTAAAGGGGAGTAGTTCGTCTGAAGGGGAAAGCCCCAGGCTAACCCCGAAATTAAGAATATCTTGCCCTAAGGCGTTTCCTTTCAAGGACGAGAGAAAGGTCCCGTGGAACTACACCGCACATGTTTCAGTGCCTGAAAATCCGATGAAAGGGGATGGTTTGTCTAACAAGGAAGAGACAAAGGAAGAGGATAATCAGAAGGAATCAAAAATGGAAGTAGAGAATGAGGTTGGGAACCTAACAAGAAGTGGGAGATGCTACGCACCGGATGCTCCCAAAGAGGCGGACCCGAAGGGAAAAGGGGGGCTGCCCGACCCTGAAACCAACAAGTTGTTTGGAGAGGACCCTCCTTCTAAGATCAATGAGCCAGTAACGGAGACTCAGGCTCAGGAGTTTTTGAAATTTTTGAAACATAGCGAGTACAACGTTGTTGATCAGCTCAGGAAACAGCAAGCACGGATATCAGTATTGGAACTGTTGCTAAGCTCGGAGAAGCACCGTGATGCACTCCTCAAGGTACTGAACCAGTCGTTTGTCCCAGATAACATTTCAGTTGATAAGCTCGACCGGATTATCAGCCACATCGTTGCGGATAATTTTATCACCTTCAGTGACGATGAGATCCCGGAAGGAGGAATGGGATCGACAAAGGCGTTAAACATAACCGTGCATTGCAAGGGGTATGTTCTGCCAGGAGTCCTTGTGGACAACGGTTCAACTTTGAATGTAATGCCAATGGTGACCTTACAAAGGCTGCCCATTGACAGCTCACACATAAAACCCTGTTTGAATTCAGTCAGAGCTTTTGATGGGACTCAGAGAGAGGTTGTGGGAAAGATTGAGGTGCCACTGCTGATCGGACCCACTGAGTATATAGTGGAGTTTGTAGTGATGGACATCAAGCCGACCTACAATTGTCTGTTAGGGAGGCCTTGGATTCATTCAGCTGGGGCTGTGCCTTCCTCTCTGCATCAGAAATTGAAGTTCATCATTGAAGGAAAGTTGGTGAGTGTGTCTGCGGAGCAAGATATTGTAGCGTCTGTAACTACCGATGCCTCGTACGTACAGGTTGGTGAGGGGGCAGTTGAGTGTGCTTTTAGAGCCCTCGAATTTATAAATGCAACATTTGTGGCGGAAGGAAGCAAGATCCCGCGCCCAAAACTGTCCAAGTGTACCAAGATGCAGGTATGGCAGACCTTAGGATGGGGAGCAAAGAAAGGAAGAGGATTTGGGAGAAATCTGCAAGGATGCCTATGTGTCAGAGGTGTCATTAACAAACAAGATAGGTTCGGGCTTGGACATAAGCCCACTTTTCAGCAAAAGAAGCTAGAATGGAGGAGGAAGGCCGAGCGGAGAATGGCTAGGTTGCGAGGAGAAGACATGCCATGGGAGCCCATTGTTTTTACTGATATAAAGAAGACTTTTACGTCCGGGGGGATCATCAACCCCGAACAGATGGTGTACGAGGCCAACGTGGAAGACGCTAAGCTTTGTGAGGAGGAAAAGCTTAGCGAGGCGCTAGAAGACATGGTCATTAATATGATATCACAAGATGATGGGAGTTCGGCCGACGCGACTGGAATCCGCCCTTGTCTCCTCGGAGAAACTCTTGGCAATTGGACTGCTCATGATGTGCCTGTAATCTTTAGGTCTGAGCCAGAGTAATACTCAGAAACCCCCCTATTTGCTTGTGCCCGTGAGCAATAGGGATCTTTTGTAAAGGGCATCTATGTTAATTCTACTCGTTTAAAATTCAATAAAAAGACGCTTTTTCCAAAAAATGCAAACATTTCATTCATTATTCATTCTATGTTTATTATTATACCTACTCAGTAAATAATATGTATATTCGGCCCCCAATACGCATTCTTTTCACAAATGTTGCAGGAACCCTATTGTTAACCTTGTCAATGATGCTGAATCTAATCCCGAGGTAGATTTCGAGCGACCATTGTATCTAGCCGAGATTGACGAAGAGGAGGAGGAGTATGAGATCCCCGAGGAGTTCCTTAGATTGATGGAGAGTGAGAATAGGCAAATAGTCCCTCATCAAGAGGAAGTGGAAATCTTGAATTTGGGGAATGAAGGTGAAGAGCGGAAGGAAGTCAAAATTGGCACAACCCTTTCGCCCTCGACAAAAATGGAATTGATAAATCTGTTGATGGAATTCAGGGACATCTTTGCGTGGGCTTACCATGATATGCCAGGCCTAGACACAAGCATTGTGGTGCACAAGTTACCGATTAGACCAGAATGCAAGCCAGTCCAACAGAAATTAAGGAGAATGAGAACCGACACTTTGCTGAAAATCCGGGATGAAGTACAGAAACAGTATCAGGCCGGTTTCTTAAAGGTAGTCGAGTACTCGGAATGGGTAGCCAACATAGTACCTGTCCCGAAAAAAGATGGGAAGGTTCGCATGTGTGTGGACTACAGAGACCTTAACAGAGCAAGTCCGAAGGACAACTTCCCTCTACCTCATATTGATACCTTGGTAGACAACACAACTGGTCATTCTTGGTTCTCCTTCATGGACGGTTTCTCGGGGTACAACTAGATAAAGATGGATCCTGACGACATGACCAAAACAACATTTGTGACGATGTGGGGAACCTTTTGCTATAAGGTAATGCCCTTCGGTCTAAAAAACGCCGGGGCAACATATCAAAGAGCCATGATATCACTCTTTAATGACATGATGCACAAAGAAATCGAGGTCTATGTGGATGACATGATAGCAAAATCCCAGACCGAAGAGGGGCACATTCAGAACTTGAAAAAGCTGTTCCAAAGGTTGAGAAAGTACCAGCTGAAACTCAACCCGGCAAAGTGCACTTTCGCCGTCACCTCCGGAAAGCTCCTAGGCTTCGTGGTTAGCAAGAAAGGAATTGAGATTGATCCAGATAAAGTAAAAGCTATCCAAGATCTCCCACCTCCTCAGACCCAAAAGGAAGTTCGGGGATTCTTAGGAAGGCTGAATTACATATCCCGATTCATATCCCAATTAACCAACAAATGTGATCCTGTCTTCAGACTGCTTCGGAAGAATGACCCCGGGGTTTGGGACGAGGAATGCCAAGAGGCTCTAGACAAGATCAAGAGGTACCTGACTAATGCCCCGATCCTAGTACCCCCGGCACCGGGAAGGCCTTTGATCCTGTACTTGACGGTCTTTGAGAATTCGATGGGATGTGTCTTGGGGCAACATGATGAGACAGGCAAGAAAGAAAGGGCGGTCTACTACTTGAGTAAGAAATTTACCGAGTGTGAAGCCCGATACCCGCAAATCCAGAAGTTGTGTTGTGCCTTGGTGTGGGTAACTAAGAGACTCAGGCAGTACATGTTATATCACACCACGTGGTTGATATCCAAACAGGACCCCCTAAAATTCCTGATGGAGATGCCGGCGCTTACAGGAAAGTTAGCCTGGTGGCAAATGTTGTTGTCTGAGTTTGACCTCATGTATGTAAGCCAGAAGGCAGTAAAGGGGAGCGCTATAGCCGATTTCTTAGCAAGCCGAGCTTCAGATGATTATGAACCCTTAGACTTCGACTTCCCACACGAAGACCTGATGTGTATAACTTTGGGGGAGGATGATGCCAATGAGGAAGGTTCATGGAAACTTTACTTTGATGGGGCATCTAACGCTTTAGGCCACGGAATCGGGGCGGTCCTAATTTCCCCGGAAGAAGTATATTACCCTTTCACCAGCAGGCTGGAGTTCTTTTGTACCAACAACATAGCTGAATATGAGGCATGCGTCATGGGGTTACGTGCGGCCATCGAAAGAAGGATAAAGAAACTCCATGTATTCGGGGACTCTTCCTTAGTAATCTACCAGCTAAAGGGTGAATGGGAAACCAGAGACCCAAAGTTGGTTAAGTATTACGACCTAGTTCACGGACTGATCAAGAATTTTGAAAAGATCAGTTTCACTCACCACCCCAGGGAAGATAACCAGATGGCAGACGCCTTAGCAACTCTGGCAGCTACCTTCAAGGCAAGCTTAGGTGCAGAGATGGAATCAATCAAGATGCGAACGCTGGAAATACCCGCTCACTGCTACAGCATAGAAGAAGAGGCCGATGGTAATCCATAGTACTATGACACTCTGCAGTACATCAGATACCAGACGTACCCCGCGGAAGCTAGTGAAAATGACAAGAGGACCATTAGGAGAATGGCAGCCAGTTATGTCTTGGACGGGGAAATTCTGTATAAGAAAGGAAAAGACCAAGTACTGATGAGATGCGTTGATGCCCGCGAAGCCAAGAATATTCTGGCAGAAGTTCATGATGGTTTGTGTGGAACCCATGCCAATGGTTTCTCAATGGCCCGAAAGATCATGAGATATGGTTACTTTTGGTCAACCATGGAGGGGGACTGTGTTGACTACGCCAAGAGATGTCACAAGTGTCAGGTATATGCGGACAAAATACATGCACCGCCCGCGCCACTGCACACCATGAATGCACCATGGCCCTTTGCCATGTGGGGAATGGACGTAATTGGCCAGATCCACCCCAAGGCATCTAATGGGCACCGCTTCATCTTGGTCGCCATCGACTACTTCACAAAGTGGGTAGAAGCCGCTTCCTATGCAAACGTTACTAGGAAAACGGTTTGCAAATTTTTGAAAAAGGAAATCATCTGTCGGTATGGGATGCTGGAAAGGATCATTACCGATAATGGCTCGAACCTGAATAATAAGATGATGGATGAAGTGTGCGAGCAATTCAAAATAAAACACCACAATTCCACAGTGTACCGCCCAAAGATGAATGGGGCAGTAGAGGCTGCAAATAAGAACATCAAGAAGATTATAGCCAAGACCACAGATACATTCAAAGACTAGCATGAGAAGTTACCATTTGCCCTGTTCGCGTACCGGACGTCCATACGTACCTCAACCGGGGCAACACCATATTCCCTAGTTTATGGTACAGAAGCAGTGTTACCTATGGAGGTAGAAATCCCATCCCTCAGAATACTGAACGAGGTGAAGTTAGAAGAAGCAGAATGGGTACAGGCTCGGTTTGATCAGTTGAATCTAATTGAGGAGAAGCGACTGAGGGCCATCTGCCATAGTCAAATGTACCAGAAAAGAATGATGCGAGCCTATGACAAGAAGGTCCGCCCGAGAGAGTTTCAGGCAGGAGACTTGGTACTAAGAAAGGTGCTATCCACTCAGAAAGATTCCCGGGGAAAGTGGATGCCTAACTGGGAAGGGCATTATGTGGTCAAGAAAGCTTTCTCTGGAGGGGCACTGACTCTGATGGAAATGGATGGGAAGAAGCTGGGCAATCCGGTCAATTCAGATTCAGTCAAGAAGTATTACGCGTGAAAAAAAATGGAGCGAAAACCCGAAAGGGCGCTTCAGGCAAAAAAAAGAAGAAGAAAAAAAGAAAGAAAAAAAAGAAAGAAAAAAAAGAGACAAAAACAAAAAAGAAAAAGGAGTGAAAACCCGAAAGGGCGCTCCAGTAAAAAAAAAACAAAAAGGTGGAGTGAAAACCCAAAAAGGCGCTTCACAAAACAAAGAAATAAAGAAAAGGAGGAGTCGGAGGGCGAAAACCCGAAAAAGGGCGTCCTTCGATTAAAGGGGGAGTAGAGAATTGAAGAGCGATGGCTGCAACAGAGCACCGATGAGTACGCGATCGGCAATCAAAACCTCCCAAAGTCCAGAAATAGGCAGAATGATGCTAGCAAAGGGTCGACCGATGGTTGATAGATTCCCACATCATTCACGAGGGAAATGCTTAGGCTATTGCATCATTTGTACCCCCCATACACGACACATGAACTTCTCATGAACTTTAAATATATTAGTAAATACCATTTAGCGTCTTCATTCATCTCTTTTCAAAGAATTACTCGAGCAGTTTAAAATAGACTTATGAAGCAAAAGATTTCTTGGTATTTCTGTGGTCTAACCTTTTGAACGCAGGTCAACAAGAAACAGCTAATCTGGCCCAAGGCCGGGCGAGTGACAAGGACGAAGGAAAATTCCAAACAGCTGACCGCGGCCGGGCCTTGATGAGATAAATGTCGCTCGAGCTAAAAAGGAGGAGAGAAAAAAAGAAAAAAAGGAAAAAGAGAAAATGAGGTGAAAACCCGAAAAGGCGCTTCATAAAAAATTAATGATAAATAAAAAAAAGAAAAAAAAAGGGAAAAAAGAAGATGGAGTGAAAACCCGAAAGGGCGCTTCATAAAGAAATAAAAAGAAAAAAAAGGAGAAAAAGAGGAAAAGAAAAGAGAAAGAAGAAAGAGGAAAAAAAACCCAAGTGAAAACCCGAAAAGGCACTTTGGGAAAGGAAGAAATCAGGGACTGTAGTCCGCGAAGGGGGTGCCCAGAGGAGCCAATGTTTAGACCTGAGTATGAGACAAGCGTCGGCTTGGAAGATGAAACAAGAAGCAAGAAGAAAGCAGCAGCAGAAGTCGTGACGCCCGCGGGAGGCATACTCATTCATGCATCATTATAGGCATACATGAGCTAGGTTCATACTAACACACGTCATCATGGCATTTTTTCCTCGACAGGTACACCAAGGCATTTCACCGTCAAAAAGGGGGACGGGCTTTAAACGAAATTCCAGAACTGCACCACCAGAATCTAAGAGCAAAAGAGCTTAAGGATTTCCGAGCAGAAGGGCTAGAGGGCCTGCTCAGTTTACGTCCCGTCAATGCTGTTCCATTCTTTGCCGCTCAAGGAGAATGAATCAGCCACGTCCTTTGCCGTTCAGGGAGGACATATCAATGTTGTTTAAGTTATCGAAGGTTTATTCTTTGCCGCTCAGGGAGAGTGAATCAGCCACGTCCTTTGCCGCTCAGGGAGGACATATCAATGTTGTTCCATTCTTTGCCGCTCAGGGAGAATGAATCAGCCACGTCCTTTGCCGCTCAGGGAGGACATACCAACGTTGTTTAAGCTATAGGAGGTTTATTCTTTGCCGCTCAGGGAGAATGAATCAGCCACGTCCTTTGCCGCTCAGGGAGGACATATCAATGTTGTTCCATTCTTTGCCGCTCAGGGAGAATGAATCAGCCACGTCCTTTGCTGCTCAGGGAGGACATACCAACGTTGTTTAAGCTATCGGAGGTTTATTCTTTGCCGCTTAGGGAGAATGAATCAGCCACGTCCTTTGCCGCTCAGGGAGGACATATCAATGTTGTTCCATTCTTTGCCGCTCAGGGAGAATGAATCAGCCACATCCTTTGCCGCTCAGGGAGGACAAACCAACGTTGTTTAAGCTATCGGAGGTTTATTCTTTGCCGCTCAGGGAGAATGAATCAGCCACGTCCTTTGCCGCTCAGGGAGGACATATCAATGTTGTTCCATTCTTTGCCGCTCAGGGAGAATGAATCAGCCACGTCCTTTGCCACTCAGGGAGGACATACCAACGTTGTTTAAGCTATCGGAGGTTTATTCTTTGCCGCTCAG
This sequence comes from Hibiscus tridactylites, assembly GCA_958450335.1. Classification (NCBI taxonomy): domain Eukaryota; kingdom Viridiplantae; phylum Streptophyta; class Magnoliopsida; order Malvales; family Malvaceae; genus Hibiscus; species Hibiscus tridactylites. Next base: position 95,936,920 of record OY288267.1, on the reverse strand, counting down.
GGAGGACATATCAATGTTGTTCCATTCTTTGCCGCTCAGGGAGAATGAATCAGCCACGTCCTTTGCCGCTCATGGAGGACATACCAACGTTGTTTAAGCTATCGAAGGTTTATTCTTTGCCGCTTAGGGAGAATGAATTAGCCACGTCCTTTGCCGCTCAGGGAGAATGAACCACTTAGGTCCCTTGCCGCTCAGGGAGGACCTACCAATGCCACCGACCATGTTCCTGCCACTTCAGAGGAACAAGCCACCCAAACAGGGAAGTTGGACAAAATTAGTGCTTATAATCTTTGCTTTGTTCTTGTTTCACAAATACAAGCAAAGAGGGGCAACTGTAATCACTAATTTTGTCCGGGCTATTTAGCCCTTAAGTATACTTAAATAACATAGGGCTTTATTTAGCCATGTGGGGCTTTATTTAGCCATATTGGGCTTTGTTTAGCCATGCTAGGCCTTATCAGCCATGTCGGGCTTTACTTAATCACATTGGGCTTTGTCTATTCATGTTTAGGCTTTAATCTATTAACATAAGTATATACATATTATTTTTAAAATGTTGGGCTATTAACCTTCTAATTACCACCTATTATCTACTATCCATTTTATTATTGTTTATACTAATATTACTATGTACCGTCTCACTTATTTGTTTATTTATTACTATTGTTGATTGCTATATATGAAGGTTGTTAACATATTATTGAAGGGGTATATTTAATACTAGTATTACATTGATTCGAATTAAATGAAAGAAAGAAGAGATAATACCGAATTACGTATACATATATGGACACTTGGTAAATATAAAACAAACCCAAATAAATAAATAAGTCTAATATAAATATACAAAGCCCAGAGTGTTTTATTTAAATGAGTCCAAATAAATATACAAAGCCCAAAGTGTTTTATTTAAATGAGTCCAAATAAATATACAAGGCCCAGAGTTTTAAACAAGCCCAAATAAATATACAAAACCCAATCTGTCTGAGTACAGACCCGGTTGGCCCAAAATGGTTACGGGTCCAAATCCGGGTAGGGAAACCCTAACCGGTTTTCACATGTTGCAGCCGCCCCCCAATCTAGGCCATTGGATCAAAGGGACATCAGACGGCCCAGATCGTTTGCTCGCAGAAGCCCTAGATCCCCATCAGCTGATGATCCCGCGCCGCCAAGAAGCTGAGCCGTCAGATCACAATCTCGATCTGACGGTCCGGATGCCACGAGACGCAACACGCGCCCACGCGCGACGCCTCAGATCCCCACTCGCGCGCGTGAAGCCCACGCCCGCCCCTCCAGATTCATCCGAGCGCTCACCACATCTCCTCCGTCCGTCCCAACGGCAGATCCGACGGCCACGTCAACGCCGTACGACATGCAGCAAATGAAACGGTTAGCAAAATACAAAAGAAAGCAAAAAAAAGAAATACAGAAAGGAATCCTCAAAAGAAACCAAATGCAGCAACGAAATGACAGAGAATAACAGAGCCTTGCATGAATCCGGCCAAAAACACAATACGAACCAATAGCCTTTTTCATCATATTAACCAATATATAAAATCAGTCGAAATTCGGGCTATAAAACCGAATCGACAAATCATTGTAAGGGATTCGTGAAACTCCCAAGAACAAAGCACGAAGAGCAATCAAAACCAGAACCATTCAGGTAACCCATTATCGCCATTGCATGTAAAAAAAAGAAAAGAGATCGAATCGGAAAACCTTTTTACCTTTGCATTTTTTGGTCGTCTTCGAAACCGAGCCTTCCTTCTCACGACAATAATCCCGACCGTTCACCGGCTGTAACGGGTGCATCGGAGAAAGGGTTCGTAACCCCCCTCCTTTCTGCGGTTTCGAAAACCCCCAAAAAGGATTTCACAGAGACTAGGGTTTTGTTTTTCGGGTAGTTCGTTTAGGTTTTAGGGAGTAAAAGGGAGGGCTTTCGTTGTTTCAGGTCTGTTTTAGGGTTAAGATCGTCGGTCGGACGTGGTTTTAGGTCCGCCGGACGGTAACTAGTACCGGCCGACGTTCAATAACAGGAGAGGGTTTAGGTTAAGCAAAAGAGACGGCCGCGGGGAGTTTAGGTGGTTTATATAGAGTTTTAGGTTTATTTTTTTGGGTAATTAGCCGGTTTAGTCCCTCTGCGTCGGGGTATTAACGCCATAGGGGTCGCCGCATGGTCAAATTACGTCCTAGGTCCCCCGTAGTCTGAGTCGGTTCATCTTTTAGTCCCCATATCGAGTTTTTAGGGGTTATTCACGCGTTAGGTCCTCCCCTTGTTGTCCCGTGTTCAATTGAGTCCCCCACAGTAGCCGGTTATCTTCTTTTAACCCCCTGTTTTTGCTTTTTTTTGCAATTTAGTCCTATTTCGAACCCTTTTTATTTAATCCTTTATCTGCCTAATGTGTTATGCATGTGTTTTAAATTAAATTTTTTAGGCCGTGTTATTTACCTTTTATTTGTGTAAATCGAATATATGCTTGTTTATCCATTTTTTAGTTTAGTGGGTCCCGTTTGGCTCATATGTGTTAAATAGTCATCGTATCGAATATATGTATGCTTTTTGGTGTTCATTTGATTTAAAAACATCTAAAATTATTAGATTCTCACGGTAGTTTCGAATAAATAAAAATGAATCGAGTATGTCACCATTTTAAGCTAGTATATAAAAAATGGGCTAATTTTAGTCTCTTGAGTTAAGTTAATTAGTTAGTGGGCCTTTGGGCCTTAGAATTTAGTTTAATTAATTAAATTGGGCCTTTTCCTCTTATGTGTTTTAATGGTATGCATATATATATGTGTTTGCATTTCATTCGGCCCAACATGTGAGTGCATTAACCGGACCTAAAAATCAAACTCTAGAGGGGTATTAATTAACCTCGGTATCCGAAAACGACAGTCCTATCTTAATGGATGTCTATCGGATACCCGGGTTAATTTTCACCGCCTCCAGGTAAGCGAAAGTGTAAAATTTGAAAATAACACGCATCATCCCTTATATGTTCGCATCATGCATAAAGGTGACGTACGGGATCCGAACCCTAAACTAACACGGCAGTTAGCTTTATTTGATGTCGGTTTAGTCTTTGGTCTGGTGTACCGTCATCCTTTTTAATTAAATGATTAATTAATTCTAATGTCGTTACTCGATAAATTCAGTATTATTCGGGTTACTTTTTTATAAAAGGGTAATTATTAAAATCATTTCAATTTTTAAATAGTTTCTATCGGTTAAAAGCGACAAGTAATTTAGTACCGATTTCCGGGCGTGATGGGGACGCTAACCCTACCCCACGCGTAACCAACTCCCGAACCCATTTTGAGACGAATCTCTGGTTTTCATGGTGTCCGGCCTACCTTAGTGGCCGGTGGCGACTCCAAGTTTTCACGAGTTTTCCCAAAACACGAATTCTCCCTATTTTATAAATAAATCCCTTTTTTTAAAGAAAAATAGTGATAAGGCTCACATTTAACGGTTTCGGAGAAAAACCTTATCACAAACGGCATGCGCGAATAATGGGGCCAGCTGTTACGCGGTTTCTGACGCGTCTGTCATGCGTTCCCGTGTCTGTTGCGCGTTTGTTACGCGTTTGCGTGTCTGCCGCGACAGCGTGTTGACAAGCTGGATTTTCCACGTCTGTCGCGGCAGCTGTAACGACAGGCTCCTAGTTTGGGCTTTTTGGGCTGATGGAAAGATGGTGGGTTGAATTCACTTCTCCTCTTCTCCTTGTCTCCTTTATTTCCTAAAAAGAATAAAAACAAAAACTTAGTTCCTAAAAATAAAATAATTCTAATTACCTAATATATATAAATAATAAATAAATATAAATATAAAAATAAAAATAAACTTAGGTTAAATTAGGGATGCCATGAGGGGCATCTCCTAAAGTAACCACTTCCTACATTCTTGTGGCTTCAGTCCCCTAATAATGCTTCAATCTTTGTCTGTTGACTTTAAATTGGTGCTCGTCTTTTAAAGATCTGATTGTGATGGCACCATGAGAAAAAACCTGCACCACTTGGAATGGGCCGGACCATCTAGATTTTAGCTTCCCTGGGAAGAGTTTCAACCTAGAGTTGAACAACAACACAAGCTGCCCTGGGCAGAACTGTCGTGGCAGCAACTTCTTGTCATGCCACTTCTTTGTCTTGTCTTTGTAAATTCTTGCGTTGTCATAGGCCATTGCTCGAATTTCTTCTATCTCATTCAAATCAAGTAGCCTTTTCTGTCCTGCCTTTTCCAAGTCCATATTCACTGCCTTGATGGCCCAGTATGCTCTGTGCTCAATCTCAACAGGTAGATGTCATGTTTTCCCATAAATCAGCCGGTAGGGTGACATTCCCAATGGAGTTTTGAATGCTGTTCTATATGCCCATAATACATCATTGAGGTGTAGAGACCAGTCCTTCCGAGTTGGCTTAACCATCTTTTCAAGAATGTTCTTAACCTCTATGTTGGATATTTCAGCCTGTCCATTGGTCTGAGGGTGGTATGTTGTTGCAATCCGATGTTTGACACCATACTTTTTTAAGGCAGCAACTATAACCCTATTGTCAAAATGCCTCCCTTCATCACTGATGATCGCCTTGGGGATGCCAAATCTGGAAAATATGTTTTTATGCAAAAACCTCTGAACCGTCTTGGCATCATTTTTCTGAGTAGCGATCGCTTCAACCCATTTGGACACATAGTCTACTGCTAGGAGGATATATAAGTTCCCGCATGATGCTGGGAATGGTCCCATAAAATCAATCCCCCAAACGTCGAAGATCTCGACCTCATGAATGTTCTGCAGCGGCATCTCATGTCTCCTTGAGATGTTTCCAGTCCGTTGACATTTGTCACAGTTTTTGTAGAATGTCTGGGCATCCTTGAACAGTGACGGCCAACAAAATCCTGACTGCAAAACCTTGGCAGCAGTTTTGTTACTGCCTAAGTGTCCTCCATATTGTGAAGCATGGTAGTGATGAAGCACAACTTCCTGCTCATCTTATGGTACACATCTCCTGATAACTTGATCTACACAATATTTGAAAAGAAGAGGTTCATCCCAATAATAATGCTTAACATCATTTTGGAACCTCTTTCTAGCTTAATAGTTAAGGTCAGGAGGAGTTATTCCGCTAACTAAATAATTAACGAAATCAGCATACCAAGGGAGTTCAGAAAACTTACCTGCCGCCATGGCTGTCGCGACAGTGCTTGTGGCAGCGAACAGCTGCTCGTCACTGCCGTGACAGTCTTCTAAATGGCTGCTGGGGCAGTGGCCAATTTTGATGTCATGACAGTCCGACCTGATGCAGGGTTGGTCAAGGATAACTTCAGTGATAGCCTTGCATTCTTCTTCCGCATCAGCATGTTTTATTGCTTGGAGAACATTCAGCTTGATCTCTTGATCGTTTACTCTCATAGTGAGTTCTCCTTTTTCCACATCAATCAGTGATCTTCTTCTGGCTAAGAAGGGTCGCCCCAGGATGATTGGTGCATTCTCATCTACTTCACAATCTAAAACAAGAAAGTCAGCATAAAATATAAATTTATCCACTCTTACCAGGATATCTTCTATATTTCCTTCTGGATGAACGTAAGAGCGGTCTGCCAGCTGCAGTACGACTGTTGTGGGTCGAGCTTTTCCAATACCTAACCTCTGAAACACAGATTTGGGCATTAAATTTATACTAGCACCTAGATCACAAAGTGCCTTACCCACAAATTTATCTCCGATTATGCATGGTATTATGAAGCTCCCAAGATCCTTCTTCTTCTGGGGTGGATGCTTGTGCAGAATACTCATGCATCCCTCTATCATTTTAACCGTTTCAAATTCCCCAAGTCTGGATTTCTTTGACATGGCATCCTTGAGAAATTTGGCATAACCAGGCATCTCCTTTATAGCATCTAATAGCGGAATATTAATGTGAACCTTCTTAAAAATATCATAGATCTTCTTAAGCTGGGACTCATGTTACAATTTCTGTAACTGCCGAGGAAAAGGAGGTGGGGGACGATAATCAGCAATGCGTCCTTCCCACTGCATTCGGATTTGAGGAGGCTTAGGTTCTTCATCCTTCTCCTTTGTCCCTTCCGCTGTCGTGACAGGTTCATCGGCAACAGGTTGTTTGTTGTCTGCCGGGGCAGCGTTCTCGGTAGTCGAGTTTAGGGCTGGTTCCTTAACTGATTCAGCTTCCTTCTCCGGCCCTGGTAATTTCTTCCAACTCCTTGTTGTGATGGCTTTGCACTGCTCATGTGTGGGTTGTCTAGCGTTTTTAGTATCGCTAGGAAATCCCCCATTCTGCCTCGGTTTAATATGCTGGGAAACCTGACCCATCTGTGTCTCCAATGATTTCAGAGTAGCTTCATGGTTAGTCATCCGCATCTCTGTTTTATCCATGAATGACTCAGTCTTCTTGACGAAGTGATTCATGTTCTCAATGTAAGTTCCTGTTTGAGACATAAACGTAGCCAAGGTCTGCTCCAGTATACTAGTCGTGGCAGCTGGTGGTTGTTGTGGCTACTGCTGTGATTGCTGCCGAGTCAGTAATCTAGGTCCCCCTGATTCTGAGTGTTCTGTGCTTGAAGATTCAGGGCATTGTTAGGGTTGCTCCAAGAGAACTTGGGATCCTTTCTCCAGTTGGGATTGTAGTTGTTGGAATTATAGTTCTATTTGTTGTAGTTCCCAACATACATCCCTTCCTCTAACTGTAGCGGACAGTCCTCCGAACTATGATTCCCATCACAAGTTTCACATAATTCTTCAGCGGAGTAGACATGTTGTGAATCTTTCTTCAAGAGCTTTTCCACTGCCTTTGTGAGATATGCCGCCTATATTTTTAGGGAACTGTCGGCCTCATAATCTTTCATAGCTAGTACTCGTTTACCCCCTCTTCTTGTTGTAGGAAACTGTTCCTCGTTCTTTGCCAGGTGTTTTAATACTACCATTGCTTAATCTGGATCTTTGTCCAACATCAATCCATTCGCTGCTGAAGCAATTCTCATACGAGTCTGTAAGTTGGAAGCATTATAAAACTTAATTACCTGATGCATTGGGCAATTCCTCAGTAGAGTGGTAAATCTGTCCCACGCCTCGTGCATTGGCTTGTCATCTTCCTGTTGAAAAGTAGCAATTTCGTTACGTAATCGCTCAGATAAATGTGAAGGATTAAAACGAGACAAGAATTCACGAGTTAAATCTGCCCAAGTTCGTATTGAACCCGGCGTTAGTTTATTCCACCAAGTTTTTGCCCTGTCCCTCAATGAATGAGGGAATAACCAAAGCCTCAGTATCTCTGGATTTATTCCTGGTAGTCTAAATGAACCACAGATTTCCTGAAACATTTTCAAATGCTCCCTAGCATCCTCTGTAGCAGCACCACTAAATTGGCCAGCATTGTTAATCATGCTGAACATGACAGGTTTCAGCTTGAAATTCTCAGCTTCCACATCTGGCAGGGTGGTTTCTAGTTCCACATGATCATTGATCATGTAGTCTCGGCATGACCAGCGTGCGGCAGCGGTAGGAGGATCGGTAGGTTGTCTGTTCCTTCAATCTCCGACAGGATCTTCAAGACCTTGAGGATTCCCTTGGTTGTTCATGGCATCTGACTGTTATTCAAGGTATTCGTTTCTGGCTAATACGAGTCGGATTCAGTTCCTAAGATTGCACGAGCGTTCGATTTCAGGATCTATATGATACTCAGGTTCCTTTCCTCGTCTCGATCTGCGGATAAACAGAAAACCTTGTGAAAGCACAGGTTGAACAATCCAAGAAAGAAAACAGAAAAATAAAAAGAATGTGCAGTAAAAGGGTAGGGTAAAGATATGTTGCCAGTCCCCGGAAACGGCGCCAAAAACTTGTTGCGTGTAAAAGTGTCTATCGCAATGTAGTGCAAGTGTACACGACGCAAGTAGTAAAGTGATACGTAAGTATCAGATATCGTCTCCACATGGACTGAGTTAATAGCTTCAACCTTAGTTTTCTGCACGAAAGGGAAAAGAAAGAGTTTAATAGTTGTCACGAAATAATAAAGAAGATTGAAAATAAAAGAGTAAAATATTTAGGGTAAAGAATAGGCCGGTATTGATATGCTCCGTAGTGCAGGTGTTGCAATATCTAAGACTTCTCTGTTCTGTTGTAGCGCCTGTCGCGGCAGCACCTGTTGCGGCAGCGGTCTGTTGTTGTCGCGGTAGCGACCACACAACTCAACACTTCAAGCTTGGCAAGAATCCCTGCTATGCCTTGGCCTATCCCTAGGTCCAAGTCTGTCGATAAACACGTCTTTGATGATACCTCCCGGCGTGAATCGAAGGATGAACACCGAAGTTGTTGAATTATTCCTTAGCCACTTAACCTCGTCCTACCCTAGGTCCGAGATAGTTCAACCATAAACTGGAGAACCCGTACTTATTCCTTTCGTATACTTAACTCTCCTAATATTAAGTAAATGTGTAATCTCACAATGCTCTCACGATACTCTTGCACGATGTTGAAAACCAGAATAAGCAAACTTGAAGTCTATTTTATTGAACAAAGAAAATCCTAAAACAATGCAATCCTTGCAACTACTTTACAGAATCAACCCTTAGCCCTAGGGGAAGTTTAGAACATGATGTGAAGGGGAAAACGACTAGGATTTAGGGGAAGAAGGCTAGAGAGTAAGATATCCTTTCCTAGGTCGAATTACATGCCTTTATATAGGCCTTGGGTTCAAGTTTTCTAATATGGCAAGAATACAAGTTTAAACTAAAATACAACTCTATTAAAGACTAAATCTTCAGAGCATATATCTTTAATTCGTCATTCCTTCTTGCTTGGAGTTTATTCCTTGAACTTTGGGCTTGGCCTTCATTCTAATCTAGGGCTTGGAAAAATATACGAGTGCTCCACGACAGACCGGCTTAATTTTCTCTTTCTGTCGAGGCCCACTTCACTTCTTCCCTTCACCATTGTTGTCGTCCTTGGCTGCCACGGCAGCGGCCATGGCAGCATCGTCCTTCTCGTCTGCAGTCCAGTTCTAGCTCCGCTTCTTCACTGCACAGCATCTGCTTCTCCACTGCCCTCCATCCGTTACAACAGCTACCTGCAAAAGCAACCAATTTCAGTAGAAACTGTGCCATTTGATATAATTGTGATGTATAAATGAAATCTATCCTAAATGCGATGAATTATGCTTGAATGCAGCAGAAATATAGGTTAAATAGGGGGTAAAATATAGAAATTTCACACACTCAACATGGTGCTTTCCATTTTGATGTGAATTTGATCAAACAACGTTCAACCATTTTTATGTCATTGGTGTAACATTGTTCTTTAACACCGCTTTAAGGTGATGTGCGTACATCCACATAAGAGGTTTATAAATTGGTTAATGTATTTTGGTATGGCTTGAATCAAGATAAAATCAAAAGAGGTATGTTTCTTCAATATGTTTATATTGAGATCAATTTTTATTTACGTTATTCTATTGGTGAAAGCTAATATTTTTAACCTTGTTTTGAGTTTTACATGTATTTAAATGACTTGGAAAGAGACGTGATCTAAAGGGATTATGAGAAGTTGTCTCGTTCATTTGCTATGTCTCCATCGTTCTCGAAAGGAAAATCATTATCGGTAAAATCTATTTTCCCCTTAAACTATGATTTTAAAGTGCGATAAATCATGGTGAATTTAAATCTATAAAAAGATTGTTATAAAGTCTATATTTGCTTGAAAGCAATATTTCTTCTTCGTCGAAAAACTCGACCATAGACTTCTCCCAATTTCAAGTTACGAAAATTCGTCTTGATCCAAAAAATTTATGGGACGCATTCCCTGAAGTGAATGCAAAGCATGATGTTTATTCCATGCGATTATCAATGATGGGGCATTCTCTGAAGTGAATGCAAGCATGATGTTTATTCCAAGCGATTATTGGAACTATTTCATTCCCTGAAGTGAATGCAAACATGGTAAATCATTATTCAATTAGAGACATAATTTCGATATAATCCAAGTATATTGGCTAGACATCCCATTCTGCGAGGCTATCAAAGGAGGTTTTTAAAGGACCTTGTGGACATGTTTAACAATGTCGCGTACGAGGATTAAATCTTTGTTCTCTGTGAAAAAGGATATGTGAAAAAGATTCAAAGGCCCACTGGCTCTACTCCATTCTCTAAAGTGAATGTGAGATTATATTATGGAAAGAATAAAAGCCACATTAGAAGTTGTGGTCGTGGTCGAGGCTATGAATATAGACATGAAAAATATGGTCATTTTAAGAATACTTCTACCCACCAGTAGTGAGGTTATAAGGATGACAAGAGTGATAAAGATCATTCTATTGAAGTAAAACTCTTCTTATTACTAATGCGATGTTATAAATCATTGGTCTCGTACGTGTTGTACATTGAAAAATCAAGAATCATTGAATGGTAAAGGAAAGAAAATAGAAGCAAATTTTGTTTGCGAAACATGACGAAGATGATACTGGTCCAACTTTATTTGGACATTGTTGGTCCAACTCTTTTGGACGTTGTTGATTTTCTTATAACCCTCGAAAGAAATAAATCATCTTCTAATTATTCTCATAACTTTGAAGAGAATTATTTATTTATTTTACTTTATGTTTATTTATTTTACATACATTAATTATTTACGTTTTATATTTATATTTATATTTATATATTATGATATTTATTTATTTTGTTTAACATGATTACTTGTCAAATACAATATATAGTGACAATTTATGCTCAACATAAGCATAATATATATTTTTCCATTTAAATGCAAGGGAATAATGTGAGTACTATATCTCAAAGTACTAAAAATATTGATGCTCTAGAAGAGCAATAAATTCTTGAGAGAAAGCACATTATGAAAAGTGCAGAATTGCGAATATTGCAATAATTACCGCTAATGGTAATAATATCGTCACCACTATAAGTGAAAATTTTAAGAGAGCAATATGAGTTCGCAAAATATCCCATTGGGAATTATAGATAACATATGTTATCAATTGACATTTGAAATAAGCCAATATAGATATAAGTTCTGGTAGCCAAAAAGTCAGTTGAAAGCTCTAGAAGAGCTATATATTGCTACCAAAAGATAATTTCAATTGAAAGCTCCGAAAGAGCTAAATATATTCCTATTTAAAGGAACAATTTTGATGGTCGTACTAGACATGTACGAGTGAGATTGAATTACATGTTATGGTAAACGAGAAGTTTACAAATTCAGAGATATATACATATATATAGTTGGCATGATCGGTTAGACCATCCTGATCAATAATGGTGCAGAAATTATTGAGATTTACATGCACATGCATTTAAAGAACATATAGTTCTTGTGGTACTTATTCTCAAAGGAATAGATTAAATTCCACTTATTAAAGAACGTGAAGTTCTTATGTTGCTTAAAGGAATTGATTAAATTCCACTTACTAAAAGAACCTGAAGTTCTTGTGTTGTTTGTTCTCAAAGGATATAGATGATCCCACTTACCAAAAGAATTAGAACTTAGAGTTCTTGTACTGAAGTTAAGACTGTATGTCTTGCATATCTGAACGAAATATGGGCCCATGTATCCACAAATGTAGAAAGTTTTATATGATTTTAGTAGATGCATCTACATTGTTTTATCGACTTACAACCAGAAGTTTGTGAGATTGATTCTAAAAAGATTCAGATTATGCAGTTAGACTATTCGTCTTGAAAAGCTAGTGGGTTTATATTTTAGGTTATATCGGTTGTTACAAAGCCTATTGATTATGAAAAATACGGTTTAGCAAATTTTTAATTGGATGCCTCCTATTTAATAGCTAAACTGTGAGAACAAAACATTTATTATTTATATGGTATTTCCATAGAGCAACACTTATACGCATCAAGCAACGAGTTATAATAAACTCCTCATTATGATTTGACTTTTGGTCAGAAGTCGTATTTCCCATTTTTTGAATTTTTGAATGTGCGATATATAGTTGAATTGCTCCAGCATAACGCACAAAATGGGCAAGTAAAAAGGGTTGAGAATATATATTGAGTACGAGTCTCCTTTTATGTTTAAATTTTATTTCCAAGCTAAGCCTCTGGAGTGACATCTTCTCACTTTAGAGATGTGATTCCTAGTAAGTCAAGGAACTTCTTAACCATAAATCCGGGCTTATGGGATTGATGTAACAACACATGGTAATTGGTTTGAAAGGCTAGATACCATTCTAATCCTCGAGGGATTTCTTAGTTCATCCAATGAAGAATATTCTCCCTGGGTGTAGACTTTTTAAGGAACTTTTTGGGTTTACTAAGTCCCATGCCGGAAGAAGGAAATCCACCTGTAGAACTAATGTTTTGATATAATAATTGAAAAATGTTATGGACTAATTTGAAAAGAATTTAAAACTTGGTTTTAAGTCCAAACAACTTGAATTTATGTTTGAGGTATTTTAAGAGGTTTTTGGCAAAGATTTTTCATGTTTTAAACAGCCAAACTTGTATTTTCAACGTCCCAGTATCGATATGGTTGTACCCGTACCGATGCCATTTTGCCTCAGTTTGGCCACTGTCAAAACCCGTATCGATACAAGGGTTTAGTGTATCGATACGGAGAGGGGTCGTTTCGATACGCCACGTCAGCGTACCGATCCCATTTCAACTACCCCAACGGCTATTTCCCAACGACCATTTAAATGTGCACCCGTACCGATACGCCTTCAAGCGTATCGATACGCCTCAGCTGGCAAGAGCTCAACGGCTAGTTCCTATGAAGGTCGTATCGATACCGTTCCACGTGTATCGATACTGGTAGCTGCAGAAGTGCATTTATGAAGGGAAATAAAGTCCTCAACGGCTCCAATTTGATCCCAACGGCTAGTAACGGGCACAAACTCAATTGGGAGTATAAAAGGGACCTCCAAGCATCAAGAGAAGGCTAATGCTCATATTGTCAAACAACAAATGATCAAGAAATTGTCTTAGTGCTTAATTTGTCATTTCTTGTATAGACAAACACTAGTGAGCCAAAATTGTCAAATTTGCTCAAGTGTTTTAGGCTTTGGGTGAGTGCTTCATTGTGCAAACAAACACCTATTAGAGGGTTTAAGTTTGCTTTCATTGTCTCTTTGTAAAAGAGGGTTTTGATCAAGGCTTTGGGTAGAAGCTTGATCGGTTGTAAGGGTTTCCTCCTAATCCTAGAAAAGGGGACGAATCAATTAGTGGATTGATTGTGAAATCCTTAGTGGGGAGCTAAGGTAGTGGATGTAGGTGCTTGTTAGAAGGCCGAACCACTATAAATCATTGTGTCTTTATTCTTTCTAGCTTCCTCAACCCTTCCACCCAAAAATCCATCTCTCCACCACTTGGTGAGCTAGTTTGGTTGATCGAATCGAGCCCCTAAAATCCCAACACCACCCATTACTACTGGAGTGAAAGAACATCTCCTTCAATATACGACGTATGAGGTGACTATGCCACAAGCATCAGCCGAGAAGGAGTTTCTTTTTGAGATCTACTTTTCTGGTATGCCGACCTGGGGTTCCTTTTTATGTTCAAGACTGTGTGGGCAATAGCAAGCTCAACTCAAGACGAGAAAGAACTCTTTTCGTTCCATGGGGAAGGAGTCTGATAGAAGATAAAGCAAGTTGAGGTTTATATATAGCTCTTTCTTACCATAATTGATGTCCGAGGAAGGAAGCAAGGATAAATAGGAGGGATAGTCTGCTACAAGATAGCTAGTTTTGGGGCTTTCGACATAAAAAAGCCTATCCGGCTTGGCTTCGCTATCGCTCAATGGAAATAGCCATTCCGCCCATTTCGTCGAGATAAACAAGACGCATTCTATCATAACTCGTTCCTGCCAAGAAAAAAAGTGCAGCCTTAAACATTAATTGGAGAATCATTTATGACATGATTTTTCTCAACATCAGAGGGAGATAATAATCAGCTGGATTGAGAAAAATGAATTATCATTATCTAGATCTTCGTATATGAACTAGAAGTTCATAAAACAATTCATGTTATTACATGTCAGCTGCCAGACATATTTACTAACCTAATAAGAGTAATTAAGTCTCATATACCAACTGAAATGCTCTAAGTTTAAATTACATGTTAGAGCGAGAGAATGTAAATCATGCCTGAAGCATGATAGTTGAAATGGTTCCAACGATCAAGATTCTCGTAAATAGAAAGTAATATGAGATGATCATATATTGGAGGCGGGTGCTCCTGGAAAGACCCAAGACATGACTAATAATAAAACTCTTGAAAAGTTTCAGGTACCTGAAATAAAGATTGAAATCTTGAAGAGATCTCGATGAGTTATGTCATTACGAGAATGGAACCATAAAATTGGAAAGTTGTCGACAACGATTTTACAAACAATTTTACATAAAATACTTCTATAGAAGTAAAGAAAGAAATTGAAGATCTTGTATAAAATCTATCCAGAAGTATAGATATTGAATTGGCCGATGTTGAAAGACGCTTTGAACTTCTAAAATAGAAGTATTTGGACCAGCAGTCCAAACACCTAAAGGTGTAATGCAAGTGAGGCACAAATAAGTAGTCGTAAATTCGACTTGAACTATGATTTATGAAAAGTTTTAATTACTTCATGGTGGATGCAATTACTTTGGCAGAAGTATAGATACTTACATGTCTCATGAATATTTTGGCGCATTTGGTATAATCGCCTTAGTGAATACTAATTGAGAAAATACTATAAGAATGATCAGATTTCCTTATGTATTTTATGAAGGAGTTTGGATCAAGATCCATTATGATAATTTTAGAACTCCTAAAGAGCTTCAAATTGGAAACTCATGAAGTACTTTCAATACAAGTACTTGAATCTTGACATCAAGTTTATCTCGACCTGAAGATCGTACATTTTTATATATTTCTTTTGTCTATGAATAGACATAAGCTGAAAGAATCTTAAAGAAGATTCAATATGAATATAGCATATCTATTGAGTATCCCAATAGTTGTAAGATTGTTGGATATGAATAAAGATAATTATATCTTTTCTTGGTCTTGAAGCACTATATATTAGTTGGTCAAGAAATATCTTTGAATATACAAAGATCATTACATTTAGATCTTCAAACATTCGTTGATGCCTCCTCAAATGTCGTAGAAATAATTATTATGAACGAGGCAAGCCAAAAAATGTGTTTGGCTAAGACCATTGACCCAACATATCCAGAAGATATGTGATTTACTTTCACAAGATATGATACAAATGCTATCTTGTGTAGAGATAATGGAAGGTGGATACATCATGGAAAATATTAATCCAAAGTTTCATCCCCCGCTATCTTTAGAAAATAGTATTCAAGGTTGAATTATGAAGATTCAAAGATCTTTAGTAGTGTTTTCATGAGGGGGAGTAAATACGTGTTGCACTCTTTTTCCCTTGACCGAGGTTTTGTCCCAATGGGTTTTCCTGGTAAGGTTTTTAATGAGGCAACATGTTATGCGTATCAAAGATGTGTGTACTCTTTTTCCTTCACTAAAGAATTTTTTCCCATTGGGTTTTTATCTTAGTAAGGTTTTAATGAGGCACATTATCTACATAGACATCCAAGGGGGAGTGTTATGAATATTTATATATGTGGATGTCTATCATGATTAGAACTTTATCTAAGGAGATTGATTTACTTTATCATTAGGAATATTATCTCATTTAATTAGAGTTCAATGTAATATGTACTTCTTATGCCTATAAATAGATGACTTGATGAAGGCATTGTACACAAGTCTATATTTGAGAATAATACAAATCTCCCTCTTTCTCTTATCTCTTTGCTCTTCCATTCTTGTTCTTTGTTCTTATTCTTGTTCTTTGTTATTTTATTCACATCAGATTTAATTATTTCACAATAATTGAAAAAATATTTCAAATTTTTTAAGTTTTTCCATTTCTCATAACTTGTTTTGTATTTTAAATTTATATAATTTATAATTTCCTAAAATTTCATTTTAACTACTTCTTTCTAGTCTTTATTTTTAAAATTTGTTTGGATTTTTGTAATTGTTTTTTTCTTTCTAAAAATACTTTTTAAATGTATTTTATTTAATCGCATGTCACTCTATTAAGGCATCGCACGTTAAGGTTTTAAGAAAACAAACGTTGACTCAACTCGAATATAAAATTGAGTTACTAAATACTAAAAATTTTGAGATTCAAATTTCTATTTTATGATTCAAACTTGGAGAAGATATGCCAAATTCGAATTAGCTGTCATCGACCAAATTGATCATAAAACTTCGGTTACAAAAGGTAAATTTGTTGCAGCAATCACCTTTCTATAGAATATACTTGTGTTCAATCATATTGGTTTTGGTCATGGGGTTCGTATAATCTCCCATTGTTCCTCAATACCTCAGCTTGTTTATTCAAGTGGTTGATTATAGATACTTTTGCTTTAATGCTTTTGGCAGCTTCTACTCATGTGTTCACCGCAAAGGAGGTTGATTGGGGCTTCACTTCGTTCAGGCCTGTTTTTAAGATTTTGGTGACCTATGAGCGAACTTAAAAAATAGGCCCCTAATTAAGGTGAGTGTTCGATCAAGTTAAGTTGAATAAAAAAAATTTAAGTTACGCGAGTTTACGAGTCCTTACGACTCGAACTTAAAAATTTATCTACTAAATACTAAAATTTTAAGTTATTAGAATTTTTATTTTACAACTCAAACTTTATTTGAAATTTTTTTCGAGTCAAGACTAGTCTAGTCGAAAAAATTAGTTTTTTTCGAGTCGAGTGGAGTTTTACTCACCCTTTCCCCTAATAATGAGTATTGGAAAAAATTAAAATTTGAAATTAGACCCTTAGTAACAAGTTATATATAAAAAAAAGGGTCCCTATTAACAAATTTTGAAAAAAAATAAATTTGAAGAGTATTCTTGTAACAACAAATATAGGGAAAAATGGAACCCTAATAACAAGTATTGAAAAATTAAAATTTAAGAGTATGCATGTAATAACAAATATTAGAGAAAATAGACCATAAATAACAAGTATTGAAAAAATTAGACTCGTAATAACAAATATCGGAAAAAAATAAAATTTAAGAGTAGGGTCCTAATAACGAATATTAGAAAAGATAGGCCCCTAGTAACAAGTATTGAAAAATTGGCCTCATAATAACAAGTATTGAAAAATTTGTACCCTAATAACAAGTATTGAAATAACAATAAATAATAAAAAATGGGCCCCTAATTACAAGTATTCGAAAAAATAAGCCTATAATAACAAGTATTAAAAAAATTATACCCCTAATAACAAATATCGGAATAAATAAATTTTAAGAATAGAACTCTAATAACTATTATTAAAAAATTAAATTTTAAATAATAAATATTAAAAAAATATTAAACCATAACTATAAATATTAAAAAAATGGGCCCTGGGCAGGGTAGGGGCCCTGGGCGGGCGCCCCTATTGCCCATGCCCAGGGACGGCCCTGACTTCGGTTAGTCGAGTTGAACAGTCATATTTTATAACTCAAATTTTATCTGAAATTTTTTCAAGTCAAGTCGAGTTATTCGAGATTTTATTCAAATTTAATTGTAAACGTTTATAATGTTATGGTACTAATTTAAACTAAATACTACAAATTTCGAGTTATTCAAATTTTCATTTTATGATTCAAACTTTAATTAAATTTTTTTTGAGTCGAGTCAAAATAGTTGAGTATTTTCACATCGAGTCGAGTTGAATAGTTCAAGTTTTTTAAGTCGAGTCGAATTCTACACACCCCTAATTTATTTATTTATTTTTGAATATGCTGGTGTGATGAAGGGTAGCATATGTTCAACTTTCCTAGTCTTTTCAAAGACGGCACACACAACATAGTATTACTGGTGCTCGAACTAGGGTCCTAAAGGATGATAAACATCTACCTTTGTCACCAGGACATAAGAGGATGAGCCCTAATTTATTTATTTTATTTATTTCAAATAGTGTTAAGCCGATTTCGATGATGTTTGTTTCAAGCTCCAATTTAGTAGAGTTTTTGTAATTTTTTTAATAATTCTGATTTAACACGTGTCAAACATTGATAGGTCATCAGTTTTTAATAAATTTTAAAAATAAATATTTGATTTTTTAAAAAATAAATCTGATAGGCTAAATTAAAATATCAATAAAATATCAAGGACTGATCTTGTTATTAACCTTTAAGTAAATGACGATTTTTAAAATAAAACAAATACCACGTGTCAAAATATGAGTGGTCATAGTGATACACATCAACTTTCGTGACTGAAATGTGTAAACTCATTGACGACAGAAAAATTCATGTATAAAACTGAGAATAAAAAAAATAAATATATAAAATTGTGAATTCAGTATAATTCATGTACCAATGAAGTAATTAAACCTTAAAATAATTATTATCATAAAAGATGTTTTTTGAAAGAAAAATGTTTATTTTAAATAGATTACGTGTAAAAAACTATAAATGAATTATTAATTATTATTATTTAGTTGAAAATTTATTTTTTAATATATATCTTTGAATTTTTTTTAAATCCCATAGATTAAAGTTTAAAAATTCATAAAATAAAGGGAAAACTACACTGGTGGTCCCCTAACTATCATTGTTCTCCTGTTTTGGTCCCTAAACTATGTTTTTCGGCAAACTCGTCCCTTCTGTTACATAGTTCTCCTGTTTTGGTCCCCTGACGTTAAATAGCTAACGGTTTTGCTGACGTGGCATTTTTTCAATATTTTTTTAATAATTTCTCTCTCCTCTTATATTATTTTTATTTAATTTTATACACCCAATCATGTCGTGACACGTGTCACTATCCTATTACTTGGAAAAAAACCCCCAAAATCTTTAAAAGTAAATATGGTGTCGCGTGTAAACCAACTATGCTACGCTAGGATTTAAATCTACTAACATTTATATTTAAGCTATACATATTAACTCAAAAAAACCTTAAAAACACAATTGATGCCACCAAAATATGAACCCAGGTAATTAGTATAGAAGGCCAGTGTGTAAACCAATTACACTAAGCCAACTATTTGTTTTAAATTTTCTAACATTTATATTTAACCTATACAAATTAGAAACAACACATTCGAACGCAATACCTTATTGAAAAAAATTTAAATATTTAACTACCAAGTTAAACTAATAAATTGTGCTATTTTTAAATTAAATATATTTAACTAAATTATGTTTAAAATTTAAAAAATCAAACTATTTTTTTTAGTTTGATTGATAATAACAATATAATGAGCAAATTCTTTCCGTTCAAATTAACCTGAATAATAGAAAACCGCCGTTTCATGATCATCTTTAACAAGATAGATATTACCAAAACCTGCATAAGTTGGACAGTACTGAAACAGATTCAATAAGAATTCTCACAGGAAAACCAAAAGAAACAGCAGGATCATGTGCATAGTACTTTAACTTTTTTAAAGGTGGACAGCAGCATAAAGTTGGTGTTCACCAATAAGTTAAACTTCTAGATAGAATGAGAATCATAAACTAATGGTATATAGGATTCATCACACCCATTGATCGGGGAGGTAACAACTACATGACGAATAACCAAAAGGAAACAAAGTTTTAAAGCATAAACTAACCCAAAATGCATTTATTTAGAGCAAAAAGGAGGTTGATTAGAACTAAATAAATAAATATTTAATTAGTTTTGTTATTATCAATCAAAGTAAAAAAAAATAGTTTTGTAACCCCCTTAACCCGGCCTAGACGGTTGACCCGAATTAAGAAAGTCACACGGGGAAAACCAAAGTCAACACGAAAGTCAACCTTGATTAACGACCCTTTTTTTTTAAAATCTTATCTAGATGCACATTAGCCCTAATTGTGATCACACAAACATCATACTCAAAGATCACAAACATCAGAGATCAAACAGGGACCCAATTGAACAAATTACAACTTTAGGGACCAAATTGTAATTTCTGATAAATATGAGGACTTAACCCAAATTAAAGTTACCAGCTTGAAATTAGTCAGGTTTCATGCTTCTCTGTGAAATTTCAGCTCAAAAGGATTTCCCAAACTCATATAATTGCACAAACAAGATTCGGGACCAAAATGCAAACATTACAAAACATTTAACCGCCAATGTCAGCCCCCAACGGTCACCCGTTCCGAAACAGGCAGAGCCCGTTTCGAAACACGGGCCGTTCCGCAACGCGTACCGCAACGGGGGTCTGGCAGTAGCCAAACCGTTTCGGAACGGTCCCTCCCGTTTCGGACGCCTGGGCTTGTTTAAGGCACCTGTTCCGAAACGGGTGATACTGTTCCGAAACGCCCTGCACAGATTGCTCCAAAATGTATTCCAAAACATGCAATTGATCATTCAAACATGCTCCAAAAGCCACCAAACTTTACCAGCATGCAATTCAACATATATAAGACATACAAGCATCAACAATTCATCAGAACAACATCATAAGCAAAAAGCCCCAATTCTATAGGCATGCTTCCTACACAAGCTAGCTATTCAAGCACAAACTTCCAAAACAAGCATGTAATGATCCAACGCAAAAACCAGCATTCTCAACAACATTCAACATACTTAGGGAGTTTAAAACCTCTCCCAAAACATACACATTGGTCCCCCATTGCCAAAGTATCAAAAGCTAAATGATCTTAGGAAAACCTTCCATACTTTGAGCTTTGCTTCCACTTGAATACTTGCCTTCCTTGCTGCCCTCAAGGTTCACTAATGTTCTGCATTATTGAAATAAGAAAACGAAGAGAGCGTAAGCAAAAGCTTAGTGAGGAATGCTCTTAAAACCATTCAATAATGCATTTAAAAACATTTACAAATCATGCTTTAAATCAACCTTTGCACATGCTCAAAAGCATACTTAAAACAAGCATCTCATGCTTCAACATAATATAACATGTCATATTGGCTCAAGTGATAGATTCCATTTCATTAAAACGAGTTCATCAACTTCCCAACGACTTTTAAACACCTTGGCCCCAAAGACTTTTAAACACATTGGCCATGGACTTTTAAACACCATGAATGAGGATCACACAAGGACTTTTAACCACCTTTGTGTCCATAGCTTGAATCACCCCAAGGACTTTTAAACACCTTGGCCCCAAGGACTTTTAAACACCTTGGCCCCATGGACTTTTAAATACCATGGAAAGGATCACCTAAGGACTTTTAACCACCTTAGTGTCCGCAACAAGAATCATCCAAGGACTTTTAACCACCTTGATGATCTTAAGAATACAAGGCTCACTCAAGGACTTTTAACCACCTTAGTGACCTTAACCTTTTCAAAACATCACTTGCCAATATACATCTTTTTCATCATTTATTCCACTGTTTTAAAGCATTAAACCAAGCCATATTCAACATGCATTTAAAAGCATCAAGCCACATCTTATCAATGTACAAAAACAAGGAACTCTTACCTTGAGTTTCCTTCAACATATGGCTTACAACAACAGCAAAAACCATGCTAAATCATGCTTTCAAAACAGTAATTAAAACATGCAAATAACCATTTCGCATCACAACAAAATCATGGCCACCACTAGAGAGTAATTCCGAAAACTTACACTTGAGCTTAGCAAAGTTGTTTAGACTTAAGCTAAGCTCCCAAGACATTGGTTTCAAAGCCGAAAACCCAATTTTCACAAACGCACTCACCGATTTCCACTTTGCTTCAAGCCAAAGCACCAAATCAAGCTTCCGGATCAATAACTCTTGGATCCAAAGATGCCTCCCCTGTTTTAACACATCAAAGCAGAGGATTAATGCATCATCATGCATTAATTGCTTCAATGAAAGCACCTAAACTCGCTGCTCTCATCCACACACCATTTTCGGCCACCAAACACAACCGAAAATGCATCCAAACCACTTCTAAACAAAGCCCAGCCATAAACCAGCAAAACCACACATCCTTAAACATCATATAACATCTAAAAACAACCTATCAACATCCTTAAACCTCCAGCAACATCAGATCCACAAGATCACCCCAAAAACAACCTTGAATCACAAGCTAAACTTAGGAAACTCAACCTATCCGGGATTGCATTAATCAAAACTCAATTCCTTATCAATTTAGAGTTCATTTAACATCAAAAACACATATCAAATCACAGATTAATCAGATCTAACGAAAATCATCAAAAATCATCAAATCTTGCATTATAAGCCAAGATCCATTTCACCACTTAAAAACCTTTAATTAAACATCAAATAAGGATTGAAAACTTAGGAATTTTAGTAAAGAACTGATAGTTTAGAGGAGAAGGACGTTCTTACCTCCAAACTTGAGTTTCTCCTCTTTTTGGAATCAAAAATCTTGTTGAATCAAGTAGCAAATGATGAGGTTTTGTAGATATGTTGATTAGGAATCAAATGAGAGTTGAAAGGAGGGATTTAGGTGAGAAAATCAGATCCAATTCTCTGGAGAGAAAGTGTTTGGGTTGAGAGAAAATGAGAGAAAGAAAATTGAGAAAAGTTGGTTACAAAATCCAAAATAGCCAAATGGCTTTCCCTCCACTTTTAATATCATTTAAAATCAGAATTTAGTCTTAAAATATCTTAGAAAAATCTGGAGAAACTCCCTTTGGGTAAATAGCTCCTTAAAGATTCAAAGTTTCAACCTTTTATAAAACAGCCACAAAACTTTCAAAAATTACATTTTGGTCACTAGCCAAAATGTCACCGTTCCAAAACTCATTTTCCAAAATTGATTTCACAGTTCACTTAATTATATTAAAAGATGATTTTAGAACATTTTTCCATATTTTTAATGCAACCCGAACTAGGCTTTCCTAATTTCACCCTTTTAGATTCGAACAGCACTTTGACCAAACCGGTCAACGCTCAAACTTCTAAGCCCAAAACCGGGGCGTTACAAGTTTGATTTTTTAATTTTAAACATAATTTAGTTAAATATATTTAATTTAAAAATAGCACAATTTATTAGTTTAATTTGGTGGTTAAATATTTAATTTTTTTCAATAAGGTATTGCGTTCGAATGTGTTGTTTCTAATTTGTATAGGTTAAATATAAATGTTAGAAAATTTAAAACAAATAGTTGGCGTAGTGTAATTGGTTTAAGCACTGGCCTTCCATACTAATTACTTGAGTTCGAATCCTGGTGGCATCAATTTCATTTTTAAGGTTTTTTTGGGTTAATATGTATAGCTTAAATATAAATGTTAGTAGATTTGAATCAAGTAACTAGCCTAGCATAGTTGGTTCACATGCATGCCATATGTGCTGGTGGTCATGGGTTTGAATCCCAATGACACCATATTCACTTTTAAAGATTTTGGGGGTTTTTTTTCCAAGTAATAGGGTAGTGACACGTGTCACGATATGATTGTGTGAATAAAATTAAATAAAAATAATATAAGAGGAGAGAGAAATGATTTAAAAAATATTAAAAAAATGCCACGTCTATTTAACGTCGGGGACCAAAACAGGAGAACTATGTAACAGAAGGGACGAGTTTGCCGAAAAACATAGTTTAGGGACCAAAACAGGAGAACGATGATAGTTAGAGGACCACCGGTGTAGTTTCCCTAAAATAAATTAAAGTTATTTAGCCAAAATAAAATACAAAATATTCAAAAACTAATGTTAATATGAAAAAAATAAAAATCAATTAAATTGTATACACCCTTACAAATGATTCATTCCATAACCGATTTAAATATATATACAAACGATTCACAATTAATTTATTGAAAACTCGGTTCCTTTACCATCCTAATTAAACTCAAGGTAAGATACATGTAGGACCTAAATCTTAAACCCTAAACTCTCAAAGTGTTAGATGTTTAGTACTTCGTACCTAGTAAAAATTTTAAAATCCTGAATGAATTTTTTGTAATTAGCCTTCACCCATGGTCTAACTTAGTCCACAAATTTTTAATAAATCCATAATTAATCCTTAACTTCAGAAATTATTTAAACACAAGATAAGATATGTGTAGACCCTAAATCTTAAACCCTAAACCTTCAAAGTGTTAAAAGTTTAGTACTTTGGACCTAGCAAAATTTTCAAAACCCGCGAATGATTTTTTTTTTTGTAATTAGCCTTCACCCATGGTCTAACTTAGTCAACAAATTTTCAATAAATCCATAATTAATGCTTAACTTCAAAAATTATTTTCTTAAAAAAATTTGCCATAACCCGGGTTTAGCCCCGAACTAAAAATCATATTTCTATATTTCACTTGATTTTTCTGATTTAGCTGGTTTCTAACATTCGAAATTAGGCTAATTCCATATTTAACTAGATTATTCTAATTAGTGGAATTTCCAACATTGGAAAAAAAGGCTAATTACATATTTAACTTGACTGTTCTAAAGAATCCTATTTTCTTTAAGTAAAATTAAAAAATTCGTACTTTCAAAAACCCTAACTTTCTCCCTAAACCCTATTTTTTTAATTAATTCTCAACTTTAAAAATTATAAAAACTATCTCTCGAAGTGTTAGAGGTTTAACACTTCGAGGGTCAATTTTTATATTATCTGGAATAAGCATTCGAGACTATGTTTAAAACACCAAATTATTTTTTTAAAATAATTTGTCCATCCCGAATTTAAAAATCATAATATCTAGAACCCTGAATTTTGGGAAAGAGTTGCTAAACCCTAAACACTCAAAGTGTTAGAGGTTTAGTAATTCGAACCTAACAAATTTGTCAAAACTCCAAATAATTTTTTAATTAGCCTTCATCCACGGTCTAATTTAGTCCACGAATTTTTAATAAATTCATAATCAATCCCTAACTTCAAAAATTATTTTCTTAATTTTTTTTTCACAACTCAACTTTAGCCCCAAATTAAAAATTATAATTTCAAAAACCTACCAATATTCATATTTTGTCCATAAATTTTTGACGGGCCTAATAACTTTATGCTCAGTGTAGTAAAACACAATAAAAAATAACTTTCTTATAAACAATTTATTCAGCCCCCACTCTCCTCCCTCCCAGCCAGCCATACCTTCATCGTCTGACTTAACCTTCACCATCTTCATTCCTCATTTAGGTAATTTTCTTTTCTTCTCCTCCTCATTCTGCTTATTCAATTCAACTGGTTTATTTTATTTTAATTTATTTTTCAAAATCGTTTTAGGTTTTTAGGGATTTTGAGTCTACTTAAATGTTGTTGTTTCTTTGTCATTGCTCCGCGTCTCCATCATTGCTTTGTCGTTGACTTATTTTGGACTCTAGCCCCAACTTCTTCTCATTTTAGGTAATATTTTCTTCTTATTCTAGCCTGAATTTTCTTTGCTGAAATAAAAGGTTTAGAGAGTTATAAAATCATGGTGCAATGTAATATTGAGTGCTTTATTTAGTTTTGAGTTTATATATGGACAATCTTCTGTTGCAACATTGACTTGGGTAGACAAAACGTTTTAGTTTTAGGCTTTTAGCTAATAAAGGTTATTATAGAAAATTTCTAAGTTAGAATTTAGAATGATGTAAAATTTTAAAATTATAGGTCCACGTCTCAAATGAATTTTTCGTTTCTTTTTTCAAATTTATCTTGTTGTTGTTGCTGATGTAGTTGTTTAGTTGACAAAATGTGTTAGTTTTAAGCTTTTAGCTAATATTGGCTATTATGGGGAATGTATAAGTTATAATTTAGAATGACCTAAAATTTTAAAATTATTAGATCAATGTCTCAAATGAATTTTTTCGTTTCTTTTTTCAAATTCGTCTTGTTTTTTTGGTATGTCTAAGTTAGAATTTAGAATGATGTTTAACATATATATAACTTAAGTGTGATATGTAGAAATTAAGTTGCTGTTGCTAATGTAGTTGTTTGGTTGAAGGTAATTGTTTGAAGATGGCATCATCATCGACTTCATGGTCTGGAGGTCCTTGAAGTAAGGTGTATTCGTTGGTAAATAAGGATTATAATGGTGGAGAAGTTTTGTGTCACTATAGTGATAAATGCCCAATGTGGATCA
Source organism: Hibiscus tridactylites (assembly GCA_958450335.1). NCBI lineage: Eukaryota > Viridiplantae > Streptophyta > Magnoliopsida > Malvales > Malvaceae > Hibiscus > Hibiscus tridactylites. The sequence continues at coordinate 95,910,965 of OY288267.1, read as the reverse complement.
CGTGGAAGAACACTGAAAATACAGGGAAAATGTTCCTTGGTTGCCCAAACTTTAAGACTAAGAACTATAATTTTATTAAGTGGATTAATAAACTACTCCATGAGAGCTAGGCCCCTCATTTACGAGTTGAGAAAGGAGAATGATGAATAACGTCGATTGAATGAGAGTAATGAAGATAGTTTTGTTGAGAAAACCATTTATGTCCATATTTTTTTTGTTTTGTTTTCCACCTTAATTCGTGAAAATTTAATGTTGGAAATGTGTAAAACCAACAAGTAAAAGATGAGAACAAATTTGTTATATTTAATGTTGTTTTGGTCAATTTTGCCTATTTAAAGTACATGGTCTACTCATACTGAATCACATGCATTTCGAAGTCTGAAATTAGTAGAAGTTACTCCGAAAGGCCAAATGCTATATATTTCTATTGTATAGAATGGTATTTTGACATGTTTTGAGATGTTATGTTACGAAAGTATATAAACTTTGTTATATCTTGCTTTACTATGTTAGGTGAGAAAATGGATGCCAAATATCATGCAGATTGTGAAAGTCCTGAGAATTTGTCACCAAAGAAATTTATATTCCACTCGGATGTATTGGAAGCGTTGAGTGGGTCGTGCTTCGAGAACCTTATGATCCTCAAAGAACCTGCAAAACATTTCAAGGACTTAATAGCAGCAGTGGTGAGAGCGTACAATAAAGGCGAAAGACATTTTCAATTTGGATGGAATAATTCTTTAAAACTATTTGTGGGATTGGACGATGTTCTAAGAATTATCGGTCTACCCATAGATGGTAAACCTACTGTAAAAATTGAGAAAGATGTGGATGTAAGGGAGTTGTGTAGGGATTATCTTAGCATGGATGATTTCTTAAACGACAATAAGAACGAAATTACTATGACCTGGCTCAGTGAAAAATTTGCGAACTTGGGTGAAGTTGAACTCGTAGGTGACAAAAGTAAACATTATATTCGAGCAGTGGTGATCTATATATTAGGGTCAATCGTACTCCCCTCTTCTTCCAAGATGGTTTCACCATTTTATATATCGTTTTTGATAGAAATTGATCAAATTAAAAGTTATGCCTGCGGACCAGCCATGCTAGCATCTCTTAAGCATGGAGAAAAGGGTAAAGGAAAATAACAAAATGTATGTGTTTGGAAATTTTCATTTTGTTACGATCAGTATAGAAGTTACATTTACACATTTATATGTTTTGTAGTTTTGCTCTTTATTTCATGTGGATTAACATTTTAATTTTTTTTGTAGGCATTTACATCGGAGTATATACCGAAGGTTGCATCTTGGTTTCTTAATCACAAGGAAGAAATATCTGCAAATGACATTGACCGGGATATGTAATTAGGGATGTGAAAAACTGACCCGACCTGGTAACCTGCCTGAAACCCAATCGAGTCAGAACCTGGTTTGACCCGAGAACTCAATGACCCGAACCCAACCTGCACCCGACCGAAATAAACCCGAACCCGAATTCGACCTGTTATTGTAGTAACCGAACCCGACCTGCACCCGACCGAAACGAACCCGAACCCGAATTCGACCTGTTACTGTAGTAACCGAACCGACCTGCACCCGACCGAAACGAACTCGAACCCGAGACTGACCTGCCAGATAACCGATTTAACCCGACCTGTTTTGAAATTGACCTGTTTTGAACCCGACTTGTTCTTGACCTGAACTGATATTGACCTGAATTGTTCTTGACCTGAACTGATATTGTTATTTAATTTGCTGATAAATAATAAAACTATCTTTTAAGAATATACTTGGTTATGTTCTTTTAAGTTAATAATAAATAATGTCAAGGGTTAATAAATTGTATATCTATAGTTAGTAAAAATTAAGAATATACTTGGTTCTGTTCTTATAATTATTAAGACATTCAACTTTAATTATTTAAGTTAACTTGATCAAAATTTAGTAAAAATTATTTAAGTAAAAATTAAAACATTACTTGAATGAATGTTTTTTTAATTAATTAACTTAACTTGATCAAAATTTATTGAACAATATTTGAAACTGTGACTTTAAACAGAATAAGTCAAAACATAAAATAAGTGAACTTAACTTGATCAAAACATATACTTGGTTTGTTGATTATTTAAGTTGATAAAGACAGAATAAATGAACTTGAAACTCACAAGAACTTTAAACAGAATAAGTGAACTTTTAAACAGAATAAGTAAAATTATTATCGAATAAGATAGAAGTTTATTACAACATAAAAGAGTACAACTTAGTAAACTTTAAACTTACAATCTTACAAATTGTAAATTATGAAATTTAACACAAGTTTGATTTGTGTACACTTGAATTGAGACTTAATTGAATTAAACTAAAACCTAAAAGTGAATATTAAGAGCTTAAATGAAAAATATCTAAAGTTAGAGGGACAAAAAAAATAATTACCCTAACCTAAAAGTTTAGGCGGATACTTTCCCTCCTCCCCACCTATTTATTTGAATTAAAATAAATATAATATGTATATAAATTAAAAGGCGCATGAATTGAAAAAAGGGGGATTGAAAAAAAGGAGGGAAATTAAAATAGAAAAAGAGAGGGGGAATTGATAAAAGGGGAGGGTGGCACGGAGGGAATCTGCCCCCCTTTTAGGTGTAAGGGTTATTCACCTTTTAGGTCCTCCTTTGTTTAGGTTCTTTTATTTTTGGTCCTTTTTTCTGTGAAATTGAGTTAATAATTTTGTTTTATTTTCAATTTGGTCATTATTCTAGTTTTAATGTTTAGGGTTTGGGGTTATAATTTAGGGTTTTCATTTTCAATGTTTAAATTTAAATATTTCACTTTAGGGTTTAGGGTTACGTTCAAGTATTCTTGTTTTGATTAGGGTTTCAATTTTAGGGTTTAGGGTTTAATTTAGTGATTTATTTTTTAGATTTAAAGTTTGAGGTTTTGATTGAGGGTTTCATTTTTAGGGTTTAAGGTTTTAATATAGGGTTTAGGATTTATAATTTAAGGTTAATATGTTTTGTTTTTAGGGTTTAGAGATTTTATTTGGTGTTTTGTTTTATGGTTCATGGTTTTAAATTAGGGTTTTGTTTTAATTGTTTATGGTTTTAGGGTTTAGTAGTTAATTTTTAGGTTTAGGGTTTAGTGTTTAAAGGTTCAGGGTTAGTGTTTTAAATAAAGGTTTTATTTTTAGTGAACTAAGCTTATCTTTAGGGTTTAAGGCTTAGGGTTCATGGCTTAGTGTTTAGTGTTTTGATTTATGGTTTTGATTTTATTGGTTTTAGTTTAGGGTTTCTTTTTATTAGTTTAGGGGTTTCTTTTAGTTTAGTTTTTGAATTAGGGTTTAGGGTTTATTATTAGTGAACTAAGCTCACCTTTAGGGTTTAGTGTCTAGGGTTTACTGTTAGGGTTTAGGGGTTTACTTTTAATTGCTTTTATTTTTGGTTTTCTTTTTATGGGTTTAGGGTTTCTTTTTATGGGTTTAGGATTCTTGTTTTATTTTAGTGTTTTGAATTAGGGTTTAGGTTTCATTCATATTGAACTAAGCCTACCTTTAGGGTTTAGTGCTTAGGAATTAGGGGTTTACTTTTTATTGACTTTATTTTGGGTTTTCATGTTATGAGTTTAGGTTTTTTTACGGGTCTAGTGTTTAGGGTTTCTTTTTATGGTTTTAGAGTTTTGTTTTAGTTTAGTGTTTCGAATTAGGGTTATGGGTTTATGTTTAATTTTTGGTTTAGGGTTTAAGGTTTTGATTAGGGTTTCATTTTTAGGATATATATAATATATTAGTATATTATATATATGCATGTAAAATGTATTTATGTATGTATAAACCTTAAATCCTAAACCCTAAACCCTAAACACTAACCCTAATTCCTTTTTGTGCTATGTATCTATAATGTATGTATGTATGTAGGAACGTGAAACCCTTAACCCTAAACCCCAACACATAATCCCTAAACCCTAAACCATATAAACATATGTATAATGTACGGAAGTATATATGTACATATGTACCAATGTATAAACCCTAAACCCTACCCCTACCCCCAAACCCTAAACCCTAAACCATAAACCCCAAAACACTAAACCATAATTCATATATGTATGTACGTATAATGTATTAATATTATGTATTTTAAATCTTAATCCCTACACAATAAACCCTAAACTTGAATGAACCCGACCTGAAATTACCCGAACTGAAATGAACCCGACCTGAAATGATCCCGACCTGAAACGAAACCGACCTGAAATCAACTCGAACCGAAATCAACCCGTCAATTAACCGTTTTGGCCCGACCTGAAATGAACCGACCTGAAATGAATCCGACCCGAAATGAACCCGACTTGAATTGAGCCCGGCCTGAAATGAACCCGACCTGAAATAAACCCGACCCGAAATGAACCCGAACCCGAACCGAATCGAGTTAAAACAAAAAACGACCTGAAATGACCTGTAACCGATTTGACCCGGCCTGACAGAGCCCGACCTGAAACCCAACTGTTGACCTGTTTTTACATCCCTATATGTAATATTGTTCAGATAACTTCCCTTTGCTGGTTGTTATGAAAGGTTGCATAAGCATCCATGAATAAATGAAACCGACTGCCTTGTTCTCTATTTCGTAAATATTTTAAAATGTTAAAGCCAAATGATGTAAGTGATATCAATTTTCTTTTGCTAATGATTTAATTTTAACTTTTTCAAACGACTTTCTTATTTTTACAGTCTTTCATATTTAATGTTTCAAACATGTTGAATGGACGTCATATGCTAGGCTACCCGTAGATTGCTTACCTCCCAATATCGTAATCAAAGTTCGCCTAGAACTTGCTTTCACATCAATTCTATCTATGGAGAAGGCAATCCTCCATGATCATGCTTTCTCGAAACAAAATCACCTACAAGCATCTAGTCATATTAAGGTCCTTAAGCCGACTTTTGTTTCTCTCCACAAAATATATAATGAGCGTTAAAGTAAAAAAAATCTAGGAAATGAACAAAGCAAAACTGGAATAATGTTCACACCAAATTCAAATCATACTAGGATAATCGTTGGGCATTTTTGTATATTGTAGGTAATCTTGTGTCCCATATGGCTTCCTTTTTCTTGTTTATTGCTTCTTTTATATTATTTTTTTTTGGAATTTCATAGACGGAGAAGATGAGAAGAAAGGTCTGGGACAACAACAAAGCACCAACAGATAGATCACGATGCACCTCTGGGATATGGTGACCATCTCCTATGACTTCCTTTTATTCTTGTAGGCTTTTAGCTAATTTTAGCTACTATATTCTGGAGTGTAGTTTAATTATGTCGATTTAATTTAGAATGATTCAGAATTAAAATTAAAATTTTGAAATTATTAGGTCAATGTCTCAAATGAAATTTTCGTTTCCTTTTTTAAAATTAGTCCCGCTACTTTGGTATGTCTATGTTAGAATATAAAATGCTGTTTAACATAGCTTAAGTTCGAAAGAGGAGAAAAATCCTTTAGCTGAAATGTTATTTACCATATTTTAAACCTTAGATATTACCCAAAAATAGTGGTCAATAGCTGCAATTTAGGATCTTTGTTGGAGTAATGCTTGCTTGTGCTTGGAACCAGGTCAAGTGCTAAAGATTATATCTAATTTGTAATTGGCACTTGAACTTGTATCTTTAATTCCTTGTACTCGATGTTTTAGTGTTTGACTGAACTTATGATATGCTAATGGATCAAGTAAATGCTACATCATTCAATTGAGTTTTATTTTATGAATTGAGTCTTAAACACGTGACAAAATAGGTATTATACCATTGCTAAAAATTACAAACTATTTTAGACAATTGCTTCTTTTATATTCATTTTTTTGGAATTTCATAGATGAAGAAGATGAGCAGGAAGGTCCGGGACAACAACATTATTAGCATTATATAGATCATGATGCACTTTTGGGTTATGGTAACCACATGGAGTCGGAGGGTCCGGGGGATGAGGAGCCCATATGGTAGGAGGGTTTGAGGCATGATGAGCCCACGGGCAACAATAGCAACAGATGAATCATGATGTAGATCCGAGGCATGGTGACCTCATGGAGATTCCTCGAGGCAGCATAGGATTGATCTTGATAGAGAATGAGGATCATCAGCCAGAGCACGATGAACACGTGGAGAAGGAGGGTGTGAGGCATGATGAGTCCATGTAAGAGGATATGGGGGATGATGAGAACGTTGAGGGGATTTCTCTCATTGAAAAAGTAAAAAAAGATATATAAGAAGCGGACCGATGGTGTCTCTCTAAAAAATATCATTCCTAGTAACGAAAAAGAGAAATAAGAACTCTCCCGCTTTATGAAAATAATGACAGATTAAAAAGAATTCAAGTATAACTAATTGCCACATTTTTTTTTTGTTTTAAGAGTTTGCATGTGTAAAACCTAATTTGATTTTGATATAACAAATTTTCTAAGGACCTATTTGTAAAAGTAAATAAAAATTTAAGTATTCCAAAGTCTCACAAATTGACAAGCAATTTTTTCCAAATGTTTTCAAGCAAATTTTAATACTTACGCTAAGGCGTATCGATACGCTCTAGTCGTATCGATACAATTTTATGTTACTGGAATTTCAATTGCTTAAAGTGTACCGATACGGTAAGCACCGTATCGATACAATTTTTGATCTAAATTTATTTTAAAGGCATAACGTACCGATACGGTAACCCCGTATCGATACAGTTTGGTTTGATTCAGCAAATCTTTGCATTTAATGAAAATAATCGTTGCTTGTCAGTTATGGGGAATCATTAATTTTCAAACGGTCGTTGGACCGTACCAATACGTCCCGATAGCGTATCGATACACTTTTTTCTTAAGTTTCACTCAGGATTCTAGTGAGAAAAATCCGTATCGATACAGTCATTGCATACCAATACGCCCCTTATTTTACACTATAACTGTACCGATACGCCTTCCCACGTATCGATACGCCCCTCTTAAATGTACACAACGACTCTTTCTTTTTTGAGACAAGTATTGATACGAGCCTTTGTGTATTGATACAGTTGGTTGTTGAAGTGCATTTATTGCGCCAAAATGCAACCCAACGGCTGGATTAATGATCTTAACCACCCAAACGACTAGAAATTAATGCAAGGTTATAAAAGCAAGTCTCCAAAGCCTTAACAAAAACCATTGAGCTTATTTGCAAAATCCAAGCATATATCCAAACCCTTGAGCTTAAAGAGTCAAATTCTTGTACCCCACTTGTTGTAATTTTCATTTTATACATTTCTTTCAATTTTAGGGAGAGTTTTTTTGTAATTTGGGCAGCATATCAATCTTGTGAGAGATAATCTTAAGCTTGTCATTTCTTCTTTCTAAAGAGAGTGTCTTGGTTAATCTTTGGGTAGAAATATTAACCGATTTGTAAAGGTTACCTCCTAAGTCTAGAAAAAGGGAAGAATATCTAGTGGATATTGTTCAAAATCCTTAGTGGGAGCTAATGTAGTGGATGTAGAGCTTGTTCGAAGCTTGAACGACTATAAATTGCTTTGTCTTCTATTTTTACATTTTCAATTTGCCCCCTTCCACTTTAAAAAGCCAATTCACCCCCTATTGGCCAATTTCGATTTGATTAATCCACTCAACAATTGGTATCAGAGCCAAACTCTTTGAGGGACTTAAATCCACAAGAGGAGATCCTAGAAGAAGATCAATCGACTACCAGTCAAAGCAATGACGTCTACCTTCGTGCTAAAAACTTGTACGAGTCACAATCTATCACCAAACCATCATTCTTCAATGGGGATAACAACCCCTATTGGAAGAATTGAATGAGGCTCTCCATCAAGTCTAATGACTACACCCTTTGGGATGTAGTAGAAGATGGTCCAAACATTCCGATAAAACGAGATGAAGAAGGAAGACTCATTCCAAAGACCAAGGTGGAGATGATAGTTGAAGATAGAAGACAACTACAAGTAAATGACAAGGCTCTACACATCATCTTTTGTGCACTTGGACTCGGCATGTACGCAAAGATGTCATCTTACACAAGTGAAAAGGAGGTATGAGACAAGCTAGAGACCACCACCTACGAGGGTACCAACGATGTAAAGGAGACCAAGATTGGGATCCTTAATTTTAGTTATGAGAACTTCAAGATGGAGCCGAATGAGAGTGTCTCTAAAATGTTTGATCAGTTCTCTGTCATAGTAAATGGTCTCAAGGGCTTTAGTAAGATCATTCTCAAAGACAAGCTAGTCTGGAAGTTTCTTTACTCTCTTCCCGAATCATGGGATGTGAGAGAACCGCAGTCATCGAGGCCAAGAATTTGAAGACATTGAAGCTCTATGAGTTGGTGGGATCTCTCCTTACTCATGAGATCATGAAGCAAGGAAGAGAAGAAGAAAAAATAAGAGAAAAGAGTAGAAAAGCAAGAGGTAGAGAAGAAGAAGCAAGAAATTGCTCTCAAGTAGACCTGGCAAACTTGACCCGAGACCTAAACCGATTTACCCGAATCGAACCCGAAACTGAACTGAACATAATGACCCGAAACTCGAAACCGAACAAAAAATGAACTAATTTTAAGTTGAACTGAAATGGACTCGAACCAAATAAACCTGAACCGAATGGACCCGAACCGAAGACAACCCAAAATAAATAAAAGATATTAATATAAATAAAGAAAGATGAGATATGAACAACCACACAACACACCAAAAAGTCAAATATGTTGGCTTTATAAAGCCATATAAAGGGTGTAAAAAACTGACCAACTTAAAAACTTGATTAAAACCGATCGATCTCTCGTTGACCCGAACCGAACCGAATCGAAAATCAACCGACCCGAAATAACCCGAAGCAAAATAGAACCGAACTGAACCGAATCGAACCGAATCTGAACCGAATGACATCAGACCCGAAATAACCGAAACCGAAATGACCCGAACTGAACCCGAACCAATTGACCCATTTGCCACCTCTACTCTCAAGGCTTCTCAAGAGGAAAGCAACTCAAGTGAAGACGAATTTGAGGAATTGGCTATGATAGCCAAGAGATTCTCTCGGTTCATGAAGTCCAACTGGGGGAGAAAGTTTCAAAGAAGAAGAGACTTTAAGAACAAGAACAAAGAAAAGGAGAAGGATCAACTCATTTGTTATGAGTGCAATAAGCCGGGGAACATAAGATCGAATTGGCCTCAATTCACGAAGAAGGGTTTTGAGAAGAAGAAGCTCAAAGCCCACGTTGCTACTTGGAGTGATGAAGAATCATCATCCGATGAAGAGGAGCACAAAGTGGCTAATCTTTGCCTCATGGCTATTGATGATGATCCTAAAGGGGAGCATTTCTACAAGGACAAATCTTCAAGTCAAAACACTTGATACCTTGATAGTGGATGCCCAGGACACATGACCGGCGACAAGAGTAGATTCATAGAGCTAAAGCCAAAAAGTGGTGGAGTGGTGACATTTGGTGACAACTCCAAAGGCCACATTGAGGGTATTGGTTCTATTGGTAATCTATCTTCTATTCTCATTGAAGATGTTTTATATGTCAATGGTCTTAAACATAATTTGTTGAGCATTAATCAATTCTGTGATAAGGGTTTTAATGTTCTATTTGATGTTAATGGTTGCAAAATTTTGGACATTAAAACAAATAAAATAATGCTCATTGGTCATCGCATAGGTAATATATATATGGTGCATTTAGATGACACACATACATCCAATGCATGCTTGGTTGCTCAAAATAAAAGTGATGCATGGTTATGGCATAGGAAACTAGGGCATGGACAACTTGACTCGAATCGTAACTCCTACACAAGGGAAATTAAATGCACAAATAAGTTGATATGTTTAAGAAGAAAAGAAAAGAAAACACAAGTAAATAAAAGGGAAGAGATATTATTTATGGAATGGGCCGGGTTATGCTGCTCAGTCGTGTGAAACTGCATTGAATAGGATAAGTTGCTTTGCGCTACCAGACTTCGCTGCCTAGGCGGGAGATGGCAGATTGGCTGCTGTGACACTCTCGCTACCCCGATAGTGGAATGGATGTGTGTCTCGGTGGCGAACTCGACAGAACTACAAGGTTCGGCAGAACACTTCGAAAGTGATCCCGCTTATGTCTAAGTTAGAATGCTGTTGATACCCACTGCAGATAATACCTATCGCGGCGTGAATCATGCAAAGACAACACTGTTTGGTTTGTTCTCTTTTAGCCGCCTTAAGCCCTAACCTATGTCTAGGCTAGATTGGTAAACACTTGATTAAGGTGAGGATCGTACTTACTCCTTTCATGAGTTCGACTCTCTCGATACCCAAAAAATGGATAGTAATCAAATAATATTTCGCCTTAATTGAAAACTATGAAGAACATGGAATAAGAAAACCTTGAAGCTTTATTGCAAAAACAAACTTAGAATCCTAAACAACCATTCTCACACTAGTTTACAACATAACCCAAACCAAAAGAGAATTTAGAACATAATGGCGGCAAGAAAACCTAAACTATACCTAAGGGAAAACCTAAGTTATTTTGAAGTAAAAGTACAATGGGTATATATAGGCATTAGCTAGGTCTAGTCCTTCTTGGAGTAGAAGTCTTCAAAGTAACTTTTGCATTAAATGCAACCTTAAATTTTGACTTCTTTGAGTTGAATGTGGACTTCTTCACGTTGGCTTGCTCCGCAAGTAATCTCGAATTTCTCCTTCGGCGGCTCTACCCGCTGCTACAGTCATCGGAAAATTAAGTGAATAACATCGTTAGAATCAGAATTTTCTGCTCTACAGACCACACTCTAGTTTTCCGATTCCTCATCTTGTTGTCTTGGGCGACGGGTACGACGACGGCAGCTACATGGTAGCTGTTGTTTCTTTCTAGAACTGCATCAATACATCTCCTTTGTCTGCTGCCTCAGCATCATGTCCTTAGCTCCTCTCTCCTTCTTCCAGCCTTTAGTACCTAAAACTAAAACTAAGCTAAAACAATACCTTTTTTCTTACCAAATAAAAGATAATCAATAAAACCATGGCAAAGTAATGAATACTGTATAATGCAATGCATGATCATAATTATGCCTAAAATGTACCCAAAAACAACAATAATATGAGATGGAATGTGCATGAAATATAGAACTTATGGACACTTTACACACCCCAAACTCGAACTATTGATTGTCCTCAAGCAATGCAACCTAAACATACTTGCCCTTTAAACTAATCAAAAAGAAAACCTCTGTTTTAAACTTGATTTAACACCTCAAGGCCGTGGCACCTGTTATTAGATTAGTGAGAGTGGAATAACATGAATTACCTCAGACTTAAACTATAATGCTAGTGAAGTGTGTGCAGAACTGTGTACAGGCTGAATTTGATGAATATTCTAAGTAAACAAAGATGCTGTCATGATATATAAGGTTGCTGCCGAGACAACATAGTTAAGCAAAATTAAATAATCATGGCAATAAGGGCTTCATCTTATCACAACTACTCTTCTAGGTCTGAAATTAAGATAAGAGCAAACTACAAAATTCCGAACCCATTGAGTAGAGTCATCCCGTGAAGACTTTCATTCACTCATGCTAATTTGTCCGTCACTTCAGATTCATGGACTTTGATAGCAGCGGAGTGTCCTTGCACATGATTCTTCCTAGAGCCTGTTTCAAGCACCTCTAGGGATAGACAACATATAAATTTTCTTTTTCCTGCCTTGGCAGTGCTTTTTTTTCTTGTTTGTTGCCTGGCGCGGCAGCTTCCTGCAACCATGTTAGAAATTTTCAAATAATTCAAGCAGACAATGTTTATCAGAAATTCAATCAAATTTAGCAAGCAACAATAGTGTTTCAATTTTTTTGCAATTATAGAAAAATCCTAAGTTTAATTCATGCTTTTCCCCAAAATTAAGTTCATTTTAACTTTGTGCGAAAAATTTAAAGTCGGCTATCCTATCATAGACACAAGTTCTAACAATTTTTTCCGATTAAATTTCTAAGGCAAGTACATTATGCAACCTAAGATGCACTAGTTATGCCTAAATATGATGAGTGCTAACCCCCAAACTCGAGACGGGTATTGCCCTCAATGCACAAAATAAAATACAAAATGAAGAAAAATACAATTAAGATAAAACATAAAAATAAAATAAAGAGAAGAAAAAAACTCTAGAAATTGGCTGAGGGCTGAGAGGAGGCTTGGGTCTTGGCGGAAGAAGAGGAAGAGGAGGATTGGATGACTAGGTGGCAACCGAAAGATGTCCAGGCGGCGGACTTGGCTTGAGATACCTTCGCTGTCCGTGGCGGCTAGACTCTCTTGGGAGTTGGGCGAGGTTCTTCACGAGGCTCGGCAGGAGGAGCTTCCTTTTCTTTTGTCTCGGAGTCGAACTCCTCGTCCTTGAACTCGGCAGAGATTATGTGCCGCTTCCTTTTTCTTGATGCTTCCTTCGTTGGTGCTGCCGGAGAGTCTATCGCCATTGGGGCTGCTACTTCTACTACTGCTGTTGCTGGTGGCTGCTACTTGACCTCATCTGATGAGGAGCTATTTGCCACCGTTGCCACTGTGCAGGCGGGGGAGTGATGTTGTTGATTCCTCTCGTGGGAGTCTGCCACCGTGTTGGAAGCGGAGGTGTCAGAATATGATGGGTAGTGCGTCGGAGATGGCATCTGCTGGTGGAAGGCAGCTGCGGTTGATGGTGTTCCTTGTGCTGGGGCAGCTGCGGGGGCGTGGTCAACTGGGAAGGTTTGAAGGGTGGGGCGTCGTTTGGGAACTTCTGGAGGAGATAGGCCACAAAAGCCTCTTGGACCTCCCTCACGTACTTCACAAAAGTCAGCTGCTGCTGCTCGATCCGTTTGTTGTTGTCGATGAGAGTGCGTAGTAGCATGATGACTTCATTGTTTGGGGCATCTTCAATACTGCCGGGGGCAGCTGGTGTGGCTGGCTGGGCGACAGAGGGCTAGCTGGGGGTGATGGGCTCTGTCTCTTGGGCCTGCATCATCTGCAGGTGAACTTTCTTGGTCCACCCCTCCTTGGCGTTTGTCATCTCATCTTCGGGGTCGGTTGGGACGTTGAAGTTGGCACAAAGGCTAGTGATGAGAGACGGGAAGTACAACCTACACTTCGTCTTGCAGAAATAGTTATGGATCTCCTTGCATATGATTTCCCCAACATTGATAGACCGATTCACCATGATGATGTGGATGAGTGCGAGGCGCGGACGGTTGACAGTGGAGTTGTGGGAGGTGGGCAACAGACGCCATTTAATGAAGGTATTCCACAGCATGAGCTCAAGCAGCAGTCGGCGGCATTGGCTGGAGCCGCCATGCTTTCCTGCTAACCACGTCGTGTTAGGCTTGCACAACTTGGCCTTGAGTCTGTCGTAGTCGGCAGCCGTCAGTGACTGCCTCCACTCCTCGTGAGGGTTGTCTTCCATCTTTAGGCCGTAGAAGCTGTTGATCACGGTGACGTTCAGCTTGACAGGCTCCCATCGGACATAGATGAACAATAGCCCTGGGCAGGGGTGATGGGCATAGAATTCTCTGACCATTGTGATGTTGGCCATCTCTGGCTGCCGTGCAAATATTTCCCATCCCTTGCTGTGGACGGTTTCGAATAAGGTGGGCTCTAAGACGAGGTCCCCTATATGCTTCGCGTAGTGGAACCCTTGCTCCTCCCAAATTGCTTGCTTTGCAAACTGCGTTTTATATCTCTTCTCATCTGCCTTGGAGCAGAAGCGTTGGAAAATGGGTTTGGGTGTTGTCGTTGATGCCATGTGTGAGACGGTTTAGATATAACCGAAACTTAAAGAAAATGTTGTGAGAAAAGAGAGCAATGGATTCAAGAAGAGTATAGCAAGGAGGTGAAAGTAAAATGAATGAATGAGATGAGTGAGGTTTAAATAAAGGTTGCTGAGAGGTGCCCGGGTGGCATTAAATGTCCAATGGGTAAGTTGTCTTGTGCACGTTACGAGTTTTCTGCCCGTTATTTCTGTAGCCGTTGGTAGCTAGCCGTTAGCTGGCAACTAGCCGTTACGCGCCGTCTGCGCTGGGCCACCCTTGGCTGTCTTGGCAGGATAGTGGGTGGTCTTCTTGTTGGGCCTTCTTCTTGATCCATCTCTTTTATTCCTAAAGCCTGGAATAAAATAACAATAATCAAATAAATTCTGAAGAAAAATAAAAATGTGAAAAATAAAATAAATTAATTAAAAAACTAATCCTAATAGAAAATAAATTGCAATAAATTAAATTCTATTTGTAAAACATAAAAATAAAGAAAATAAATAAAAAAATATTAAAAATAATTAAGTTATGTTTGAAGTGCATTTGGGTGCATCTCCCAGACATAACCACTTCATGAGGTGGTTTTTCTTTTCCTTCCCTCCTGGGGGTCCTTCTGTTCTTTAAGGTGGTGTGCTGTTGGGTCCTTCAGCCTGCCCTTAGGTCTACCATGACAGCTGCTGCTTGGGCCTGTCTCAATGCTGATTTTAGCAGCATGAGCTTCTGAGCATCCTTCCTTTTCCTTTTCCGAGGGTTGTAACACATTCAACTTGATGCTCTGATTGTCTACCCTCATGATCAGCTCCCCATGTTCCACATCTATTAACGTTCTGCCCGTGGCCAAGAATGGTCGCCCAAGGATGATTGTAGCATTTTCATCGGCTTTACAGCCTAAAATGAGGAAGTCTGCTGAAAAATAAGGCTGCCCACTCGAACTAGGATGTCTTCAATCTTGCCCTCCAGTTGTACAAACGAATGATCATCAAGTTTCAGCATAATGAAGGTGGGTTTGGCTTGCCCAATTCCTAGTTTGTCGAAGACTGCCTTGGGCATTAAGTTGATACTAGCTCTTAAGTCGCACAGGGCTTTTGTTTCATGCTTGCTGCCTATTCTGCATTGTATAACAAAGCTGCCCGGATCTGTTTTCTTGGGCGGCAGCTTGTTGTGTAGCATAGTCATGCATTCCTCTGTCACAGAAACTGTTTAAAACTCCCCAATTCTCTTCCTCTTAGAAACCATGTCCCTTAGGTATTTTGCATAGTTGGGCATGTTCTGCATGGCTTCTATAAGAGGGATATTTATGTGCACCTGTTTCAGAATATCCAAGAATTTCCCAAACCGGTGCTCTTGCTTTTGTTGCTTAAGCCTCTATGGGAAAGGAGCTGGCAGGCTGATGTCCTCTATACGTTCTTTGCATGGGAACTTGATCTATGGAGGATCATCTACCTCAAGTTGCTGTCTGGCTCAGCTGTCGGGGTGGCTGGTGTTGATGCTGGTGTTGATGCTGCCGTGGCAGGTAGTTCTTCTGTCCTGTCTATTTTTCTGCTGGCTTTTCCACGTTGGACTCATTCAACTGTTTCCCACTTCCGGTTGATATGGGTTTGCACAGCTCATATATAGGTTTAGCCGTTGCCTCTGTACTACTAGATGCTGCACCCGTTGTCTTGCTGCTAAAGATCGTAGTGAATTGCCCAAATTGGGTCTCCAGGTTCTTTATCGCAACTTCTTGATTATTCATCCTCATCTCCGTCTTGTCCATAAACGACTCAGTTTTATCAATAAACTTATTAGTACGAACAATAAATTCACTAGTATTAGAAATAAAAGTTTGTAAAGTTGCTTCTAGTAAATTGTTCTGTGGTTTCTGAGCTTGCTGTTTGAACTAGTTCTGCTGGTAACCTCCATGTTGTTGTTCTGGATTGGCAACAGTTTTTGGATTACCCAAGGCAAAGTTTGGATGATTCCTCCACCCCGAGTTGTATGTGTTCGTGGTGGGCCTACTATTCCTCTCGTACCCTCCCATGAAATTGGCAGATGCAGTACATTTAGAGGAATCATGGTTGCCCCCACACTCATTGCATAATGGGTCTACAACCTTGGCCTCATATATTTTTCCAATGGGTTTCACCATGTTCATAACCATCTATGTCAGTTTGTCAAGGTGGGCATTGACATATTTTGAGGCTTTCACTTCGTTCATAGTAGCTGGCCGCCTAATGCCACCTCGGCGGGCTGTTGGGTACTTATAGTCATTTTTGGCAGCTTGGTTCGGGATCCGTAGTGCCTCCTCTGGTGGTCTGTCAAGGATAATTCCATTGGCTGAGGCGTCGACCATCATTCGAGTGGGGTAGTTCACCCCGTTGTAGAACATTGACACCTGTGTCCAAGTTGGAAAACCATGAAGTGGATAGTTATTAAGCATCTGTTGGTACCGCTCCCATGCTTCATACATTGGCTCATCATCCCCTTGTCGGAAAGCTGTGATCTCGTTTCTCAATTTGCTTGTGACATTAGATGGGCTGAAACGATCCAAGAAGTCCTTGCACAGCTCTGTCCAGGTGTTGAATGACCCTGCTGGCTGGTTGTTCAACCACTGTTTTTCCTTATCCCTCAGTGAATAGGGGAATCACCTCAGCCTTAGCACATCTTGGTGGACTCCATGTATTTTGAAGGCCCTACATATGTCCAGGAATCCTTTAAGTGTTGTCGATCATCTTCTGTGGCAGTCCCTCCAAATTGCCCCAAAGTGTTGATCTTATTGAACATCACGGGCTTCAGCTCAAAGTGATCCGCCTCAATTTCAGGTTCTGTCACTGTAGGATCAAACCCTCTGAAGTCATGTTCCAAATAATCCCTAGTGGTTCGAACGTACTGTGGCTACCTGGGCGGAATAGGGGGCAGCTGCCTAAGTGGAACTTGCTGCCGTTCTCTGGGCGGCGAGTCTTGCTGCCCATTCCTGCCGTTCTGAGCATCGTTGGAAGGGTTGTCGTTTATTTCGTCCTTGATTGCCTATGTCTTTCCTTCTTCTTTAGCTTTCCTTGGGGTTGTTCTGATTTCCTTTTTGAGTTCTCTTGCTCTTCGTACGATTTCGCCACAATAAACGATTTCGCCTTTTGGGTTTTTCCTGGTCATGCACTAGCAAAGGAAACTGTAAATTTTTTACGATTAAAAATAAGAATAATAAGAACTAAAAATTAAATGCATATAAAATAAAATGCAAAAAATTAAAAATGAATTTCGCTGTTACCAATCCCCGACAACGTCGCTAAAAACTTGTAGAGCGTTTTAGTGTTCTCTAAATATGAGCACAAGTGCACACTCCTGTCAAGTAATAGTATAAAAGATATTGTCTCCCACAGGGGTTGGACAGCTTCACTCGAATCGTAACTCGTACACAAGGGAAAATTAAATGCACAAATAAGTTGAATTGTTTAAGAAGAAAAGAAAATAAAACACAAGTAAATAAAAGGGAAGAGATTAGATTGATGGAATGGGCCGGGTTATGCTGTTGAGTAGTGTGAAACTATGTTGAATAGGATAAGTTGCTTTGCGCTGCCAGACATCGCTGCCTTGGCGAGAGATGGCAAATTGGCTGTTGTGACGCTCTCGCTGCCCTGACAGTGGAATGGATGTGTGTCTCGACGACGAACTCAGCATAACTATAAGGTTCGGCATAACGCTTCGAAAGTGATCCCGCTTATGTTTAAGTCAAAATGTTGTTGATGCCGACTGCAGATAATACCAGTCGTGGCGTGAATCATGCAAAGACAACAATGTTTGGTTCGTTCTCTTTTAGCCCCCTTAAACCTACCCTATGTCTAGGCTAGATTTGTCAACACTTGATTAAGGTAGGACCGTACTTACTCCTTTCGTGAGTTTGACTCTCTCGATACCGAACAAATGGATAGTAATCAACTAGTCTTTCGCCTTAATTGAAAACTATGAAGAACATAGAATAAGCAAACCTTGAAGCTTTATTGAAAAAAAAACTTAAAATCTTAAACATTGTTCACACTAGTTTACAACATAACCCAAACCCAAAGAGAATTTAGAACATAATGGTTGCAAGAAAACCTAAACTATGCCTAAGGGAAAACCTAAGTTGTTTTGAAGTAAAAGTACAATGGGTATATATAGGCATTAGCTAGGTCTAGTCCTTCTTGGAGTAGAAGTCCTCAAAGTAACTTTTGCATTAAATGCAACCTTAAATTATGGATTATTTGAGTTGAATGTGGACTTCTTCACGTTGCCTTGCTCCGCAAGTAATCTCGAATTTCTCCTTCGGCGGCTCTGCCTGCTGCTATAGTCATCGGAAAATTGAGTGAATAACATCATTCGAATAAGGATTTTCTGCTCTACAGATCACACTCCAATTCTTCAATTACTCATCTTGTTGTCTTGGGCGGCGGGTACGGCGGCGGCAGTGTAACCCCCTTAGCTCGGCCTAGACGTCCGACCCGAACTGAGAAGATTATATAGGGAAAATCGAAGTCAACTCATAAAAGTCAACCTCGATTAACATTATTATCCTATATGATTAGCAATTTGATTTAGCGAAAGCGACACAACGAACATAACTCAGTTAGGGGTCCAATTGTATACAAACATCTTTTAGGGACTAAATTGTAAATTTCCAGAATTACAAGGACTAAACAAGTTTTTAAGTTACCAATCCAAAATTAATCATATTGCATGCCAGCATGTCAAATTGCATCTTAAGCAAATCATCTAAACTCATTTAATTAAACATTCAACATTCAGGGACCGTAACGTAAGAAAACGGAAACCTGCAACAATTCAAATTCAAATCCAACGATTAGGTGTTTCGAAACACAAGACCCTGTATCGGAACGACCGTTTCAAAACCAGGTTGACCGTTCCGATACGCGAGTGCGTTCTGAAACCCGTTTCGAAACAATGCTTTCCATTAGCAAACTGTTTCGGAACGTGCCTATTCGTTCCGAAACACCATGACCATTCCAGGCTATCGTTTCGAAACAGATAACGGCGTTCTGAAACGCCTTGCCCTGCAACTTCTCAAAATGCTGGTTTTTCTCAAACATCCACCTCCAAAATCATTCCAACACATGCCACATCAAACATTAAACATGTATAAGCATCAATGACCCACATTACAAAGCACAAACTAAAACATAGCATCATTCATGCAAGCATTAGATCTATAGGCATGCTTCCTAGTCTTCAAAACCATCCAAGCTAAAAACCACATTCAAGAACAAATCAAACCTCAAAGGCCATTTATAATCCAAAATAAGCAAACCAAACATGCTTAAGGTGTTTAACATCACCAAATACTAACAAGAGTAGAAATCCCTCCCATTGCTTCTTATTACACCAAGGTGAAACTACATACTTTGTTTAATTAAAAGCTTCCATTCCACTTGCTATCAGGCTGCCTTGAATGCTCAATTCTCTGCATTGATGAAACAAATGAGTGTAAGCATATATCTCAGTGAGGATCGCTACAAGCAACATTCATTAATGCATTTCATAAAAACTATTGCATCATCATTTGCAAACTCATGCCTTTCCTTAAACACCCTCTTTTAAGCATCTATGTACTTTACAAACCACATGCTTTAACATCATTAAAATAACAAGAAATAATCTTTTGCTCATGCTTAAACCAAGCATCACATGCATTCTAGCATAAACCACAAGCATCTCATGCATAACTCATTAATCAACAACATTATATTGGCTTGCAAGTGATCCTTTCTCAATGATACCAAAACCAACACAAATGACACAATCGGGTACGCGGATTACAAGCGTTGTTGTAACACCCCAATTTTGGGCTTAGAAGTTTTGGGTTTGGACCGGTTCGGTCAAAGTGCGGTTCGAATATAAAAGGTGATTTTTAGGAAAGCCTAGTTCGGGTTGCATTAAAAATATGGAAAAATGTCTTAAAATCCTCTTTTATTATATATAAGAGAATGGTGGAATCAATTTTGCAAAATGAGGCTTGGAAGAGTGTCATTTTGGGTTAGTGACCAAAATGTAATTTTTGAAAACTGGGTGACTGTTTTAAAAGGATTGAAACTTTGAATCTTTAAGGAGCTATTTACCCAATAGGAGTTTCTCCAGATTTTTCTTAAATATTAAATGATTTATTAATAGTTTAAAATAAAGGTAAAAAGGAGGGAAAGATATTTTAGCCATTTAACTAACTTTTCCTAAAGTTTCATTTCCATTTTTCTCTCATCTTTCTCTCAAACCAAACACATTTTCTCCAGAGCATTTCCTTCTGATTTTGATGTCTAAACATGAGATTTTAATCCTCATTTGATCTCTAATCATCTCTTCAACAAAACCTCACCATTTGCTAATTGGATTTTCAAGATTTTGGTTCCAAAAAGGGAGAAACTCAAGTTTGGAGGTAAGAACGTCCTTCTCCTCTAAACTCTCAGTTCTTTACTGAAATTCCTAAGTTCTCAATCCTTAATTTGTGTTTTATAAAAGTTTTTAAGGTTGTGTTCTTGATCTTGGCTTTTAATGCAAGATTTACTTGATTTTGGTTAAAATTCGTATGATCTGTTTAAACAGTGATTTGAGGTGTCTTTTTGATGATAAATGAATGTTAAATTGATGAGGAATTGAGGTTTAATCAATGCAATCCCGAATAGGTTGAATTTCCTAAGTTTAGCTTGTGTTTTTTTTGTTGTTTTTGGAGTGATCTTGATGATCTGTTATAGCTGGAGGTATAAGGACGTGTTTGGGATCATTTTGAATGTTAATTGATGGTTGTAAATGGTTAGAAGTGATGGATCTTGGCTGGGTTAAGTTTTGGAAGAGTTTGGAGGCGATTTCGGTTGTGTTTGGTAGCCGAATTTTTGGATTTGTGTAGAGCAGCGAGTTGTGTTGTGTTGCTGGTGTTTTAATGCATTATGATGCATTAATCCTCTGTTGTTATGTGCTTGAAACAGGGGAGAATGATCCGTGAGCATTAGAGGTGGTGTGGAAGGTTTCGGATGCTTGGAAGGCTTGTTGGCTAGCCTTGTTTTGTGTATCGGTGAGTGAAGTTGGGTTTTCAGCTTTAAAACCAAGGTTTGAAGGTTTTGGGAGCTTAGTTTAAGTCTAAATAACTTTGCTAAGCTCAAGAGTAAGTAAATGGATTTTCCCTCTTGGCTTGTGTTGTGAATTGGTTCTTAAAGCAATTGTGATTGTTGGATGCAATGCATGTGATTTGCATGTTTTAAATTCTGTTTTGAAAGCATATTCTAGCATGGTTTAATGCTGGTTTTGAAAGCCAAATGTGAAGGATGCTTAAGGTAAGAGATCCTTGGTTTTGTACATTGAAATTGTGGAATTGATGCATAGTGTTTCATGTTGTTTAATGGCTTTGTGTAATGCTTCAAAAACAGTGGATTGATGATGGTAAATGTTGGTTTTAGCATTTGGGTTATGCTTGTAAAACATTGGATTAATGTGGTAAGATGGTTATATTGGCAAGTGATGTAAGTGGTTCTTGGTTACTTAAATCGGATATAGTTAGCCGGCTATAGGATTGGGTGCACCGTGAATAAAGTCGCCTTGGATGTGGAGTGGTTAAGTGTGAACCGGTAACTCCATCCAAGTACACTAACGAGATGGTTAAGTACACCATGGTGGTTAAAATTCCATGGGTGGGTTTTAAGGTCATAATGGTGGTTAAAATTCCATTTGAGGACCTTGGGTAAGCAAAGGTTATAATGGTGGTTAAAATTCCATTTGAGGACCTTGTGCTTGTTAAGATCACAATGGTGGTGTAAAGTCCATGTGTGGATCTTGTGAAGTATGTCCCGGATCTCGTTAGTGATGTTATACAACTACCAATGGTTGATGCTAAGGTCATATGGTGGTTAAAATTCCATATAGGGGAACCTTGCGCATGTTGAGGTCATATGGTGGTTAAAATTCCATATGAGGATCTTGTGAGTGTTAAGGTTATATGGTGGTTAAAATTCCATATGAGAACCTTGTGAATGTTAAGGCTATATGGTGGTTAAAATTCCATATGAGAGCCTTGTGTATGGTAAGGTCAAATGGTGGTTAAAATTCCATTTGGGGACCTTGAGATTGGTAGTGTGTATGAAGCGTGGGGACAACGCTTGTGATCCGCGTATCCGATTTGTTGTTGAGTTGAAAAGTGGATATGGTTTATCACTTGGAAGCCAATATAATGTTCTTGAATGTAATGAAGCATGAGATGCTTGAAATGATGCATGGTTGCTTGAGAAGTGAATAATGCTTAATGAATGCATGTTTTACTTGTTAGCATGTACAAGTGTTTATGATCTATTGAGAATGGTGCATGTGTGCATGAAATCTCTTTAGTACATTGAAGTCTTGTGAAGGCTTGTTTAAAAGGCATGTAACGCAAGTGTTGAGTTTATGGTTCATATGTTGCATTTGTTTAATGCATGTAGTTAATCGAATGAGCAAGTGATGTTTAAAAGGTTTCTTGTTTTGAAATGATTTTCAAGAATGAAAAAGGTATGATGTGATGTGGAAATGCTTTTTAAGGATCTTGTATTTAATCTTGCATATGGTGATGTTCATGCATGGATTGGTTAAATAGATGGTTTTGCAAGATTGTGCTTTGAAAAGGATTACTTAGCTTTCTAAGCTAAGGGTTGGTTTTTCATGTTTGAGAAATGCATGAGGTTAAGCATGTTGTTGAAAAGGGTTTTCAAACATTGCTTTGGTTTATCAAATTATGATGCTTTTGAAAGTGGTTTTATGATTCGCTGCATTGATGGTGTTTTGGTTTTGAGCATTCCTCACTAAGCATTATGTGCTTACACTCCTTTTTGTCCATCAATGCAGATAATTGAAGTTGGAATAGCGAGAAGCAAGGGATTCAAGGAGAGCTCCACTTGAGATGTATGTCTCGGTAATAGCTATAGATAATAAAGGCAATGGGGGAAGAATTTCTTGTGTTGATGTTTAATAGGATTGTGTATGTTGGACAAGTTTGGTTTTATGTTGTTAATAAGGTTGGAACATGTAATTGGCCTTATGAGGTGGTTTTGGCATGTTGATGCTTGAATGGTTTGCTAAGTAGGAAGCATGCCTATAGAATTGGGGTTTTTCATAATTGATGCCATGTTGATGTTTGGCTGATGCAATTATGTTCCTTGTATGTTGAATGACTTGCTGGTAAAGTTTGGTTGCATTTGGAGCATGTTTGATGGGTCAATTGTATGATGAACCAACAATTTTTCTGCAATCTGGGCAACCTGTTTCGGAACAGGTGTTAGCGTATCGGAACGGGGGCCTGAAATGGCCTGGGCATTCCGAAACGGAAGGCACTGTTCCGAAACGGTTTGGCCACTGCCAGGTCTTGTTTCGGTACCAGTTTCGGAACGGTCCCGCGTTTCGGAACGGGTCTTCCCTGTTCCGAAACACCCGACCGTTGGGCACTGAAATTGTTGGTTAAATGTTTTGGAACCTTTGCATTTTGGTCCTGAATCTTGTTTATGCAATTGGATGAGTTTGAGATGTCCGTTTGTGCTGAATTTTGGCAGTGAAGCATGAAAGATGATTAATTTCACATTGGTAACTTTAATTTGGGTTAAGTCCTTATATTTTCAGAATTTACAATTTGGTCCCTAAAGTTGTAATTTGTGCATTTGAGTCCCTGAATGTTCTCTGATTGTTATGATCTTTGAGTATGATGAACTTGTGAACATATCTAAGGTTAACGTGCATCTAGACAAGAGTAAAATGAAAAAAAAGGGTCGTTAATCAAGGTTGACTTTCGGGTTGACTTTGGTTTTCCCCGTGTGATCTTCTTAATTCGGGTCGACCGTCTAGGCCGGGTTAAGGGGGTTACATTTGGTGGTATCAGAGCTGAGTTGCGAATGTTTGGGGAAATGGTAAGTTGTTGTGCTGATGTGTAGTTGAAAGCCGGTTGAAATGCGTGTTTTTGGAGTGAATTGTTGATGTTTTTAAGCATGCTTTTGATTGTAAATCTTCATTGAGTTAATGTGGATTTGTGCTGATGTTGTGCTGGTGTTATGAGCTGATTTAATGAATAATGAAAGTGTAAGGGACATGTTATTGATGATGTTGTGCTGTGGCGAGTGGATGTTGTTTGATGAAAGCATGATCGAATATATTGATTGATATGCTTGATGTTGTGATATCCATGTTTTCATTGACTGTTATGTCATGTAAAAGGGGAGGATTCGGGATACCCATTGCCTTATTATTATAGATATTGTGTTATTTTGGAGTTGGAGTTTGAACCCTTGCTTAAAGCTGGTCTGACCGATTTGTTTGTTTTGTTGTGATTGTTTGCTGTTAATAGCATGGTGAAATCGATGAAAGAATGGCAGTTAGGTGAGATGGTTGCTGCCTTAGGGCAGGTTGTTAAGGCGTGGAATTCACCTTTTAATGGAGGTGTTTCGTCTCAGTTTTCTGTGCCTGGTGTTGAGGTGGTGAGGCAGGAGGAAGAAGTTGGTTCTGTGATGAAAAGTTCATCACCTATTGTTCAAGAGGTGTTGGGAACATCTCAGGCTGTGGCAAAAGTAAGTCTTGTAGACGTGC
Organism: Hibiscus tridactylites; assembly: GCA_958450335.1. Classification (NCBI taxonomy): domain Eukaryota; kingdom Viridiplantae; phylum Streptophyta; class Magnoliopsida; order Malvales; family Malvaceae; genus Hibiscus; species Hibiscus tridactylites. Next base: position 95,886,654 of record OY288267.1, on the reverse strand, counting down.
CGGTTTTGGGATGTGCGGGTTTGTCGAAACAACGTTTGTATGATTTGGGAGTTGTGGAGTATCATGGTTCGACACCTGAGTCGTTTGAGGCTTGGTTAGCCAGTGTAGTTCTGATTTTGGATCAGGAAGGTTGTGATTATGCCTGTAAGCTGGGAAGTGTTGTTACGTTGATGTTGGAGGACGCTTGTGCCTGGTGGACATCTGTGGCTGTGGCATCGCACATCCACGACATTGATTGGGATTTCTTTGTATCTGCCTTTTATGAAAGGTATCCTGGAGAGAAATTTCCAAGGGTTAAGCAGTGTAAGAGGTTACGTGACGGAAGTTTTTGCTTGGATCAAAGTCTGAGTGGTAGTGCAAATCTGGGGCAAGTGCTGCTTGATCAAGAAGTGGAAGCTCAGCTACCGGTGTGTGACCGTTGTGGAAGGCGCCACGTCGGAGGTTGTTGGGGCGCAGGTGCTTGTTGGAACTGTGGTTCTAAAGAGCATGTGAAGCGAGATTGTCCTCATGTGGTAAAATCAGCTTCAGTGGTAGCAGAAGGGTCTCTGAAGGGTCGTGGGCACGGCCGAGACAGAATTCGAGGGTGGAAGGAAGGGCAGAAAGTTGTGAGGAGCTTGGAAAGTGAAGTCTGCTGGAATTGTGGGTCTGTTGGACATAAGAGACGTAGTTGTTTGAGGTTGGCTCGGGGTAGCCAGGGTTCTTTGCCGCAGGGAGATGGTGATGACCTAAGGGTGTTAGCTGATGCTGCAGCGGTGCGGCTGGGGAATAATGGTGCTGCAAGGAAGAGAGCTCGTTTGTTGAAGCTTCGGGGTGGTGATATGTTTTCAGGTAACCTTGTCAAGTAACCTTTGCCCTAGTTATCTTAGTTTGGTTTTGGTTTGGTTTTTCCTTGCGTAATGAGTATGGTTCCGTTGCTAGCATGGTTGGGGTAGTTGTTGTTGTTTTGAAAACAACTCTAGTGTGAAAAGGGCATTAGTGAGTATCTTGTGGATAATGGGTTGCTAGAATGATGGAGTTAGACAAGTTGAAAGTGAGGTAGGAGGTTGTTCTTAGACAGATTCTGAGGATGTTATTGGTGGGTGTGAATCGACATACATGCACAGTTAAAAGTCATTTGTTATATGCTATATTATATATGTACTGGTCCATGCATACATGTGGCATGACATTAGAGGTTTTGCATACATGTACATCAGGCATTGGTAGGGCATATTGGTGACCATGCATACAACGTTCACACTCGCTAATAACTAATCGAGTCTGTTAGTGCTGTGATAGAGTTAGGTTGGATGATGGGTTTTTAGAGGGTGTTTTGGTGCTAGGAGAATGTTAGAAGTTTTGGAAGGGTATTAAGCGAGCCGTTAGTAATAGTGAGTGCGGTGTAGCATGTTCGTAGAAGGACAGTGTTTGGCTCTTAAGGAGATTAGCGGTATGGTGGTGAGGAGTTTACCATTGTGTTAGACTCGGTCAAGTGGTTTTTGAATAGTTAGTAGAAGAGGTGGTTCCTTGGTGTTAAGTGCTGTAGTAAGATAGTGGATGTGTTTTCAGAGTGCTGAGGTAACTTGGCATTGATGTTGTAGTAGAAGGGTTGTTTTGTAGGTGAGGGTTCGTAGCAACCTTCGAAGAGTTGAGAAGATGTTGTGTTGTGGGTTGTAGAAAAGGGTTAGTCCGGGAGAACAAGAGTTTCGTAACCTATATATGTATGTGTAGGTTGGACGATGTTCTAGTAAGGCAATGTTGTAGTTAAAGCTTGATATGGAAAGGCAATGTAAGTTCAAAGGCCATTGTTGGTTGAAAGTGTTCTAGTGAGAAGTGGTTGGCTGGTTGTGAGTAAGTAAATTCCTTTTGAGGTCAGCTGATGGTATGTGGAACGACTGGCAGAGACGAGGTTGGGGTTTTGTGACGTGATTATCAGATGGTGGGTGAGTTGTCCTGATGAGTTGTTGTGGTAATGATAGCAGCGGATGTGAGGGAATGTCAGCAATACGTTGAGAAGTTTGGGTAAGCAGTTGATGCTTAAGAATTTTTGCTTGTTGTGGTAGTCTTTGAAAGAGGTTGAGTAGTTTTGCAAGGAGTTTTAGAAGCAGTGAAGGTTGTGGGTCACTTGGTGGCTAAACTGGATTGGTTGGTGTCACTGTGTGAACAAGTTTTTGAAGTTGTGAGTTAAGGTGGTGTATGCTGTAAATTTGGAGGTTCTTCAGGTTGTTGTTGGGGCTATGTGCAGTCCGGAAGTGTGAGAGGTTAAGATGTGGTTAACATCTGAGTATTCTGGAATTCGTGAACCGTATGTGGTGGTGTTGAGCTTGGGTGGAGTTTTGTGAGGAGAGTGTTCAGTGGTGGTTAAGTCTCCTGTGTTGCTTTGTGGGTTGTTTTGAGAAGTTTGGTTGTTCTCTTTTCGCCAGTTGAAATTTCGAGGACGAAATTTCTTAAGGGGGGGGAGAGTTGTAACACCCCAATTTTGGGCTTAGAAGTTTTGGGTTTGGACCGGTTCGGTCAAAGTGCGGTTCGAATATAAAAGGTGATTTTTAGGAAAGCCTAGTTCGGGTTGCATTAAAAATATGGAAAAATGTCTTAAAATCCTCTTTTATTATATATAAGAGAATGGTGGAATCAATTTTGCAAAATGAGGCTTGGAAGAGTGACATTTTGGGTTAGTGACCAAAATGTAATTTTTGAAAATTGGGTGACTATTTTAAAAGGATTGAAACTTTGAATCTTTAAGGAGCTATTTACCCAATAGGAGTTTCTCCAGATTTTTCTTAAATATTAAATGATTTATTAATAGTTTAAAATAAAGGTAAAAAGGAGGGAAAGATATTTTAGCCATTTAACTAACTTTTCCTAAAGTTTCATTTCCATTTTTCTCTCATCTTTCTCTCAAACCAAACACATTTTCTCCAGAGCATTTCCTTCTGATTTTGATGTCTAAACATGAGATTTTAATCCTCATTTGATCTCTAATCATCTCTTCAACAAAACCTCACCATTTGCTAATTGGATTTTCAAGATTTTGGTTCCAAAAAGGGAGAAACTCAAGTTTGGAGGTAAGAGATTCCTTCTCCTCTAAACTCTCAGTTCTTTACTGAAATTCCTAAGTTCTCAATCCTTAATTTGTGTTTCATAAAAGGTTTTAAGGTTGTGTTCTTGATCTTGGCTTTTAATGCAAGATTTGCTTGATTTTGGTTAAAATTCGTATGATCTGTTTAAGCAGTGATTTGAGGTGTCTTTTGATGATAAATGAATGTTAAATTGATGAGGAATTGAGGTTTAATCAATGCAATCCCGAATAGGTTGAATTTCCTAAGTTTAGCTTGTGTTTTTTTGTTGTTTTGGAGTGATCTTGATGATCTGTTATAGCTGGAGGTATAAGGACGTGTTTGGGATCATTTTGAATGTTAATTGATGGTTGTAAATGGTTAGAAGTGATGGATCTTGGCTGGGTTAAGTTTTGGAAGTGTTTGGAGGCGATTTCGGTTGTGTTTGGTAGCCGAAATGTTGGATTTGTGTAGAGCAGCGAGTTGTGTTGTGTTGCTGGTGTTTTAATGCATTATGATGCATTAATCCTCTGTTGTTATGTGCTTGAAACATGGGAGAATGATCCGTGAGCATTAGAGGTGGTGTGGAAGGTTTCGGATGCTTGGAAGGCTTGTTGGCTAGCCTTGTTTTGTGTATCGGTGAGTGAAGTTGGGTTTTCAGCTTTAAAACCAAGGTTTGAAGGTTTTGGGAGCTTAGTTTAAGTCTAAATAACTTTGCTAAGCTCAAGAGTAAGTAAATGGATTTTCCCTCTTGGCTTGTGTTGTGAATTGGTTCTTAAAGCAATTGTGATTGTTGGATGCAATGCATGTGATTTGCATGTTTTAAATTCTGTTTTGAAAGCATATTCTAGCATGGTTTAATGCTGGTTTTGAAAGCCAAATGTGAAGGATGCTTAAGGTAAGAGATCCTTGGTTTTGTACATTGAAATTGTGGAATTGATGCATAGTGTTTCATGTTGTTTAATGGCTTTGTGTAATGCTTCAAAAACAGTGGATTGATGATGGTAAATGTTGATTTTAGCATTTGGGTTTTGCTTGTAAAACATTGGATTAATGTGGTAAGATGGTTATATTGGCAAGTGATGTAAGTGGTTCTTGGTTACTTAAATCGGATATAGTTAGCCGGCTATAGGATTGGGTGCACCGTGAATAAAGTCGCCTTGGATGTGGAGTGGTTAAGTGTGAACCGGTAACTCCATCCAAGTACACTAACGAGATGGTTAAGTACACCATGGTGGTTAAAATTCCATGGGTGGGTTTTAAGGTCATAATGGTGGTTAAAATTCCATTTGAGGACCTTGGGTAAGCAAAGGTTATAATGGTGGTTAAAATTCCATTTGAGGACCTTGTGCTTGTTAAGATCACAATGGTGGTGTAAAGTCCATGTGTGGATCTTGTGAAGTATGTGCCGGATCTCGTTAGTGATGTTATACAACTACCAATGGTTGATGCTAAGGTCATATGGTGGTTAAAATTCCATATGGGGGAACCTTGTGCATGTTGAGGTCATATGGTGGTTAAAATTCCATATGAGGATCTTGTGAGTGTTAAGGTTATATGGTGGTTAAAATTCCATATGAAAACCTTGTGAATGTTAAGGCTATATGGTGGTTAAAATTCCATATGAGAGCCCTGTGTATGGTAAGGTCAAATGGTGGTTAAAATTCCATTTGGGTACCTTGAGATTGGTAGTGTGTATGAAGCGTGGGGACAACGCTTGTGATCCGCGTATCCGATTTGTTGTTGAGTTGAAAAGTGGATATGGTTTATCACTTGGAAGCCAATATAATGTTCTTGAATGTAATGAAGCATGAGATGCTTGAAATGATGCATGGTTGCTTGAGAAGTGAATAATGCTTAATGAATGAATGTTTTACTTGTTAGCATGTACAAGTGTTTATGATCTATTGAGAATGGTGCATGTGTGCATGAAATCTCTTTAGTACATTGAAGTCTTGTGAAGGCTTGTTTAAAAGGCATATAACGCAAGTGTTGAGTTTATGGTTCATATGTTGCATTTGTTTAATGCATGTAGTTAATCGAATGAGCAAGTGATGTTTAAAAGGTTTCTTGTTTTGAAATGATTTTCAAGAATGAGAAAGGTATGATGTGATGTGGAAATGCTTTTTAAGGATCTTGTATTTAATCTTGCATATGGTGATGTTCATGCATGGATTGGTTAAATAGATGGTTTTGCAAGATTGTGCTTTGAAAAGGATTACTTAGCTTTCTAAGCTAAGGGTTGGTTTTTCATGTTTGAGAAATGCATGAGGTTAAGCATGTTGTTGAAAAGGGTTTTCAAACATTGTTTTGGTTTATCAAATTGTGATGCTTTTGAAAGTGGTTTTATGATTCGCTGCATTGATGGTGTTTTGGTTTTGAGCATTCCTCATTAAGCATTATGTGCTTACGCTCCTTTTTGTCCATCAATGCATATAACTGAAGTTGGAACAGCGAGAAGCAAGGGATTCAAGGAGAGCTCCACTTGAGATGTATGTCTCGGTAATAGCTATAGATAATAAAGGCAATGGGGGAAGAATTTCTTGTGTTGATGTTTAATGGGATTGTGTATGTTGGACAAGTTTGGTTTTATGTTGTTAATAAGGTTGGAACATGTAATTGGCCTTATGAGGTGGTTTTGGCATGTTGATGCTTAAATGGTTTGCTAAGTAGGAAGCATGCCTATAGAATTGGGGTTTTTCATAATTGATGCCATGTTGATGTTTGGCTGATGCAATTATGTTCCTTGTATGTTGAATGACTTGCTGGTAAAGTTTGGTTGCATTTGGAGCATGTTTGATGGGTCAATTGTATGATGAACCAACAATTTTTCTGCAATCTGGGCAACCTGTTTCGGAACAGGTGTTAGCGTATCGGAACGGGGGCCTGAAATGGCCTGGGCGTGTAACGCCCCGGTTTTGGGCTTAGGAGTTTTGGGCGTTGACCGGTTTGGTCAAAGTGTTGTTCGAATCTAAAGAGGTGAATTTAGGAAAGCCTAGTTCGGGTTGCATTAAAAATATGGAAAAATGTTCTAAAATCATCTTTTAATATAATTAAGTGAACTGTGAAATCAATTTTGGAAAATGAGTTTCGGAAGGGTGACATTTTGGCTAGTGACCAAAATGTAATTTTCGAAAGTTTTGTGGCTGTTTTATAAAGGGTTGAAACTTTGAATCTTTAAGGAGCTATTTACCCAAAGGGAGTTTCTCCAGTTTTTTCTAAGATATTTTAAGACTAAATTCTGATTTTAAATGATATTAAAAGTGGAGGGAAAGCCATTTGGCTATTTTGGATTTTGTAACCAACTTTTCTCAATTTTCTTTCTCTCATTTTCTCTCAACCCAAACACTTTCTCTCCAGAGAATTGGATCTGATTTTCTCACCTAAATCCCTCCTTTCAACTCTCATTTGATTCCTAATCAACATATCTTCAAAACCTCTTTAATTGCTACTTGATTCAACAAGATTTTTGATTCCAAAAAGAGGAGAAACTCAAGTTTGGAGGTAAGAACGTCCTTCTCCTCTAAACTATCAGTTCTTTACTGAAATTCCTAAGTTTTCAATCCTTAATTGTTGTTTAATTAAAGGTTTTTAAGTGGTGAAATGGATCTTGGCTTATAATGCAAGATTTGATGATTTTTGATGATTTTCGTTAGATCTGATTAATCTGTGATTTGAGATGTGTTTTTGATGTTAAATGAACTCTAAATTGATAAGGAATTGAGTTTTGATTAATGCAATCCCGGATAGGTTGAGTTTCCTAAGTTTAGCTTGTGATTCAAGGTTGTTTTTGGGGTGATCTTGTGGATCTGATGTTGCTGGAGGTTTAAGGATGTTGATAGGTTGTTTTTAGATGTTATATGATGTTTAAGGATGTGTGGTTTTGCTGGTTTATGGCTGGGCTTTGTTTAGAAGTGGTTTGGATGCATTTTCGGTTGTGTTTGATGGCCGAAAATGGTGTGTGGATGAGAGCAGCGAGTTTAGGTGCTTTCATTGAAGCAATTAATGCATGATGATGCATTAATCCTCTGCTTTGATGTGTTGAAAACAGGGGAGGCATCTTTGGATCCAAGAGTTGTTGATCCGGAAGCTTGATTTGGTGCTTTGGCTTGAAGCAAAGTGGAAATCGGTGAGTGCGTTTGTGAAAATTGGGTTTTCGGCTTTGAAACCAATGTCTTGGGAGCTTAGTTTAAGTCTAAACAACTTTGCTAAGCTCAAGTGTAAGTTTTCGGAATTACTCTCTAGTGGTGGCCATGATTTTGTTGTGATGCGAAATGGTTATTTGCATGTTTTAATTACTGTTTTGAAAGCATGATTTAGCATGGTTTTTGCTGTTGTTGTAAGCCATATGTTGAAGGAAACTCAAGGTAAGAGTTCCTTGTTTTTTGTACATTGATAAAATGTGGTTTGATGCTTTTAAATGCATGTTGAATATGGCTTGGTTTAATGCTTTAAAATAGTGGAATAAATGATGAAAAAGATGTATATTGGCAAGTGATGTTTTGAAAAGGTTAAGGTCACTAAGGTGGTTAAAAGTCCTTGAGTGAGCCTTGTATTCTTAAGATCATCAAGGTGGTTAAAAGTCCTTGGATGATTCTTGTTGCGGACACTAAGGTGGTTAAAAGTCCTTAGGTGATCCTTTCCATGGTGTTTAAAAGTCCATGTGGCCAAGGTGTTTAAAAGTCCTTGGGGCCAAGGTGTTTAAAAGTCCTTGGGGTGATTCAAGCTATGGACACAAAGGTGGTTAAAAGTCCTTGTGTGGTCCTCATTCATGGTGTTTAAAAGTCCATGGCCAAGGTGTTTAAAAGTCCTTGGGGCCAAGGTGTTTAAAAGTCCTTGGGAAGTTGATGAACTTGTTTTAATGAAATGGAATCTATCACTTGAGCCAATATGACATGTTATATTATGTTGAAGCATGAGATGCTTGTTTTAAGTATGCTTTTGAGCATGTGCAAAGGTTGATTTAAAGCATGATTTGTAAATGTTTTTAAATGCATTATTGAATGGTTTTAAGAGCATTCCTCACTAAGCTTTTGCTTACGCTCTCTTCGTTTTCTTAATTCAATAATGCAGAACATTAGTGACCCTTGAGGGAAGCAAGGAAGGCAAGTATTCAAGTGGAAGCAAAGCTCAAAGTATGGAAGGTTTTCCTAAGATCATTTAGCTTTTGATACTTTGGCAATGGGGGACCAATGTGTATGTTTTGGGAGAGGTTTTAAACTCCCTAAGTATATTGAATGTTGTTGAGAATGCTGGTTTTTGTGTTGGATCATTACATGCTTGTTTTGGAAGTTTATGCCTAAATGGTTTGCTTGTGTAGGAAGCATGCCTATAGAATTGGGGCTTTTTGCATATGATGTTGTTTTAATGAATTGTTGTTGCAAGTATGTCCTATATATGTTGAATTGCATGCTGGTAAAGTTTGGTGGCAATTGGAGCATGTTTGAATGATCAATTGCATGTTTTGGAATGTATTGTGCTGCAATCTGTGCAGGGCGTTTCGGAACAGTGTGCACCGTTTCGGAACGGGTGCCTTGAATGAACCCAGGCGTCCGAAACGGTATGCACCGTTTCGAAACGGTTTGGCTACTGCCAGACCCCCGTTGCGGTACGCGTTGCGGAACGGCCCGTGTTTCGAAACGGGCTCTGCCTGTTTCGGAACGGGTGACCGTTGGGGGCTGACATTGGCGGTTAAATGTTTTGTATTGTTTGTGTTTTGGTCCTGAATCTTGTTTGTGCAATTGCATGAGTTTGGGAAGTCCTATTGAGCTGAAATTTCACAGAGAAGCATGAAACCTGACTAATTTCAAGTTGGTAAGATTAATTTGGGTTAAGTCCTTTTAATTATCAGAAATTACAATTTGGTCCCTAAAGTTGTAATTTGTTCAATTGGGTCCCTGTTTGATCTCTGATGTTTGTGATCTTTGAGTATGATGTTTGTGTGATCACAATTAGGGCTAATGTGCATCTAGATAAGATTAAAAAGAAAAAAAAGGGTCGTTAATCAAGGTTGACTTTCGGGTTGACTTTGGTTTTCCCCGTGTGACTTTCTTAATTCGGGTCAACCGTCTATGCCGGGTTAAGGGGGTTACATTTGGTGGTATCAGAGCTGAGTTCTCGAGTAATTGGGAATGTTTGTATGCATGATTGAAGTATGTTTGCCTTGTATGCTTGTTGTGTGAAAGCATGTTTAGTGGCTTGTGATTTGGGTGTATTTGAATTGTATGTTGTGATGTAGCATGTTGAGGGTACCCATTGCCAAACAAAAGCTAATGAAATGATGTTGATTTTGAATGAAATTGAGCTTGAATACTTGGATCGCTTACCTTGCTGGGCCTGACTTGTTTTATTTGCATTGTGATTGCATGGTAAAAGTATGGCACCACGTAGAGAGTTACGAGGTAATGTGCGAGCTGCGGCTCAGAATGAGAATGAAAATGAAGAGAACACGGGTAGTGCAGTGTTACCTCCTCCTCCGCCTGGTGGTGGTGGTGCTGAGGGAGGGAGAGCTGAAGCTGCAGCAGCTGGTGCTGGGGCTGCAGGACCAGAGGTTGGTCAGGGGCAAGCTATGCCTGATATGTCTATGTTAGTACAAGCTATTGCGGGTGCTTTTCGAGCAGCAGTAGCTGGAGCTCAAGGAGATGGGCATCATGGAGATGCTGGTGTTAGACTACCTTTGGAGCGTCTGCGCTGTCTTGGTGGGGCTGAGTTCAGGGGTATGTCTGCTGAGAGTTCGGAAGCTTGGCTAGAGAGTACCAAACGAATCTTGGGACAGATGAGTTGCACGGATGTGCAAAAGTTGGGCTGTGTGGTATCCTTGCTTCAGGATGATGCATATACATGGTGGACGACCACAATCTTTGGGATGGCTGAAGCTGATGTGACTTGGACATTCTTTCAGAATGTGTTCAAGCGGAGATATCTTGGTGTAAGATATCTTGATGAGAAGAAACGTGAGTTCATGACTCTTACCCAAGGGAGCATGAGTGTGGCTGAGTATGAGGTGCAGTTTGTGCGACTCAGTCAGTATGCACCTGAGCTTATTCCTGATGAACGGGAGAGGTGCGAAAGGTTTCGTTATGGCCTTATAACGAAGGTGAAGATGTATGTGCTGGCCACTGAGTATGATGATTTTGATGTATTAGTGGGCCGAGCCAAGGATATAGAGATGAACTTGGGTTTGTCTGCGAAAGGTGCTGGAGCAAGTTCTGGTAAGAGAGCTGCTGAGTATAGTTCCGGTGGTGGACAGAACAAGAGGGGACGTGATCAGAGGTATCAGTCCTCAGCTAAGAGAGGTGGTGGTGCACCTGCTAGAGGGGGCAATGCCAGAGCTGATCCGAGTGCTTGTTGGATCTGTGGTTCACGTGGTCACATGAAGTATGACTGTCCTCGTGCTTTGAGGGAGGTGCAAGCTCCTGTTGCGGCAGCTGGTTATGGATGCTGGAATTGTGGTTCTGCAAACCACTTGAGGCGAGATTGTCCTAGGTTGGCTGGTGATAAGATGCGTGCTCCTGCTGTTGCTGCACCACAGAGAGGTCGTGGGCGCGGCCGTGGTAATTTCCAGAGGCGTGAGGAAGGTGGTCGTGGAGTAGCCCATGTTGTGGCTATTCAGCCTGAAGGTGGAGGCCAAGCGAGGGTGTATGCTCAGCGTGAAGGGAGGAATGATGCAGATGTGATTGCAGGTACCTTTACTTTGCAATCCTTGTCATTGCTTTCTTTGATTGATTCTGGATCTACGCATTCATACATTTTGCGTGAGCAAGCTGAATTGCTTGGTTTGCCTGTTGAGTCTTCGGATGTTGGTGTTCGCGTCACTAGTTCTTTTGGTGAAACTGTTGTGACTCGGAAGCTTTATAGAAGGTGTCCCTTGGTTGTTCAAGAGCATGTTTTTCATGTTGATCTTATGGGGTTGCCCTTTTATGGTTTTGATGTAATCCTTGGTATGGATTGGCTTGCTGAGCATCGTGCTGTTGTGGATTGTGAGAATAAGCGTGTTTCGCTTAAGCTTGCGGATGATTATGAAGTGGTGGTGGTTGGTGAGAATGTGAAGTTTCTTGCCAATGTTGTTTCTACCTTGGAGGCGAGTAGGATGCTGATGCAAGGTTGTGAAGCTTATCTAGCTTTTGTGATGAATCCTAGCTCTAAGGAGTTGAGGGTGCAAGATATCAGAGTTGTGAAGGAGTTTTCTGGTGTTTTTCCTGAGGAGTTGCCTGGTTTACCTCCTAATCGCGAGGTGGAGTTTGGAATTGAGCTGTATGAGAATACAACTCCTGTGTCCATTACTCCCTATAGAATGGCACCTAAGGAGCTGAAGGAGCTGAAGACGCAGTTGCAAGAGCTGCTTGATCGTGGTTTCATCCGGCCGAGTGTATCACCTTGGGGAGCACCGGTCTTGTTTGTGAAGAAGAAAGATGGCACTATGAGGATGTGCATTGATTACCGTCAGCTGAACAAGTTGACTATCAAGAATCGGTATCCTTTGCCGAGGATTGATGATCTCTTTGATCAATTTCGGGGAGCTGCTGTGTTCTCTAAGATTGACTTGAGGTCAGGGTATTACCAGTTGAAGGTGAAGGATGTGGATGTACCTAAGACAGCTTTCAGGACAAGGTATGGGCATTATGAGTTCCTTGTGATGCCGTTTGGTTTGACAAATGCTCCTGCTGCTTTCATGGACATGATGAACCGTGTGTTTCATGAATACCTGGATAAGTTCGTTGTGGTATTCATTGATGATATCCTCGTGTACTCGCGTACTGAGGAGGAGCACGAAGAGCATTTGAGGATTGATTTGCAAGCTTTGTTGGAGAATCAGCTTTATGCTAAGTTGAGCAAGTGTGAGTTCTGGCTTAAGGAGGTGGTGTTCCTTGGGCATGTGGTCTCAGCTGAGGGGATTCGTGTTGATCCTCAGAAGATTGAGGCAGTGATGAATTGGAAGGTTCCTAAGTCTGTTCATGAGGTCCGTAGTTTCCTTGGTTTGGCAGGATACTACCGAAGGTTTGTGGATGGTTTTTCCAAGATTGTGTCTCCTTTGACGAAGCTGTTGCAGAAGGATGTTAAGTATGAGTGGACGAAAGCGAGACAGCAGGCTTTTGAGAAGCTGAAGGCGGCTTTGACGCAAGCTCCTATCTTGGTTCAGCCTGAATCAGGGAAAGAGTTTGTGGTCTATAGTGATGCATCCTATGTTGGTTTGGGATGTGTGCTGATGCAAGAGAGTAAGGTGGTGGCTTATGCATCGCGGCAGTTGAAAGTGCATGAGCGTAATTACCCTACGCATGATATTGAGCTGGCTGCAGTGGTTTTTGCTCTGAACATTTGGAGGCATTATCTGTATGGTGAGAAGTGTACTGTGTACACGGATCACAAGAGTTTTAGGTATTTGATGTCTCAGAAGGAGTTGAATCTTAGGCAGCGGCGTTGGTTGGAGTTGCTCAAGGATTATGATCTGACGATTGAGTACCATCCTGGAAAGGCTAATGTTGTTGCGGATGCCTTGAGTAGGAAGGTAGCTGTTGAGCTGAGGGCTATGTTTGCTAGCTTGAGCATATCGCGAGATGGTGGTCTTGTTGCTGAGTTGCTGGTGAAACCATCGTTGGTTCAGTTGATCAAGGATAAGCAGTTGTTGGATGATTCCTTGGTGTCTCATGTTCAGGATATCGCGGAGGGTAGGCCTTCGGATTTCTGCTTTAATGATGATGGGGTGTTGTGTTTTGGGAGTCGAATAGTAGTGCCTGCTGATGCTGAGTTGAGGCGTGCTATTCTGACTGAAGGTCATAGTAGTCCTTTTGCTATGCACCCTGGTAGTACTAAGATGTACCGTGATCTTCGTGATGAGTACTATTGGGTAGGTTTGAAGAAGGATGTTGTAGAGTTTGTGAGCAAGTGTTTGGTGTGTCAGCGGGTTAAGGCTGAACATCAGGTTCCTTCTGGGTTGTTGCAACTGTTGAAAATCCCTGAATGGAAGTGGGAAAGGGTTACCATGGATTTTGTATCTGGTTTACCTTTGTCTCCATCAAAGAAGAATTCGGTTTGGGTGATTGTGGATCGCCTGACGAAGTGTGCGCATTTCTTGCCTGTGCATACTACGTTCTCTTTGGATAAGCTGGCAGAGCTGTACATTGCTGAGATTGTGAGGCTGCATGGTGTGCCTAAGTCGATTGTGTCGGATAGGGATCCGAGGTTCACATCGCGTTTCTGGCAGTGTTTGCATCAAGCTTTGGGTACAAGATTGCATTTCAGTACATCCTATCATCCTCAGTCGGATGGTCAGTCTGAGCGAGTTATTCAGATCTTGGAGGATATGTTGAGATGCTGCGTGATTGAGTTCCAAGGTTCTTGGGAGAAGCATCTGCCTTTGGTTGAGTTCGCTTATAACAATAGTTATCAGGCGAGTATACAGATGGCACCTTATGAGGCTTTGTACGGGAGGAAGTGTAGGACTCCTCTTTGTTGGGCTGGAACTGGTCAAAAGTTGGTTTCGATGCCGGCTTTGTTGAAAGGGACCACTGAGAAGGTGAAGCTTATCTGTGAGCGGTTGAAGGCTGCCTCTGATCGGCAAAAGTCTTACGCGGATTTGAAGCGTAAGGAGATAGAGTATGCGGTGGGTGACCGTGTGTTCTTGAAGGTTTCGCCTTGGAAGAAGGTGATGAGGTTTGGCCGGAAGGGTAAGTTGAGCCCTAGGTACATTGGACCATATGAGGTTGTTGAGCGTGTGGGTCCTGTTGCGTATCGGTTGAGGTTACCTCAGGAGCTGGAGAAGATTCATGATGTGTTCCATGTTTCTATGCTCCGGAAGTATAGATCTGATCCTTCGCATGTGATGCCTGTGGAGGAAGTGGTTTTGAATCTGGATTTGACCTATGATGAGGAACCGGTGAAGGTTCTGGATTCGGATAGTAAGGTTCTTCGTGGCAAGACCATTGAGTTGGTGAAAGTGCTGTGGAAGCATCGAGGTGTTGATGAAGCCACGTGGGAGCGGAAGGAAGACATGCTGAAGCAGTTTCCTTATCTCTTTCCTTCAGGTAAATTTCGAGGACGAAATTTCTTAAAGGGGGGGGGGGGAAGTTGTAACGCCCCGGTTTTGGGCTTAGGAGTTTTGGGCGTTGACCGGTTTGGTCAAAGTGCTGTTCGAATCTAAAGAGGTGAATTTAGGAAAGCCTAGTTCGGGTTGCATTAAAAATATGGAAAAATGTTCTAAAATCATCTTTTAATATAATTAAGTGAACTGTGAAATTAATTTTGGAAAATGAGTTTCGGAAGGGTGACATTTTGGCTAGTGACCAAAATGTAATTTTCGAAAGTTTTGTGGCTGTTTTATAAAGGGTTGAAACTTTGAATCTTTAAGGAGCTATTTACCCAAAGGGAGTTTCTCCAGATTTTTCTAAGATATTTTAAGACTAAATTCTGATTTTAAATGATATTGTAACGCCCCGGTTTTGGGCTCAAAAGTTTTGGCATTGACCGGTTCGGTCAAAGTGCTGATCGAATATATAAGAGGGAATTTAGGAAAGCCTAGTTCGGGTTGCATTAAAAATATGGAAAAATGTTCTAAAATCATATTTTAATATATAAAGGTGAACTGTGAAATCAATTTTGGAAAATGGGGTTCGGAAGGTTGACATTTTGGCTAGTGACCAAAATGTAATTTTTGAAAGTTGCGGGACAGTTTTATAAAGGATTGAAACTTTGAATCTTTAAGGAGCTATTATTCCAAAAAGGATTTCTCCAGATTTTTCTAAGATATTTTAAGTCTAAAATCTGATTTTAAAGATTAAGAAAAGAGAGGGAAATCATTTTAACCAATTCTTAACTAATTTTTCTATTTTCTCTCAAATTCTCTTTTCTCTCATTTTCTCTCTACCCAAACAAGATTCTCCAGATTTCTTTCTCTGATTTTGACATCCTAAACTCTCATTTCAATTCTTATTTGATTCCTAATCATCTCATCATCAAAACCTCACAATTTACAAGTTGTTTCATCAAGCATTTTGGCTCTAAAATGGAGAAATTCAAGTTTGGAGGTAAGAACGTCCTTCTCCTCTAAACTATCAGTTCTTTACTGAAATTCCTAAGTTCTCAATCCTTGATTCATGTTTTATTAAAGGCTTTTCAATTGAGATCTTGATTTTTGGCTAAAATGCAAGATTTGGTGATTTTGGTGAAAATTTCGTGTGATCTGTTTAAGCAGGGTTTTGAGGTGTGAAAATGATGTTAAATGAATGCTAAAATGATTAGAAGTTGAGGTTTAATCAATGCAATCCCGGATAGGTTGAATTTCCTAAGTTTGGCTTGAGTTTTTGGTTGTTTTTGGAGTGTAATTGGTGATCTGTTATACCTGGAGGTATAAGGACGTGGTTGTGATCATTTTGCATGTTATTTGATGTATAAAAATGGTTAGAAGTGATGGATCTTGGCTGGGTTAAGTTTTGGAAGTGTTTGGAGATGATTTTGGTTGTGTTTGGTAGCCAAATTGCTAGTTTTGTGATGAGCAGCGAGTTGTGTTGATGTTGCTGGTGTTTTAATGCATATGGATGCATTAATGTTCTGTTTTTGTGTGCTTGAAACATGGGAGGTTGATCCTTGAGCCTTGGAGGTGTTTTCGGAAGGTTTCGGAAGCTTGGAAAGCTTGTTGGCTAGGCTTGTTTGGTAATCGGTGAGTGAAGTTGGGATTTCAGCTTTTGAAACATGGTTTGAAGGTTTTTGGGAGCTTAGTTTAAGTCTAAACAACTTTGCTAAGCTCAAGAGTAAGTGAAGAGGTTTTTGCTCTTGGATTGTGTATGATTTGGTTTTAAAATCAATTGTGGTTGATGATTGATGTGCATGTGTTATTGCATGGTTTAATTCTGTTTTGTAAGCATGTTTTAGCATGGTTTAATGCTGGTTTTGAAAGTCAATTGAAAAGGATGCTCAAGGTAAGAGATCCTTGGTTATGTTTATGGAAATTGTGATTTTTATGCATAGTGATGCATGTTGTTCATTGGCTTTGTATGATGCTTAAAAACAGTGAGTTGATGATGATTAATGATGATAATTGTACCTTTTGCATATTGTTTATGCATGTGAATCATTGAGCTAATGATGTGGTGGTTTTGCATTATGTGTATGCATGTGAATCATTGAGCTAATGATGTGATGACCTTGCATTGTGTTTATGCATGTGGAACATTGGATATTATGGTAAGATGGTTATGTTGGCAAGAGATGTGAATGGTTCTTGGTTCGTTGATCGGGTATAATTAGCCGGCTATAGGATTGGGTGCACCGTGAATAAAGTCGCCTTGAAGGCGGAGTGGTCAAGTGTGGACCGGTTAGACTCCCCTCAAGTTTTCCTAACGAGAAGAGGTCATAGTGGAGGTTGTTGCCCACTCGAGGACCTATGTTGTTAAGGTCATAATGGAGGTTGTTGCCCATTCGAGGACCTTGGTTAAGTAAAGGTTATAAGGTGGTTAAAAGTCCTTATGTGAGAACCTTGTACTTGTTAAGATCACAATGGCAGTGTTTAAGTCCATGTGTGGATCTTGTGTGTGATGTCCCGTACCTCGTTAGATGATGTCTACAACTACCAATCGGTTATGCAAAGGTTGTATGGTGGTTGAAAGTCCATACGGAAAAGACCTTGTGCATGTCAAGGGTGTATGGCGGATGGAAGTCCATACATGGTAACCTTGAGGAAAAGCTAAGGTTGTATGGTGTTTAAAAGTCCATGCATGGGAACCTTAGGTTGTTAAGGTCAAATGGAGGTTGATGCCCATTTGGAAGACCTTGGATTGGGTAGGGTGTAGGAAGCGTTGGGACACGCTTGTAATCCGCGTATCCGATCGAATCGATAAGTTGGAAAGTGAATGTGGTTGATCTCTTGGAAGCCAATGTAATGTTCTTGATCATGTGAAGCATGGGATTGCTTGAAATGATGCATGGTTGCATGTGAAGCATGGTATTGCTTGAAATGATGCATGGTTGCATGTGAAGCATGAGATGCTTGAATTGATGCATGTTTGCATGAGAAGCATGAGATGCTTGGTAAGATGCATTGTGGCATGAGATGTGTATAATGCTAGTGAAAGCATGTTACTTGTATGTTGAACAAGTGTGGGTTGTCATTTGATAAATGATGCATGAGAGCATGGATTACCTATGTTGCATTGAAGTTATGTATAACTTGATGTTAAAGGCATGTGATGATGATGCTATGGTTTTATGTTGCCTTGGTTAAATGCATGAAATGGTTTAATTGAATTATGGTTTTAAGTGGTTTCTTGCTTGATGTGGTTTCCAAGTTAAAGAAAGGTATGTTGTGGAAAGGATGTGTTTCCATGGTTTTATTCTAAGCTTTGCATATGGTGTTTATGCATGATTTGAGCTTGATGTTGAAAGAGTTTTCAAACATGGTTTTGGGAAGCAAATCGGGTTGGTTTTAAAGTGTTTTAAAGACCCGCTGCATTGATGGTGTTTTGGTTTTGAGCATTCCTCACTAAGAATTATGTGCTTACGCTCCTCTTTGTCCATCAATGCAGATTCTTGAAGTTTGGGCAGCAAGGAGCAAGGGATTCAAGGTGGACTCCAATGGAGATGTATGTCTCGGTGAATAGCTATAGTTAATAAGGGCAATGGGGTAGAATCTCTCGGATTGTTGTTATTGTGATCGTATGTGTTGATCAAGAATGTTTATGTACTGTTGTTAATGATGTTGAATCATGAATTGGTTTGATTGTGTTTGAATTGAAAGGTTTGTGCTTAAATGGTTGCTTGAGTAGGAAGCATGCCTATAGAATTGGGGCTTTTCATATGTGTTGATCATATGTTGAATTGTTGATGCAAGTATGTCTCTTTTATGTTGAATTGCATGTTGGCAAAGTTTGGTGGCTTTTGGAGCATGTTTGAATGATCAAATGTGTGTTTGAATGAGCAAAATGCAACATTCTGGGCTAGGTGTTTCGGAACAGGCAACACCGTTTCGGAACGGGTGCCCTGCATAAACCCAGGCGTCCGAAACGGGTGTCACCGTTCCGAAACGGAAGGCATTCTGCCAGACCCCCGTTGCGGAACGTGTTGCGGAACGGCCCGTGTTTCGGAACGGGCTTGGCCTGTTTTGGAACGGGTGACCGTTGGGGGCTGACATGGGCGGTTAAATGTTTCAAAATGTTTGCATTTTGGTCCTGAATCTTGTTTGTGCAATTGTTTGAGTTCGGGATGTCCGTTTGAGCTGAAATTTGGCAGAGAAGCATGAAACATGATTAATTTTAAGTTGGTAACTTAAAATCTGGTTAAGTCCTTAAAGTTTTCAGAAATTACAATTTGGTCCCTAAAGTTGTAATTTGATCAATTGGGTCCCTGTTTGATCTCTGATGTTTGTGATCTTTGAGCATGGTGTTTGTGTGATCACACCTAAGGCTAATGTGCATCTAGATAAGTTTAAAAAGAAAAAAAAAGGGTCGTTAATCAAGGTTGACTTTCGGGTTGACTTTGGTTTTCCCCGTGTAATCTTCGTAGTTCGGGTCAACCGTCCAGGCCGGGCTACGGGGGTTACATTTGGTGGTATCAGAGCTGAGTTGCGAAGGTTGGGGAAAACGGTAAGTTGTTGTGGTAAGTGTGCTTGATGTTTATCTTGTTGTATGGTTGAAAGCTGGTTGAAGCATGTGTTCCTGAGTATGCTGTTGATGTTTTTGAGCATGTTGCTGATGTATGCAAGCATGATTTGTGGTTATGAATCTTGGATGAATTCATATGGATATGTGTGGATGTTATGAGCTGATGCTATGCATAATGAATGTGTTTTGAGCATGTTATGTTGTTAATGTGCTGATGCTGTTGGATGTTGTTGGTGTAAGCATGATCAAGGTATGTTGTTGATATGCTTGATGTTGTGATGTTCATGTTGTGTTGACTGTTATGTCATGTAAAGGGGAGGATTCGGGATACCCATTGCCTTATTAATATAGCTATTGTGTTATTTTGGAGTTGGAGTTTGAATCCTTGCTTAATGCTGGTCTAACAGGTTTTGTTTGTTTGTTGTGATTGTATGTTGTTTGTTGTTAGTGGTATGGCAAAGATGATGAAAGAGTGGAGGATGAGTGAAATGGTTGCTGCCTTGGGGCAGGTTGTTAAGTCAAAGGATTCACCCTTTTGTAGAGGTGTTTTGTCTCAGTCTTCTGTGACTGAAGTTGAGTTGGTAAGGCAAGGGAAGGAAGCTGGTTCCGGGATGGAAAGTTCTTTACCTGTTGTTCAGGAGGTGTTGGGAACATCTCAGGCTACGGTTGAGGTGGAATCAGTGGATGCGCTGGCTAAATGTGTGGGTTTGCCGAAGCAGCATTTGTTTGATTCAGGTGCTGAGGAGTACCATGGTTCTTCCCCGGAGATGTTTGAGGCCTGGTTGGCCAATGTGGTTCTGATTTTGGATCAGGAAGGCTGTGATTATGCCTGTAAGCTGGGGAGTGTTGTTTCTTTGATGTTGGAGGATGCTTGTTCTTGGTGGACATCTGTGGCTGTGGCGTCACATATCCTTGATATTGATTGGGATTTCTTCGTATCTGCTTTCTATGAAAGGTATCTTGGAAGGGAATTTCCAAGGGTTGAGCAAGGTGCGGCTAATGCTGTTGGTGAGCAAGTGTTGCTTGAGCAAGGAGTGGGAGCTCAGTCATCTGTGTGTGACCGTTGTAAAAGGCAACATGTTGGAAATTGTTGGGGCGCAGGTGTTTGTTGGAATTGTGGTTCCAAGTTGCATGCTAAGCGTGACTGTCCTCATGGAGTGAAGTCAGCTTTGATGTTGGACAAAGGATCTTTGAAAGGTCGTGGGCGCGACCGAGGCGAGGTTCAGAAGTGGCAGAAAAAGCAGAAGGTTGAGAAGAGCTTGGGAAATGAAGTTTGCTGGAAGTGTGGGTCTGCTGGACACATGAAGCGTGATTGCTTGATGTTGGCACGGAGCAGTCAAGGTTTCTTATCGCAAGGAGTTGGTGGTGACCCAGGAGTGTTTGTTGGTGCTGCAAGGGTGCAACCGAAGGATGTTGGTTCCGCAAGGAAGAGAGCTCGTTCGATGAAGCTTCAGGGTGGTGTTGTGTTTTCAGGTAACCTTGTTAAGTGATCTTTGCTTTAGTTGCTTAGTTTGGTTTCTGTTGGTTTTTCCTTGCGTGGTAAGTTTAGTCTTGTTGCTAGCATGTTTGGGGTAATGATAGTTGTGGTTGGGTGATATCTTTGGTGTGAAGAAGGCTTTAGTGAATATCTTGTGGTTAATGGTTGTTGGTATGATGGAGTTAGATAAGATAAAGGTGAGTAAGAGGTTGTTCTTAGACAAATTTTGAGGATGTTATTGGAGGGTGTGAACTGGCATTCATGCACAGTTAAATCATTGATATATACTATATTATATATGTTGGTCCATGCATACATGTGGCATAACATTAGAGGTTTTTGCATACATGTACATCAGACATTGATAGGGCATGTAGGTGATCATGCATACGATGTTCACGCTCGCTAATGACTAATCGAATCTGTTAGTGTTGCGGTTGGGTTAGTGTGATGATGGTTTTTAGAGGTTGTTTGGTGCTAAGAGTGGGAGTTAGAAGTGCTGGAGTTTGTTAAACTAGTTGCTAGTGATAGTAAGAGGGGAATGGCCTGTTGGTAAAAGGATGGTGTTGGATGCTTTGAGAGTTTAGTGGTTTGGAGGTGAAAGGTATCGGTTGTGGTTTGTATCAGCTAAGTGGGTTGTTTGGTTTAAAGGTAGTGGTTGTTCCTTGGTGCTAAGTGTTGTTGTAGCTTGGTGGTTGAGTTTCCGAGTGTTGAAGTGGTTTAGCTTTTAAGTTGCTGTGAAGGGTTGTGTTTGTTCTTGGCAATCTTTGAAGAGTTCTGAAGCTGTTATGTGTGTTTTGGTTCAGTGATGTTCTGGTAGTGCAAGTGTTCTGGTTGAGTATGTAGTGAAGGGGCAGTGAAAGATTGAAGGTTTTCGTTGGTTGTTTGAGTTCTTGTGAGCAGTGGTTGGCTAGTTGTGGCTAAGAAGTTTTGTTTGAAGTCTGTTGATGGTATGTGGAACGGCTGAAGGTTTCAAGTTGAGGTTGTGATGTGATTCTGGTTTTTGGTGCTGGTGAGCTGTTATGGTAATGTTTTTGATGGGTGTAAAGGATTGTCAGCTTCGTTAGAGAGTTTGTGTGAACAGTTGATGTTTAAGGATTTCTGCTTGTTGGGAAAATCTTTGGAAAAGGTTTGGGAATTGCAAGAGTTTTAGAGGTTGAGAGGTTGCCTAGTGGCTGAGTTGGTTTGGTTGTTGTCTTTGTATAGACAAGTCTTGGGAGTTGTGTGTTACAGTGTTGTTTGCTGTAAGAGCTGAAGTTTTTCAGGTTGATGTTGGGATTGTGCATAATCTGGTTGTGTGGAAGTTTGGGTTGTGGTTACCCTTGAGAGTGAGGATTTGTGAACAGTGTGTGGTGGAGGTTTTGTATGGGAAGTGATCGGTGTTGTTGGTTGAGGCTTTTGTGTTGCCTTGTGTGTTGCTTGAGAAGGTTGTGGTTCTCTTTTCGCCGGTTGAAATTTCGAGGACGAAATTTCCTAAGGGGGGGAGAGTTGTAACGCCCCAGTTTTGGGCTCAGAAGTTTTGGCGTTGACCGGTTCGGTCAAAGTGCTGATCGAATATATAAGAGGGAATTTAGGAAAGCCTAGTTCGGGTTGCATTAAAAATATGGAAAAATGTTCTAAAATCATATTTTAATATATAAAGGTGAACTGTGAAATCAATTTTGGAAAATGGGGTTCGGAAGGTTGACATTTTGGCTAGTGACCAAAATGTAATTTTTGAAAGTTGCGGGACAGTTTTATAAAGGATTGAAACTTTGAATCTTTAAGGAGCTATTATTCCAAAAAGGATTTCTCCAGATTTTTCTAAGATATTTTAAGTCTAAAATCTGATTTTAAAGATTAAGAAAAGAGAGGGAAATCATTTTAACCAATTCTTAACTAATTTTTCTATTTTCTCTCAAATTCTCTTTTCTCTCATTTTCTCTCTACCCAAACAAGATTCTCCAGATTTCTTTCTCTGATTTTGACATCCTAAACTCTCATTTCAATTCTTATTTGATTCCTAATCATCTCATCATCAAAACCTCACAATTTACAAGTTGTTTCATCAAGCATTTTGGCTCTAAAATGGAGAAATTCAAGTTTGGAGGTAAGAACGTCCTTCTCCTCTAAACTATCAGTTCTTTACTGAAATTCCTAAGTTCTCAATCCTTGATTCATGTTTTATTAAAGGCTTTTCAATTGAGATCTTGATTTTTGGCTAAAATGCAAGATTTGGTGATTTTGGTGAAAATTTCGTGTGATCTGTTTAAGCAGGGTTTTGAGGTGTGAAAATGATGTTAAATGAATGCTAAAATGATTAGAAGTTGAGGTTTAATCAATGCAATCCCGGATAGGTTGAATTTCCTAAGTTTGGCTTGAGTTTTTGGTTGTTTTTGGAGTGTAATTGGTGATCTGTTATACCTGGAGGTATAAGGACGTGGTTGTGATCATTTTGCATGTTATTTGATGTATAAAAATGGTTAGAAGTGATGGATCTTGGCTGGGTTAAGTTTTGGAAGTGTTTGGAGATGATTTTGGTTGTGTTTGGTAGCCAAATTGCTAGTTTTGTGATGAGCAGCGAGTTGTGTTGATGTTGCTGGTGTTTTAATGCATATGGATGCATTAATGTTCTGTTTTTGTGTGCTTGAAACATGGGAGGTTGATCCTTGAGCCTTGGAGGTGTTTTCGGAAGGTTTCGGAAGCTTGGAAAGCTTGTTGGCTAGGCTTGTTTGGTAATCGGTGAGTGAAGTTGGGATTTCAGCTTTTGAAACATGGTTTGAAGGTTTTTGGGAGCTTAGTTTAAGTCTAAACAACTTTGCTAAGCTCAAGAGTAAGTGAAGAGGTTTTTGCTCTTGGATTGTGTATGATTTGGTTTTAAAATCAATTGTGGTTGATGATTGATGTGCATGTGTTATTGCATGGTTTAATTCTGTTTTGTAAGCATGTTTTAGCATGGTTTAATGCTGGTTTTGAAAGTCAATTGAAAAGGATGCTCAAGGTAAGAGATCCTTGGTTATGTTTATGGAAATTGTGATTTTTATGCATAGTGATGCATGTTGTTCATTGGCTTTGTATGATGCTTAAAAACAGTGAGTTGATGATGATTAATGATGATAATTGTACCTTTTGCATATTGTTTATGCATGTGAATCATTGAGCTAATGATGTGGTGGTTTTGCATTATGTGTATGCATGTGAATCATTGAGCTAATGATGTGATGACCTTGCATTGTGTTTATGCATGTGGAACATTGGATATTATGGTAAGATGGTTATGTTGGCAAGAGATGTGAATGGTTCTTGGTTCGTTGATCGGGTATAATTAGCCGGCTATAGGATTGGGTGCACCGTGAATAAAGTCGCCTTGAAGGCGGAGTGGTCAAGTGTGGACCGGTTAGACTCCCCTCAAGTTTTCCTAACGAGAAGAGGTCATAGTGGAGGTTGTTGCCCACTCGAGGACCTATGTTGTTAAGGTCATAATGGAGGTTGTTGCCCATTCGAGGACCTTGGTTAAGTAAAGGTTATAAGGTGGTTAAAAGTCCTTATGTGAGAACCTTGTACTTGTTAAGATCACAATGGCAGTGTTTAAGTCCATGTGTGGATCTTGTGTGTGATGTCCCGTACCTCGTTAGATGATGTCTACAACTACCAATCGGTTATGCAAAGGTTGTATGGTGGTTGAAAGTCCATACGGAAAAGACCTTGTGCATGTCAAGGGTGTATGGCGGATGGAAGTCCATACATGGTAACCTTGAGGAAAAGCTAAGGTTGTATGGTGTTTAAAAGTCCATGCATGGGAACCTTAGGTTGTTAAGGTCAAATGGAGGTTGATGCCCATTTGGAAGACCTTGGATTGGGTAGGGTGTAGGAAGCGTTGGGACACGCTTGTAATCCGCGTATCCGATCGAATCGATAAGTTGGAAAGTGAATGTGGTTGATCTCTTGGAAGCCAATGTAATGTTCTTGATCATGTGAAGCATGGGATTGCTTGAAATGATGCATGGTTGCATGTGAAGCATGGTATTGCTTGAAATGATGCATGGTTGCATGTGAAGCATGAGATGCTTGAATTGATGCATGTTTGCATGAGAAGCATGAGATGCTTGGTAAGATGCATTGTGGCATGAGATGTGTATAATGCTAGTGAAAGCATGTTACTTGTATGTTGAACAAGTGTGGGTTGTCATTTGATAAATGATGCATGAGAGCATGGATTACCTATGTTGCATTGAAGTTATGTATAACTTGATGTTAAAGGCATGTGATGATGATGCTATGGTTTTATGTTGCCTTGGTTAAATGCATGAAATGGTTTAATTGAATTATGGTTTTAAGTGGTTTCTTGCTTGATGTGGTTTCCAAGTTAAAGAAAGGTATGTTGTGGAAAGGATGTGTTTCCATGGTTTTATTCTAAGCTTTGCATATGGTGTTTATGCATGATTTGAGCTTGATGTTGAAAGAGTTTTCAAACATGGTTTTGGGAAGCAAATCGGGTTGGTTTTAAAGTGTTTTAAAGACCCGCTGCATTGATGGTGTTTTGGTTTTGAGCATTCCTCACTAAGAATTATGTGCTTACGCTCCTCTTTGTCCATCAATGCAGATTCTTGAAGTTTGGGCAGCAAGGAGCAAGGGATTCAAGGTGGACTCCAATGGAGATGTATGTCTCGGTGAATAGCTATAGTTAATAAGGGCAATGGGGTAGAATCTCTCGGATTGTTGTTATTGTGATCGTATGTGTTGATCAAGAATGTTTATGTACTGTTGTTAATGATGTTGAATCATGAATTGGTTTGATTGTGTTTGAATTGAAAGGTTTGTGCTTAAATGGTTGCTTGAGTAGGAAGCATGCCTATAGAATTGGGGCTTTTCATATGTGTTGATCATATGTTGAATTGTTGATGCAAGTATGTCTCTTTTATGTTGAATTGCATGTTGGCAAAGTTTGGTGGCTTTTGGAGCATGTTTGAATGATCAAATGTGTGTTTGAATGAGCAAAATGCAACATTCTGGGCTAGGTGTTTCGGAACAGGCAACACCGTTTCGGAACGGGTGCCCTGCATAAACCCAGGCGTCCGAAACGGGTGTCACCGTTCCGAAACGGAAGGCATTCTGCCAGACCCCCGTTGCGGAACGTGTTGCGGAACGGCCCGTGTTTCGGAACGGGCTTGGCCTGTTTCGGAACGGGTGACCGTTGGGGGCTGACATGGGCGGTTAAATGTTTCAAAATGTTTGCATTTTGGTCCTGAATCTTGTTTGTGCAATTGTTTGAGTTCGGGATGTCCGTTTGAGCTGAAATTTGGCAGAGAAGCATGAAACATGATTAATTTTAAGTTGGTAACTTAAAATCTGGTTAAGTCCTTAAAGTTTTCAGAAATTACAATTTGGTCCCTAAAGTTGTAATTTGATCAATTGGGTCCCTGTTTGATCTCTGATGTTTGTGATCTTTGAGCATGGTGTTTGTGTGATCACACCTAAGGCTAATGTGCATCTAGATAAGTTTAAAAAGAAAAAAAAAGGGTCGTTAATCAAGGTTGACTTTCGGGTTGACTTTGGTTTTCCCCGTGTAATCTTCGTAGTTCGGGTCAACCGTCCAGGCCGGGCTACGGGGGTTACAGATATTAAAAGTGGAGGGAAAGCCATTTGGCTATTTTAGATTTTGTAACCAACTTTTCTCAATTTTCTTTCTCTCATTTTCTCTCAACCCAAACACTTTCTCTCCAGAGAATTGGATCTGATTTTCTCACCTAAATCCCTCCTTTCAACTCTCATTTGATTCCTAATCAACATATCTTCAAAACCTCTTTAATTGCTACTTGATTCAACAAGATTTTTGATTCCAAAAAGAGGAGAAACTCAAGTTTGGAGGTAAGAACGTCCTTCTCCTCTAAACTATCAGTTCTTTACTGAAATTCCTAAGTTTTCAATCCTTAATTGTTGTTTAATTAAAGGTTTTTAAGTGGTGAAATGGATCTTGGCTTATAATGCAAGATTTGATGATTTTTGATGATTTTCGTTAGATCTGATTAATCTGTGATTTGAGATGTGTTTTTGATGTTAAATAAACTCTAAATTGATAAGGAATTGAGTTTTGATTAATGCAATCCCGGATAGGTTGAGTTTCCTAAGTTTAGCTTGTGATTCAAGGTTGTTTTTGGGGTGATCTTGTGGATCTGATGTTGCTGGAGGTTTAAGGATGTTGATAGGTTGTTTTTAGATGTTATATGATGTTTAAGGATGTGTGGTTTTGCTGGTTTATGGCTGGGCTTTGTTTAGAAGTGGTTTGGATGCATTTTCGGTTGTGTTTGGTGGCCGAAAATGGTGTGTGGATGAGAGCAGCGAGTTTAGGTGCTTTCATTGAAGCAATTAATGCATGATGATGCATTAATCCTCTGTTTTGATGTGTTGAAAACAGGGGAGGCATCTTTGGATCCAAGAGTTGTTGATCCGGAAGCTTGATTTGGTGCTTTGGCTTGAAGCAAAGTGGAAATCGGTGAGTGCGTTTGTGAAAATTGGGTTTTCGGCTTTGAAACCAATGTCTTGGGAGCTTAGTTTAAGTCTAAACAACTTTGCTAAGCTCAAGTGTAAGTTTTCGGAATTACTCTCTAGTGGTGGCCATGATTTTGTTGTGATGCGAAATGGTTATTTGCATGTTTTAATTACTGTTTTGAAAGCATGATTTAGCATGGTTTTTGCTGTTGTTGTAAGCCATATGTTGAAGGAAACTCAAGGTAAGAGTTCCTTGTTTTTTGTACATTGATAAAATGTGGTTTGATGCTTTTAAATGCATGTTGAATATGGCTTGGTTTAATGCTTTAAAACAGTGGAATAAATGATGAAAAAGATGTATATTGGCAAGTGATGTTTTGAAAAGGTTAAGGTCACTAAGGTGGTTAAAAGTCCTTGAGTGAGCCTTGTATTCTTAAGATCATCAAGGTGGTTAAAAGTCCTTGGATGATTCTTGTTGCGGACACTAAGGTGGTTAAAAGTCCTTAGGTGATCCTTTCCATGGTGTTTAAAAGTCCATGGGGCCAAGGTGTTTAAAAGTCCTTGGGGCCAAGGTGTTTAAAAGTCCTTGGGGTGATTCAAGCTATGGACACAAAGGTGGTTAAAAGTCCTTGTGTGGTCCTCATTCATGGTGTTTAAAAGTCCATGGCCAAGGTGTTTAAAAGTCCTTGGGGCCAAGGTGTTTAAAAGTCCTTGGGAAGTTGATGAACTTGTTTTAATGAAATGGAATCTATCACTTGAGCCAATATGACATGTTATATTATGTTGAAGCATGAGATGCTTGTTTTAAGTATGCTTTTGAGCATGTGCAAAGGTTGATTTAAAGCATGATTTGTAAATGTTTTTAAATGCATTATTGAATGGTTTTAAGAGCATTCCTCACTAAGCTTTTGCTTACGCTCTCTTCGTTTTCTTAATTCAATAATGCAGAACATTAGTGACCCTTGAGGGAAGCAAGGAAGGCAAGTATTCAAGTGGAAGCAAAGCTCAAAGTATGGAAGGTTTTCCTAAGATCATTTAGCTTTTGATACTTTGGCAATGGGGGACCAATGTGTATGTTTTGGGAGAGGTTTTAAACTCCCTAAGTATATTGAATGTTGTTGAGAATGCTGGTTTTTGTGTTGGATCATTACATGCTTGTTTTGGAAGTTTATGCCTAAATGGTTTGCTTGTGTAGGAAGCATGCCTATAGAATTGGAGCTTTTTGCATATGATGTTGTTTTAATGAATTGTTGTTGCAAGTATGTCCTATATATGTTGAATTGCATGCTGGTAAAGTTTGGTGGCAATTGGAGCATGTTTGAATGATCAATTGCATGTTTTGGAATGCATTGTGCTGCAATCTGTGCAGGGCGTTCCGGAACAGTGTGCACCGTTTCGGAACGGGTGCCTTGAATGAACCCAGGCGTCCGAAACGGTATGCACCGTTTCGAAACGGTTTGGCTACTGCCAGACCCCCATTGCGGTACGCGTTGCGGAACGGCCCGTGTTTCGAAACGGGCTCTGCCTGTTTCGGAACGGGTGACCGTTGGGGGCTGACATTGGCGGTTAAATGTTTTGTATTGTTTGCGTTTTGGTCCTGAATCTTGTTTGTGCAATTGCATGAGTTTGGGAAGTCCTATTGAGCTGAAATTTCACAGAGAAGCATGAAACCTGACTAATTTCAAGTTGGTAAGATTAATTTGGGTTAAGTCCTTTTAATTATCAGAAATTACAATTTGGTCCCTAAAGTTGTAATTTGTTCAATTGGGTCCCTGTTTGATCTCTGATGTTTGTGATCTTTGAGTATGATGTTTGTGTGATGACAATTAGGGCTAATGTGCATCTAGATAGGATTAAAAAGAAAAAAAAGGGTCGTTAATCAAGGTTGACTTTCGGGTTGACTTTGGTTTTCCCCGTGTGACTTTCTTAATTCGGGTCAACCGTCTAGGCCGGGTTAAGGGGGTTACAGGGCGTTCCGAAACGGAAGGCACTGTTCCGGAACGGTTTGGCCACTGCCAGGTCTTGTTTCGGTACCAGTTTCGGAACGATCCCGCGTTTCGGAACGGGTCTTCCCTGTTCCGAAACACCCGACCGTTGGGCACTGAAATTGTTGGTTAAATGTTTTGGAACCTTTGCATTTTGGTCCTGAATCTTGTTTATGCAATTGGATGAGTTTGAGATGTCCGTTTGTGCTGAATTTTGGCAGTGAAGCATGAAAGATGATTAATTTCACATTGGTAACTTTAATTTGGGTTAAGTCCGTATATTTTCAGAATTTACAATTTGGTCCCTAAAGTTGTAATTTGTGCATTTGAGTCCCTGAATATTCTCTGATTGTTATGATCTTTGAGTATGATGAACTTGTGAACATATCTAAGGTTAACGTGCATCTAGACAAGACTAAAATGAAAAAAGGGTCGTTAATCAAGGTTGACTTTCGGGTTGACTTTGGTTTTCCCCGTGTGATCTTCTTAATTCGGGTCGACCGTCTAGGCCGGGTTAAGGGGGTTACATTTGGTGGTATCAGAGTTGAGTTGCGAATGTTTGGGGAAATGGTAAGTTGTTGTGCTGATGTGTAGTTGAAAGCCGGTTGAAATGCGTGTTTTTTGAGTGAATTGTTGATGTTTTTAAGCATGCTTTTGATTGTAAATCTTCATTGAGTTAATGTGGATTTGTGTTGATGTTGTGCTGGTGTTATGAGCTGATTTAATGAATAATGAAAGTGTAAGGGACATGTTATTGATGATGTTGTGCTGTGGCGAGTGGATGTTGTTTGATGAAAGCATGATCGAATATATTGATTGATATGCTTGATGTTGTGATATCCATGTTTTCATTGACTGTTATGTCATGTAAAAGGGGAGGATTCGGGATACCCATTGCCTTATTATTATAGCTATTGTGTTATTTTGGAGTTGGAGTTTGAACCCTTGCTTAAAGCTGGTCTGACCGATTTGTTTGTTTTGTTGTGATTGTTTGCTGTTAATAGCATGGTGAAATCGATGAAAGAATGGCAGTTAGGTGAGATGGTTGCTGCCTTAGGGCAGGTTGTTAAGGCGTGGAATTCACCTTTTAATGGAGGTGTTTCGTCTTAGTTTTCTGTGCCTGGTGTTGAGGTGGTGAGGCAGGAGGAAGAAGTTGGTTCTGTGATGAAAAGTTCATCACCTATTGTTCAAGAGGTGTTGGGAACACCTCAGGCTGTGGCAAAAGTAAGGCTTGTAGACGTGCCGGTTTTGGGATGTGCGGGTTTGTCGAAACAACGTTTGTATGATTTGGGAGTTGTGGAGTATCATGGTTCGACACCTGAGTCGTTTGAGGCTTGGTTAGCCAGTGTAGTTCTGATTTTGGATCAGGAAGGTTGTGATTATGCCTGTAAGCTGGGAAGTGTTGTTACGTTGATGTTGGAGGACGCTTGTGCCTGGTGGACATCTGTGGCTGTGGCATCGCACATCCACGACATTGATTGGGATTTCTTTGTATCTGCCTTTTATGAAAGGTATCCTGGAGAGAAATTTCCAAGGGTTAAGCAGTGTAAGAGGTTACGTGACGGAAGTTTTTGCTTGGATCAAAGTCTGTGTGGTAGTGCAAATCTGGGGCAAGTGCTGCTTGATCAAGAAGTGGAAGCTCAGCTACCGGTGTGTGACCGTTGTGGAAGGCGCCACGTCGGAGGTTGTTGGGGCGCAGGTGCTTGTTGGAACTGTGGTTCTAAAGAGCATGTGAAGCGAGATTGTCCTCATGTGGTAAAATCAGCTTCAGTGGTAGCAGAAGGGTCTCTGAAGGGTCGTGGGCACGGCCGAGACAGAATTCGAGGGTGGAAGGAAGGGCAGAAAGTTGTGAGGAGCTTGGAAAGTGAAGTCTGCTGGAATTGTGGGTCTGTTGGACATAAGAGACGTAGTTGTTTGAGGTTGGCTCGGGGTAGCCAGGGTTCTTTGCCGCAGGGAGATGGTGATGACCTAAGGGTGTTAGCTGATGCTGCAGCGGTGCGGCTGGGGAATAATGGTGCTGCAAGGAAGAGAGCTCGTTTGTTGAAGCTTCGGGGTGGTGATATGTTTTCAGGTAACCTTGTCAAGTAACCTTTGCCCTAGTTATCTTAGTTTGGTTCTGGTTTGGTTTTTCCTTGCGTAATGAGTATGGTTCCGTTGCTAGAATGGTTGGGGTAGTGGTTGTTGTTTTGAAAACAACTCTAGTGTGAAAAGGGCATTAGTGAGTATCTTGTGGATAATGGGTTGCTAGAATGATGGAGTTAGACAAGTTGAAAGTGAGGTAGGAGGTTGTTCTTAGACGGATTCTGAGGATGTTATTGGTGGGTGTGAATCGACATACATGCACGGTTAAAAGTCATTTGTTATATGCTATATTATATATGTACTGGTCCATGCATACATGTGGCATGACATTAGAGGTTTTGCATACATGTACATCAGGCATTGGTAGGGCATATTGGTGACCATGCATACAACGTTCACACTCGCTAATAACTAATCGAGTCTGTTAGTGCTGTGATAGAGTTAGGTTGGATGATGGGTTTTTAGAGGGTGTTTCGGTGCTAGGAGAATGTTAGAAGTTGTGGAGGGTATTAAGCGAGCCGTTAGTAATAGTGAGTGCGGTGTAGCATGTTCGTAGAAGGACAATGTTTGGCTCTTAAGGAGATTAGCGGTATGGTGGTGAGGAGTTTACCATTGTGTTAGACTCGATCAAGTGGTTTTTGAATAGTTAGTAGAAGAGGTGGTTCCTTGGTGTTAAGTGCTGTAGTAAGATAGTGGATGTGTTTTCAGAGTGTTGAGGTAACTTGGCATTGATGTTGTAGTAGAAGGGTTGTTTTGTAGGTGAGGGTTCGTAGCAACCTTCGAAGAGTTGAGAAGATGTTGTGTTGTGGGTTGTAGAAAAGGGTTAGTCCGGGAGAACAAGAGTTTCGTAACCTATATATGTATGTGTAGGTTGGACGATGTTCTAGTAAGGCAATGTTGTAGTTAAAGCTTGATATGGAAAGGCAATGTAAGTTCAAAGGCCATTGTTGGTTGGAAGGGTTCTAGTGAGAAGTGGTTGGCTGGTTGTGAGTAAGTAAATTCCTTTTGAGGTCAGCTGATGGTATATGGAACGGCTGGCAGAGACGAGGTTGGGGTTTTGTGACGTGATTATCAGATGGTGGGTGAGTAGTCCTGATGAGTTGTTGTGGTAATGATAGCAGCGGATGTGAGGGAATGTCAGCAATACGTTGAGAAGTTTGGGTAAGCAGTTGATGCTTAAGAATTTTTGCTTGTTGTGGTAGTCTTTGAAAGAGGTTGAGTAGTTTTGCAAGGAGTTTTAGAAGCAGTGAAGGTTGTGGGTCACTTGGTGGCTAAACTGGATTGGTTGGTGTCACTGTGTGAACAAGTTTTGGAAGTTGTGAGTTAAGGTGGTGTATGCTGTAAATTTGGAGGTTCTTTAGGTTGTTGTTGGGGCTATGTGCAGTCCGGAAGTGTGGGAGGTTAAGATGTGGTTAACATCTGAGTATTCTGGAATTCGTGAACCTTATGTGGTGGTGTTGAGCTTGGGTGGAGTTTTGTGAGGAGAGTGTTCAGTGGTGGTTAAGTCTCCTGTGTTGCTTTGTGGGTTGTTTTGAGAAGTTTGGTTGTTCTCTTTTCGCCAGTTGAAATTTCGAGGACGAAATTTCTTAAGGGGGGGGGGGAGAGTTGTAACACCCCAATTTTGGGCTTAGAAGTTTTGGGTTTGGACTGGTTCGGTCAAAGTGCGGTTCGAATATAAAAGGTGATTTTTAGGAAAGCCTAGTTCGGGTTGCATTAAAAATATGGAAAAATGTCTTAAAATCCTCTTTTATTATATATAAGAGAATGGTGGAATCAATTTTGCAAAATGAGGCTTGGAAGAGTGACATTTTGGGTTAGTGACCAAAATGTAATTTTTGAAAACTAGGTGACTGTTTTAAAAGGATTGAAACTTTGAATCTTTAAGGAGCTATTTACCCAATAGGAGTTTCTCCAGATTTTTCTTAAATATTAAATAATTTATTAATAGTTTAAAATAAAGGTAAAAAGGAGGGAAATATATTTTAGCCATTTAACTAACTTTTCCTAAAGTTTCATTTCCATTTTTCTCTCATCTTTCTCTCAAACCAAACACATTTTCTCCAGAGCATTTCCTTCTGATTTTGATGTCTAAACATGAGATTTTAATCCTCATTTGATCTCTAATCATCTCTTCAACAAAACCTCACCATTTGCTAATTGGATTTTCAAGATTTTGGTTCCAAAAAGGGAGAAACTCAAGTTTGGAGGTAAGAACGTCCTTCTCCTCTAAACTCTCAGTTCTTTACTGAAATTCCTAAGTTCTCAATCCTTAATTTGTGTTTTATAAAAGGTTTTAAGGTTGTGTTCTTGATCTTGGCTTTTAATGCAAGATTTGCTTGATTTTGGTTAAAATTCGTATGATCTGTTTAAGCAGTGATTTGAGGTGTCTTTTTGATGATAAATGAATGTTAAATTGATGAGGAATTGAGGTTTAATCAATGCAATCCCGAATAGGTTGAATTTCCTAAGTTTAGCTTGTGTTTTTTTGTTGTTTTTGGAGTGATCTTGATGATCTGTTATAGCTGGAGGTATAAGGACGTGTTTGGGATCATTTTGAATGTTAATTGATGGTTGTAAATGGTTAGAAGTGATGGATCTTGGCTGGGTTAAGTTTTTGAAGTGTTTGGAGGCGATTTCGATTGTGTTTGGTAGCCGAAATGTTGGATTTGTGTAGAGCAGCGAGTTGTGTTGTGTTGCTGGTGTTTTAATGCATTATGATGCATTAATCCTCTGTTGTTATGTGCTTGAAACAGGGGAGAATGATCCGTGAGCATTAGAGGTGGTGTGGAAGGTTTCAGATGCTTGGAAGGCTTGTTGGCTAGCCTTGTTTTGTGTATCGGTGAGTGAAGTTGGGTTTTCAGCTTTAAAACCAAGGTTTGAAGGTTTTGGGAGCTTAGTTTAAGTCTAAATAACTTTGCTAAGCTCAAGAGTAAGTAAATGGATTTTCCCTCTTGGCTTGTGTTGTGAATTGGTTCTTAAAGCAATTATGATTGTTGGATGCAATGCATGTGATTTGCATGTTTTAAATTCTGTTTTGAAAGCATATTCTAGCATGGTTTAATGCTGGTTTTGAAAGCCAAATGTGAAGGATGCTTAAGTTAAGAGATCCTTGGTTTTGTACATTGAAATTGTGGAATTGATGCATAGTGTTTCATGTTGTTTAATGGCTTTGTGTAATGCTTCAAAAACAGTGGATTGATGATGGTAAATGTTGGTTTTAGCATTTGGGTTATGCTTGTAAAACATTGGATTAATGTGGTAAGATGGTTATATTGGCAAGTGATGTAAGTGGTTCTTGGTTACTTAAATCGGATATAGTTAGCCGGCTATAGGATTGGGTGCACCGTGAATAAAGTCGCCTTGGATGTGGTGTGGTTAAGTGTGAACCGGTAACTCCATCCAAGTACACTAACGAGATGGTTAAGTACACCATGGTGGTTAAAATTCCATGGGTGGGTTTTAAGGTCATAATGGTGGTTAAAATTCCATTTGAGGACCTTGGGTAAGCAAAGGTTATAATGGTGGTTAAAATTCCATTTGAGGACCTTGTGCTTGTTAAGATCACAATGGTGGTGTAAAGTCCATGTGTGGATCTTGTGAAGTATGTCCCGGATCTCGTTAGTGATGTTATACAACTACCAATGGTTGATGCTAAGGTCATATGGTGGTTAAAATTCCATATGGGGGAACCTTGTGCATGTTGAGGTCATATGGTGGTTAAAATTCCATATGAGGATCTTGTGAGTGTTAAGGTTATATGGTGGTTAAAATTCCATATGAGAACCTTGTGAATGTTAAGGCTATATGGTGGTTAAAATTCCATATGAGAGCCTTGTGTATGGTAAGGTCAAATGGTGGTTAAAATTCCATTTGGGGACCTTGAGATTGGTAGTGTGTATGAAGCGTGGGGACAACGCTTGTGATCCACGTATCCGATTTGTTGTTGAGTTGAAAAGTGGATATGGTTTATCACTTGGAAGCCAATATAATGTTCTTGAATGTAATGAAGCATGAGATGCTTGAAATGATGCATGGTTGCTTGAGAAGTGAATAATGCTTAATGAATGCATGTTTTACTTGTTAGCATGTACAAGTGTTTATGATCTATTGAGAATGGTGCATGTGTGCATGAAATCTCTTTAGTACATTGAAGTCTTGTGAAGGCTTGTTTAAAAGGCATGTAACGCAAGTGTTGAGTTTATGGTTCATATGTTGCATTTGTTTAATGCATGTAGTTAATCGAATGAGCAAGTGATGTTTAAAAGGTTTCTTGTTTTGAAATGATTTTCAAGAATGAGAAAGGTATGATGTGATGTGGAAATGCTTTTTAAGGATCTTGTATTTAATCTTGCATATGGTGATGTTCATGCATGGATTGGTTAAATAGATGGTTTTGCAAGATTGTGCTTTGAAAAGGAGAGCTCCACTTGAGATGTATGTCTCGGTAATAGCTATAGATAATAAAGGGAATGGGGGAAGAATTTCTTGTGTTGATGTTTAATGGGATTGTGTATGTTGGACAAGTTTGGTTTTATGTTGTTAATAAGGTTGGAACATGTAATTGGCCTTATGAGGTGGTTTTGGCATGTTGATGCTTGAATGGTTTGCTAAGTAGGAAGCATGTCTATAGAATTGGGGTTTTTCATAATTGATGCCATGTTGATGTTTGGCTGATGCAATTATGTTCCTTGTATGTTGAATGACTTGCTGGTAAAGTTTGGTTGCATTTGGAGCATGTTTGATGGGTCAATTGTATGATGAACCAGCAATTTTTCTGCAATCTGGGCAACCTGTTTCGGAACAGGTGTTAGCGTATCGGAACGGGGGCCTGAAATGGCCTGGGCGTTCCGAAACGGAAGGCACTGTTCCGGAACGGTTTGACCACTGCCAGGTCTAGTTTCGGTACCAGTTTCGGAACGGTCCCGCGTTTCGGAACGGGTCTTCCCTGTTCCGAAACACCCGACCGTTGGGCACTGAAATTGTTTGTTAAATGTTTTGGAACCTTTGCATTTTGGTCCTGAATCTTGTTTATGCAATTGGGTGAGTTTGAGATGTCCGTTTGTGCTGAATTTTGGCAGTGAAGCATGAAAGATGATTAATTTCACATTGGTAACTTTAATTTGGGTTAAGTCCTTATATTTTCAGAATTTACAATTTGGTCCCTAAAGTTGTAATTTGTGCATTTGAGTCCCTGAATGTTCTCTGATTGTTATGATCTTTGAGTATGATGAACTTGTGAACATATCTAGGGTTAACGTGCATCTAGACAAGAGTAAAATGAAAAAAAGGGTCGTTAATCAAGGTTGACTTTCGGGTTGACTTTGGTTTTCCCCGTGTGATCTTCTTAATTCGGGTCGACCGTCTAGGCCGGGTTAAGGGGGTTACAGTTGTCCCACACGCTTCATATACACTACCGGACTACACAAGGCCCACATACAAGAGCAACCCTCCATCGTCGTGACACCCGTGGTGGAGTATACAGTACAATCACAACCCCTCAACACCACTCATCAGTAGTTGTATAATTCCACTAGCGAGAGCACGAGACACATAACACAAGACCCACACACGGGATTAACATCCACCATTGTAATCTTAACCTCAATCGTTAGGGTACTTGGATGGAGTATACAATACAATCACAACCCCTCGACATCTAAGGTGACTTTATTCACGGTGCACCCAATCCTATAGTCGGCTAACTATATCCGATTAAAGTAACCAAAAACCATTGTCATCACTTGCTAATATAATCATTTAACATCAATATTCCACTGTTTTACAAGCATAAACACAATACCATGTTCACAAGCATAACCATGCTTAATCTCAAATACATACATTTCTCAAAGACAAGGGTCATCTACCAAATGCATCCTTAACAACATGGCATTAAACACCAGCATTATCAATGCTCAAAACATGCTTTAAAACAATAAATAAAATCACATTTACATCAAGTGCATTTTCTAACAAAAACATAGCACATTTCGAGAGAGACTTTCAAATCACTTACTCTTGAGCTTAGCTAAGTGTTTCAAACTTACACTAAGCTCCCAAGACCACGCTCAAAGAGTTACAAAGCTGGAAAATCCATTTCCACTCACCGATACATGAAGCCTTGCTCGCCGACACGAAAATTACTCCTCCGGAGCCTCCAAAAATGTCTCGTTTGCTCCCGGATCAAGATCCCTTATTTTCACATCATCAAAACAGAGATCTAAATGCATTAAAATGCATTTCAACACCAGCAACTAAGTACAAACTCGCTGCTCACCCAAACTACACCAATTTACCCATTCGAAACAACCGAAAACTCAATCGATTGCTTCCTAAACCAAGCCCAGCCAACATACATCACTTCCAATCAATTATAAACATCAAAACACGTCTAAAATCAACCTAAACCCTTCCTGATACCTCCAACAAGCATTACACCACATTTCGCCTAAAAAACCCAACTAGAACTATCAAGAAACTTAAGGGTCTCAAGGATTTCGGGATCTATATCAACAAAACCTCTCTTCAACATATTAACCACCTCAAAACTTAATTAAAATCAATCCAAAATAGAGCTTAACAAAAAAAGTCCGAAAATCAAGAGTTTCACCATATTTTTTCAAGATTTCAATTTCAAATCAATACTATAATGAAAACTCAACTAAAACCATTAATTAGAAGTCAAAGATCTTGGGAATTTCAGTAAAGAACCTATATTGATGGTTGAGAACGAGATTTACCTCCAATCCTTGCTTTCCTCAATGAATGACAAGTTTTCCTTAACAGAAAATCTTAAAGAACTTGAAAGAACTCTTGAAATTTGTTTAGAAAATAATGAGAGTGGTTGGGAGAAAAGAATTCTGGAGAAAATGAGTTAGAATTGTGTTTGGCTGAAAATGAGAAAAGGAAGGTAGTTACGTCAAATGAAATCTCACATTTCTAATTTATTAATTTTAATTTAATAAAAATCCTTTTATTTAATCATTTTAAACCCCTTTTAAAACACATGTCATATTGAGGAAAGGCGAAATTACCATAAAGCTCCCTAAAGATTCTAAGATTTTGGCTCCTCTTTTAAAATCACATATTTTACAATTTTGAACCTTTACATTTTGGTCACTACCCAAAATGTACCACTTCTGAAACTCTTTTTGTAAAATTGATTTGACCAACCTCTTAAACATAATTTTAGAGGATTTTAGCAATTTTACCATATTTTTATCCCATCTCGATCCTTGATTTCCTTAAATCACCAAACTCTATTCGAACCGTTCCCGATCGGTCCGATCCGATGTCTAAAACATCTAGGCCCAAAACCAGGGCGTTACAACTCTCCCTCATGTAGGAAATTTCGTCCTCAAAATTTTACCTGAAGGAAAAAGGTGCGGAAACTGCTTCAGCATATCCGCCTTGCTTTCCACGTGGCCTCCTCAACTCCTCGATGTCGCCACAACACCTTCACAAGATCTATCGTCTTGCCACGAAGAACTTTGCTGCTCACATCCAGAACCCTCACTGGTTCCTCATCATATGGGAGATCCGGATTCAACTCTATCTCACATGCGAAGGATCCGATCTATACCTTCGCAACATCGAGACATGGAACACATCATGTATCTTTTTGAGCTCCGAAGGCAATCTCAACCGATATGCCACAGGACCAATACGCTCCACAACCTCGTAAGATCCAATGAACCTTGGGCTAAGCTTACCCTTACGCCCAAATCACATCACCTTCTTCCAAGGCGATACCTTCAAGAACACACGTTCGCCAACCGCGAACTCAATCTCCTTACGCTTCAGATCCGCGTAAGACTTTTGTCGATCTGATGCTGCCTTCAAATGCTCACAAATGAGTTTCACCTTCTCTGTGGCTCCCTTTAACATAACTGGCATCGAAATCAACTTTTTCCTAGCTTCAGCCCAACAAAGAGGGGTTCTACATCTTCTCCGATACAAAGCCTTGTATGGAGCCATTTGAATACTTGCTTGATAACTCTTGTTATACGCAAACTCAACCAACGACAAGTGCTTCTCTCAAGAACCCTAAAAATCTATTACGCAGCACCTCAACATATCCTCAAGCACTTGGATCACACGTTCCGACTGTCCATCTGTCCGAGGATGATAGAAAGTACTGAAATTCAACCGTGTACCCAAGGCTTGATGCAAACATTCCCAAAATTGCGCTGTAAACCTCGAATCCCTATCCGACACTATGAACTTTGGCACACCGTGCAATCGCACAATCTCAGCAATGTACAGCTTAGCCAACTTATCCAAAGTATACGTAGTATGTACCGACAAGAAATGTGCACACTTCGTGAGCCGATCAACAATCACCCAAACTGAATTCTTATTTGACGGTGACAACGACAATCCAGACACAAAATCCATGGTAATTCTCTCCCACTTCCATTCTGGGATTCTCAAAGGCTGCAACAACCCAGAAGGAACCTAATGTTCAGCTTTCACTCGCTGACACACCATGCTCTTACTAACGAACTCAACCACATCCTTTTTCAACCCCACCCAGTAGTACTCATCCTTCAAATCACGATACATCTTCGTACTACCAGGATGCAGAGCAAAAGGACTAATATGAGCTTCAGTCAGAATAGTGCGCCTCAACTCAACGTCATCTGGCACCACTATTTGACTTCCAACGCACAGAACACCGTCATCATTAAAACTGAAATCTGAAGGCTTACCCTCTATAATGTCCTGAACATATGGAACAAGAGAATCATCAAGCAACTGCTTATCCTTGATCAACTGAATTAGAGATGGTTTCACTTGCAATTCAACGATAAGACAACCATCACGCGATATGCTCAAGCGAGCAAACATCACCCTCAATTCCACAGCCACTTTCTGGCTTAAAGCATCGACCATAACATTAGCCTTGCCCGGGTGATACTCGATTGTCAGATCATAATCCTTAAACAACTCCACCCAGCGATGTTGCCTAAGATTCAACTCCTTCTAAGACATGAGATACTTCAAGTTCTTATGATCCGTGAACACAACACACTTCTCGTCGTACAGGTAATGCCTCCAGATCTTCAAAGCAAACACGACAGCCGCAAGCTCAAGATCATGGGTACGGTAGTTACGCTCATGCACATTCAACTGTCTAAATGCATAGGCTACCACCTTACCTCCCTGCATCAACACACAGCCCAATCCAACAACGGACGCATCACTATAGACGACAAACTGCTTACCAGAATCAAGTTGAATCAGGACAAGAGCTTGCGTCAAAGCTTCCTTCAGCTTTTCAAAAGCTTGCTGCCTCACATATGTCAACTCAAAGTGAACATTCTTCTGCAACAACTTGGTCAAAGGTGCAGCTATCTTCGAGAAACCCTCGACAAACCTACAGTAATACCCAACTAAACCAAGGAAACTTCGTACCTCTGTCACTGACTTAGGCACATTCCAACTCATCACAACCTCTACTTTGTGCGGATCAACATGAATACCCTCAGCTGATAAAACATGCCCTAGGAAGACCACCTTCTTAAGCCAAAAATCACACTTACTTAGCTCGGCATACAACTGGTTCTCCAACAACGCTTGCAAAACGATTCTTAAGTGTCTATCATGATCCTCCTCAGTACGCGAATACACAAGGATATCATCGATGAACACCACCACAAATTGATCCAAGAACTCATGGAACACACGATTCATCATGTCCATGAAAGCAGCATGTGCGTTGGTCAAACCAAACGACATCACTAAGAACTCGTAATGCTCGCACCTTGTTCGAAAAGCGGTCTTAGGTACATCTACATCCTTCACCTTCAGCTGGTAATATCCTAACCTCAAATCTATCTTAGAAAAAACCAATGCTCCTCGAAACTGATCAAAGAGATCATCAATCCTAGGCAAGGGATACTTGTTCTTGATCGTCAACTTGTTCAGTTACCGATAATCTAAGCACATCTGCATCATCCCATCTTTCTTCTTTACAAACAAGACCGGTGCACCCCAAGGTGACACACTCGGCCGGATGAACCTTCGATCCAACAACTCCTGTAAATGCGTTTTCAACTCCTTCAGCTCTTTAGGTGCCATGTGATAAGGAGCAATGGACACCGAAGTCGTATTCTCATATAACTCGATACCAAACTCAACTTCTCTTTTTGGTGGCAATCTAGGAAATTCTTCCGGAAAGACACCAAGAAAATCACAAACGGTTCTGATCTCCTACACACGTAAATATTTTGTGCCATGATTCATTACATAGGCAAGATAAGCCTCACAACCCATCCTCAACATACGACTTGCTTCCAAAGATGAAATCACATTCGACAAGAATTTCACATTCTCGTCTACTATCACCACTTCATAATCATCAACAAGCTTTAAGGTGACCCGCTTGACATCGAAGTACCACAACCGCTCTATGCTCAGTCAACCAATCCATACCAAGGGTCACATCGAAACCGTAAAAGGGTAACTCCATCAAATCAACAAGAAAAACATGACCTTGCACAGATAAAGGGCATCACCTATATAACTTCCTAGTGACTACAACCTCACCAAAAGAACTAGTCACTTGCATTCCCACTTCAAGCAACTCAATATGTATATCAAGCAAATGCGCATGCTCACTCAAGATATAAGAATACGTATATCCAGAATCAATCAAAGCCAGCAATGATAAACACTGAAGAGCAAAGGTACCTGCGATAACATCGTTATCATTGCGCTCCTCGCGCTGAGCATAGACCCTCGCAGGACTGCCTCCCTTAGGCCGAACTGCAACTACATGAGAAATGCCTCTCTGGCCCTCGTCTCTCCTTTAAAAATTCCTTCGATCGCGCCCATAGCCTCTCTGAGGTGCAGCCACAGCAAGTACACGTCATTGGCCTCCACCAGCCAACAAAGGACACTCCCGCTTCATGTGATCCACTGAACCACAGTTCTAGAACGAATTCCCTGTTACCACCACAGGGGCCTGAACCTCCCTAGCTGCTCGAGGACAATCTCACCTCATATGACCCCGAGATCCACACGTCCAACACGTGTTTTGTTCCTCTCTCATCCGATCTCCCTGAGTCGGTGCACCATGCCTAGTATTGCCTCGCCTAGAAGGCTGATATCTCTTATCTCGTCACCTCTTGTTCCGTCCACCTCCAGAACTAGAATCAGTTGCTCTCTTTCCAGAGCTAAAACTAACTCATCGGGATGCTAAACCCAAGTTCTGTTCAATGTCTTTGGCTCGACACACAAGTACATCGAAATCGGTGTAATCCACAGCAAACATGTATGTCTTGACTTCCTGTACCAACCCGTACCGGAAGCGACCACAACGATGCCTCTAACTAGGTATCAGCTCAGGGGCATACTGGCTCAGACGTATGAACTGGACCTCGTACTTAGCCACATAAAAGGTTCCATGAACTAGCGACATGAACTCGCGTTTCTTTTCATCCAAGTATCTCACACCTAGATACTCTCTCTTAAAGGCACACTTGAAAAACTCCCAATCCACTTCATTAGGTTCCAATCCAGCGGTGGTAGTCGTCCACCAACTATATGCATCACCCTGGAGAAGTGAAACAACGCACCCCAACTTGCGCACATCATTATAGCCCATATATCCATAATACGAATCGTGCTCACCAACTAAGTTTCTGACGCCTTAAGAGACATTCCAAAGAACTCAACAGCTCCTAGGCTCGTCAACCTCTCTAAAGGTAAACCCGCCTGCCCAGCTATAGGGGCTTGTACATGCGCTTCGGCTACTGCAGCCTGAAATGCCCCGGTGATTGCCTGAACCAACGACTTTAGATCACCCAAACCCAGACCAGCATGTCCTTGCTGCTCCTGCTCCCCACCTCCAGGTGGAGGCGGAGGAGGTAAATTTCCACCATGAGGGACATCAACCCTTTGCTCACCCTGCTCAGTCGCAGGCACTATCGTGTTCAACCTTAGCTCTCTCCTCAGACCCATAGTGCCATTTTAACAAGGCATAACAATAAAACAAAACAAACCATTTAGGCCAACCTCAAGCAAGGATCCAAGTTCACAAAAACATTTAATTAGTGTAATAAGGCAATGGGCACCCTGATTTCCCTCAAAACAAAACATATCATACAATAACACATCATTCTCATCATGCTTTCCATCATCCAAAATCAGCATATATCAACATCACATTATCAACATACAATCATATTCATCTCACATACGATTCACGTCAATCAAGCATAGCATAAGCTCCAACATTCAACCAAAATCATGCTTTTCAATCAACACACATCATTACATACCAATTTCACATACCAACATTCCCAATTCTTTCATAACCTGGCTCTGATACCAACAAATTTAACCCCCATAGCCCGAACTAGACGCCCGACCAGAACTAAGAAGATTACACGGGAAAAACCGAAGTCAACTCGTAAAAGTCAACCTTGATTAATGACCTTTTTTCTGTTTTCATCTTTTCTAGATGCACATCATTATCCTATACGATTACCAATTTGATTTAGCGAAAGCGACATAGTGAACGCAACTCAGTTAGGGGGCCAATTGCATACAAACATCTTTTAGGGACTAAATTGTAAATTTCCAGAATTAAAAGGACTAAACAAGTTTTTAAGTTACCAATCCAAAATTAATCATATTATATACCAACATGTCAAATTGCATCTTAAACAGATCATCCAAACTCATTTAATTAAACATTCAACATTCAGGGACCATAACGTAATAAAACAGAAACCTGCAACAATTCAAATTCAAATCCAACAGTCAGATGTTTCGAAACAGAAGACCCTGTATCGGAACGACCGTTTCGAAACCAAGTTGACCGTTCCGATACGCGGGTGCGTTCTGAAACCCGTTTTGAAACAATGCTTTCTAGTAGCAAAATGTTCCTGAACGTGCCTATCCGTTCCGAAACACCATGACCATTCAAGGCCATCGTTTTGAAATAGATAAGGGCGTTCCGAAATGCCTTGCCCTGCAACTTCTCAAAATGCTGGTTTTTCTGAAACATTCACCTCCGAAATCATTCCAACACATGCCACATCAAACATTCAACATGTATAAACATCAATTACCAACATTAGGAAGCACAAACTAAAACAAAGCATCATTCATGCAAGCATTAGATCTATAGGCATGCTTCCTAGTCTTCAAAACTATCCAAGCTAAAAACCACATTCAAGCACAAATCAAACCTCAAAGGCCATTTACAATCCAAAATAAGCAAACAAAACATGCTTAAGGTGTTTAACATCACCAAATACTAACAAGAGTAGAAATCCCTCCCATTGCCTCTTATTACACCAAGGTGAAACTACATACTTTGTTTAATAAAAAGCTTGGATTCCACTTGCTATCGGGCTGCCTTGGATGCTCAATTCTCTGCATTGATGAGACAAATGAGCGTAAGCATATAGCTTAGAGAGGATCGCTACAAGCAAAATTCATCAATGCATTTCATAAAAACTATTGCATCATCATTTGCAAACTCATGCCTTTCCTTAAACACGCTCTTTTAAGAATCTATGTACTTTACAAACCACATGCTTTAACATCATTAAAATAACAACAAATAATCTTTTGCTCATGCATAAACCAAGCATCACATGCATTCTAGAATAAAGCACAAGCATCTCATGTTTAACTCATTAATCAACAACATTATATTGGCTTGCAAGTGATCCATTCTCAATGATACCAAAACAAACACAAATGACACAATCAGATATGCGAATTACAAGCGTTGTCCCACACACTTCATACACACTACCGGACTAGACAAGGCTCACACACGAGAGCAACTCTCCATCATCGTGACACCCTTGGTGGAGTATACGATACAATCACAACCCCAACACCACTAATCGGTAGTTGTATATCACCACTAATCATTAGGGTACTTGGATGGAGTATACGGTACAATCATAACCCCTCGACATCCAAGGCAACTTTATTCACGATGCACCCAATCCTATAGCCAGATAACTATGTCCGATTAAAGTAACCAAAAACCATTTTCATCACTTGCCAATATAATCATTTAACATCAATATTCCACTGTTTTACAAGCATAAACACAATACCATGTTCACAAGCATAACCATGCTTAATCTCAAATACA
The DNA here is from genome assembly GCA_958450335.1 of Hibiscus tridactylites. NCBI lineage: Eukaryota > Viridiplantae > Streptophyta > Magnoliopsida > Malvales > Malvaceae > Hibiscus > Hibiscus tridactylites. The sequence goes on along the minus strand of OY288267.1, from coordinate 95,841,892 downwards.
AGGATTATCTACCAAATGCATCCTTAACAACATGGCATTAAACACCATCATTATCAATGCTCAAAACATGCTTTAAAAACATAAATAAAATCACATTTACATTATGTGCATTTTCCAACATAAACATAGCACATTTCGAGAGAGACTTTTGAATCTCTTACTCTTGAGCTTAGCTAAGTGTTTCAAACTTACACTGAGATCCCAAGACCACGCTCAAAGCGTTACAAAGCTAGAAAATCCATTTCCACTCACCGATACGTGAAGCCTTGCTCGCTGACACGAAAATTACTCTTCCGGAGCCTCCAAAAACGTCTTGTTTGGTCCCAGATCAAGATCCCATGTTTTCACATCATCAAAACAGAGATTCAAATGCATTAAAATGCATTTCAACACTAGAAACTAAGTACAAACTCATTGCTCAGCCAAACTACACCAATTTACCCCTCCAAAACAACCGAAAACTCAATCGATTGCTTCCTAAACCAAGCCCAGCCAACATACATCACTTCCAATCAACTATAAACATCAAAACACATCTAAAATCAACCCAAACCCTTCATTATACCTCCAACAAGCATTACTCCACATTTCACCTCAAAAACCCAACTAGAACCATCAAGAACCTCAAGGATCTCAAGGATTTCAGAATTTATATCAACAAAACATCTCTTCAACATATTAACCACCTCAAAACTTAATTAAAATCAATCAAAAATAGAGCTTAACAAAACAAGTATGAAAATCAAGAGTTTCACCATATTTTTTAAAGATTTCAATCTCAAATCAATACTATAATGAAAACTCAACTAAAAACATTAATTAGAAGCCAAAGATCTTGGGAATTTTAAAAAAGAACCTAGATTGAAGGTTGAGAACAAGATTTACCTCCAATCCTTACTTTCCTCAATGAATGACAAGTTTTCCTTAGCAAAAGATCTTGAAGAACTTGAAAGAAATCTTGAAATTTGTTTAGAAAATAATGAGAGAGTGTTTGGGAGAAAAGAATTCTGGAGAAAATGAGTTAGAATTGTATTTGGATGAAAATGAGAAGAGGAAGATAGTTACGTCAAATGAAATCTCACTTTTCTAATTTATTAATTTTAATTTAATAAAAATCCTTTTATTTAATCACTTTAAAATCACTTTTAAAACGCATGTCATATTGAGGAAAGGCTAAATTTCCATAAAGCTCCCTAAAGATTCTAAGATTTTGGCTTCTCTTTCAAAATCACATTTTTTTTACAGTTTTGAAACTTTACATATTGCTCTCTACCCAAAATGTACCACTTTCGAAACTCCTTTTGTAAAATTGATTTGACCAACCTCTTAAACATAATTTTAGAGGATTTTAGCACTTTTTATAATATTTTTATCCCATCCCGATCCTTGATTTCCTTAAATCACCAAACTCGATTCGAACTGTTTCCGACTGATCCGATCCGATGTCTAAAACATCTAGGCCCAAAACCAGGGCATTACATGCAGCTACACGGAAGCTGATGTTTCTGTCTAGAACTGCATCAATACAGCTCTTTTGTCTGCTACCTCAGCATCATGTCCTCAGCTCCACTCTCCTTCTTCCAGCCTTTAGTACCTAAAACTAAAACTAAGCCAAAACAATACCTTTTTCTTACCAAATAAAAGATAATCAATAAAAGCATGACAAAGTAAAGAGTACTGTATAATGCAATACATGATCTTAATTATACCTAAAATGTACTAAAAAACAACAATAATATGAGATGGAATGTGCATGAAATATACAACTTATGGACACTTTACAGTTAAGCACTAGATCATCTCTTAAATTTCTTACTAATGTTGCATTCATTTCATGCATTGAGCCTAAAAATATCAAATAAGCATTAAAAGATGATTTTTGGATATTATCCATGCAAGAAGAGCTTAATCAATTTGAGATGAGTAAAGTTTGGACATTAGTTGATAGCCCTAGTAATAAGTCTACTATAGGAACTATATGGGTCTTTAGAAACAAACTAGATTAGAGTGGCAACATAGTGAGGAACAAGGCTAGACTTGTTGCTCAAGGTTATACTCAAGAAGAGGGAATCAATTTTGATGAAACCTATGCACTCGTAGCTAGAATAGAAGGAATTAGGATGCTTCTTGCATTTGCATGTTATCATGAATTCAACCTTTTCAAATGGATGTTAAAAGTGCCTTTTAAATGATTTTATTAATGAAGAAGTGTATGTTAAACAACCACTCGGTTTTGTAGATCCAAATTTTCTAAACCATGTTTTTAAATTAACCAAAGCTTTATATGGTTTGAAATAAGCTCCTAGAGCTTAATATGAAAGACTTTCAAACTTTTTAGTTGAAAAAAAGGTTTTGAAAAAGGCAAGGTGAACAGTACACTTTCAATTAAAAGAAATGGAAATGACGTCTTAGTAGTACAAATTTATGTTGATGATATAATCTTTGGTTCTACTAATGAGTTTTATTGCCAAGAAATTTCTAAGCTAATGCAAGGTGAGTTTGAGATGAGCATGATGAGGGAGATCTCATTCTTCTTGGGGCTCTAAATCAAGCAAAGGAAGGATGACATCTTCATCAATCAAGCTAAGTGCATCACGGATATGCTCAAGAAGTTTGGCTTGGAGAATATGAAACCTCAAGTCACTCCAATGAGCTCATCACTTAAGCTTGACAAAGTTGAAGGAGGTAAGTGTGTTGATTCTAAGTTTTATCGTTTAATGATTGGTTCTTTGATTTACTTTACTGCAAGTAGACCCGACATTATGTTTAGTGTTTGCTTGTGTGCTAGGTTCCAAGCTAGCCCTAGAGAATCACACCTTATTGCCATTAAGAGAATCTTTAGATACTTTAGAGACACATCTTGTTTTGGCCTTTGGTATCCTAGAGACTCTTCCTTTAACCTACATGCTTATTTTGATGTGGATTATGGGGTTGTAAGATAGATAGAAAAAGTACTTGCGACACTTGTCAGTTCCTAGGTAGTATGCTCATATCTTGGTTATCTAAGAAACAAAATATTGTATCTCTATCTACCACCGAAGCGGAATATATATCAGCTGGAAGTTGTTATGCTCAAGTCCTTTGGATGAAGCAACAACTTCTAGACTATGAAATTGATGTAAGTACCATACCCCTTAAGTGTGACAACACTAGTGCCATATGTTTCACTAAGAATCTCATCCAACATTCTAGAACCAAGCACATAGTGATAAGACATCATTTCATTAAGGTTCATGTCTTAAAGAATGATGTTGTTCTAGAGTATGTTTATACCTCAAACCAACTAGCGAACATCTTTACAAAACCATTAGATAAAGAGCGTTTTTGGACTCTTAGGAGAGAGTTAGGTATAGCTAGCCTATCTTGACCTTTTAGAGCCCTTTAGTGTCAAAAATCTTGTTTGAATTTGAATGATGATCATGTTTATGTAATTTTGCTTCTTGATGCATCTATGCTTGTTGCTAGGGGGAGTATGTATCTATTTTAGTCCAACATTGCTCATTCATCATACATATGCATTTAGGATCGATTCAAATCCAATTTTGAACTCCATTCTGCTCAAAAATGCATTTCTGGCAAATGCGTATCGATACGGGTAACATCGTATCGATACAAGTTGCTAATTGGAGTTCAAAATATGGTGGATCGATTCAAAGCGTATCAATACGATTTAAAAAATGTACTAATATGGTGGTTCGATACGTCTCATTAGCGTATCGATACGGACAGCCGCTGGGGCTTTAAATGGGCATTAAAAGAGTTTTTTTTTACTTTAATTTAAACACATATTCCTATTTCTCTCAAACCCTATCCGATTTTGGGCTATAAACCCCCTCAAACTCTTTGATTTTGCACACCAAACCTAAAATCTTTTGAGGGTTTTTCATCAACACATCAAGGCTAAGCTTTGCTATCAAATTGGTGCATTCTCATGTCCTCATTCATGCAATTTCATAACTCAAGGTATAAAACCCTTTTTTTCTTTTCTTTTTAATTTTTCGTTTGATTTTATTTGTTGTTTTCAATTAGTTTTTGTATACATAGTATATTTATAGTATGAGTTTTAAAGTTTTTGCAAAAACTCTTTGAAATCTAATTTTTTTTATTCGAATATAAAAATATACCATATATTTTGGTACACTATTTTTTAAATTCTTTTCACCAAAATTTATTTTTATACTTGCATATATCTTTAGCCTATAAAATATAGTGTTTTTTCACAATACCTTGAATTATTGGAATATTTATTTGATCGAATGTAATTATATTTGCATACATTGTTTTGATGTTTTCAGATTTATAATGGGACTTAAAAAGAGACCTAGAAAAGACTTACCTTCTAGTTCTTCAAATCCCAATCCGGAAAGTGAGGGTATTACTAAATCGAATCTTGATCATATCTTTCAACATAACTTTCAATCACCTTTGGCTTTGGCCCATTACAAACAATATCAAGCCTTTTCTATTCGGGATGAGAGAGTTGTTTCAATCCCTTTTCTAAACTCGGAACATTTTAAATTCAAATATTTTGGATTGTTCCAAAAATAGAATTTTATACCTTTTTAATGTTTACTCCCGGTTTTATATCAAAATCTTGTTTTAATTTTCTATGCCAAATTGTTTTATGCAAGGTTTTTGGTTTTGAAAATTTAGGGATTGATGATGAACACTCTTTGAGACATTCCCAACTTGGCTCCGTAACTGTTCTTAATGCTCATGATCGTATCCTCCACCCTATCATCTTTTGGTGGCTTCGCTCTTCCGACGACACATTTTCTACTATCCTCCAAGTCGATGCCTTTTGGCTTCGTTGTTTCCGTGAGGGTAAGCGCCCAAACCTTTGTCAAATTATGTTTGCCGACTTGGTGTATCTTGTTCAACACTGTCACACTGATCAAGTCAAGTTTTTCTACTATGGCACGACCTTGAGTCATTTTTTCCATTCCTTAGAGATCGATTGTTCGCATGATGCCGCCAAGTCTCTTGGCAAACCGATCGATGAACACTCCCTTACTCGTGCACACTTTGAATTCATAAATAATGAATGGGTTCGTGTTAATTGAGCTCCTCCTCAAGTTGATCAACCTCCTCCGATAGCTCCACAAGGTCCACAAGTCAACCTAGCTCAATCTTCCATGGATGGACTCATGACATATCTAAATGAGCAATTCACCTCGTTAAGGACTAATATTGCTTCTTTGGATACAACCATGAATGCGGGATTTGCGGCCATTGATACATGCTTTTCCTCATTGGAAGATCGAGTCAAGGCCATTGAACAACAACAAGCCTCCATGGATTTCTCTCCCACCGGTTTCCATGGTGCTTAGCTTAATTCTCAGCACTCTCAAGCCAATCGCAATGATGATGATGAAGAGGACGAGGACGAAGATGATGCAGATGAGTAGTCTTTGTACATCTCATTCCATATCATATAATTTAGGATTTCTATTTTACTATGCACCTATGTTATTTTAAGAACCCTATGCTTTGATTTATGTTTGCTTTTAGGATTTGAGTTTGGATTTTAAGTTTGAAGTTATTTGAACTTATGTTGCTTTGGATATTATTTTGAAGTTTAATGATATTATGTTGCTTTGATTATGCTTTATTTCTCTATATCTTGTCTATATCCTTTTTTATATGCATTGATTTTGATCTAACAAAAAGGGGGAGAAGTGTAAAAACCTAAATTTTTACAAACTTTTGAAAATCAATCATAAATTAAGGGGGAGCAAACTTTTCAAAGTTTTCAAAATACTTAAAAATTTACTTTGATTTTGTTATATCAAAAAGGGGAGATTGTAAGGCCTAATTTAATTTTGATAAAAAAAATTGTCTAAGGACCTATTTGTAAAAGTAAATAAATTTTTAAGTATTCTAAAGTCTCACAAATTGACAATCAATTTGAACTAAAACTGATTTTTAAGTCAAAACGTTCAAACCAAACAATTTTTTCTAAGTGTTTTCAAGAAAATTTTAACACTTATGCTAAGGCGTATCGATACGCTCTAGTCATAACAATACATTTGTATGTTACTGGAATTTCAATCGATACAAGTTTTTATCTAATTTTTTTTTAAAATTTATTTTAAAGGCATAGCGTACCTATACGATAACCTCGTATCGATACAGTTTGGTTTGATTTAGCAAATCTTTGCATTGAATGAAAAATAGATGTTGCTTGTCAATTATGGGGAATCAACAATTTTCAAACGGTCGTTGGATCGTATCGATACGCCCATATAGCGTATCAATACACTTTTTGCTTAAGTTTCACTCAGGATTCCAATGAGAAAAATCCGTATCGATACGATCATTGCGTACCGATACGCCCCTTATTTTACACTATAACCGTATCGGTAAGCCTTCCTGCATGTCGATACGCCCCTCTTAAATGTAGAAAAAAACTCTTTCTTTTAGACAGGTATCGATACGAGCCTTCGTGTACCTATACGATTACTTGCTGAAGTACATTTATTGCGCCAAAAATGCAGCCCAACGTCTAGATAAATGATCTCAACCACCCAAATGGCTAGAAATCAATGCAAGGGTATAGAAGCAAGCCTCCAAAGTCTTAGCAACAACTATTGAACCTATTTGCAACATCCAAGCATATACCCAAACCCTTGAGCTTAAAGAGTCAAATTCTTGTACCCCACTTGCAATTTTCATTGTATACATTTCTTTCAAGTTTGGGGAGAGTTTGTTTGTAATTTGGGCAACATATCGATCTTGTGAGAGATAATCTTAAGCTTGCCATTTTTTCTTTGTAAAGAGAGTGTCTTGGTTAATCTTTGGGTAGAAAGATTAACCGATTTGTAAAGGTTACTTTCTAAGCGTATGTTGAGTGGATCAATGGATTGATCAAAACCAAGAGGGAGGGGGTGAATTGAGTTTTTAATTTTTTTTGGAGAAAGTGGAATAACAAAAATTGAAGAACAAGACAATTTAGAGTGGTTCAAGTTCCAAATAAACTCTACATCCACTACCTTAGCTACCACTAAGGATTTTCCAACAATCCACTAATTGCTCTTCCCCTTTTCAAAGCTTAGGAGGTAACCTTTACAATACTGGTCAAATTTTCTACCCAAAATTTGACCAAACCCTCACAAGAATGCAAAGAAGAAATTAAGGCAAGAAAGATACCTCTCAATACAAGTTTGCCCCTTTAAATACAAGCACTCAACCCAAATTGGAATACAATATTGGAATTAAAAAAAACACAATTTGGGATTTTATAAGAAATGAGAAATTAGGCACTTTGAGCTTGGATTTTTGTAAAGATGTTTCTCTTGGATGCAATAGTTGTTGCTAGTCTTCAATTGGCTTCATTTATACCTTCTCTATTAATTCTAGCCGTTTGGGTGGTTAGGGTATTGAATATAGCCATTGGGACCCTCTTTTTTCCACCATAAATGCACTTCTACAGCCTACCGTATCGGTACGCGGGGATCCGTATCGATACCTATCTCAAAAAAGAAAGAGCCGTTGCACAATTACAAGGGGTGTATCGATATGCGTGTAAGCGTATCGGTACGGGTTAAGGAAGTATTTCGGTACGGGTAAGACCATACCGAAACAATTATTTCATCAAAGCTCACTAGAAGATTCCGTATCGATACGGCCAATGGCGTATCGGTATGGGACAACCAACACTTTAAAAATCTGTTACCTAACAACTGACACCAACGGTAAAAAACATTTAAGGCTTTCGAATTTAAAATTCCATTAAATTCGTATCGATACGGGGGACACCGTATCAGTACGCCATTCAAACTCCTTCCGTTTTTACAAAGAGAGCGTATCGATACAAATTCAATCTATTTCGATACGCTATTTCGATACGGTAAAGGGCGTATCGAAACGCGTTTCTCCAGTGGCCAAGTTTGGTTAAAAGGGTATTGATACGGCTAGAACTGTATCGATATGCATATGCGATTTTCAATAGTTTGGCCATGGAACACTTAGAAAATATTTTGAAGTTTGAGTTTTTCAAACTAGATTAAAGCCTAGTTGATTTAAAACCTTTTGAGGGACTTAAAAATCTATTTCAAGTTTTTCAAATTAATCCTTAAATTACTTTGTTATATCAAAATTAACATAGGTTTTTACAGTGTAGGGCGTGTAGGTGTTCCCTTTTTGTGAGAGTGCAAGTGCACACTCCTGCCAAGTTACATTATAAAAGATGTCGAATCCCACGAGTATTGGACAGCTTGTCTCGTTTCGTAGTCCCTGCACAAGGTAAAATAAAAGCACAAGTGAATTGTTTGTTGAGATAGAAAGTAAATGAAAACACAAGTAATAGAAGATGTGAATCAGGTTGATAGAGCATGTAGGGTTATGCTGCCACTTAGTGTGAAATTGCATTGTAAAGGTTGAGTTATTTTGTGCTGCCACGATATGCTGCCTCGGCGGGTATGGAAGACGACAGGCTACGACCCTCTCACGCGGCCACAGCGGGTCACTACCACTGCAATAGAAATAAGTCCTGGCGGCAAGTCTGGCTGATACTCCACGTTTGGCGGGATAGTCGACATTGATCCCTTTTATTTCTAGGTAAGGATGCTCGAGAGCTAACGTGACGTAGGCAATACCTAGAAATCTCAGCGCAAACCTAACACAGGCTAGTCAACTCGGTTTGTAATCCCTCTTAGCTACTGAAACTTGTGGACTAGTGTAGAACCAAGTTAGTCACGCCTCAGCACGTTGTGACCATGCTTAACCCTTTCGTGAGACTTACACTTTCGTGCCCAACAAATGGATTCTCTCAACCGACTGGTGTAGAATAATTGAAAGAATGAAGTGCACAGATTAAGGAAACTTGGAATATTTTATTGAAAAATAACTCAAAACCTAAAACGACCGTTTCACAACTAGTTTACAACATAACCTTAACCCAAGTGGAGTTTAGAACATGACGGCGGCAGAGAACACTAGAAAAGTCTATAGAGAACCTAAGATCATTTGAACTAGGAGTACAATGGGTATTTATAGACTCAAGACTAGGTTAAGTCCTCCTTAAACTAGAAGTCCTCGAAAGTAGCTTTCCATCTTTAATATGACTTTAAACTCTGACTTATTTGCGTGGAATATGGACTTTATCCCATTTGCCTTAGTTCGCAAGTAATCTTGAGATTTTTGCTTCGGTAGCTCTGGCCGCTGCTACTGACATCGAAAAATTAAGTGGATGCTGGCGATAAACTCAGAATTTTTAGATCTTTAGATCGCACTCCGGTTCTCCAACTTCCATAGTCAGCTGCTGTGGGCAACAAGGTCGACGGCAACTCTACTCGGTAGCAAGGTCGGCAGCAACTGTCTTCTGCTGGAACTACATTAGTACAACACCAAGGTTTATTCTTTCAGACTTGACTTTTCAGCTCCTTGGTTCCCTCTTTCAGCCGTTAGTACCTACAAACAAAATACACTAAAACAATATCTCTTGTTTATCAAATAAACGATAATCTATAAAAGCAAGTTTAAAGAAAGAAATACTGTAAAATGCCATGCATGCACCTACTTATGCCTAAAACGTGCTTAAAAACAATAATAATAAGACTTGGAATGTGCATGAAATATAAAACTTATGGACACTTTACACTAAGCCTAGAAAAAAGGAAGAATATCTAGTGGATATTGTTCAAAATCCTTAGTGGGGAGCTAAGTTAGTAGATGTTGTAACACCCCAATTTTGGGCTTAGAAGTTTTGGGTTTGGACCGGGACGGTCGGGTTGCGGTTCGAATATAAAAGGGTGATTTTAGGAAAGCCTAGTTCGGGATGCATTAAAAATATGGAAAAATATCTTAAAATCCTCTTTTATTATATATAAGATAATGGTGAAATCAATTTTACAAAATGAGGTTTGGAAGAGTGACATTTTGGTTTAGTGACTAAAATGTAATTTTTGAAAACTGGGTGACTGTTTTAAAAAGGATTGAAACTTTGAATATTTAAGGAGCTATTTACCCAATAAGAGTTTCTCCAGATTTTTCTTGATATTAATCAATTAATTAATGGTTTTAATAAAAGGTAAAAAGGAGGGAAAAGATATTTTGTCATTTTAACTAACTTTTCTCCAAATTTACATTTTATTTTCTCTCAACTTTTCTCTCAACCCAAACACATTTCTCCAGCAAAATTCCCTCTGATTTTGACATCTAAAGATTAGATTTCAACCTTCATTTAATCTCTAATCATTTCTTCAACAAAACCTTAGCATTTGCTTATTGGATTTTCAAGATCTTGGTTCCAAAAAGGGAGAAACTCAAGTTTAGAGGTATGAACGTCCTTCTCCTCTAAATTCTCAGTTCTTTACTGAAATTCCCAAGTTCTCAATCCTTGATTTGTGTTTTATTAAAGGTTTTACAAATGCGTTCTTGATCTTGGCTTTAAAATGCAAGATTTGGTTAATTTTTGATGAAATTCGTATGAAATGGTTGGGCACTGTTTTGAGGTGTCTTTTTGATATTAAATGAATGTATAATTGATGAGAAATTGAGGTTTAATCAATGCAATCCCGAATAGGTTGATTTTCCTAAGTTTTGTTTGAGTTTTTGGTTGTTTGTGGAGTGATCTTGATGATCTGTTATAGCTGGAGGTATAAGGACGTGTTTGGACTCTTTTTGGATGTTAATTGAGGTTTAAGAATGATTAGAATTGATGGATCTTGGCTGGGTAGTGTTGTGGAGTTGTTTGGAGGTGATTTCGGTTGTGTTTGGTAGCCGAAATGTGAGTGTTGATGAGAGCAGCGAGTTTAGGTGCTTTCATTGAAGATATTAATGCATGATGATGCATTAATCCTCTGCTTTGATGTGTTTAAAATAGGGGAGACATCTTTGGATCCTTGTGGTGGTGATCCGGAAGCTTGATTGGTTTTCGGCAAGTTGCGAAACGGAATCGGTGAGTGGATTTTGGTTTTCAGCTTTGAAACCAATGTTTTGAAGGTTTGGGAGCTTAGTTAAAGTCTAAACAACTTTGCTAAGCTCAAGAGTAAGTTTTCAGAAAAAACTCTCTTGTTGATGAACCATGAGTTGGTTGAATGCAATGTGATTTGCTTGCATGTTTTAAATTCTGTTTTGAAAGCATATTTTAGCATGTTTATTTGCTGATTTTATAAGCCATGTGTTGAAGGATGCTTAAGGTAAGAGATCCTTGTTTTGAACATTGTTAAATGTGGTTTTGATGCATAACGATGCATGATAATTATGGCTTTGTTAAATGCTTTAAAACAGTGGAATATTGTTGTTAAATGATGTATATTGGCAAGTGATGTCTTGAGAATGGTTAAGAACACTATGGTGGTTAAAAGTCCATAGGTGGTTCTTGTATTAAGAACAACATGGTGGTTAAAAGTCCATGGTTGGTTCTTGTGCTAAGGTCACAAAGGTGGTTAAAAGTCCTTGTGTGAGCCTTGTGTATTGTAAGGTCACAAAGGTGGTTAAAAGTCCTTGTGTGAGCCTTGTGTATTTTAAGAACACCATGGTGGTTAAAAGTCCATGGGTGATTCTTGTGTAAGGTCACAAAGGTGGTTAAAAGTCCTTGTGTGAGCCTTGTGGATTGTAAGAACACCATGGTGGTTAAAAGTCCATGGGTGATTCTTGTGCTAAGGACACAATGGTGGTTAAAAGTCCATGTGTGGTCCTTGTGAATTGTAAGATCACAATGGTGGTTAAAAGTCCATGTGTGGATCTTGTAATGATTGTATTTTGAGACGGAAAGAGATTATGATTATCACTTGTGGCAAATATAACATGTTTTTAATTTGAAGCATGAAGTGCTTGTTTTAAATGCTTATGTGCATGGTTAAATGTTGTTTTGATCTAAGGTTTATAAAGGTGTTTTATAAATGCATTATTGAGTTGTTTTAAATGAGCATTCTTCACTAATCTTTTTGCTTACGCTCTCTCTTTTCTTAAATCAATAATGCAGAGCATTGAAGTGCTTTAAGGGCAGCAATAGGTCAAGAATCTAAGTGGAAGCTTAAGCTCATGTATGGTGAAAGTTTCTTAACACTATTAGCTTTTGGCACTTGACAATGGAGAACCTATGTTGTTGTTTTGGGAGATGTTTTGGACTCCCTAAGTTGGTTTTATGCTTATGATGATGATGGAACATGTAATTGGCCTTTGTGAAGTTGGTTTGGCATATTGGTGCTTGAATGGTTTTCTATATAGGATGCATGCCTATAGAATTGGGGATTTGTTTAATTGATGACATGTTTGAGAATGGATGGTGCTAATACGTTCCTTATGCATGTAGTGACTTGCTGGTATAATTTGGTTGCCTTTGGAGCATGTTTGATGGGTCAATTGTATGATAAACCAGCAAAATTTCTGCAATCTGGGCAGCCTGTTTCGGAACAGGTGCTACCATTTCAGAACAGAGGGCCTGAAATGGCCTTAGCGTTTCGAAACGGGTAGACCCGTTTCGGAATGAAAATGCTACTGCCAAGCCCTGTTCCGGAACTTGTTTCGGAACGGTCCCGCGTTTCGGAACAGGTCCTCCCTGTTTCGGAACACTCGACCGTTGGACACTGAAATTGACGGTTATAGGTTTTGAAATCCTTGCGTTTTGGTCCTAAACTTTGTTTATGCAATTGAATGAGTTTGAGATGTCCGTTTGAGCTGAAATTTGGGAGAAAAGCATGAAACATGACTAATTTCATAATGGTAACTCAAAAGTTGCTTAAGTCCTTATAAATTCCAGAATTTGCAAATTGGTCCCTAATTTCATAATTTGTGCAATCAAGTCCCTAAATGTTTTCTGATCGTGGTGATATTTGAGTATGCTGATCTTATGAACACACGTAGGGTTAATATGCATTTAGATAAGTTTTAAAAGAAAAAAAAGGGTCGTTAATCAAGGTTGACTTTCGGGTTGACTTTGGTTTTCCCCGTGTAAACTTCTGAATTTGGTTCAACCGTCTGGGCCGGGTTAAGGGGGTTACATTTGGTGGTATCAGAGCTGAGTTCTCGAGTAATTGGGAACTGATGAATGGGTGTTAAGTGCTTGAATGCTTTGTATGCTTGTTGAGTGAAAGCATGATGTGTGAATTGTAAGCATGTTACAATTGTGGTGTATGCTGTGGTGAAAGCATGTTAGGGGGACCCATTGCCGAATCAAAGCTAATGTAATGATTTGTTTTTAAGTGGAAATGAGCTTGAGTACTTGGATTGCTTACCTTGCTGAGCCTGACTTTGTTTGTTGCATTGTGATTGCATTGTTAGCGAATGGCACCTCGTAGAGAATTGAGGGTTAATACGCGAGCTATGGCTCAAAATGAGAATGAAGAAAATGCTGAGCATATGGTGGATTTACCTCCTCCGCCTGGTGGTGGTGGTGCTGGGGATGAAGGAGCTGGTGTTGCAGCTGGTGCTGGGGTCGCTGGACCTGAAGCTGGTCAGGGGCAAGCTGTACCTGACATGTCAGTGTTGATACAAGCTATTGCTGGTGCTTTTCGAGCAGCGGTAGCTGGAGCTCAAGGAGCTGGGCATCAGGGAGATGCTGGTGTTAGACTACCTTTGGAACGTTTACGCAGTCTAGGAGGGACTGAGTTTAGGGGTTTGTCTGCTGAAGGTTCTGAGTCTTGGCTGGAAAGTACCAAGAGAATCTTGGGGCAAATGAATTGTACTGATGTGCAGAAGCTGGGGTGTGTGGTATCATTGTTGCAAGATGATGCATACACTTGGTGGGCAACCACTATCTCTGGGATGGCGGATGCTGATGTAACCTGGACATTCTTTCAGAACGCATTCAAGAGAAGGTATCTAGGTGTGAGGTACCTAGATGAAAAGAAGAGAGAATTCATGTCTCTTACCCAAAGGAGCATGTATGTAGCTGAGTACGAGGTTCAGTTTGTTCGGCTCAGTCAGTACGCACCTGAGCTTGTCCCGGATGAGCGGGAGAGGTGTGAAAGGTTCCGTTATGGTTTGGTGACAGAAGTGAAGACGTATATGCTGGCTGCTGAGTATAATGATTTTTATGTGCTTGTTGGCCGAGCAAAGGACATTGAGATGAACTTGGGTTTATCTTCTAGAAGTGCTGGTTCTGGTGCTGGTAAACGAGTTGCTGAGTATAGTTCCGGTGGTGGACGGAACAAGAGAGGACGTGATCAGAAGTATCAGTCTTCAGCTAAGCGAGGTGGTGGTGCGCCTGCTCAGGGAGGCAAGGCAAGAGCTGATCCGAACACATGTTGGACATGCGGATCGCGTGGCCATATGAAGCGTGATTGTCCTCGAGCTGTGAGGGAGGTGCAAGCTCCTGTTGTGGCGGCTGGTAACTCGTGCTGGAAATGTGGATCTACGGATCACATGAGGAGAGAGTGTCCTATGTTGGCTGGTGGTGGCCAAGGACGTGCTCCTGTTGTTGTTGCACCACAGAGAGGTCGTGGGCGCGGCCGTGGTAACTTTCAGTGGAGAGAGGAAGGTGGCCGGAATGTGGCTCATGTTGTAGCTGTTCAGCCTGAGGGTGGCGGCCAGGCCAGAGTGTATACTCAGAGGGAGGGGAGGAATGACACGGATGTGATCGCAGGTACTTTTACTTTGCAATCCTTGTCATTACTTTCCTTGATTGATTCTGGATCTACACACTCATACATATTGCGTGAGCATGCTGAATTGCTTGGTTTGCCTGTTGAGTCTTTGGATGTTGGTATGCGTGTCACTAGTTCATTTGGTGAGACTGTTGTGACTCGGAAGCTTTATAGAAGATGTCCTTTGGTTGTGCAAGATCATGTTTTTCCTGTTGATCTTATGGAATTGCCTTTCTATGGTTTTGATGTAATCCTTGGTATGGATTGGCTTGTTGAGCATCGAGCTGTAGTGGATTTTGAGAATAAGCGAGTTTCGTTGAAGCTTGCGGATGATTTTGAGGTTGTTGTGGTTGGTGAGAATGTGAAGTTTCTTGCCAATGTGGTGTCTACTTTGGAGGCGAGCCGAATGCTGAGGCAAGGGTGTGAAGCTTATCTCGCTTTTGTGATGAATCCTAGCTCTAAGGAGTTGCGTGTGCAAGATATCAGGACTGTGTGAGAGTTTCCTGGTGTGTTTCCTGAGGAGTTACCTGGATTGCCTCCTAATCGCGAAGTGGAGTTTGGGATTGAGCTGTATGAAAACACAACTCCAGTGTCCATTACCCCTTATAGAATGGCACCTTATGAAGCTTTGTAAGGGAGGAAGTGTAGGACTCCTCTCTGTTGGGCTGAAACAGGCCAAAAGTTGGTTTCGATGCCAGCTTTGTTGAAAGGAACCACCGAGAAGGTGAAGCTCATTTGTGAGCGCTTGAAGGTAGCTTCTGATCGGCAAAAGTCTTACGCGGATCTAAAGCGTAAGGAGATTGAGTATGCGGTGGGTGACCGTGTGTTTTTGAAAGTTTCGCCTTGGAAAAAGGTGATGAGGTTTGGCCGAAAGGGTAAGTTGAGCCCTAGGTACATTGGACCATACGAGGTGATTGAGCGTGTGGGTCCTGTTGCATACAAGTTGAGGTTACCACAAGAGTTGGAAAAGATTCATGATGTGTTTCATGTTTCTATGCTTCGGAAGTATAGATCGGATCCTTCACATGTGATGCCTGTGGAAGAAGTGGACTTGAATCCAGATTTGACCTATGATGAGGAACCGGTGAAGATTCTGGATTCAGATAGTAAAGTTCTTCGAGGCAAGACCATTGAGTTGGTAAAGGTGTTGTGGAAACATCGTGGTGTTGAAGAAGCCACGTGGGAGCGGAAGGATGACATGTTGAAGCAGTTTCCGTACCTCTTTCCTTCATGTAAATTTCGAGGACGAAATTTCTTAAGGGGGGGAGAGTTGTAACACCCCAATTTTGGGCTTAGAAGTTTTGGGTTTGGACCGGGACGGTCGGGTTGCGGTTCGAATATAAAAGGGTGATTTTAGGAAAGCCTAGTTCGGGATGCATTAAAAATATGGAAAAATATCTTAAAATCCTCTTTTATTATATATAAGATAATGGTGGAATCAATTTTACAAAATGAGGTTTGGAAGAGTGACATTTTGGGTTAGTGACTAAAATGTAATTTTTGAAAACTGGGTGACTGTTTTAAAAAGGATTGAAACTTTGAATCTTTAAGGAGCTATTTACCCAATAAGAGTTTCTCCAGATTTTTCTTGATATTAATCAATTAATTAATGGTTTTAATAAAAGGTAAAAAGGAGGGAAAAGATATTTTGTCATTTTAACTAACTTTTCTCCAAATTTCCATTTTCTTTTCTCTCAACTTTTCTCTCAACCCAAACACATTTCTCCAGCAAAATTCCCTCTGATTTTGACATCTAAAGATTAGATTTCAACCTTCATTTAATCTCTAATCATTTCTTCAACAAAACCTTAGCATTTGCTTATTGGATTTTCAAGATCTTGGTTCCAAAAAGGGAGAAACTCAAGTTTAGAGGTATGAACGTCCTTCTCCTCTAAATTCTCAGTTCTTTACTGAAATTCCCAAGTTCTCAATCCTTGATTTGTGTTTTATTAAAGGTTTTACAAATGTGTTCTTGATCTTGGCTTTAAAATGCAAGATTTGGTTAATTTTTGATGAAATTCGTATGAAATGGTTGGGCACTGTTTTGAGGTGTCTTTTTGATATTAAATGAATGTATAATTGATGAGAAATTGAGGTTTAATCAATGCAATCCCGAATAGGTTGATTTTCCTAAGTTTTGCTTGAGTTTTTGGTTGTTTGTGGAGTGATCTTGATGATCTGTTATAGCTGGAGGTATAAGGACGTGTTTGGACTCTTTTTGGATGTTAATTGAGGTTTAAGAATGATTAGAATTGATGGATCTTGGCTGGGTAGTGTTGTGGAGTTGTTTGGAGGTGATTTCGGTTGTGTTTGGTAGCCGAAATGTGAGTGTT
Source organism: Hibiscus tridactylites (assembly GCA_958450335.1). Lineage (NCBI taxonomy): Eukaryota > Viridiplantae > Streptophyta > Magnoliopsida > Malvales > Malvaceae > Hibiscus > Hibiscus tridactylites. The sequence continues at coordinate 95,825,028 of OY288267.1, read as the reverse complement.
GATGAGAGCAGCGAGTTTAGGTGCTTTCATTGAAGATATTAATGCATGATGATGCATTAATCCTCTGCTTTGATGTGTTTAAAACAGGGGAGACATCTTTGGATCCTTGTGGTGGTGATCTGGAAGCTTGATCGGTGTTTCGGCAAGTTGCGAAACAGAATCGGTGAGTGGATTTTTGTTTTCAGCTTTGAAACCAATGTTTTGAAGGTTTGGGAGCTTAGTTAAAGTCTAAACAACTTTGCTAAGCTCAAGAGTAAGTTTTCGGAAAAAACTCTCTTGTTGATGAACCATGAGTTGGTTGAATGCAATGTGATTTGCTTGCATGTTTTAAATTCTGTTTTGAAAGCATATTTTAGCATGTTTATTTGCTGATTTTATAAGCCATGTGTTGAAGGATGCTTAAGGTAGGAGATCCTTGTTTTGAACATTGTTAAATGTGGTTTTGATGCATAACGATGCATGATAATTATGGCTTTGTTAAATGCTTTAAAACAGTGGAATATTGTTGTTAAATGATGTATATTGGCAAGTGATGTCTTGAGAATGGTTAAGAACACTATGGTGGTTAAAAGTCCATAGGTGGTTCTTGTATTAAGAACAACATGGTGGTTAAAAGTCCATGGTTGGTTCTTGTGCTAAGGTCACAAAGGTGGTTAAAAGTCCTTGTGTGAGCCTTGTGTATTGTAAGGTCACAAAGGTGGTTAAAAGTCCTTGTGTGAGCCTTGTGTATTTTAAGAACACCATGGTGGTTAAAAGTCCATGAGTGATTCTTGTGTAAGGTCACAAAGGTGGTTAAAAGTCCTTGTGGAGCCTTGTGGATTGTAAGAACACCATGGTGGTTAAAAGTCCATGGGTGATTCTTGTGCTAAGGACACAATGGTGGTTAAAAGTCCATGTGTGGTCCTTGTGAATTGTAAGATCACAATGGTGGTTAAAAGTCCATGTGTGGATCTTGTAATGATTGTATTTTGAGACGGAAAAAGATTATGATTATCACTTGTGGCAAATATAACATGTTATTAATTTGAAGCATGAAGTGCTTGTTTTAAATGCTTATGTGCATGGTTAAATGTTGTTTTGATCTAAGGTTTATAAAGGTGTTTTATAAATGCATTATTGAGTTGTTTTAAATGAGCATTCTTCACTAAGCGTTTTGATTACGCTCTCTCTTTTCTTAAACCAATAATGCAGAGCATTGAAGTGCTTTAAGGGCAGCAAGAGGTCAAGAATCTAAGTGGAAGCTTAAGCTCATGTATGGTGAAAGTTTCTTAACACTATTAGCTTTTGGCACTTGGCAATGGGGAACCTATGTTGTTGTTTTGGGAGATGTTTTGGACTCCCTAAGTTGGTTTTATGCTTATGATGATGATTGAACATGTAATTGGCCTTTGTGAAGTTGGTTTGGCATATTGGTGCTTGAATGGTTTTCTATATAGGATGCATGCCTATAGAATTGGGGATTTGCTTAATTGATGACATGTTTGAGAATGGATGGTGCTAATACGTTCCTTATGCATGTAGTGACTTGCTGGTATAATTTGGTTGCCTTTGGAGCATGTTTGATGGGTCAATTGTATGATAAACCAGCAAAATTTCTGCAATCTGGGCAGCCTGTTTCGGAACAGGTGCTACCGTTTCGGAACAGAGGGCCTGAAATGGCCTTGGCGTTCCGAAACGGGTAGACCCGTTTCGGAACGAAAATGCTACTGCCAAGCCCTGTTCCGAAACTTGTTTCGAAACGGTCCCGCGTTTCGGAACAGGTCCTCCCTATTTCGGAACACTCGACCGTTGGGCACTAAAATTGACGGTTATATGTTTTGAAATCCTTGGGTTTTGGTCCTGAACTTTGTTTATGCAATTGAATGAGTTTGAGATGTCCGTTTGAGCTGAAATTTGGCAGAGAAGCATGAAACATGACTAATTTCATAATGGTAACTCAAAAGTTTGTTAAGTCCTTATAAATTCCAGAATTTGCAAATTGGTCCCTAATTTCATAATTTGTGCAATCAAGTCCCTAAATGTTTTCTGATCGTGGTGATCTTTGAGTATGCTGATCTTATGAACACACATAGGGTTAATATGCATTTAGATAAGTTTTAAAAGAAAAAAAAGGGTCGTTAATCAAGGTTGACTTTCGGGTTGACTTTGGTTTTCCCCGTGTAAACGTCTTAATTTGGTTCAACCGTCTGGGCCGTGTTAAGGGGGTTACAGATGTAGAGCTTGTTCGAAGCTTGAACCACTATAAATTGCATTGTCTTCAATTTTTACATTTTCAGTTTGCTCCCTTCCACTTTAAAAAGCAAATTCACCCCCTCTTGGCCAATTTCGATTTGATTGTCCACTCAACAACATGAAAAATTAATAAATTTTGGAAAGTATGACTGACCAAATTTGTTGTGTTAAATCCAGAGAAGAAGATGAATTGGGCCGCTAGTTTATTCTTATACATAGTTGTAAAGGTAATTTTTTTTACTTTTGCTTATAAAGGTTGAATTTCTTGTTCTTCCTATGGTTATTAGTAAGTGGTTGTTTGGTTATTGGTGATTTGGTGACACTATATTTTGTAGATGTGGACATTTTCTATGATGGTCGTGTAGTTAAGGAAGATCTTCATTGGGTGACTTTTGCAACTAGTGGAACCGTATAGACACCTGCTAACAACCTAATTAATGAGCTCATGTTTTATTCTTTTGCTTTGAATGATAATGTCACGGACCACACCCTACAGCCTGATTCCACCGCACAACAAGGGGGTGGGAGCAGCGCACGCCCAAGAACCGAGCGGAACGAGGGGCCCGACAGCAGCCCACGCACAAGCACCGGTGCATGCCCAAGAACCGAGTAGACCGAGGGGCCCGACAGCAGCCCACGCGCAAGCACCGGGCAGGCCAATCACGCCGCACACCACGGGCCCGAGCCAACTGACCACGCCGCACCCTAGGGTGCGACAGCAACGCGCGCGGAGGGGCCGGACAGGGCCAGCCAGCCGCACCCCATGGGTCCAAGCACGGTCCGCACATAAGCTTGGGCCTGGCCTCCGTGCAAACCAAGCCTCACTTGGGGTTTTAGGGACTTCGAATCTATTTAGGACAAGGATGACTTCTCCTTGAAAGAGTAGTATATTAGCTATCCCAATTCGAGTAGGATTAGGACTAGAAGGGTTATTTAAGGAGGCTTACCCCCACCTCATTATTTGCTTTTTTTCTTAGATTTCAGATTGCTTTAAGCTTTGTTAGGTTTCATCCTTTATTTCCATTCAAGCAATAAAACCTTAGGGCATTCGCCCAACTACCTCGTGTTCCCCTTTCTTGCCGTCAACATCCTGTTTCCGCACAGATCTAAGCATTCTAGCTTAGATCTGTCAGGCTAGCCTAGGCACAGCACCCTCCCACGAGCACCTAGGGCTGCACGTCTTAGTTACGAAGTCCAAGGGCGTGACAAGTTGTATCAGAGCAAAGGAAATTGCTTGTTATGGCCAAGAAAGACGAGATCAGTTCAACATCAAAGGGCGTGGAGGCCCATACCACCGACAAGGTCTCCGAGAAGGTTGCCGACAAAGCTGCGGACAAAGCCAACGATAAGAAAAGAGCTGCTTCAAAGGATCGTTTAACATCGTTCGAGGATAAAATAGAACGGATCGAGACCAACGCAAAGGTGACGGTTGAGTCGCTCGACTCTGTTAATGATCGCCTAGAAGAGATGGAAAACAAGTTCGTCCCCCTCAAAGTCGAACTCAAAGAAGGGGTTCAGAATCTCCTCGACTCTTCATACGAGAAGCTGATCCAACAGGACGACTCCCTTCAAGTTGCAATGGAGGCGATGAGGGGGAACTGTTGGGGGAGATCGAAAAGCTCAATGCCGAGCTGACCCTCTACAAAAATGCCGTATTGTCCGGCATGGCGGGCAAGACAATGATAGTCAAACCCAAGATCGATGTGCCAAAACCGAAGGAGTTCAAAGGGGCAAGGGACGCCCAAGAAGTGGACAACTTCATATGGGGGTTGGAGCAATACTTCCGACTCACGGGCATCGATGATGAGAACACAAAGGTAAACACCGCTTCTATCTACTTGGTTGATGCCGCACTCCTATGGTGGCGACATAGTTGTTCTCAATTGAGGGATGGTACGATTCCCATCAAAACATGGAAAGAGTTCCAGTTTGAATTCAAGGAGCACTTCTATCCAAAGAATGCTTAAGAGGAAGCTCGCGAGAAGCTTTACCAACTAAAGCATGACGGCGGGATCCGGGAATATGTCAACAAGTTCACTAAAATTAGGCTTCAAATCCGGGGTATGAGTGAAGCCGACACCCTCTTTGCCTTCAAGAATGGACTACAACGTTGGGCAAAGATGGAGCTACACCGAGCAGGGGTCCAAGATCTTGCCAAAGCATTAGACATGGCCGACTCCCTCGCAGAATTTGAATATCGGAAGTCAGACACTCCAAAACAAAAACCGAAGCACAAGAGCAACGGCGGGAAGGGTAAAGATGTGCATACCAAGGACGGAAATAAGAAGGCAGCAAATGGAGACTTCAAATTTCGTAAGCCATGGGAAAAGAACACCAACTTTAGTTGCTACAATTGCAGGGGTAACCACATGAAAGGGACTGTCCCCAACTCGAAAAAGCGGCAGCCATCCAAGAAGAAGACTCCGAGGAAGTCAAGGATGAGAAGGAGGCCCCCAAACTAAATTCCATCATCAGTTTCATGGAAATTAAGAAGGGCTCCAAGAAAAAGGGGCTGATGTTCGTGGACATCACCATGGCAGGCCGAAAGCTGAGCGCGTTAGTAGATACCGACGCCTCCGACTTGTTTATGTCAGAACAAACTGCCAAAAGACTTGGTGTCACTGTTGAAAAGGCAGGAGGATTCATTAAAACTGTAAATTCCAAGGAGACTCCAATTGCCGGAGTAGCAAAAGGAATCAAGCTTGCCATAGGTGAATGGACCAGTAAAGAAACAATCAAGGTAATTCCCCTTGACGACTTTGATTTAGTAATGGGCATTAGTTTTCTCGATCTGGTGAAGGCCTTCCCCGTTCCTTTTGCAAACTGCTTGTGCATACTAGACCCAGCACACCCCTGCATGGTCCCGATGAACCGACAAACAGGAGTTAATGCCAAAGTGGTGTCAGCCATACAATTCAATAAGGGGATGCGCAAGGAAGAACCCGCATACTTAGCATCGTTGGTGCACAAGGAGCCACCCCTAGCCCAGAGGGTCCCCGATGAAGTAAAAACAGTGCTAGCCGAGTTTAGGAATGTGATGCCCCCAGAGCTGCCCAAAACTCTCCCACCAAAGCGGGAAGTGGACCACAAAATCGAGCTTGTTCCGAATGCAAAGCCACCAGCCCGGGCCCCTTACCGAATGGCTCCACCCGAGCTTGAGGAGTTACGTAGACAACTGAATGAACTCCTCGATTCAGGATACATCCGACCCTCTAAAGCACCCTACGGTGCACCAGTACTCTTTCAAAGGAAACAAGACGGGACGCTACGAATGTGCATCAACTATCGGGCCTTGAACAAGCTCACCATCAAGAACAAGTACCCAATCCCCTTAATAGCCAATTTGTTCGATCAGCTTGGAGGTGCGAGGTGGTTCACCAAGCTAGACTTGCGGTCCGGATATTATCAAGTAAGGATCGCCGAAGGAGACAAACCAAAGACAGCTTGTGTAACACGCTATAGTTCATATGAATTCCTAGTGATGCCTTTCGGCCTCACTAACGCTCCCGCCACATTTTGCACACTTATGAATAAGGTACTACAACCCTTCCTTGATCGATTCGTTGTAGTTTACCTGGATGATATCATGATCTATAGCAAGACCATCGAGGAGCATGTTGAACACTTGCGGAAGGTGTTCGAAGTTTTACGGCAAAACGAGCTATATGTCAAGGAAGAAAAGTGCTCGTTTGCCCAACAAGAAGTTCCATTCCTCGGCCACATTGTAGGAGGAGGAAAAATCCGAATGGATGTAGCCAAAATTCAAGCCATCGTGGACAGGGAACCGCCAACCAAAGTAACAGAGTTAAGGTCCTTTTTGGGGCTAGCCAATTATTATCGAAAGTTTGTCAAAGACTATTCTAAAATCGCCACACCCTTGACCGATTTGCTGAAAAAGGACAAGGCATGGGATTGGAACCAAGACTGCAAGCAAGCCTTTGAGAACTTGAAACGGGCCATGGCAAGTGAACCAGTGATGGCCTTACCAGATCACAACAAATCCTTCAAGGTTTATACCGATGCATCAGACGTAGCCATCGGAGGGGTCCTTATGCAAGAAGGACATCCAGTCGCGTATGAAAGCCGAAAGCTAAATGACACTGAGAAGAGATACTCAGTTCATGAGAAGGAGATGACCGCAGTAGTACTCTGTTTGCGCACTTGGCGACACTACATACTTGGGTCTCGGTTCATTGTTTATACAGACAATGTCGCTAACAGCTACTTCCTGACCCAGAAAAAGTTGTCCTCAAAGCAAGCTCGCTGGCAAGAGTTTCTCGCCGAGTTCGATTTTACCATGGAATACAAACCGGGAAAAATCAACTTAGTTGTTGATGCCTTAAGTCGAAGGTATGCCATAGAGTTTGTAAGCTCACCAAACGGACAATTACTAGACCGCATCAAGGAAGGACTGCCCCACGACCCAACAGCCAAGATGCTCATCAACTATGCAAAAGAAGGCAAAACCCGGAGGTTTTGGCTCGAGGAGGACTTACTTTATGCTCGAGGTCACCGCCTTTACATTCCTCAATTCGGTGAGCTACGCAAGGAAATCATAAAGGAATGCCACGATTCAAAGTGGCCTGGACACCCCGGGATGGACCGAACCTTGGCCCTGATTAGCGAACAATACTATTGGCCACACATGAGCGAGGATGTGGGGACTTATGTGAAGACTTGCCTTGTATGCCAACAAGACAAGATCGAGATGAAAAGACCCGCAGGATTACTACAACCGCTGCCCATTCCCGAGCAACCATGGGAAAGCATATCCATGGACTTTATAGTCGGCTTGCCCAACACCGACGGCCTGTCTAGCATCATGGTGGTTGTGGACAGGTTTTCCAAGTACGTCACATTCATCCCAGCATCGAAAGTATGCCCAGCCGTAGAAGAAGTCCGCCTCTTCTTCAAATACGTGGTAAAGTATTGTGGATTGCCCAAGACAATCATTAGTGACCAAGACACACGGTTCACGGGAAGATTCTGGTCGGAGCTGTTCAAACTCATGGGGTCAAGTTTGAACTTTTCAACAAGTGTCCACCCCCAAATCGACGGACAAACCGAGCGGTGAATGCCTTGTTGGAGATCTATCTAAGGCACTACGTGAACATCAATCAGCGTAACTGGCCAAAACTGCTGGACGTAGCCCAATTCTCCTATAATCTTCAACGAAGTGAAGCCACCAACCAAAGCCCATTTGAAATTGTGACGGGACAACAACCACTCACGCCTCACACAGTTGCAACCAAATATGACAGGCCAAATCCAGCAGCACACAAGTTCACCACGGAGTGGCATGAACATCATGAACTTGCCCGAGCATGTTTACACAAGGTGAGAAAACGAACCAAGAAGTGGGCAGATACAAAGCGTCGAGACGTAAACTTTCAAGTAGGGGACTTAGTCCTAGCCAAGTTAACCGGGATTTTGCGCAATCCAACAGTGCACAAGGGGCTTGTGCGAAGCTACGAAGGACCATTCAAAGTTGTCAAGCGAATAGGCACTATGGCCTATCGACTAGAGCTACCAACGACCATCCGAGCCCATCCAGTGTTCCACGTAAGTTTACTCAAACCCTTCCATCAAGACGAGTCAGACCCGGATCGAGCCCAATCACATCGAGCACCCATTGGAGTAAAAGTCTCCTACGGCAATAAAGTTCGGGACATCCAAGCGGAAAGATCCATTCGACGAGTGGGCCATCCACCGAGACACGAGTACTTCGTCCTTTGGAAAGGGCTTCCCGACAGCGAAGGAAGTTGGGAACCAGCCTTGGATCTATGGCAATTCAAGGACCAAATAAACCGATATCACCTTAGCCGAGCGACGAGGGCGACGCTAGAACCAGTGGGGGAGAATGTCACAGACCGCACCCTACGGCCCGATTCCACCGCACAACAAGGGGCTGGGAGCAGCGCACGCCCAAGAACCGAGCGGAACGAGGGGCCCGACAGCAGCCCACGCACAAGCACCGGCGCATGCCTAAGAACCGAGCAGACCGAGGGGCCCGACAGCAGCCCACACGCAAGGACCGTGCAGGCCGATCACGTCGCACACCACTGGCCCGAGCCAACCGACCACGCCGCACCCTAGGGTGCGACAGCAATGCGCGCGGAGGGACCGGACAGGGCCAGCCAGCCGCACCCCACGGGTCCAAGCACGGTCCGCACACAAGCTTGGGCCTGGCCTCTGCGCAAACCAAGCCTCACTTGGGGTTTTAAGGACTTCGAATCCATTTAGGACAAGGATGACTTCTCCTTGAAAGAGTAGTATATTAGCTATCCCAATTCGAGTAGGATTAGGACTAGAGGGGTTATTTGAGGAGGCTTACCCCCACCTCATTATTTGGTTTTTTTCTTAGATTTCATATTGCTTTAAGCTTTGTTAGGTTTCATCCTTTATTTTCATTCAAGCAATAAAACCTTAGGGCATTCGTCGAACTATCTCGTGTTCCCCTTTCTTGCCGTCAACATCTCGTTTCCGCACAGATCTAAGCATTCTAGCTTAGATCCGTCAGGCTAACCTAGGCACAACACCATCCCACGAGCACCTAGGGCCGCACGTCTCGGTTACGAAGTCCAGGGGCGTGACAATAACATGGTATAGGTTGTGCTATTGGCTTGCTTATAAATTTCAAATATTTAAAATAAACTTTAAGTAAGTTCTAATTTGATTCTATCATGTGTGCTTGCGTAGTTAGTGATGCTTTTTTCTATTTGAGGAAAGTCTTTGGTGTATAATTATAAGTGTCCTCTCTACACTTCATTTAATTTCTTTGGTCTATGGTGGATGTTCAATTTGGGAATTTTCAGTTACATAAATTAGTAGTTACGAGAATAGAAAGACTGTTCAACATACTTACTCGAAACTAAATTCAAGTTTACTTTCGACTATTCATGATCAAAATAAACTTTAATGATATTCTTTCAAAGCATACCTCGATAGCAAAGGGTATTTTAGAAAACATCAGAGAACTTTTTATAGATAAATAATATCATAGACAATTTAAATTACTGACTTCAAAAGTTAAATCAATATCTTAAAGCCATTCAGAAATGATCGGACCATACTATTTGCAAGTCACCAATAACATATAAATTTAAACTCATGGTCCAATTTAGTCCAAAATTTTTCAATAAATCTATAATTAATCCTTAACTTTAGAAAATTTGTCACAACCCAACTTTATCCCCAAATTAAAAATCATAATTTCAAAAACCCACCCATGCTCATATTTTGTCCACAAATTTTTGACGGCCTGATAACTTTGTGCTCAGTGTAGTAAAACACGACAAAAAATAACTTTCCTACCAAACAATTTACTCAGCACCCATTCTCTTCCCTACCAGCCAGACCTACCTACATCATCCTGCTTAACCTTCACAATTTTCATTCATCATCTAGGTAATTTTCTTTTCTCCTCATCCTCATTCTCCATATTCAATTCACTTGCATTTTTATTTTAATTTATTTTTCAAAATCGTTCTAGGTTCTAGGGATTTTGGATTTTCTTAATTGATTTCGTTGATCTTCGCCTCCATCGTTGCTCTGTCGTTGACTCGTTTTGGACACCAGCCCCAACTTCTTCTCATTTTAGGTAATATTTTCTTTTTGTTTTAGCCCGAATTTTCTTTGCTGAAATAAAGGGTTTAGAGAGTTATAAAATCATGGTAAATACAATGTTGAGTGCTTTATTTAGTTTTGAGTTTATGTATGGATAATCTTATGTTGTAAACCTCGGATATTACCAAAAATAATGGTCAATAGCTGCAATTTATGATCATTGTTGGAGTAATGCTTGCTTGTACTTGAAACTAGGTCAAGTACTAAAGATTATATCTAATTTGTAATGGGCACTTGAACTTGTATCTTTTATTCCTTGTGCTCGAAGTTCTTGTGTTTGACTGAACTTATGATATGTAATGCTTCATGCAAATGCTACATCATTCAGTTGAGTTTTATTTTATGAATTGTCTTAAACACATGACAGAATAGGTATTATACCATTGTTGAAAATTACAAACTGTTTTAGACATAGTGTTGTGTGCACTTGGTTGGTTAATTTACATGTGAAATTAAGTACAAATATTTTGCCCTTTGTATTTTTAGCTTCGGAAGCTGTCAATTGCTTGATAATGTCTTTAACACATATTTGTGAGGCATTTGTTATATATAACTGATATGCTAATTTGGCATTTGAAAACAATCAATTAAGCGATTCATTTGAAACCCATTTCTTTCCGTATTTTTTGTTATGTTTCCCACCTTATTTTTTGAAAATTTAATGTTGGGAATGTGTAAAACTAACATGTAAAATATGAGAATAAATTTGTTATATTTAATGTTATTTTGTTCGATTTTTCCTATTTAAAGTAGGTGGTCTATCCATACTAAATTACATGCATTTTAGAGTCTGAAATCGGTAGAATTTACTCTGAAAGGCCAAATACTATATGTTTCTATTGTATAGAATGGTACTTTGACATGTTCCGAGATGCTATGTGACGGAAGTATATAAACTTTGTTATACCGTGCTTTACTATGTCAGGTGGAAAAATGGATGAAAAAAATCTTGTAGTTTGTGAAAGTCTCGAGAATTTGTCACCAAAGAAATTTATATTCTACTCGGATTTATTGGAAGCATTGAGTGGGTCGGGCTTTAAGAACCTTATGATCCTCACAAAACCTACAATACATCTAAAATACTTAATAGCAATAATGGTGGGAGCGTACAATAAAGAAGAAAGATACTTTCAATTTGGACAAAATAATTCTTTAAAATTATTTATGGGACTGGGCGATGTTCAAAGAATTACTGGTCTACCCATAAATGGTAAACCTACTATAGAAAATGAGAAAGGTGTGGATGTAAGGGAGTTGTGTAGGGATTATCTTGGCATGGATGATTGCTTAAAAGATAATAAGAATGAAATTACTAAGACATGGCTCAGGGAAAATTTGGAAACTTGGGTGAAGCTGAACTCGTAGGTAACAAACGTAAACATTATATTCGAGCAATGATGCTATATATATTAGGGCCAATCGTACTCCCCTCTTTTTCCAAGACGATTTCACCATTTTATCTATCTTTTTGATAGAAATTGATCAAATTAAAAGTTATGCCCGCGGGTCGGCCATGCTAGCATATCTATAATAAGCATGGAGAAAAGGGTAAATGAAAAGAACAAAATGTATGTGTTTGTAAATTTTCATTTTGTTACGGTGAGTATAGAAGTTATGTTTACACATTTATATATTTAGTAGTTTTGCTCTTTATTTCATGTGGATTAACATTTTACTTTTCTTTTTTGTAGGCGTTTATATCGGAGCATATACCGAAGGTTGCATCTTCTTGCTAAATCACAAGGGAGAAATATCTGCAAATACCGTTGATCAAGATATGCAAAATCTTCTAGATAACTTCCCTTTACTGGCTGGTATGAAAGGCTGCATAAAGCATCCTTGGTTGACTTGAAATCAGTTGATAACTGGATCATATGTGTAGTGGAATATGTTTGGTTTTGACTTGTAATCAATTGGAAGAAACTATCAATGTCTATCAGTTGTTCAATGTCTTTCTTTTGTTTTAGGTTGTAAAGGGTGGCAATGTTTTAATCAAATGTTTGTAGAAACGAATGGTAAAATACTTGTATAAAATGTAACCTAATCTAACGCACTAAATATTTGTGTAGTAAAATATAGAGGAAATTAAATAATGGAGAAGAGTAGGCCTTGTTATCGTGATTTGAGGAGTGAAATCCAAATAGAACAGTCTCGGTTTTGTGTGCAAGAAGAAACTCGATTGCCTCGGAAATGAGCAAAATAGTTGCCTCAGCAATGGGCAATACGATTGCCTGGGCAATGAGTGAAGCTACTGCCTGGGCAATGAGTGAAGCTACTGCCTGGGCAATGGGGCGACTACCTTCATGGTTCGGCAAAGCACTCTTCAATGGTTTCTCCTTATCCCTAAGTCGAATCTCTATCAATGTACAAGCCTTGATAATACCTCACAGCGTGAACCAAGGGTGAACATCAACCTATCTTGCGCCTCTTTTAGCCGTTGAAATTCATACTTATTCGTAAGCCGAATTAGTCTTCACCGAATTGGAAAAAAAATCATGCTTATTCGTTTCTTGAATCTAACTCTCCCGATATTAGATAAATGGATGCAATCACAATTTCCTATCCCAATTCAATTGCAAGTAAGATGAACACCAAGAATAAGGAAACCTTGAATTAAAATTGCAACTTCAAAAACCTAAACAACTCTAATCATTTATCAAAACCACAAACCCAAAATAAACCAAGCCAAACAAGTTAGTTCATGGCTGGGTTTTGAAAGATATACAAAGAATAATTCCCAACCATGAATCTAACGAAAAAACTAAGAAGAAAAAGATGAAGAATCAGTGCAGCCCTCTTAGTCGAACTCTCTTTCTAACGATCTCTCTCGGACCGTTTTAAATGGGCGGCTTGGCTTTCTTTATATAGGAGATGGCTAGGTCAAAGTCTTTCTTGAGGAGGTAGTTAAGTTGGAATTAAATTGAATAAAAAATATTAAATTCCTTTTAATTTTATTCTAACTAAAACTCCTATTTTCTTGGGATTTAATCTTCTTTAGACCTCTTCATGAATATCCAAGATTCGATCTTCATGCAAATTATCTTTAAAAATTCAGCTCTTTACGATCTTCAAGTCGCCTACCACTTTGCCCTTTTTCTCCCTTGTCAGAAATTGCCCGTGCATTGCCTCGGTAATGGCTCGGCATAGTTCGGCGTGACAATGACCTGGTAGTGGTCTCTCGGTCGTCTTCGCTTGGCCAGGTGTGCTTAGCATCACTCGATCGTCTTTGCTCGGTCAGGCTCACTTGGCAAGGTTCGATAATGAATTGTCGCGGCAAGGCTCGACAATCCCTGACATAACATGCACATATACAAAACACATACCTAGCAGTACATTTTCCCACAAAATAACTAAATTGTGAACTCAAGCATAACGTGAAGGAAATTATGAAGATATGCATGAATTCCTAATAATGCAACTAAAATGTGCTTAAGTCTAACAATAATATAAGTAAAAAGGGTAATAAAAATAGTACTTTTAAACACTCATCACACCTCGAAACTCAAACTATTGCTTGTCCTCAAGCAATGCAAACTAACAATTACCTGCCAAGACTTTAATCATCAAAGACATGCTTTCAAACTTAAATTCAATCCTCAGAACCGTGGCACAAAGTATGATCACCTTTTAAATTTTTCGAATGACATAAAAATTACCCGGAACCACACTATAATGCTCGTGACAATGTGTGTGCGTGGTTGTGTACAAGTTGATTTTCAAGATTCCATGTGAACAATAGGCTTTTATCTATTTAATTACTAGAGTATTCATTTTTACTTTCACTATAGCCAATTCTGGGCACCTCAAGAAATTCAATTTCTCATTTTTTAAATTTATTTGACTAGAGCAAATTTCGGGCATCTCTAGCGATTCTTTTAAGTGCATTAACTACTGGAGCCGGTTTCGGGCACCTCTAGCAAGAAATTAGCCTTTTAATTTTTCAATTTACCCAAAAAAATTAGCAACCTAAGTTCACTAAGTTTCTATCAACCAATAAGTCACAAATGTGTAAAATTTTTCAGCATCATAGTAAATTTCTAGGTTCTTTTCATGCAATCCTAAAATTTAAAGGATTTTTCAATTAAGTGCAGTGGCAATAATTCATCATCGAATATTCAACAAGTCTTAAGCAATTAAATCCAATTAAAGGCATGCCATGTAACATATGCATCCTATATGTTATTACTAAAGGTGAATGGAATTAGATATGAAACTAATTAAAGATAAATACCTCCCCAAACTCGAGAAAAGCATTGTCCTTGATACATAAAAAGAAAAATAAAATGAGATGTGAATGAGTTAGTCGGAAAGGTCGTCACTTGGTATGTTGAGTTTCCTTCGAGTCGTTTGCTTGATTCACTTGCTTGAGTGTGGTGGTTGCTTGATTAACCTGGTATGCGCTGCTGCCTGGGCATGAGTAGTAGGCATTCTCGGTGCATCAGGACTTGCCGAGGCATGCACTTCAGTGGTTGCCGAGGCATCAGATATTGGCGAGGCATGCCCCTATACCCTTACATACATCGGGTATATATAGGGCTTTTGGCCTAAGTTTGAGTCCTCCATGAAGTAGGAGTTCTAAAAGTATATTTACATTAAATATAGACTCCTTTTTACTTTAAATACAGACTCTTTGGACGTTGCCTTCCTCCGCAAGTAAGGATAAGTGCTCCTACTTATCGAACTGTGATCAGCTCTACCGGCCGCTACAGGCTTTAGAAATTTGCAAGACTGGGCTCATTGGGCTTAGGAAATTGCCCTATTGAAATCGCGACCCATCTTGGTTAAGTCTGTGTAACTCCTTCCCAGGCGGCAATGTTGCTTCGGTAGCGTCCTTGGCGGCATCTTGAGCTGCTTCAATACAGCTCATTTGGTTCCATCTTTCTTGTCCGGTCCGGTCCGGTCCTCTCCTCTCCTAGCTATAGCACCTGAAAAATAAACTAAACTAAAACAGTAACTTTTCTCAACCAAATATAAAATATTTAATAAAAGCATGGTATAAGAGAAGATACTATTATAATGCATGCAATGCACCTAAATATGCCTAAATGGGCTTAAGAACAACAATAATAAGGGCAAGAATGTTTACAAAATATATAACTTATTGTAACACCCCTCGCCCAGTTACGAGCGAGCGATGTTACGATTCAGGTGATGGACAGATTCATACATGTCAACATATCAAACATACAATTATATGAGATTCAATTCATACTTAACAAGCATCAAATCAAACAATCATACAATCATTTATCCAATCACATGATCATAAACACAAATAGGTGAGCCAATTTAAAACTTTTCTAACATGAATCCTATATACATGTTGCAAACGCATATTAACAAGCCTAACTAACATACATGTGATCTAATTTCAAATCAAACTAATCTAATATAAGCTTATATACATTTGGTCTACATTATATCAAACTTGTTATTAGCCTAATCCTTACACATGACCATCAAACATATGTTTAAGACCTAGCAAACATGTATTCAATCAAACTCATGAACGTTTGATTCAAGTATACCAATGCTTCTATTCGAATACATAAGATAATCAAACATTATCTATATACATATCTTAGTTCATATTACAACACAATCATACATATACATATAAAAACTTTCAAACAACCTAAATCATATACAATAGTATTCGAAATCAGCATTCATCTTATTCTAATATTCTATTACCATTCGAACTATACAAGTTATCCAACAACAATTCTAGATGCAACCTTCCTAATTCAAATAAAGATATCATACTTATACATACTCAACCATTCAAATCCATCAAGAGCATGAACCATATAAATGATACTCAAATTCAAATCAAGCTTAGTTAACTTCAAACATAGTTCATTCATATCATCATATCCATATTTACATAAACATTCATCAAGTCGTTACGTAATATAACATGTCTTAGTTTTATACAAACCAAACTTATCAATTACATGTTCCATAATGCATGACAAACTAACTTAGACTATGCCACCAACTAGGAGACTAAGCAAGATTATATCATACTTGTTCTTGACTTGTGAAGCTTTCGAGACAAAATGGATGGCTTTCGGATATCAACATACCTGCTATTTTGGAAGAAGGAAACAAAGAGAGTGATAAGTACACTTAATGTACTTAGTGAGGCAACCCAAAACTTTACTAGTTTCAATCTTTTAAAGTTCTTATTCAATCTTTACTTAGCTAGGCTTAGCACGTATTGGAATACCTAGCTAGTCTATAAAAACCAAGTTCGCTTAGCTAGTTTCATGAACTAACCAATAGGACATCAAGCATTTACATGTACTATGACATATTGGGCAGCAACCATTTCATTTAAAACACACCAATTTGGACAGTAAACTACATATACATTTCATTCCAATTTGGACAACAATCAACATATACAATTCAAGCCATATTTGGGCAGCAAACATATGTACAATTCAAGCTAAATTGGACAACAAACAACATATAATCACAACATATAATCACATTGTCATCTTGGCAGCAACATTTCATAGTTTCACATCACAACATAGTTCATTTAAAATCTCAACTAAGTACACATATTCATTCCTTATCATAAGGGCTAATACCCAACTTGTTCATTTAAACATATATCATTGTTATAATCATGTTTTCCCTTGGATGATTAATGAATTAGGTAATCAAGTTTTCCTGTAACATGTAACATTAGATACTCAAAGTATCCATTTCTCATTTCAACTTATAACAGAGGATGCATAGGCATCAATGGTGACTTACCACCATTCAATTATCAAGGTGACTAACCACCTTATCAGGTTTATAGGTGACTAACCACCATCTTGTAACAAAGATCAGAGGAGCTCAATGACTCTAAGGCATGCCCTTCTACCTATAGACACTAATCAAACCAAGGAATTTACTTATCTTTCTTTATTAACAAGAGCATTCACTTGCCAATCATTCATAATTTCAAAGGCATTTAGCCATTTCAATAGGCATACACATATAATCAATCAAGCATCATGGTAACATAAAATTCCAGCAAGCGCATGAGATCATTTTCATTTTATAATCATCAAAAACCATTAGCAAAGCTTATCATTTAGTATCATTTCACATAGCTCAAGCAATCAACACATCATAGCAACTAATCATATTTATGCTAAGCATGCTTATCTAACAAGCAATATACACTTAGGTCAACATTCTTGCCTTTAATCCTTCTTCCTTATCATTTTAAATTTTACCAATCATTATTAAATTCATTACATGCTTCATTCATGTTATCTAATAATCAAAACATAAAGGTTAGGATACTAATCCTAAAACTTAAGCAATGCTACAGTCACAAATACTTCCAAGCTTAGTTGTTATCCTTGATGATGATTCCTTTCCCCCTTCTCTTTGCTTGATCACTCCTTGAATCTTCTTGAACTTCTTCACCAATGTGATCTTAAATTATAATATATCATATACAATATCCATTAGTAATTAATTCAAACATATAAATTCATTTACTTAAGCATAATCACCTAGACAAAGTGAATCTGCCCCCCTAAACTGGCAGTTTGAGTAACCTCTACTAAACTGGACATATCTTTTTACTCACAACTAAAAATAAGGATTTTATTACAATTCTAGAAAGCTTATAAAAACACCTTTACAACCATGTATAGCACATATTTTTATCATTTTCCTATCAATACAGTTTATTACTTGAACATAGGGCATTTTCATAAACCTAATCTGCCTATGCTTAATTTGTGACTTTAGTGCATTTATAACCTATGTTTCACTACACCATTAATCTTGAGCTTTTAACCACATTTATCTACATATATTAACATAATAATGATGTTCCAGTAACCACAAAAATAGGGCATGTAAGTCCTCAAATTATCAATCCTTACAAACTAGTCCACTTTGATCCTCTATGTGTCCTTATGATATTTAAACTATCATTTGATATATAATTCAAGCCAAACCATTTATTTTTCATTCCTAAAATACCTCCTCTGTTTCTAATAAATTTTCCAGAATTTATTGGCATCAATTAAACCCCTAAACATTTTCAAAATTACAATTTAACCTAAGTCATTTTGTAATTCAATTTCTAGCCACTTTCTATGTTGTTTTCATACTCAAGAGGCCATTTTCTTATTGTACTCATTCAGCTCTACAACTTTTATTTACAAAAGTTTTCCTAATTCAAACCCTAACCCATTCTAATTTTCAGTTTAATTCAGGGGAATGTTAAAGACCTAATCTGGGCAGATTCAAACTTAGGCTATTGTTCATGCTTTATTTCTAGAAATTCATCAATAAATTCAAGAACCCAGCAACCTAACAACAATATAACACATTTCTAAACATTTTCCAGCAACCATTCATAACCAAAATCATCAAAACAATATATGGAATCAGATTAAGAAATCAAGTAATACAACTACTTGTTTTTTATATGAACATGCATGCATGGATGGATAATTTTCCAGAAATTCCTCTATGTTTTCTTCTTATTTTTGGTGAAGAATGATGAATGAAGAAGGTGTTAGATGATGACAATGGCTGGAATTACACTTGTTGTCTCCTTTTTAGTGTTAGTGGTCGATTGTGGTCTTTACCAATGACACTTGGTCCTTCAATCAACCAAGTAAATTCCACTAAGTGAAATTTCATGTGTTTATTCTTATATTAATTTTGATTAACAACCATCATCTTATATAACACATATATATTTATATATTAATATACATATGTATATCATTATATTACTTTTAATCCAACATATTGTTAAACTAATCTATGTAACATATATGTATATATCATTTATCAAGTTCAAATCTTATAAATTTTTATACAAACATATCTATTATTCTTATTCATTTGTAACTTAATATGGCTTAGTTCATATGATTTCAATTCAATCTTAATTAAATCGCAAAATGTTTACTTTATCGTTGTCATTTTCTATAGTTCGAACTAGGGTACCTTTCATGGTGTTACACTTATGGACACTCTACACACCCCCAAACTCGAACAATTGATTGTCCTTAAGCAATGCAACCAAACAAGTAAATATGCCCTTAGCATAAAGTTAATAGAAACAATAGCCTTCAACTTGATTTCTTACCTCAAGGCTGTGACTCCTATTTAATGTTAGTGATAGGGAATGACATGAAATAACTTAGACTAATTTTCTTAATGCCAATGCAGTGTGTGCAGGTATGTGTTCATGCTAAACTAATCTATGTAACATATATGTAACTTAGATTAATATATATATATATATATTACTTTTAATCCAACATATCGTTAAACTAATCTATGTAACATATATGTATATATCATTTATCAAGTTCAAATCTTATAAATTTTTATACAAACATATCTATTAGTCTTATTCATTTGTAACTTAATATGGCTTAGTTCATATGATTTCAATTCAATCTTAATTAAATCGCAAAATGTTTACGTTATCGTTGTCATTTTCTATAGTTCGAACTAGGGTACCTTTCAGGGTGTTACACTTATGGACACTCTACACACACCCAAACTCGAAATATTGATTGTCCTCAAGCAATGCAACCAAACAAGTAAATCTGCCCTTAGCATAAAGTTAATAGAAACAATGGCCTTCAACTTGATTTCTTACTTCAAGGCTGTGGCTCCTATTTAATGTTAGTGATAGGGAATGTCATGAAATAACTTAGATTAATTTTTTTAATGCCAATGCAGTGTGTGCAGGTATGTGTTCATGCTAAACATGCTGAGGTTACCAAGTTAACAAAGTATGCCTAAAATAATTAAGTTACTGGAAAGGATACGAGTTTCTGCCTTGGCAGCATAGTTGGGCATTTTTAGTCTCTTTTTCTGATCATGGCTTTAAGGGCTTCAGCTCATCACAGCTATTCTCTGGGTTTGAAGCTAAGATAGGTGCACACTACAAAACTTTGAACCCTTTTGTATAGAGTCATCCCGTGAAGACTTTCATTCACTCTTGCTAATTTGTCTATCCCTTGGTTTAGATTCATGGAATTTGATAGCAGCGAAGTTTCCTTGCTCATGATCCTTCCTAGAGCCTGTTTTGGGCCCCTCTAGGGTTTTCATCTTCTTTGTTGTGCTGACATGTGCTGCCGTGGCGACAAACTGTATTTAATCAAGAAACTTTTATTAAGTAAGGCATGCAATGTTAAACTTAGAACTTAAACAAAATTCAGCATTTAACAGACAAGTGTAAAGATAATTTGCAGAAAGAAAAATTTTCTAAGTATTTTCATGCTTCTTTCCATAGTTAGGTTAATTCTTTTGAATGGTACGAGTATATGTAGTCAGCTAAGCTATCATAAGCACAATTTTTTAAGGCTAAATATTTCTATTTCATTAAGTGCTAGGGGTAGAATTTACAAATGCATCTAAATGCTATGAACCTAAAACAAAAAGGACTAATTCGCCCCAAACTAAAGGTTGCCATTGTCCTCAATGCCTCTACAAAACAAGAACTAAAAACAGAACATATATATAAAAAAGAAAATTAAAATAAAAATTAAAAACAGAAAAATAAAATATAAAATGAAACATAAAAATTAAAAAGAAAAGAAAAAATAGTGCTATAAGCTGGGGGAGTTCCCTTCTGTTGTTGCCGCGTCAGAGGAGGAATTTGAGGAGGCGGGAAGGACGAGGCGGCGCGTAGTGGATGGTCTTTCTGTTGGACTCTTCTTCGAGCTACGCGACGGCTGGATGCAGCTGGGGGTGGCTTTCTTGGTTTGTCTTTCAGCTTCTCCACCCTGGGATCTGCTGCTGGCCGCTTTCTCTTTTTGTCTGCCTCTGTTGGCTCTTCATCAAAGGAGTCTGGGATATCCATGTCTGAGTAGCCGGTGTCCTTGGCAGCAGTGGCTTTAGCTTCTAGGGATGCAACATTGGTTTCTTCCTCCTTCTCTGATTCTGATAAGGAGGTGATGTCGTATGGTTGGATAGGGGTTGGAGAGGTTCTTCTCTTGGGGCGGCGGTGCGGCCCCTCGCTGTCATCGGCGGCAGGAGCAGTAGCTGGTCTTGGAGTGATGTGGACTGGCTTGGATGTTGCTAGCTCCGTTGGAAAGGTGGGCAACTGTGGTCCGGCGTCCTGGTATTTGTCTAGCAGGTATGCTACAAAGGCCTCATGTACGTCTGCTACGTATTTAGTGAAGATTACCTGCTTGTGCTCGATCCTCTGGCAGCTTTCCACTAGGCTGCGCAGTAGGGGGATTGCGGCATACGTAACGGTAGCATCAGTACTGCCTGCTGCGGCTGGGGTGGCGGTAGCTGGGTGGTGGAAAGTGTGTTTGGATCCGCATTATGCGTCATCTGTTGGCGTACCCTTCTTGTCCATCCTTCCATGGCAGGAAGAATTTTATCTTTTGGGTGTAGTGGCACGCCAAAATTGGCACACAGGCCAGTGATGAGTGTAGGGAAGAAAAGGGGACCTTTGGCATTTGGCTTTTCTACGTGGGCATAAATCTCCTTTACTATTTTTGCCTGTCAGCCATTTGGTGTTTAGCTTACAGAGCTCTTTCTTGATCTTGTTGTAGTCAGCCCCTATCAGATATGATTCCCATTCTCCATGCGAGAAGTCGCTGACCTCTATGCTATAAAAGTTGTTGATCATGTTAGCAGTGAACTTGACAACTTCATCCCGGACGTAGACGAAAGGGCTCTCTGGGTTTGGCCGATGGGCATAAAACTCTCGCACATGGTTGCTGTTGATTCCTTCTGGTTGCCGTGCGAATTGGTCCCAACCCATATTGTGGATCCTTTCGAACAGGAAAGGTTCCAACCCAAAATCACCATCAGATTTGGTGTATTGGAAACCCATCTCCTACCACAATTGCCTTTCTCTATAAAGCTGGTTGTAGGTCTCCTCGACAGCAGGTTTCAAGAACCTTTTGTATGAAGTTTTGGCGGTGGCGGTGGGTTTCTGTAATGAAGCCATAGTTTGTGAAACGGTTGTTTATCCTAAAGAAAGAAAAGAAAGAACGTGAAAGAAAATAAAGCAAAGAAAATTTTGAATCAAAGATTGCAGGAAGAATTCAGAGTAGAGGAGAAAGCAAAGTGAAGAACTGGAGGAGAATAGTTGGCTTTATATAGTCGTTTCTCTCCACTGCCTTGGCGGGCACATTGTTAATGGGCGACAATTATTGCGGCACGAATAATGGGATTCTAGCCGTTACACAGATATCTGTTCCGCTCGTTGGGACGAATATAGCCGTTGCGGTTAGCCGTTATAAAGCCACTATCTGTTATGCTTATCTACATTGGGCTGCCTTGGTCGCTAGTTGGGCCTCTCCGTTATTCTTTCATCTTCCTTGATCTTTCCTTCATTCCTAAACCTGAAATAAATTAACTACAAAAATAAGTAAAAATTAAATCTAATCCTAATGCTTAACAATAAAATTAAAATAAAAATAATAATTAGGTTATGTTGGGTTGCGCTTTTCCCAAGCATAACCACTTCCTAAGAGTCTTTGTGTTTGGCTAGACGTTTGGGCATGTCCTTCCCCTCCTGAGGTGGATGTTGCTGCCCTGGCGGGACATACACCAAGAAAACAAAGAGGCTTTTTTTAAAAAAATAAATAAAAAGAGATTTAATGTGCAAAAACTAAATACAAGTGTAGAAATCCAAACGTAGTTGCTGTTGCCAATCCCCGACAACGGCGCCAAAAACTTGTAGAGCGTTTAAGTTTCTCCATTTATGACCGCAAGTGAACACTTTTGTCAAGTTATAGTATAAAAGATATCGTCTCCCACAGGGATTGGAGCAGCTCCTATGAATGGTTTCCTGCACAAAGATTTAATAACTGCGACATTAAATCTCATGATGTGGAAATATAAAAACACAAGTAAAGATAAAGATAGTGATAAGAGAGATGATAGGGAGAGATTTGGGCGATAAGCTGGGTAAGACTAGTGCAGTTCAGTAGCGTGTGGACTGCATTGTAAAGTCTGAGTATGTCTTGCGCTGCCATGAGTTGCTGCCTCGGTGGGTATGGCGGGCGGCAAACTACGACCCTGTCACGGGGCCGCAGCAGGTCACTGCCACTACAGGGTGTGTACTGTCTCGACAGGTGGAACGGAAAGAAGCCCTGGAGGCTCGTTCGACAGACATTCCAAGTTTGGCAGGATAGTCGATAATGATCCCTCATATTTCTAGGTTAGGATACTCGGGATGCTAACTTGAGGACTAGTGTGGAACCAAATTAGTCAAACCGGTTGGTACTCCCTTTTAGCCGCTGAAACTTGTGGACTAGTGTGGAACAAAGTTAGTCACGCCTTTGTGAGTTGTGACCGTGCTTAACCCTTTCTTGAGCCTTTCAATTTCGTGCCCGACAAATAGATTTTCTCTTCAACTGACTGGTGTAGACTAATTGAACAAACAAGGAGCATAGGTTAAGCAAACTCATAATTTTATTGAAAACAACTCAAAACTATACAACTGTTTCCCTCAAACTACTTTACTTACACGCGCCCGAACCCTAGGAGAGTTGGGCCGCGACCCCCGACACTCCAACCTATCTAGCTATCTCCCCATCTATACTCTTGTCAACAGATGCCGTTGACCCCTCACGACATATGCCCCTATACTCTTACATACATTTTGTATATATAGGGCTTTTAGCCTAAGTTTGAGTCCTCCTTGAAGTAGGAGTTCTAAAACTATATTTACATTAACTAAATTTTCATTTTTACTTAAAATACAGACTCTTTGGACGTTGCCTTCCAACGCAAGTAAGGATAAGTGCTCCTAGTTATCGATCTTGGATCAGCTTTACCGGCCGCTACAAGCTTCAGAAATTTGCAAGACTGGGCTCATTGGGCTTAGGAAATTGCCCTCTTCAAATCGCGACCCATCTTGGTTAAGTCGGTGTAACTTCTGCCCGGGCGGCACTTGGCGGCATCTTGAGCTGCTTTAATACAGCTCCTTTGGTTCCAGCTTTCTTATCCGGTCCTGTCCTCTCCTCTCCTCTCCTAGCTATCGCACCTGAAAAATAAACTAAACTAAAACGTTAACTTTTCTTAACCAAGTATAAAATATTCAATAAAAGCATGATATAGGAGAAGATATTGTTATAATGCATGCAATGCACCTAAATATGCCTAAATGGACTTAAGAACATCAATAATAAGGGCAGGAATGTGTACAAAATATAGAACTTATGGACACTCTATAAGGATCAATTTGTATTGATTCACTACTACTCAGAATGCCAACGTCGACTTCATTAACTCACACAAGGTGGTAGAACGGTCCATGTATATTACAATGAGATGCAAGCCATCAAACTTCGAGCACAAATTGACGAAAGTGAAGGGACTATGGTGGCTCGATTCATCTATGGGTTGAACCATGAGATCCGACAACAAGTGGAGATGCATAGACCAAATCTATTGAAAGATGCTCTACACCAAGACACAACAGTTGAACGAATAATGAAAGAGTGTGCTTGATAACTTTGCAAAATACATATATTTCATGCTTCCTTATTCTGATATTTGTTTGCTTTTAAGCTCATTCCATGGCATTTAGGTTGCATTTAGTCCATATGGTTGCAATTTCTTTTCATAGCTTTGGTTGGCGTAGAGTGAGTGCAAAATAGGTGCTACTTGAGAAGAGTTTGGTTTGGTTTCATGATGTGTAGATGAGCAGGGATAGGCAGTTGGAAATGTTGTAGCATTATGGACTGAAGTAGGCTGGTGCAGAAAAAGACAAAACATGCAGAAGAAATATTCCATCTCACATATAAGAACCCTCTTTTTTGCCGTTTGTGCCAACACGTGTCAGAGAATATCCCTTGGGATCACAAGGAATTATGTACGGCACAAAACCCTAGGAGCCTCCACTATACAAAGGACAACATACCCTCATTTGAGGGCGTGCGTGAAAAGGTGTCTTAAGGCTAGGGAGAGAAAGGAAAGGCAGCTCTTCTCTATCTTCTTCTTCCTTAACTTGGTGTCCTCCATCGTTTAAGCTCCAAGGGGTGACCTTGCTGGTCTTGAGAGAGGCAGCAAGCCTAGGGTGGTTCATGGCAGTCTATCGCAAATCAGGAGCTTATTTACCTTTTCTGTTGCTTCAACATTTCTTTATATTTCTGGATTTTGGTTGTATGAAAGTATTGATGTTTAATGTTTAAGCTCCAAGGGGTGACCTTGCTGGTCTTGAGAGATGCTTGGGTTGTTTGGATGCTTTATGTTTTTTAGTTTCTTCATTGAATGTTTATGTCTTTCAATTTCATTCTATGTTTTGTTTATGTTTGCTAAATACCTAAGGTTGTAGGAGCCTTCGAGAGTTGGCCTTTCTTTGGGTGCGAGCTTAGGTTAGTTGTTCAAGAAAGCTAACCTAAAATCACATAAGCAATGGAGTTGGCTACTAAAAGGCACAGTTGTAACCCACCTTAGAGATAAGTGAGGGGTTTCAACGGCTAAAAAAGATAGAACCTCTTGGGTAAGGGAGTGTTAGATTATACACTGAGAGGTATTGTTGTAGCATTTCTGACTCCCAGACTCCTTGATAGAGATAGTTTAGGAACACTCTTAGTATATCCTACCGAGCATAGAGCAAGCTGAAGAACTAAGCTATCATAGAGAGCTAGGCATAGATTATCTAGGCAACCCAGCCAATCATTCCCAAAGTGAGTTTCGCACACATATGAGGACCATTTAAGTCTACTGATTTCACCGAGTTTTATTTATATCTGTTGCCACAACATTTCTCAACTTACTTCAACTTGCCAAGCATTTTTTCCATTTCCAGTTTGTGTTTTGCATGCTTAAGCTAAAAAGTAAAATACCTCAAATCCTTGTGGAGACGATACTCACTCATCACTTTACTACTTGTTCGATGTGTATACTTGCACTATTTGCGTATCATTTATAGTACATCACACATCGCAACAAGTTTTTGGTGCCGCTGCTGGGGATTGGCAATTGGTCATTTTAGTTTTAGCCTTTGCATTATTTTATTTTTTTATTTATTTACTTGTTGTTTTTGTTCGTCTTTTTAGGTGTTGTGTTGTTGCATAACCCAAGGAAGACCCGACGAACCCATACTATCGTATATCCCTGAAATTGAACGCCTTTTTCGTTAACGGAGGAGAATACAAGAAGCACTTAGAGGCATGAACGAAGCTCAAAACTCATGAGGTTTACCAGCTCAGAATCAGGAGAACCTTGCTCCTGTAGCAATTGGAAACCAAGGAGTGGAAGCTCTAGCTTGACCACGAGCTATTAGAGATCACTTGAATCCTATCTTGGATGACCTCAACCTAGGGATTGTAGAGCCCAAAATTCAGGCAACCCACTTCAAGCTTAAACCTGTAATGTTCAACATGTTGAACTCGACTGGTCAATTTGGAGGCTCGCCTCATGAAGATGCTAGGCAACATATTTGTGCTTTCTTAAAATTTTGTGACTCTTTTCGACAATTAGGGGTACACAAAGATATGCTGAAACTCAAGCTTATCCTTTATTCTTTGCGTGACCGAGCACGAGAATGGTTGAGTGGTGTGTCGGCCAGATCAATAGAAACATGGAAAGATTTGTGCAAAAGTATTTTGATGTGGTATAATCCACCAAACTGGAACACTCGGTTGAGGAATCACATTGCCTCCTTTCGTCAATCTAACGATGAATCGATGTATGAGTGTTGGGACAGATTCAAGGGACTGCCGTGCAAGTGCACTAATAACGGATTTCATGATTGGACACAAGTACTGATGTTCTACAATGGTGTTAATGCTCCCACCAGAATGATGCTAGATGCTTCAGCAAATGGAGCTTTGTTGGACAAGTCACTGGAGGAAGCATCAGATATTCTTAATAGAATTGATAACAACGATTACCAATTTCCATCATCAAGACATGGAACGGGAGGAGAACTCAAGGAACACGTGACACAAACGCGAATGCCTCGGTTTTAGCTCAGTTATCTGCCATTACAAGCATGTTAAAGAATCTCCAACGTTTTAATATGGTGAAGGAAGTAAAAATGGCATCCATTTGCCTTCGTTGTGATGGAAATTGTTGAGTGTGTAAAAGTTCTATATTTTACCCCTATTTAACCCATATTTTTGCTGCATTCAAGCATAATTCATTACATTTAGGATAGATTCCATTTATACATCACAATTATATAAAATGGCATAGATGCTACTGATTTTGGTTACTTTTGCAGGTAGTTGTTGTAGTAGACTCAGGGCAGCGGAGAAGCAGAGCTAGAACACAGGACTGCAGTCGAGAAGCATGATGCTGCCGTGGCCGCTGTCGTGGCAGCCAATGACGACAGCCATGTTGAAGGGAAAAAGTGAAGTGGAGCTCGACAGAAAGAGGAAATTAAGTCGGTCTGTCGTGGTGCACTCCTATATTTTTCTGAACCCTAGATCAGAATGAAGGCCAAACCCAAAGTTCAAGGAAGAAACCCAAAGCAAGAAAAGAGGACAAATTAAAGACTTCTACTCTGAAGATTTAGTCTTTAATAGAGTTGTACTTTAATTTAAACTTGTATTCTTGCCATATTAGAAAACTTGAACCCGAGGCCTATATAAAGGCATGTAATTCGACCAAGGGAAGGATATCTTATTCTCTAGTCGTCTTCCCCTAAACCCTAGTCGTTTTCCCCCTTCTCATCATGTTTTAAACTTCCCCTAGGGCTAAGGGTTTATTCTGTAAAGTAGTTGCAAGGATTTCATTGTTTTAGGATTTTTTGTTCAATAAAATAGACTTCAAGTTTGCTTATTCTGGTTTTCAACATCTTGCAAGAGTATCGGGAGATCATGGTGAGATTATACATTTACTTAATATCATGAGAGTTAAGTATACGAAAGGAATAAGTACGGGTTCTCCAGTTTATGGTTGAACTATCTCGGACCTAGGGATAGGACGAGGTTAAGTGGCTAAGGAAGAATTCAACAACATCAGTGTTCATTCTTCGATTCACGTCGGGAGGTATCATCAAAAACGTGTTCATCGACAGACTTGGACCTAGGGATAGGACGAGACACAGCAGGGATTCTTGCCATGCTTGAAGTACAGAGTTGTGCGATCGCTGCAGCGACAACAACAGACCGCTGCCGCCGCAGGTGCTGCCGCGACAGGAGCAACGACAGAACAAGGAGTCCTATACAGTGCAACACTTGCACTACTGAGCAAATCAATACCGGCCTATTTTCTCTATCCTGAATCCTTTAATCCTTGATCTTCAGTATTCTTTAGTATTCTCTTACAAAAAATTAAATTATTTTCTTTCTTTCTTGTGCAACAATTCAAGGTTAAGGCTATTTCCAGTCCCTGTGGATTCGACATCTGATACTTCATGTATCACTTTACTACTTGCGTCATGTACACTTGCACTCTATTGCGATAGACTCTTTTACACGCAACAAGTTTTTGGCGCCGTTGCCGGGGACTGGCAACATATCTTTACCCTACTTTTACTGCACATTCTTTTAATTTTTCTGTTTTTATTTAGATTGTTCACCCTGTGCATTTCACAAGGTTTTTCATTTGCTTATGTGCAGATCGAGATGAGGCAAGGAACCTGGGTATCAACTAGATCCTGAAATCAAACGCTCGTGCAATCTTAGGAACCGAGTCCGACTCTTGTTAGCCAGAAACGATTACCTTGAGGAACAATTAGAAGCCATGAATAACGGGAGGAACAACCAAGAGAATCCCGAATGTCCTGAAGATCCTATTGGGAATGGAGGAAACGGATAGTCCGCCGCTACCGTGGCCGCACGTCGATCCTGCCGTGATTACATGATCAATGATCATGTGGAACTAGAGACCACCCTGCCAGACGTGGAAGCTGAAAACTTCGAGCTTAAACCTGTCATGTTCAGCATGATCAATTCCGCTGGCCAGTTTAGTGGTGCTGCTACAGAGGATGCTAGAGAACATCTGAAAACGTTCCAAGAAATCTGTGGATTGTTTAGACTACCAGGAGTAAATCCGGAGATACAGAGGCTTCGGTTATTTCCTCATTCATTGAGGGATAGAGCAAAAACTTGGTGGATCAAACTAACGCCGGGTTCAATAAGAACTTGGGTGGATCTAACTCGTGAATTTTTATCTGGTTTTAATCCTTCCCATTTATCTGAGCGATTACGTAACGAAATTGCTACTTTTCAACGGGAAGACGACGAGCCAATGCACGAGGCATGAGACAGGTTTACTACTCTTCTGAGGAATTGCCCGATGCAGGGATTCCCTGTTTGCAATCAAGTCATAAAATTCTATAATTCTGCCAACCTACAGACTCACATGAGAATTGATTCAGCAGCCAATGGGTTGCTATTGGATAAAGATCCAGATGAAGCCATGGTAGTGTTAAAGAATTTGGCGAAGAATGAAGAGCAATTTCCCACGTTGAGGAGAGGTAAACGAGTGCTAGTTGTAAAGGATTATGAGGTCGATAACTCCCTAAAGACACAGATTGCGTACCTCACAAAGGCAGTAGAGAATTTGCTAAAGAAAGATTCAAAACCTATCTACTCTGCAGAAGAGGTATGTGAAACTTGCAGTGGGAATCACAGTTCGGAAGACTGCCCGCTACAGCTCGAGGAAGGGATGTATATTGGAAACTTCAACAAGCAAAGGAACTATGACTCCAACAATTACAATCCCAACTAAAGGAAAGACCCCAAGTTCTCTTGGAGCAACCCAAACAACGCCCTGAATCCTCAAGTACAGAACACTCAAAATCAAGGGGCACCTAGAATTCTGGCTCGGCAGCAACCGCAACAGCAGCCACAATAGCCGCCAGCAGCCACACCTAGTATACTGGAGTAGACCTTGGCCACATTTATGTCACAGACAGGAACTTACATAGCAAACATGGATCACTTCGTCAAGAAGAATGAGTCGTTCATGGATAAAACATAGATGTGAATGACTAACCATGAAGCCACTCTGAAATCACTGAAGACACAAATGGGTCAGGTTTCCCAGTATATTAAGCCAAGGCAGAATGGAGGATTCCCTAGCGATACTGAGGTTGCTAGACAATCCACACATGAGTAGTGCAAAGCTATCACAACTAGGAGTGGGAAGCAATTACTAGAGCCGGAGAAGAAAGCTGAACCAGTCAAGGAACCAGCCCTAGAATCGACTGCCGCGAACGTTGCTCTGGTAGACGACAAACAGCCTGCTGCTGCCACACCTGTCACGACAGCAGAAGGGACAGAGGAGAAGGATGAAGAACCTAAGCCTCCTCAGATCTAAATATCATGGGAAGGACGCATTGAAGATTATCGTCCTCCACCTTCTTTTCCACAGCGGCTACAGAAGCAGAAACATAAGTTCCAGCTTAAAAAGATCTATGATATTTTCAAGCAGGTTTACACCAATATTGCGCTGTTAGACGCCATCAAGGAGATGCCCGGTTATGCCAAATTTCTCAAGGATGCTATGTCAAAGAAATCCAAACTTGGGGAATTTGAGACGGTTAAATTGACATAAGGATGCATGACTATTCTGCACAGGCATCCACCCCAGAAAAAGAAGGATCCTGGGAGCTTCATAATACCGTGCATAATTGGTGATAAATTCGTGGGTAAGGCACTTTGTGATCTAGGTGCCAATATTAATTTAATGCCAGAATCTGTATTTCAGAAATTAGGTATTGGACGAGCACGACCCACGATAGTTATGCTGCAGCTGGTAGACCGCTCTTACGTGCAACCAGAAGGGAAGATTGAAGATATCCAACTCACAATGAGAGTGAATGATCAAGAGATCAAGCTAAATGTTCTCCAAGCAATAAAACATGCTGATGCAGAAGAAGAATGCAAGGCTATCACTGAAGTAATCCTTGATCAACCCTGCATCAGGTCGTGCTGCCATGATATCAAGTTTGGTCACTGTCACAGCAGCCACCTGGAAGACTGTCATAGCAGCGACGACGATAGTAGCTCCTCATATTCTGACATATCTGACACTGAAGGTCATGAGGAGGTAAACTGGATAGGCAATCATCCAGGTAAGTTATTCAAGCCCTTAAACTATACCTCGAATGAACACATCATCCAAAAGCTCTCAACTGTAGAACCACCTGTTCTAGACCTTAAGCCCTTGCCAGGGCAGCTAAAATATGTTTTCCTTGGATTAAATGATACGTTGCCCGTAATCATCTCTTCCAAGTTGATGCAGGAACATGAACAACAGTTGATAGGAATGTTGCAACTGCATAAAATGCTATTGGATGGACGATAGCTGATATCCAAGGCATTAGTCTGGCACTATGCATGCACAAAATTCTCTTAGAGGATGATCATAAGCCGACCATTGATGCCCAGAGACGCTTGAATGACGCTATGCGAGAAGTGGTTCGAAAAAAATTCTCAAATGGCTAGATGCTAGGATAATTTATGCCATCTCGGATAGTAAGCGGGTGAGCCTGGTGTAGTGCGTTCCTAAGAAGGGATAAATAACCGTGGTGACCAATGAAGAAAACGAATTAATCCCAACCAGGACTGTGACCGGTTGGAGGGTTTGTATGGGCTACCAGAAACTTAACAAAGCTACCCGGAAGGACCACTTTCCCCTGCCATTTATTGATCAAATGCTTGATAGATTAGCGGGAAAGCCTTATTATTGTTTTCTTTATGGTTACTCAGGTTATAACCAAATAGCAATAGCACCGGAGGATCAAGAGAAAACGACTTTCACCTGCCTATACGGCACTTATGCTTTTCGAAGAATGCCATTTGGACTCTACAATGCACCAGCAACCTTCCAGAGGTGTATGATGGCGATATTCTCTGATATGGTGGAGGATTTCCGGGAGATATTTATGGATGATTTTTCTGTCTCTAGAGACAATTTTGAAAGCTGCTTAGGCAACCTACAGAAGGTGCAAGAAAGATGCGAGAAAGCGAACTTGGTATTAAACTAGGAGAAATGTCACTTCGTGGTGGATGAAGGGATACTCCTATGCCACAAGGTAAGCTGCCGCGGCATAGAAGTCGACAGAGCAAAGATTGAGGTGATTGAAAAGCTGCCGCCACCCACCATAGTCAAAGGAATTCGGAATTTTCTAGGGCATGCTGGGTTTTATCGAAGGTTTATTGCAAATTTTTCGAAGATCAACAAACATTTATGCCATCTACTAGAGCAGAATCGTCCCTTTGACTTCAATACTGAATGTACTGAGGCATTCAGAATTCTGAAAGAGAAGTTAGTAACAGCCCCAATTGTACAGCCACCTGACTGGAGTTTTCCATTTGAAATAATGTGTGATGCAGTGATTACGCTGTAGAGGCAGCACTTGGGCAGAGGAAGGACAAGTTGTTCCACGTAATTTTTTACGCCAGCAAAACACTAAACGACGCCCAAGTGAATTACACCACAATAGAAAAAGAACTGTTAGCAGTGGTGTTTTCAATTGACAAGTTTCGTTCATACATACATGGAACGAAGGTGGTGGCCCACACAGACCACTCTGCACTGAAGTATCCGTTTGCTAAAAAAGACGCAAAGCCCAGACTGATTCGTTGGATTCTGCTGCTGCAAGAATTTGACATTGAAATCAAGGATAAAAAGGGGACATAGAGCCAAGTTGTAGATCACTTGTCAAGATTAGAGAGGGGAAAGAGTCTGCCAACAGACAAGACACACATACTAGAGACCTTCCCTGACGAGCAGCTGTTTGCTGCCACGAGCACTGCCGCGACAGCCATGGCGGCATGTAAGTTTTCTGAACTCCCTTGGTATGTTGATTTCATTAATTATATAGTTAGCGAAATATTTCCTCTAGAACTTAATTATCAAGCCAGGAAGAGGTTCCAAAATGATGTTAAGCATTATTATTGGGACGAACCTCTTCTTTTGAAACATTGTGCAGATAAGATCATCAGGAGGTGTGTACCACAGGATGAGCAAGAAGTTGTGCTTCACCACTGCCATGCTTCACCATATGGAGGACACTTAGGTGGTAACAAAACTGCTGCCAAGGTTTTGCAGTCTGGTTTTTATTGGCCCTCACAGTTCAAGGATGCCCAAGCATTCTACAAAAGCTGTGACAAGTATCAACGGACTGGAAATATCTCAAGGAGACATGAGATGCCGCTGCAAAACATTCTTGAAGTTGAAATCTTCGACGTTTGGGGGATTGATTTTATGGGACCGTTCCCAGCATCATGTGGGAATCTTTATATCCTCATGGCAGTGGACTATGTGTCCAAATGGGTTGAAGCGATCGTCACACAGAAAAATGATGCCAAGACTGTTCAGAGGTTTCTGCACAAAAATATTTTCTCTAGATTTGGCATACTTAAGGCGATCATCAGTGATGAAGGGAGACATTTCGACAATAGGGTCATAGTTGTTGCCTTAAGAAAATATGGCGTTAAGCATCGGATCACAACAGCTTATCACCCTCAGACCAATGGACAAGCCGAAATATCAAACAAAGAGGTAAAGAACATTCTTGAGAAGATGGTTAAACCAACTCGAAAGGACTGGTCCTTACACCTCAATGATGCACTTTGGGCCTATAGAACATCATTTAAGACTCCATTGTGAATGTCACCCTACCGGCTGATATATGGAAAAACATGTCATCTACCTATTGAGATAGAACACAGAGCATACTGGGCCATCAAAGCAGTGAACATGGACTTAGAAAAGGCAGGACAGAAAAGGTAACTTGACTTGAATGAGATTGAAGGAATTCGAGCAATGGCCTAGGACAACGCAAGGATCTACAAGGACAAGACAAAGAGATGGCATGCCAAGAAGTTGTTGCCATAACAGTTCTGCCCAGGGCAGCTTGTGTTGTTATTCAACTCTAGGTTGAAACTCTTCCAAGGGAAGCTGAAATCTAGATGGTCCGGCCCATTCCAAGTTGTGCAAGTTTTCCCCATGGTGCCATCACGATCAAATCCTTAAAAGACGGGCACCAATTTAAAGTCAATGGACAGAGACTAAAGCATTATCAGGGGACTGAAGCCCCAAGAATGCAGGAAGTGGTTACTTTAGGAGATGCCCCTCAAGGCATCCCTAATTTAACTTAATTATATTATTATATATATATATATATATATTAGGAAATTAGAATTATTTTTTTAAGGACTAAGTTTTTTTTTATTTTAATTATTATTAGGAAATAAGGGAAACAAGGAAAGGAGAAGAAGTGAACCAGCCCACCATCTCACCAGCAGCCCAAAAAGCCCAAAGGAGGAGTCTGTCGTCAC
Organism: Hibiscus tridactylites; assembly: GCA_958450335.1. Lineage (NCBI taxonomy): Eukaryota > Viridiplantae > Streptophyta > Magnoliopsida > Malvales > Malvaceae > Hibiscus > Hibiscus tridactylites. Next base: position 95,790,955 of record OY288267.1, on the reverse strand, counting down.
AGCCTGTCAACAGCTATCGCGACAGACGCGGAGAAGACAGCTTGTCACCACGCTATCGCGGCAGACATGCAACCGCGTAGCAGACACGGAAACGCGTGACAGACGCGTCAGAAATCGCGTAACAGCTGGCCCCATTATTCGTGCCTGTCGTTATAGCTCCAACGGGCAGCAACCCCTTCATCTATATAAACCCCATTTTACTATTCATCTTTCACCTCACTTCTACTCTCTCAACTTGTTTCCTCTCTAGATCTCAGATTTTTTTTCTTTCAATGTTTCTACAGTTTTACAACTATGAGTACCAGAAACACAAGAAGAAGTGATGGCTCTAGCTCTGCCGCAGCAGCAGCAGGCATACCCAGCCACGACAGAATCCCCAATCGTTTTTCCACCTCCGACTCCAATGACCGCTACTACACCTCCTTCCAAAAAAGAGAGATGTGGGAAGAGAGGGTTCCTCTACGCCAACCGCACGAAAAATTTTGGGCTCGAACCATTCATAGCTCGGAAGATTAGATCCCTCAAATGGCAGATGTTTGCTGCCAAGCTCGAAGAGATGAATGTCACCTTAGTCCGAGAATTTTATGCTGTCATCGGCAGCAGGGATACGCAGACCGTGATAGTGCGAGGCAAGGAAGTCACCTTCGAGCCAGAATACATCAACACCCTCTACGGCATCTACGTCGGCACAAAGGAAGGTGGGCACAAGAGGTTTGTGGAAAGTCTATCACTGACAGACTACGATGTTGTCATGGCAAAAGTCACTGAAGAAGGAACAGAGTGGAATGTTGATCCGAAGCACCGTTGGACAGTCAAATGCACTCAACTCACTACGGAGGCAAAGCTATGGAACCACTTCGTCAAGAAGAGGATTACGCCTTCGTCCCACAACAGCACGGTCGACAGACCCAGGTTAGCTCTTGTTCACTCCATTCTTAATAAGAGACCTATTCATGTCAGCCGTTATATACGAGAAGGAATTTTGGAGTGTGCTCTTAAACCTTCAGGACCCCTTTACTTCTCATACCTCATCACCGAAATCTTTCGCGGGCACAACGTTCTTGAAATCCCTGAAGATTGCAAGGTCCGAGGGAAGGGATGGACAGAATGCAATATTTTCAATCTGATGGAGCTGAAAGCTGCCACACCCATCTCCTATTTCAACCCGTCTGCCGCGGCAGATGAACCAGCAGAGCCCACGCAGACAGAGCCTGCCGCCGCAGAGCAGCAGCAGGCAACATTAGCAGCTCCCCAAGCAGACTCCTCCACTCAAATCTTAGCTACCCTGTAGAAGATCGAGGAACGGCTGCTGGGTCTGATGAGTTTTGTCAGAGACTTCACAACAGCAACGATACATTTTATCCAAAGCAATTTAAATTTTGCAAATGTTCAGTTTCTTGTTTTCCCCGACCACTATTTTGTTGTCCCTACACCTACCCATACCCCTACCCCTGCTGCCACACCAAAAACACCTTATGCCGCGTCCACCTCAACCCTGGCCGTGACAGCTACAGGTGGCAGCCACACCGCCACTGCCTCTGCCAGAGGAGAGAAGCGAAAGGAGCCACCGTCCGACCTTGATGAGTTTATTGTTGGTTTCTCTTCCTCCTCAATATGGGAGGAATCTGATGGTGAGCCCTCTGTCAAGAGGAACCTTTCAAAAGAGTTCACTCAGATGAAGCAGTAGAAGCCCAACACCGGTGACGGACCATCCGGCCAAGGGAAGTCTGGCAGCAGTAGTAGCAGCAGCAGTGGCAGCAGCAGTAGCAGCTCTTCCGATGAGGTACAAGTGCTGGAAAGACCACCCCAGATCTCACCTACTCGAATCCAGCCCCTGAGGGAAGCTAAGAAAAAGACTGCCTCTGCCTCTCCGATCATTTTGTCGGCACCCACAACGAAAGTCACTGCCCGCCGGCAGTTAGAGATCAGCAGCAGCAACAGCAGCGACGACATCACTTAAATTTAAGTTTCTATCTTATTTTTGTTGTCTGATGTTTTATTATAATTGTGATGTTTTATTTTCTATTTTTTTTATCTGTCATCATGCATTGAGGGAAATGCAACCCTTGAGTTTGGGGGTGGCATCCCTCTAGTAATGAAGTGTCTATTATGTTTAAAAATTGTGTCTAAGTGTTTAGTTTTTTTTTGCTTTAAAAAATGATGAAAATTTGGCTTAAGTCTTTGAACTTAACTTATTTGCCGCGACATATGCTGTCGTGACAGTGCCTTTAGGAAATTTTAGGATCTATTTAGAGCCTTGCTATAGTTCTACCTTGTACAACACTCTTTGTGACTCTTATGCTTTCTAGATTACTTTAGTACACTGGAATAGAAATGTTTACCCACTTGAAACTGCCCCTAGAGGTGCCTATAACTGGCTCTAGGAAAACAAGAAAGAAAGAAAGAAAGAAAAATATTCAGACTCAATTGCTTGCAAAACTGCCTTGCACTTATTTTAGGAGATTTCTTTTTTAGCTAAGTTAGAAAAAACTAAAGGAGCCTAAGAATTGCCTCCAGAAAAGATGCAGTTAAGTCAAGAGTCAGAAAAAACTAAAGGGGCCTAAGAATTGCCTCCAGAAATAATTAAATTGGCATAACCTCAAGTATGTAAGCATAACTATTCTGGTATACTATGGGAGTCTAGATGCATAAGTGTTCACAAACCTGCACACACTGCACAAGAATTATAGCATGGTTCCGGATGAATCCAGAAATGCCCGACAAGGTACTACTCTTGATAGAATATATATATATATATATATATATATATATATATATATATATATATATATATATTTCATTTTAGTTAGATAATATTTGCTTAAGGGAAAGAAAGAACTTGAGTTTGGGGGTGTGTTGAGTGTGTAAAAGTTCTATATTTTACCCCCTATTTAACCCATATTTATGCTGCATTCAAGCATATTTCATTGCATTTAGTATAGATTCCACTTATACATCACAATTATATAAAATGGCACAGTTGCTACTGATTTTGGTTACTTTTGCAGGCATCTATTTTAGCAGACTCAGGGCAGCGGAGAAGCAGAGCTGGAACACAGGACTGTAGTCGAGAAGCATGACGCTGTCGTGGTCGATGCTGTGGCAGCCAATGACGACAGCCATGTTGAAGGGAAAAAGTGAAGTGGAGCTCGACAGAAAGAGGAAATTAAGCCGGTCTGTCGTGGTGCACTCCTATATTTTTCTGAACCCTAGATCAGAATGAAGGCCAAACCCAAAGTTCAAGGAAGAAACCCAAAGAAAAAAAAGAGGACGAATTAAAGACTTCTACTCTGAAGATTTAGTCTTTAATAGAGTTGTACTTTAATTTAAACTTGTATTCTTGCCATATTAGAAAACTTGAACCCAAGGCCTATATAAAGGCATGTAATTCGACCTAGGGAAGGATATCTTATTCTCTAGTCGTCTTCCCCTAAACCCTAGTCGTTTTCCCCCTTCTCATCATGTTTTAAACTTCCCCTAGGGCTAAGGGTTGATTCTGTAAAGTAGTTGCAAGGATTGCATTGTTTTAGGATTTTCTGTTCAATAAAATAGACTTCAAGTTTGCTTATTCTGGTTTTCAACATCTTGCAAGAGTATCGGGAGAGCATTGTGAGATTATACATTTACTTAATATCGGGAGAGTTAAGTATACGAAAGGATTAAGTATGGGTTCTCCAGTTTATGTTTGAACTATCTCAGACTTAGGGATAGGACGAGGTTAAGTGTCTAAGGAAGAATTCAACAACATCGGTGTTCATTCTTCGATTCATGCCGGGAGGTATCATCAAAGACGTGTTCATCGACAGACTTGGACCTAGGGATAGGACGAGTCATAGTATGGATTCTTGCCAAGCTTGAAGTACAGAGTTGTGTGATCGCTACCGCGACAACAATAGACCGCTGCCGCCGCAGGTGCTGTCGCGACAGGAGCAACGACAGAACAAGGAGTCCTATACAGTGCAACACCTGCACTACTGAGCAAATCAATACTGGACTATTTTCTCTATCCTGAATCCTTTAATTCTTTATCTTCAGTATTCTTTAGTATTCCCTTACAAACAATTAAATTATTTTCTTTCTTTCTTGTGCAGCAATTCAAGGTTAAGGCTATTTCAACTCCCTGTGGATTCGACATCCGATACTTCGTGTATCACTTTACTACTTGTGTCGTGTACACTTGCACTCTATTGCGATAGACTCTTTTACACGCAACAGAAACCATCATTTGAGCGAATGCCCGAATAATCAAGAATCCACCAACTATGTAGGGAATTCCAATCGGAATAACAACCCCAACTCAAATACCTATAACGCAGGATGGCGTCAGCATCCTAAACTTTCATGGGGGAATCAAGGAAACAACAACTATGGCAGCTCGAATCAGCAACATAATCTGCCTGAACCACAAGGCTCCCAACAGAATATGTCATGGCAAAACAATAGAGGCTTTGCATATTCATCGAACAACAACTCTTTGGAAGCTACACTCAAGGACTTCATGACATCCACTAAGGATTTCATGTCAACTACAAAAACACTGCTTCAAGACCACTCTATGTCTATCAAGAATCAAGGGGCCTTGCTACAAAGTCATAGTTCATCCGTGCGCTCGTTAGAAACCCAAGTGGGTCTGATTGCTCAAGCATTGCATGTACGACCCTAAGGAAATCTACCTAGTGATACTAAAGTCACTAAAAACCATGGAAAAGAGCAATGCAGTGCACTCACTTTGAGAAGTTGAACCCAACTTAATAAGGAGGATAAGTTTGGGGGAAAGAAGAAGGAAGAATATGCTCCCAAAGAGGTGCAAGATGAACCTGATTTGGAAGAGGAGTCATCATGTGAGAAAGAGAAGGATGGGGACTCGATGAAAGAACTGAACCTATCGAGGAAGGGAAAATGCTACAACAAAAGAAAAAACCCCATTGGTAGAGGAAGAAGTCAGACCCCCACCACCCTAGCTTTAAAGATTTAAGAAGCAAGGTGAAGACCTTCAGTTCAATAAATTTTTAGGCATTCTCGACCTACTACAGATCCAAGTTCCATTCTTAGAAGCTATCGATCAAATGTCAACTTATGCGAAATTTCTCAAAGACATCACTAAAAAGAGGAAGGTTGAGCAATATGAGACTATTTCTACATCAAGTGAATGTTATTCTGTGAGGAGCAAGTTGCCTCCTAAGAGAAGGGATCCTGTCAGCTTCATTATCCCTTGTTTCATAGGTGAAAACTATGTGGGGAAGGCCTTTTGTGACCTTGGGTCCAGTGTGAATCTCATGCCTAAGTCAGTTTTCATGAAGCTAGGTATAGAAGATGTAAGGCCGACTACTGTCATCTTGTAATTAGCCGACTAATCTCATGTGCGTTCGGAAGGGAAAATAGAAGATGTAGTGGTGAAGGTGGACATATTCGTCTTCCCAGTCGACTTCCTCGTTCTCGATTGTGAGGTGGACGATCATGCACCTATTATTTTGGGACAACCATTTCTAGCCATCGGTCGAATTTTGATTGACTGTGAGAAGGATGACTTCACTATGAGAGTGGCTGATCAAAGGGTGACCATCCATGTCTTCAACACTCTTAGATATGTGGACGAACATGAGGAGTGTCAATACATGGATGTTGTAGTAGAAAGGGAAACTGCAGAACTTTTTTGCAGCAATTTCTTGGAGATGGGTGAATATGAGCAACTCCAGGAGGAAGACCACGAGGAAGACCACGAGGCTGATAATGAGGAGTTCAAGGAATTTCTAGAGGAGATGGAGCAGTCTAGTTTGCTTAAAGCTAAACCAGGTACGCACTTCGAACCTCTTGAGTTTTCAGAATTTATTCCTCCTAAGCCCTCACTCGAGCATGCTCCCACATTAGAATTAAAACCATTACCATCTCATCTTAAGTATGCTTATTTAGGAAGTAATGAAAATCTACCTGTGATAATTTCATCTAGTCTTATGCCTAAGCAAGAATCTAGCTTAATAAATATGTTATCACAACATAAAAGAGCTTTGGGTTGGACTATGGCTGACTTGAAGGGTATAAGCCCTACTATTTGTATGCACAAAATTTTGCTTGATGATTGTCACAACAATTCTTTTGAACCCAAAAGAAGGCTCAATCCCATTATAAAGAAGGTGGTGATGAAGGAGATAATCAAGTGGCTCGACGTTGGTGTCATATACCCTATATCCAACAATTCGCGGGTTAGCCCTGTCCAATGTGTGCCCAAGAAAGGAGGCATGATTGTGGTAAGTAATGAGGATAATGAGTTGTTACCAACAAGGACCATCACGGGATGGAGGATTTGTATGGACTATTAGAAGCTCAACAAGTGTAACCCCCGTAGCCCGGCCTAGACGGTTGACCCGAACTACGAAGATTACACGGGGAAAACCAAAGTCAACCCGAAAGTCAACCTTGATTAACGACCCTTTTTTTTTCTTTTTAATCTTGTCTAGATGCACATTAACCTTAGATGTGATCACACAACATCATGCTCAAAGATCACAACCATCAGAGATCAAACAGGGACCCAATTGAACAAATTACAACTTTAGGGACCAAATTGTAATTTCTGAAAACTTTAAGGACTTAACCAGATTTTAAGTTACCAACTTAAAATTAATCATGTTTCATGCTTCCCTGCCAAATTTCAGCTCAAACGGATATCCCGAACTCATACAATTGCACAAACAAGATTCAGGACCAAAATTCAAACATTTTGAAACATTTAACCGCCCATGTCAGCCCCCAACGGTCACCCGTTCCGAAACAGGCCAAGCCCGTTCCGAAACACGGGCCGATCCGCAACGCGTTCCGCAACGGGGGTCTGGCAGAATGCTCTCCGTTTCGGAACGGTGGCACCCGTTTCGGACGCCTGGGTTCATGCAGGACACCCGTTCCGAAACGGTGTTACCTGTTCCGAAACGCCTAGCCCAGAATGCTGCATTTTGCTCACTCAAACACACAATTGATCATTCAAACATGCTCCAAAAGCCACCAAACTTTACCAACATGCAATTCAACATAAATGAGACACACTTGCATCAACAATTCAACAGAAACACAACATATAAGAAAAGCCCCAAATCTATAGGCATGCTTCCTACACAAGCAACCATTTAGGCACAAACCTTCCAAAACAATCTCATTTAAGCCAATTCATGTTCCAACAACATAAGCAACAACATTTAAACATTCTTGATCAAACATATACGATCACAAACACATCAACCCGAGAGATTCTACCCCATTGCCCTTATTAACTATAGCTATTCACCGAGACATATATCTCCATTGGAGTCCACCTTGAATCCCTTGCTCCTTGCTGTCCAAACTTCAAGAATCTGCATTGATGGACAAAAAGGAGCGTAAGCACATAATGCTTAGTGAGGAATGCTCAAAACCAAAACACCATCAATGCAGCGGGTTATTAAAACACTTATAAAACAAACCCGATTTGTTTACCAAAGCCAAGTTTGAAAACCCTTTTCAACATCAAGCTCAAATCATGCATAAACACCATATGCCAAGCTTAAACAAAACCATGGAAAACACTCCCATTTCACAACATACCTTTCTTAAACTTGAAAGCCATATCAAGCAAGAAACCTTTTAAAACCATAACTAAAATAATCCATCACATGCGTTTGACCAAGGCAACATAAGAACCATAACAACATCTTCACATGCCTTTAAAAACAAGTCTTACAAGACTCCAATGCAATAAAGATATTTCATGCTCACATGCATCATTTACCAAATGATAACCAACACTTGTTCAACTTAACAAGTAAACATGCATTCACTAGCATCATACACTTTTCATGCAACAATGCATCTTTTCAAGCATCTCATGCTTCACACGCAATCATGCATCATTTCAAGCATCCCATGCTTCACATGCAACCATGCATCATTTCAAGCATCTCATGCTTCGCTATGATCAAGAACATTACATTGGCTTCCAAAAGATCAACCACATTCACTTTTCAACTCAACAACCCGATCGGATACGCGGATTCCGAGCGTTGTCCCTACGCTCCCTACACCCTACCCAATCCAAGGTCCTCGAATGGGCAACAACCTCCATTATGACCTCAACATCCTAAGGTTCCCATGTATGGACTTTTAAACACCATACAACCTTAGCTTTTTCCCCAAGGTTCCCATGTATGGACTTTTAACCACCATACAACCTTGACACGCACAAGATTCCCACGTATGGACTTTTAACCACCATACAACCTTTGCATAACCGATTGGTAGTTGTAGAACATCACTAACGAGATCCGGGACACCCTACACAAGATCCACACATGGACTTAACACTGCCATTGTGATCTCAACAAGCACAAGGTTCTCACATATGGACTTTTAACCACCATATAACCTTTGCTCAACCAAGGTCCTCGAATGGGCAACACCTCCATTATGACCTCAATCAACCTAGGTCCTCGAATGGGCAACAACCTCCATTATGACCTCATCTCGTTAGGATACTTGAAGGGAGCTTATCCGGTCCACTCTTGACCACTCCACCTCCAAGGCGACTTAATTCACGGTGCACCCAATCCTATAGCCGGCTAACTATATCCGATCAACAAACCAAGAACCATTTGCATCACTTGCCAATATAACCATCTTACCATATCAATCCAATGATCCACATGCATAAACATAATGCAAAACCATCACAACATTAGCCCAATGATTCACATGCATAACCAATATGCAAAACCATTACCTCATTAATCCAATGATTCACATGCATAGCCAATATGCAAAAGGTACATTTACCATCATCAATTCACTGTTTTAAAGCATCATACATAGCCATTGATCAACATGCAACACTATGCATCAAAACCACAATTACCATATACAAAACCAAGGATCCCTTACCTTGAGCATCCTTCTCAAATGGCTTTCAAAACCAGCATTAAACCATGCTAAAAACATGCTTACAAAACAGAATTAAACCATGCAAAACACATGCATTTCAATCATCAACCACATTTGCTTTTAAAACCAAATCACAACACAATTCAAGAGCAAAAATCCATTTACTTACTCTTGAGCTTAGCAAAGTTGTTTAGACTTACACTAAGCTCCCAAAAACCTTCAAACCTTGTTTTAAAAGCTGAAATCCCAACTTCACTCACCGATAACCAAAACAAGACTAGCCAACAAGCCCTCCAAGCTTCCGAAACCTTCCGCAACACCTCTAAAGCTCACGGATCAAACTCCCCTGTTTCAAGCACACAAAAACAGAACATTAATGCATCCTTATGCATTAAAACACCAGCAACAACAACACAACTCGCTGCTCATCACAAATCTAACAATTTGGCTACCAAACACAACCGAAATCACCTCCAAACACCTCCAAAACTTAACCCAGCCAAGATCCACTACTTCTAACCATTTTTATACATCAATTAACATCCAAAATGATCACAACCACGTCCTTATACCTCCAGGTATAACAGATCACCAAAAACACTCCAAAAACAACCAAAAACTCAAGCCAAACTTAGGAAATTCAACCTATCCGGGATTGCATTGATTAAACCTCAACTTCTAATCAATTTAGCATTCATTTAACATCATTTTGACACTCCAAAACACTGCCCAAACCGATCACACGAAAATTTCACCAAAATCACCAAATCTTGCATTTTAGCCAAAAATCAAGATCTCAATTGAAAAGCCATTAACAAAACATAAATCAAGGATTGAGAACTTAGGAATTTCAGTAAAGAACTGATAGTTTAGAGGAGAAGGACGTTCTTACCTCCAAACTTGAATTTCTCCATTTTAGAGCCAAAAAGCTTGATGAAACAACTTGCAAATTGAGAGGTTTTGTTGATGAGATGATTGGGAATCAAATGAGAGTTGAAATGAGAGATTTAGATGTCAAAATCAGAGAAGGAAATCTGGAGAATTGTGTTTGGGTTGAGAGAAAATGAGAGAAAAGGAAAATTGAGAGAAAATGGAAAGTTAGTTAAGAAATTGGTTAAAATGATTTCCCTCCCTTTCTTGATCTTTAAAAATCAGAATAAAGCCTTAAAATATCTTAGAAAAATCTGGAGAAATCCTTTTTGGAATAATAGCTCCTTAAAGATTCAAAGTTTCAATCCTTTATAAAACTGTCCCGCAACTTTCAAAAATTACATTTTGGTCACTAGCCAAAATGTCAACCTTCCGAACCTCATTTTCCAAAATTGATTTCACAGTTCACTTATATATATTAAAAGATGATTTTAGAACATTTTTCCATATTTTTAATGCAACCCGAACTAGGCTTTCCTAAATTCACTCTTACATATTCGATCAGCACTTTGACCGAACCGGTCAACGCCAAAACTTCTGAGCCCAAAACCGGGGCGTTACAACAAGGCAACCAAGAAAGACCATCTTCCCCTCTCATTCATCGATCAAATGCTAGATAGATTAGCGTGTAAAGCATTCCATTGTTTCATTGACAGATACTCAGGGTACAACCTGATTGCTATAGCACCTGATGATCAGGAGAAAACAACCTTCATGTGTCCGTATGGTACCTACGCTTTTATAAGAATGCCTTTTGGACTGTATAATGCTCCATCAACTTTTCAGAGGTGTATGCTTGCCATATTTTTGGACATGGTATAGGATTTTTTTGAAATTTTTATGGATGACTTCTCAGTCTTCGGAGATGACATCGGAACATGTTTGGGCAACTTGGTAAATGTGTTGAAGCGGTGTGAAGAAGCCGACTTAGTTCTTAATTGGGAGAAATACCACTTTATGGTGACTGAAGGCACAGTTTTAGGTCACAAAATCTCGAAAAAAGGCATAGAGGTAGATAGGGAAAAAATCAAAGTAATTGAGAAGCTACCACCTGCTACCACCGTCAAGGGCATAAGGAGTTTCTTAGGCCATGTTGGCTTCTATCAGAGATTCATCAAAGACTTCTCTAAGATTTCCAAGCCACTCTGTAATTTGCTACAACAAAATTATCCCTTTGTGTTTGATAAGTATTGCCACATCGCATTCGAAGAACTGAAGGAGAAGCTCATCTCAGCACCCATTGTCGTCCCACCTGATTGGAACAAGCCATTTGAACTGATGTGTGATGCGAGTGATTACGCAGTGGGGACAGCACTTGGGCAACGCCGATGTAAACTCTTTCAAGTTATTTACTATGCTAGTTGCAACTTAAATGACGCACAAATTAACTACACCACCACTGAAAAAGAATTGTTGGTTGTTGTGTGTAGAGCATTTGGGTGTTTTCTATTTATGAGCGCAAGTGCACACTCCTTTCAAGTTATAGTATAAAAGATATCGTCTCTCACAGGGATTGGACAACTTGATTTGAATTTTTGTTCCTGCACAAGAAAAAGTCAATGCACAATTAATTTGATTGTTGGGAAGAAAAGTAAAATAAGAGCACAAGTAATTATAAGAGAAGAATTTAGGTTGATAGAATGGGCAGGGTTATGATGCTGCTTAGTGTGAAACTATGTTGAATAGGACAAGTTGTTTTGCGCTGACTATGTTGCCTCGGCGGGGGATGGCAGGTAGACTGTTGAGACCCTCTCGCTGCCTCGGCAGGTGAATGGAACTGTGTCTCGGTGACAAACTCGGTAGAACTACAAGGCTCGACAGAACGCTTCGAAAGTGATCTCGCTTATGTCTAAGTCAGAATGATGTTGATGCCCACTGCAGATAATACCAACCGCGACATGAATCGTGCAAAGACAGCAATGTTAACTCGTCCTCTTTTAGCCGCCTTAAACCCTAACCTATGTCTAGGCCGAATTGATCACACCGTATATAGATGAAATCAAATTTACTCCTTTCGTGAGTTCGACTCTCTCGATATCGAACAATTGGATGGAATTCAACTAATCCTTCGCCTTAATTGAAATCTATGAAGAACATGGAATAAGTAAACCTTGAAGTTTTATTTGCAAAAACAAACTTAAAATCCTAAACAATCGTTCTCACGCTAATTACAACAAAACCCAAACCCAAGGAGAATTTAGAACATAATGACGGCAAGAAAACCTAAACTATGCCTAAGGAAAACCTCACTTGTTTTGAAGTTATGTTACAATGAGTATATATAGGCATTAGCTAGGTCTATTTTTTCTTGAAGCAGAAGTCTTCAAAGTAGCTTTTTGCATTAAATGTGACTTTAAACTCTGACTTCTTTTAGTTGAATGTGGACTTTATCACGTTGCCTTGCTCCGTAAGAAATCTCGAGTTCTTCCTTCGGTGGCTTTGCCTGCTGCTACAGACGTTGGAAAATTAAGTAGACAACATCGATAGAATCATGATTTTCTTCTCTACAGATCGCATTCCGGTTCTCCAACTCCGTAGTCTTCCTTCTTAGGTGGTAGATTGGGCGACGACAGATACTCGGCAGCTGTTGTCTCTGTCTGGAATTGCATCAATATAGCTTCTTGGTCTGTTGCCTCAGCATCATGTCGTCAGCTCCTCTTTCCCTCTGTCAGCCTTTAGTACTTGAAACTAAAACTAAGCTAAAATAGTATCTTTTCTTCACCAAATAACATATAATTTATAAAAGCATGGCAAAGTAAGGAAATACTGTAAAATGCAATGCATTGTCCTAATTATACCTAGAATGTACTCAAAACCAGCAATAATATGAGATGGAATGTGCATAAAATATAGAACTTGTGGACACTTTACATTGTATTTGCCTTTGACCAAATTAGGTCATACTTGATAGGCATTAAGATTATTGTTCATACAGATCACTCGGCTAGTAAATACTTCTACTACAAGAATTTGACTTGGAAAATAGGGATAGAAAGGGATGTGAAAATCAAGTAGCTGATCACCTCTCTAGGCTAGAGAACCCGGTTAAACATGGCAATACACAATAAATTAATGAGGAATTCTCTGATGAGAAAATTTTACATGATATGGCAATTCCATGGTATGCTGACATTGTTAATTATCTTGTTACTGGTATTTTGACTCATGATTTGAATAGCTAGGGTCGAAAGAAGTTCAAGCATGACGCGCTATTCTACTTTTGGGATGAACCCTACGTGTTCAAGCAATGTGCTGACCAAATAATACCAATATGTGTACCGGAAGAAGAGCAAAGAGACATCTTATTCCATTGCCATTCATCGACATATGAATTTCATTTTGGTGGAACAAGAACAGCTGCGAAAGTGCTACAATCCAGATTCTATTGGCCAACACTTTTTAAAGATGCCCACGAGTTTTGTAAAACTTGTGACAGATGCCAAAGAACGGGGAACATTTCTCGGAGGAATGAAATGCCATTGCAAGGTATATTGGAAGTAGAACTCTTCGATGTATGGGGGATTGACTTCATGGGACCATTCCCTTAATCTTTTGGAGATCTCTACATTCTTTTGGCAGTTGACTATGTGTCGAAATGGGTAGAAGTAGTGGCCACGCCCAAGAATGACTCCAAGACAGTTTTGAAGTTCTTGCACAATAACATATTCACCAGGTTTGGAGCACCTAGGGCCATCATTAGCGACGAAGGAACACACTTCGACAACAAGCTTATTTCCAAGGCATTGTATAGATATGGAGTTAGGCACAAAATAGCTACGTCATATCATCCCCAGACTAATGGAAAAGATGAAGTCTCTAATTGTGAGACCAAACATGTACTTGATAAGGTGGTCAACCCAAGCGTAAAGATTGGTCTCCAAGACTCAATGAAGCGCTATGGGCTTATCGAACAACCTTCAAAACACCCTTGGGGATGTCCCCCTTCAAACTTGTTTTTGGCAAGGCTTGCCATCTCCATGTCGAGTTAGAACACAAGGCTTATTGGGCTATAAAAAATCTCAACATGGATGCCCAATTGGCTGGTGAGAAAAGGCTACTAGAGCTTAATGAGATGGAAGAATTTAGAGCCCACGCGTATGAGAATGCAAGGCTGTACAAAGAAAAAACTAAGAAATGGCATGATAAGAACATTATGCCACAACATTTTTCAGAAGGACAACAGGTGCTTCTCTAAAATTCCAGGCTCAAGCTCTTCCCTGAGAAGCTCAGGTCTAGATGGTCAGGACCTTTCCTTGTTCACAAGGTTTATCCTCATGGTGCAGTGAAAATCCGAAAGCTTGACATTGAAACACCCTTCAAGGTTAATGGTCAAAGGTTGAAAATGTACAATGGAGCCCCAATCTTGCGAGACAAATCATCCTTGACCCTCAATAACCCTTGAGAGTTTGAAACCTTTTCTCGACCTTTATTATGCTCTAGAATTTTCTTGTTTCGATGTTCATAAATAACTTAATTTTTTTACTATGCTTTTCGTCCTTTAATTATGTTTGTGTCCTTTTCTGCTTATTTGTTTTTATCACCCCCTATGTCTATTTTACTCGCAGGTGGCAGGTGGTACGATAAAAAGGTGGCAGTTGACAAGTTTTTCTTGTAAAGGATAGGGATTTGTCTTTATACTAAGGGGAATAAAAAAGGTGTGACACCCTAAAAATACCCTAGTTGAAAATCCCTAAGTTAGTTAATAAAGAAGATAAAAATAGGTTGTAACCTGAAATGTGATGAAAGTATAGTGTAACCTGAAATATGGTGCAAAAACGGATTGTAACAAAAAATGTGGTGCAAGTATAAAGTAACCTGAAATATAGTGCAAAAATAGGTTGTAACCTAAAATGTGGTGCAAGTATAGTGTAACCTGAAATAAGGTGCAAAAATAGGTTGTAACCTGAAATGTGGTGCAAGTATAGTATCGGCTAGCCAATTATTGATAACAGACTCTAATTGAATTTAATCATTACCATTGGACCCTATTGAGTAGCATCGAAAACATTATAAATGCCTAAATTGAAGAAATTGTAAATTGGAGGGCAAAACTACGATGTAGTGAGAATTGCGGGACTAACCTTGCGATTACCCCCTCCTCAATTTATATTTGCATATGTGGGTAAATCTGGTGAGAGTACTACACTAAAAGGAAAGTCTATTCTTCATAAACTTAGTCAAATAAATTGAGAGGGAGCTTACCCGATATTTTGGAAAGCACACACCTCTCTCAAACCCTTCATCTTCATCATCTTCTACCTAAGCAAGCACCTCCATTGGAGCTAGCTTCGAGCTTTGTTTTTCTTCAATGTATTATTATCGAATTGTTGCCATCGATCGGGTAAGCTATATTCCTCAATCGGTTATTGAATTCCATGGATATATCGAGCTTATTCTCAAGCTAGGGTTTTGACTATCCATGGATATCTCATCGTTGTTATCTATTTTGAAATTGAATGTCAATTTTAATGTTGTTGTATTGATTTTGATATCAAAATATTGATCATAACAATCTTCTTTATTGATTTCCTAGCTCAAGAAGTTGATAAAGGGCATCCATCGTCACCATCCCAAGCTAGGAACAAGGGGATTATTATCCGAGAGCCTTGAAAGCTTCAGAGTTTCCAGGTGAGTGTAGTCGGAGTCTCGAGTTTAGATGAAAAGCCTTCTGGAATCTCTTATTGTTGTTTTAGACTATATCTCTAATATTAGCATCGAGGAATTTGCATTGGATCATTAATCGGACACTATGGTAAGTGTCGGTAAGTTGTTATTGTCATCGAACATTGTCATTGAACTATTGTATAGAAATCATTTGACATTGATATTGTCATCGGGCCATGAAATATTGATATTGAGTTATATTTGTCATTGAGAATAATATTAAAGTAACCGGTCATTGGAATACTTACTGATTATTGAAATGGATATGAACATTGGAACCTTGGATTCGAATAGACATTGGATACAATTAGCATGTCATAGAATTCATGAGCTCAGTGTACGTGTGGACTGCGGCCATAAGGCTACAGCCTATATTGATTTAGCGAGGCGGAGGGATGTGTATTGATGTTGGTCATATTAGTGAGGCGGGGGGATGTGTATTGATGTTGGTCATATTGGCGAGGCGGAGGGATTAGACCATTCATTTATTTGGCGAGGCATAGGAATTCGCGTATCCACAATCTTGATTCAATCCAAGGGTTAAGAAGAAAGTGAATATGTTAAACATTGTATATTGTTGCATAGCATTGATATTGAAAAGCATGAGATCATGATTATAGATATTGGTATATTGTTATTCATATTGTTTATGACTACCTCACTAGGCATAGTATGCCTAACGTGTCTCAACTCATGCATTTTCAGGTTGAAAGATCAAGAGTCAGAGGATCGGATTGGCAAAGCAAGACAAGTCACTACAAGCCTTAAAGTAATGTATTTTGATCCTAAGAACTCTTAGGAAGGTGGCAAAGTAGTTGAACTAGTCAAATATGCCCATTTGTTATGTTTGTGGTGTGCATATGTTGTATCATGGTTAATGGCCTTATATGGCCTTTTTGGTTGGTTTAAAATGGCATAAGAATGCATACATAGCTCAAAAAGGTTAAAACATAGTAAATGGATTCGTATGGCTATAAAAATTGGCATGCTAGTATTTTATACCATTGAAATGTTTTATGTAACTTTTCATTGCATTTGGACATCGTTTGGTAGGTTAAATCGAATAAAAACCAGCAAAAATCTGTCATTACAGGTCAGGTCGTATCGAAACGAGTGATGGCATTTTGATACGGGTAAGCATAATTTGGTCTAAGGAATAGGATGTATCGGAAAGGTTCATGGCCTTTTCGAAACATTTTTTCTCTGGAATCATTCGTTTCGATACGGGTTTATAGCGTATCGAAACATGTCAAAGTCAAAGGAGGTCAACCCGTTTTGATACAAGGCCTGTCCATATCGATACGGTCTATAGGGTAAAGTTAACAAGAGTTGACCATCGTTTACCCATTTTGAAACAGCCCTAGGGTGTTTCGATACGGAGTCGGTTAAGTTAGTTAAATACTACTAAACAGATTACAAGTTTCACAGTTTGGTCACTGAATGTTGTAAGGCTAAATTGGATGAGATAACGATCTCTTAATTACATCAAAATTTACAGGTAGGATGTTAATGAAGTGAATTTCATTATGGTAAAATCAAATGCATTGAAGGACCCCTAAATTATCAAGTTTATAATTTGGTCCTTAAAACTTGTAATGATTGTGATTAAGTCATTGAATGATTAATCGTTGCTTATATGGGTAATTTGGAGTGAGTTATTTAATTGTGACGATTTGTTATATGATATGGTTGAAAATGTTAATAATAAAATGAAATTTTATTGCATCGACTTCTATATTGATCATCGGTTTCACCTTCCAACCCGGTTCTCAACCAGACCGGGAAGGGGGTGTTAAATGTAACATATTATGTGAAACGAATTTGAGAAAGTTAAAGGACTAAGAAAGTGAGTTATTATTAGGATAACCTATAATATGAAATATAGCATAAGAAAATAGGTTATAAGTGGAATAATACATGGACAAAATAAGTCCATGTGTCCTTCTCTTGAAATTCATGGCTAACAAGTGTATAACACCAAAAAGAATTATCATCTTTCTCACTTTAATCCACCGAACCAACATAGAAACAAAGAGAAGAGAGAAGAGATAGAGAGAGCTTGTAAATCCTGAAAAATAGAAGCAAAACAAGAAGGAAAATTTAAAGTTTGAAGGATGGAAATTATACTTAGATTGCATGCATGTTCGTACAATTCAAGTAAGTGTCTAATATGTTACCCAATTTTGTCCATGAATTTATATTGTTATCTTGATGAACTTTGGGTTTGATCTTGCTAGAAATTTGTTTTTAAATGCTTGATTTTGTTTAAATAATGTTGGGTTTGTGAGATTAGTGAAAATGAACTAGAAAATCTTATTGAAATAAGTTAGAACATAAATCTGCCCAGCATTGCTCTATTCTTGACAGCGACCTTTAAAAATTCACCAAAAAATAAAATACATGGATTTTAGACCTGAAATTTTGATAGAAAATACTTGGGGATATCTATTTTAACTAGAAACAAACGGAACAAAAATTAAATCTTTACAGAAAATACTTGGTGATGTCTATTTTAACTAGAAAATACTTGCGGGTGTCTATTTTAACTAGAAAAATCTGGAACCGAAATTGTGGAGGTGCTATAAATTGTCCAAAACTGCAAAATGGCCTATGTTTAAATAATAAATTGTATTTATTGAGAAATGAGAAAAATATGTATCATACATGGTTGAAAAGCTGTGTGAATAAGATTTCTAGAATGGTAAAGTAATCGAAATTTGGATATGTGTGTAAAAAGATATGCCCAGATTAGTAACAAGTACTCAATCTGCCAATAAGAAAAATGATTTTGAATGTTAATGTTGGCGGTTGTGTAAATGAGCTTAATTTTTTGAATTGACTTGTAATATGTTTCATATATGTTTGTATGTGAATAACAAGATCAAGAACTTGAAGCGATCTTGGAGGAATCAAGGGATGGGTAACAAAATAGGAAGAACAAGAGCATTGCTATTAAAGAACAAGACTAGCTTGGAGTTGTAGCTATCATTAGGGTTAGGACTTAGGTCCTAACCAACTTATTTATGTTATTAATGTTCTTGAATGATGCCATGAAACTGACTTTAACGTATACTTGGTAAATATATAAGGGAAGGATGATATTAATTACAAATGGTAACATGTGATAAAATAAGTAAACTGATGTGTTACTTGTGCTATAATGAGTTTGAACATGAACTTGTTTGCTGCCTTGATTGTCTAGATTTGTTCATTGATGAAACATGACATGAAATGATCTCTCTTGAAATTGAACTATGGTTCATTAGCCTAAGGGCTCTTGATCTTGACACATGATTATTGATCACTTGAATATGCCATGATTCTTTTCTAGCTTGTTACATGATCATCGATTCTTGATCACATGAATAAACAATGCCTTGGTAACTAGTGAGTCATAGGTAGGATGGCATACCATAAAGTCTTGAGCTCATTTTTGTTGGGGTGGTCTACGGACCGGGCTAAGGCCCTTTATTTGGTGACAGTAGGAGGGACGTGTGTTATGGTCTTTGGCGACAGTAGGAGGGATATGACCATATACTTGTTTTGGCGACAGTTGGTTGGTGACTCGATTACCTAGACTCGACTATAAACCAAGGCTTAAACTTGAAATTGGCTAAGAAAGCTTGCTGATATGAACTTGTGATTACATGAAATGAAATCAATTTTGTTATGCTTGCTTACATGATATCATGTTACATGAAATTTGATTGAGTGCTATTCACTTGACTTCTTGATGATAACATGTAGTTGATTGGTTGAAAAATCAGATAGATATATGTACTCTTGAGACCTTGAATTTCCATGTTTAAAGGATAGAACAAATAAAATGAAATGATATGGAAGTATGACAAAACATGATCATTCGTATACAAACTTTGAGCAAGCTTGATTCTTGAACCTAGCTACGCCTTCCTTGATCTAAAATACACTTGTTAAATGAATATACTAGCCTAGCTTAGGTTGCTACCTCACTAAGTACTTAACCGTACTTATCACTCTCGTTTCATTCTTCCCAAACTACAGGTTCGTAGATTGCAAACTAGCTCGATTGGAGGCAAGGCAAGACAAGCTAAAGCATCAAGTATGAATTTGTTGCATTGTAAACTCCTAGTTGGTGGCCATAGTCTTGTATATAGATCACATATTCATGCATTTTGAGCCTATGTTTGCTATGTATATATTTGAAGTATTATGGTTTGTATAACTTGATAACATGGTTTGGTTGGTAACTTAGTTAAGCTAGGCAACATGTGATGTTATAATATGCCTTGGTTGGAAGTCTTGATGTGACATCTATGTTTAGATGACTTGATTAAAATGTGGAATGTTGTCTTGTGATAGTTGAATAGTCATGTGATAAGGATACATGTTTAGGTCTATGTTAGTGTGATTGAATGTTTGATATGTATAGTTGTAAAGCGTTTAGGTGTTCTCTAAATATGAGCGCAACTGCACACTCCTGTCAAGTAATAGTATAAAAGATATCGTCTCCCACGGGAATTGGACAGCTTGACTCGAATCGTAACTCCTACACAAGGGAAAATTAAATGCGCAAGTGCACACTTCCTTTTACGGGTTGAAGAATCTGGTAGACCACCATACAACTTTTGCTTCTAGTGTCGACGCTCAAAAACAAAAGGAAGTCCTTAAGGACTTATGTTTTAGTGGCACTGAGTTAGATGCCACAACACAATTTGTTGAAAGGGGTCGACTGAAGCCTGAAGCCAAGTTGTGGAATCACTTTGTCAAGACCCGTCTCACGCCCACTTCTCACTCTGCCACGGTACACATCAACCGATTGTTGCTCATTCACTCTATCCTTAATGGACCCTCAATCGATGTGGGCAAATTGATCGTGGATGAGGTGTATACGTGCTTGAAGTGAGGCAAGAGCCCTCTGATTTTCCCAAACTTGATCACAGCCCTATGCTGGAAGAAATAGATCTTTGAGGACCCAGCTGAGGACGAAAGGGACGAGGGAAAGACCGAACTCACACTAGCCCATATTCCAGCCTTAAGAGGATTCGACGAGGATGCCCCAGTAGAAACTGTCAGGGGAGGAGCCAAAACTTTTGTTGCGGCAAGGATCGCGTCCTTGGTGGCCAACACTAATAGCATACAAGCCAATGTAGACCGACTGCAAGCCAATTGCACAACGTTCTATAGGTATGTACAGGACAGGGACGCTGCTTTACAAGCCTTCCTTAAGGAATTGCTGCCCCTATTAACCATCGAGTTTACCCCTTTTCCAGAAGAGCTATTTGCTGCCCCCAACAAAGTCGTCCTCTACCGCCAGAGAGAGCACACCTTAACTCACCCATGTTGTAAGAAAACAAACTAAAAGGAAGAAAGCTACTGCACTGCAATCACCGACCGTTCAACACGAGCCTACCCCTCAGGATACCTCGTCTGTTGAACCTGCTGCAACGCCCAGCAAGAAACGAAAGAGAAAGTCCAAAGCTACTACCTCTACTCTACAACCGGAAGATCCTACTCCAAACATTGTCAATATTGAGAGTGATGCGTCTAAAGATTCCATAGACTCAGACCTCACTTCTGTCTCTAAGCCCATGGTAGACTAGAGTCCAGAGGCTACGACAACAAAGAAACATTGCCTAAAGCGCACTGTTGGATGAGTCTAGACAACCACAGTCGAGGAATCTGAGACTGAATAGAGTGATGATGATGCTGGCGCCAATCAGACTGAGCTAGTTAGAAAAGATGATCCAACCCCTTCGCCCGAACAATAACAAGATGATACACTTATTGCCTCGTTAAAGAAATCCATCATCAAACACAAGGCCACCAAGACCGTGAAGAAAAAGCAACCATAAGGTACCTCCATTGCATTGCATTTAGTGTAATTTCATGCATTTCATTTATTTTCATTTCTCATGCATTGAGGACATTGCATTTTTCAAGTTTGGGGTGTTAGTGTTCTTAGTTAATAATTAATTGCATCTTGTAGTTAGGAACAAAATTTTTGCTATGGCATCTTGTTTAGTTCTTAGACAGTGTATGAACAAATTAAGGATGTCCAATGATGAGTTTTTCTTTATGACTTGGTATTAATTGAATATATATATATATATGATTGGTTGAGATTGGTAGAAAAGATTTTAGGGTTTGATGCTTAGAGAATTAGTTTCGTACACAATTACATGCTCTCTATGCTTAGCATTATTAGGAAAACTTTTAGGAAAGGACTCTTGAAAACCTAAGTGTGAATAAATCAATTAAGAACCCCCCCTCTTTCAATATATATATAACATAAATTAGGTTTAACTGTGAATAAATGCTACATCATAGCTGTAGAGGGACACTTCTCTGTGCACTACAATGCCTGGAAAAACCTCTTGAATAAATGGCAACAAAAGCACATGAGTGAATGAAAGTAGTCACGGGATGACTCTACCCAATGGAGTCAGGAATGGGATGTTTGCTTCACTTCATTTTCAAGCCCAGGAAGGTAGTTGTGATGGGCTGACTCCTTTCGAACAGCATTAAAAAAGGGAAGAAAATAGAGGAGTGTTCTGAAATTGTGAAAACATGCTAAGGTCAATTAGAGAGCTTTCCCAAATTTCTTTTCTAACTTTGATAAGCATAGGTTGGATGCAATCACGCACACACATGCGATGAACCTCGCCCTAAATAATATTCTTAAAAATCTCATGTCTAGTCAAGCATGTTGATAGCCTATATTTTTCTGAGGGCTTAAATTTTGCCATAGTATTGTCTTGAAGTAATCTTTGCCATAGCATTTCATTTGTTTCTTTTCTACTCATTGCTTGAGGACAAGCAATTGCTTAAGTTTGGGGTGTGATAACTCTGCAAAATACCTATGTTTCATGCTTCCTTACTCTGATATTTGCTTGCTTTTAAGCTCGTTCCATGGCAATTAGGTTACATTTAGTCCATATGGTTGCAATTTCTTTTCATAGCTTTGGTTGGCATAGAGTGAGTGCAAAATGGGTGCTACTTGAGAAGATTTGGTATGGTTTCATGATGTGTAGATGAGAATGGATAGGCACTTGGAAATGTTGTAGCATTATGGACTAAAGCTGGCTAGTGCAGAAAAAAAACAAAACACGTAGAAGAAATATTCCAGCGCACATGTAAGAACCCCCTTTTTTGTCGTTGGTGCCAGCACGTGTCAGAGAATATCCCTTGGGATCACAAGGAATTATGTAGGGCACGAAACCGTAGGAGCCTCCATTATATAAAGGACAACATACCCTCATATGAGGGCGAACATGAAAAGATGTCTTAAGGCTAGGGAGAGAAAGGAAAGGCGGCTCTTCTCCATCTTCTTCTTCCTCAACTTGGTGTCCTCCATCGTTGAAGCTCCAAGGGGTGACATTGTTGGTCTTGAGAGAGGCGGCAAGCCTAGGGTGGTTCGTGGCAGTCCATTGCAGATCAGGAGTTTCTTTACCTTTTCTGTTGCTTTAGCATTTCTTTATATTTCTGGATATGGGTTGTATGAATGTATTAATGTTAGATGTTTATTTCCCAGCCATGAACTGATTTTAGGTGGATTGGGTTTTTGGATTCTTTATGTTTTTTTAGTTTCTTCAATGAATGTTTATGTCTTTCAGTGTCATTCTATGTTTTGTTTATGTTTGTTAAATATCTAAGGTTGTAGGAGTCTTTGAGTGTTGGCCTTTCTTTGGGTGCGAGCTTAGGTTAGTGGTCAAGAAAGCTAAACTAAAATCACATGAGCAATGGAGTTGGCTGCTGAGAGGCACAACTCTAACCAACCTTAGAGATAAGTGATTGGTTTCAACGGCTAAAAAGGATAGAACCTTGTGGGTAGGGAAGTGTTAGAGTTTACGCTTAGAGGTATTGTTGTAGCATTTCTGACTCCCAGACTCCTTGCTAGAGATAGTTTAGGAGCATTCTTAGTATATTATGTCGAGCATAGAATAAGCTGAAGACCTAAGCTATCATAGACAGCTAGGCATAGATTATCCAGGAAACCCAGTTAGTCATTCCCAAAGTGAGTTTCGCGCACATATGAGGACCATTTAAGTCTACTGATTTCACCGAGTTTTATTTATATTTGGTGCCACAGCATTTCTCAACTTACTTCAACTTGCCAAGCATTTTTTTTCCATTTTCAGTTTGTGTTTAGCATGCTTAAACTAAAAAGTGAAATACCTCCAATCCATGTGGAGACGATACTCACTCATCACTTTACTACTTGTTCGATGTGTATACTTGCACTATTTGCGTATAATTTATAGTTCATCACACAACGCAACAGTGCTCTCCCTCGAAACACTCCAACTTGGTGAGGTTCAGGTTCCACTTTCTCTCCTCATAACACTTACCCATCAGGAGGAATACCTATTGGACCTAAACAAGATGATCGTTCAAGACCTTTTGAATATAAGCTCTCATCTCAACCTAAAGGTACCTCTCTAACTCCCAAAAATCCATTTCATACTTCTTCTTCCTCTAATCCACAAACACAGAAAAGAACCAAAGATTCATTTTGCTTCAAGTGTAAAGAAAGAGGATATATTTCTACACAATGGCCAAATAGACAAGCCTTGATTACACGAGAGTATGATGAATATTCTTCATATCCTTATGAAGTAGGGCCTACAAAAGACACACATTTGTTGGATGAAATTGCAAGTCCAAACCTAAATTCTGATGCAGATGAGTTTTCATACCACTACACCTTCATTGTACGACGATTGTTGAGTGCAGAAATGCATAATGATGACTCAAAACAGCGAGAAAATATCTTTCATACGAGGTGTGTCATTCAAGGTAAAATTTGTTATGTTATTATCGATGGAGGGAGTTGTGCAAATATTTCCAACAGTTACCTTATCGACAGACTTTCCCTACCGTGTCGAAAGCATCCTAAGACATATAAACTACAATGGCTTAATGAAGGTTTTGAGGTGAAAGTGGTGAGTCAATGTTTAATACAGTTTAAAATTGGGAACTATTCTAACGAAATTTGGTGCGATGTAGTCCCAATGCATGCATGACATTTGTTATTAGGTCGTCCATGGCAATTTTACAGAGACGTGACACATTCTAGAGGCCTAAACCAGTATTTCCCTCATTCATAAAGGGATAAGATTTATTTTAACTCCCATTTCCCCTCAAGATGTATATACAGACCAATTAAAGATGATGCGATTTTGCGAGATAGGTAAGAGAAGAGAGAAAATAAATACACAAAAGGATGAGAAAAAATAGACCATGAGTGAGAAAAAGCCAACGAATGGCCCACTGATGAGTGCATTTGATAGTGAGAAAAAAAAAGAGCAAAATCCTTAGTGTGTTTATGCAAAGATAAAAGATTTGAGGAGAGCATACTTTTCTTCAAAGCCGTGCATCCTTCTTCGATTTTGTGCGGCTTTTTTATCTTTATCTAACCTTAACCAAGATTTTCCTAGTGTGTTTGTTTCACTTTTATAGGAATTTGGATATGTTTTCCCAGAATAAATACTTAAAGAGTTACCACCCTTACGAGGTATAGAACATCAAATAGACTTTATTCTAGGAGCATGCATTCTGAATAGACTTGCGTATCGATACAACCCAGAGAAAACAAAGGAGTTGCAAAGACAAATTGACGATCTCTTGGACAAAGGCCACATTCGAGAGAGTCTTAGCCCTTGTGTCGTGCATGTACTACTCGTCCCAAAAAAAGATGGTAAATAGAGAATGTGTGTAGACTGTAGAGCAGTTAATAAGATAACTGTTAAATATAGACATCACATACCTAGACTGGATGATATGCTTGATGACTTGTATGGTGCATGCATTTTCACTAAAATTGACCTTAGAAGTGGTTATCATCAAATTAGGATGCATAAAGGCGATGAATGGAAAACGGTTTCAAAACTAAACGTGGACTTTATGAATGGTTGGTAATGCCGTTTGGCTTAACTAAGGCACCTAGCTAGTACTTTTATGCGCTTAATGAACCATATTTTGAGACCTTTTTTAGGGAAATTTGTTGTTGTTTACTTCAATGATATTCTAATCTATAGCACTTCACTTGATGATCATGTTTTACATGTTAGATCTATTTTAGATGTTCTTCAAAAGGAACAACTTTTTGCTAGTATCAACAAGTGTACTTTTTGTATTGGTAAACTAATATTTTTGGGCTTTGTTATTAGTGCACATGGTATCCATGTCGATGAAAATAAGGAGTGGCCTACTCCTAAAACAATAGGCGAAGTGAGATCTTTTAATGGACTTGCTAGTTTTTATAGACACTTTGTGAAAGATTTTTCCACAATTGTTGCCCATTTGACTGAAATTATTAAAAAAGACATTGTTTTCTAGTGGGGTGAAAACAAAAACAGGTTTTCAAACTTTAAAAGATAAGTTGTGTAGTGCACCAATATTGAAATTACCTAACTAACACTTTTGAACTAGAATGTGATGCTTCAGGTATTGATATTGGTATAGGTGTTGTGTTTATTCAAGACCAAAAGCCCATTGCCTATTTTAGTGAAAAGTTGCATGGTGCACAACTTAATTATTCCACATATGATAAGGAGTTAATTGCCCTAGTTCGAGTACTTGAGGTTTGGCAACACTATCTTTTTCCTAAGGATTTTGTCATACATACAAATCATGAAACCCTTAAGCACTTAAAGGAACAAGGTAAGCTAAACAAAAGACATACTAGGTGGATAGAATTCATCGAATCTTTTCCATATGTCATTAAATATAAGAAATGTAAAGACAATATTATTGTCGATGCTTTGTCACGTAGATACTCTGTACTTTCTGCTTTAAATACTAAATTATTAGGATTTGAGCATATCAAAGATTTATATGCGACTAATAAGGATTTCGCTACTATATATGATGCATGTGAAAATGCTTCTTTTGATAAATTTTATAGAGTAGATGGATTCTTGTTTCGACAAAATTGGTTGTATATTCCTAATTGTTCTTTACGTGAATTACTTATCAAGGAATCTGTTGAGTGGATCGTTGAATCGATAAATGCCAAGAGGGGGTGAATTGGATTTTTAATTTGGTTGGTAGTGAAGTGGTAAAATAAAATTGAAGACATAGGCAATTATAGTGGTTCAAGTTCCAAATAAACTCTACATCCACTACCTTAGCTCCCACTAAGGATTTTCCAAACAATTTCACTAGTTGATCTTCCCCTTTTCTAGGCATAGGAGGAAACCTTTACACAAATGGACAATTTTCTACCCAAAATTGACCAAACCCTATCACAAGTGTACAAAGAAGAATGTGGCAATTACAATGTATCTCTCAAGACTAATATTGCCAAAATTACAAGCACACAACCCAATCAAATCTGAAAATAGGAAATTACAAGAATTAACAATTGGGGTTTTACAAGGATATAGGAATTTAAGCACTTGAGCTTGGATTTGATGTAGAATTGTTTCTCTTAGGATCAATAGTTGTTGTTGGTTGTTTTTGGACTCCTTTTTATACCTTCTCATTCAATTCTAGTCGTTGGGGTGGTTGCCATCATAAATATAGCCATTGGGATGCAATCTTCCCACCATAAATGCACTTCTGCAACTACCCGTTTAGAAACACATGTACATGTTTCGAAACAGATCAAAATAGAAATAATCGTTGGGGTGTAATGAAGAGACCGTATCAAAACGGATAAGATTCTTTTGATACGCTAAGAGCCCATTTCAAAATGACTTGATATCATTTCGAAATGACTTGAAACTATCAATACTCGTATCGAAAAATGCTTAAATCATTTCGATACGCCTTAACCGTTTTGTGAAAAACAGTTATAAAATTGCAACGGTCATAAAATTTAAATCCAAGTTCAAATCTTGTTTCGAAACATTTGAGGTCGTTTCGATATTGCCGTATCAAAACGAATCTTCTCGTTTCGCTATTCTTCATCCGTTTCAAAACATAGGGTCTTGTTTCGATACTATCGTTTCGAAACGGGAAGACTCGTTCCGAAACCAAGTTTAACAGTTTCAAAACGTTCCGAAACACCTAAGGGCTGTTTCGAAACGGTGACTCGAAAATCACTGTTTTGACTTGGAAAACACTTAGAAAAATTTGTATAACCATTTGATTTTGACTTGACCATTTTGCTTAAAAGTTATGGGAAGTTTTGAGGACTTAAAAATTTATTTTTTATTTTCAATTTAGTCCTTAAATTTTTTCTTATATCAAAATCGATTCTTTGGTTTTACAATCTCCCCCTTTTTGATATAACAAAACCAAGTATAAATTTTTAAGTGTTTTGGAATCTTTGAAAAACTTTTAACTCCCCCTCAATTTAAGATAGGTTTTAAAGTTTTGAAAAGTTGAAATTTAAAGCACTTGAAACTTAAAAACAAACTTAAAAACACTTAGGCTCTTAGGAATTACTTCTCCCTTTTTTTGTTAGATCAAACATATAATCAAGGCTAAATGAGAATAAAAGAGGCATAAACCATAAACCAAACAACATAATATCATAGATAGCATTAAGTTCATGAAACAAATACAAATATAAAATCTAACTCAATCCTAAAAACATTAAATCAAAGCATAGGTCTTAAAGCAAAAAACAGATATAGGTGCATAAACTCAATCCTAATGTGACAAAATAAAATGATATGCAATAAAACTAAGGTGCCTCATCGTCTTCGTCGCCTCCAAGGTCATCCAAGAAATCATCATTGTCCTTCTCTTGATCCTTGCGAAAATGCCTCCAATCACCATAGAAGTTGGTGAAGGAGAGATCCATGGATGATTGTTGGGTTTCAAGGGAGGTAAGGTGATTCTCCGTGCCAAGAACACGATCCTCCAAGGAAGTTAATTGAGTGTTGATAGCTGCAAACCCGGAAGCCATGTTTGTGTCCATGGTGTTGAACCTCTATGTGAGGAAGTCCATGAGAGCATCATTGTTAGGAGCCACAACGGGAACTTGAACTTGTGGTTGAGCTCTTCTTGAGGTTCTTGAGCTCTATGATCAACTCGAATCCATTCACCATTAGTGTATCGAAATCGAATCTTACGAGAGAAGACTCACCAAGCTTTTGCTTGTGTTGTTCCAAAAAATAGTACGAGACATCAAGGCCAAGGCGAACAAAAATGTAGCTCAAAGTTGTCCCATAGGTGAAAGAGGTTATGGAGTCGGATTGATGATGCCTTACTAGATGGACCTTCTCGGCAAATATTATCTTCACCAAGTTAGGTTGATGTGCTTGTCGAAAACACTCGAGCCAAAAGGTGTCAACTTGACAGATATGGGCAAATTTTCCTCCAGACGGGCGAAAGAACCAAGATATGATTAAGTGCAAGAAATGGTCGTGGGCATCCAAAGTGAGAACCAATCCAGTTTGAGATCCAAAGTGGGTTTCATCCTCAATACCCTCATCAACAAGCCCAAGAAGGTTCACTAAGGTGGATGGTTCAATGTGAAACTTCTTTCCCAAGAGGTAAGACTCGATAGCAATAACTTCAGAACGGTCCTTATTGCTAATAAGATGAGTATTGGAGTAGAAAAGCAATACCATGTTTTTGTAAACAATGTCGGGAGTATACATGAATTTTAGGAAACCCCATTGTTGCAAAAAAGGTAGGTACTTGAAGTAGAAACGCTCGGAATCAAGGAATGCCATGTCAACAACTCTCTCGTCGAACAACAGCATCTTGAAAAATTTTAAACCGATTCCTAGGACTTTTAGCATAAAAAAGGGTCAGGTTTGGACGAACATCGTCACTGGGGTTCAAACCTTCACCCCCTACAGTCTTTCTTTTCTTATGCGAATCCATTAAAAACACTTAAAAATAAAGCAAGCAATAAAATTTAAGTGTATGCATTAATTCCTAATTCGATCCAATAAGAATCTCATTAAGGCTTTTTAAAAACACTTTGAAAGCATATACATAAAAATAAAATTTTGATGAAAACATATTTGAAAAACAGTGTTAAAAAGTACGATTAAAATATAATATATTCGAACCAAAAAAAATTGAGATTTGAAAAAAATTACAAGATTTTGAAAACTCATAGTGTAAAACAAGTATTCTATAGAAAACTATAATTTTTTAACATAACATTCGAACGAAATAAAAAGAAAAGGATAGAAAGTACCTCAAAGATGGGATTTTGGAGGAATTTGTGGATGAAATTGCACAAAATTGATGAAGCTTGCTTAGATTGATGTTTAGGAGTAAAAGCCCTTAAGTTTTGATGAAAAACAAAGAGATTTGAAGGATTTTTATAGATGAAATCGGTCTAGGGTTTTGAGGGTTTTGGGGTTTAATTAAAAGACTATTTAAGCATTTAAAACCCTTTAAACTTGGCTTTTCCAGATACGTGTTTTGAAACGGGAGAGGTCGTTTCGAAACAAGCGTACCGAAACGCTTTCAAATGTTCTGAAACTTATTGATCGTTTCGATACAGGTTTGACTGTATCGAAGCCCAAGAGATTCCCATATCGAAACGAAGAGGGGTCGTTTCGATAAAAAAATAAACAGAACCAAAACGTTTCGAAACACTTGGGAGCATTTCGAAACAGCTTGGTCCATATATGTTCTTTAGAGGTAGCCCATATCGAAACAGGGTGACTCGTTTCGATACCAATAGCCCTGGAAGTGCAGATAAGGCTCTAAAATGCAGAAAAATTAAACTTTGATTGAACATAGATGCATGAATGAGATGTATGAGCAAGTTTAACATATCAAAACATAAACATACTCCCCCTAACTATAAGCAAAGATGCAATTAAGATAAAAAACACATAAGCATGGAATTTAACAAGAATTCAAGCAATTTTAAGCACAAAGGTTCTAAAAGGTCAAGATAGGCTGGTTACACCTAACTATCTCCTAAGGGACCAAAAACGATCTTTATCTAGAAGTTTGGTAAAGATGTCAGCTAATTGATTTAAGGTTTCTACATACTCTAAAACAACATTTTCCTTAAGGACATGATCTCTAATGAAATGATGTCTTATTTCTATGTGTTTGGTTCTAGAGTGTTGATGGGATTTTGGGTAAGACATATGGCACTAGTGTTATCACACTTAAGGGCTATGGTGTCTACCTCAATTCCATAACCTAACAGTTATTTCATCCAAAAGACTTGAGCACAACAACTCCCTAAGGATATGTACTCCACTTCGGTGGTAGATAAAGCTACACTATTTTGTTTCTTAGAGAACCAAGATATTAGCATACTACCTAGGAATTGACAAGTGTCGAAAGTACTTTTCCTATCTATCTTATAACCTCCGTAATCTGCATCCAAATAAGCATGGAGGTTAAAGGTTGAGTCTCTAGGATACCAAAGGCCTAAACGAGGAGTATCTCTAAGGTACCTAGAGATCCTTTTAACAGCTACAAGGTGTGACTCTCTAGGACTAGCTTGGAACCTAGCACACAAGCAAACACTAAATAATATATCATGTCTACTTGAGGTAAGGTAAAGCAAAGACCCAATCATAGAACGATAAAGCTTAGAGTCAACACACTTACCTCCTTCATCTTTGTCAAGCTTTGTGGGTGAGCTTATTAGTGTAGCGTGAGGCTTTGCTTGCTCCAAGCCAAACTTTTAAAGCATATATTTGGTGTACTTAGCTTGATTGATGAAGATGTCATCCTTCATTTGTTTAATTTCGAGTCCCAAGAAGAATGAGAGCTCCCCCATCATGCTCATTTCAAATTCACATTGCATCAACTTAGAAAAATCTTGACAAAGCAACTCATTAGTAGAACCGAAAATTGTAACCCCCTTAGCCCGGCCTAGACGGTTGACCCGAACTACGAAGATTACACGGGGAAAACCAAAGTCAACCCGAAAGTCAACCTTGATTAACGACTCTTTTTTCTTTTTAAACTTGTCTAGATGCACATTAAACCTACGCATACTCTTGAGATAAGCATACTCAAAAATCACAGCAATCGGAAAACAATAAGGGACTCAATTGCACAACATACGAATTTAGGGACCAATTTGTAAATCCTGGAAATTAAGAAGACTTTACCAATTTTTAAGTTACCATTATGAAATTAGTCATGTTTCATGCCTCTCTGCCAAATTTCACCTTAATCGGACATCTCGAACTCAAGCAATTGCATATACAAAAATCAGGACTAAAACGTAAAGCTTGCAAACCTCAAAACCATTCAAATCAGTGCCCAACGGTCAAGTGTTTCGAAACGGGGATAGACCGTCCAGAAACGGGGCTTGGCAGTAGCCAAAGTGTTTCGAAACACCTCTACATGTTTCGAAACACCCAGGCCAAATCAAGCACCTGTTTCGAAACAGGCAAGGGTGTTTCGAAACACCATACCCAGAAACAACAGAAAAGCCTGTTTTAACTCGTCTAAACACCATCGAACATACTCTAAATCAATCCTCAACAAAACAACAACATGCCAAGCATCATAACTACCAAATTGCATTAAAATCTAGATACAAAACAACCCCTAGGTGCATCAACTCTTTCCACACATCCAACACTTAATCATGCTTTTAAAACAAGAAGCATAGCATAACGACTTATGAATAAGAATATTCAAATGTTGCAAGCGTTAAACCACATAGTTCAAATCATAAACCAAACTTGTCCAACATACACAATCTCATTACACATCAATATAAAAGACTCTCCCCCCGTTGCCTTTATTATCTATAGCTATTAAACGAGACATACTTCTCAAGTGGAGCTCTCCTTGAATCCCTTGTTTCTTGTTGTCCCAACTTCAGTTATCTGCATTGATGGACAAAAAGAAGCGTAAGCACATAATGCTTAGTGAGGAATGCTCAAAACCAAAAGATCATCAATGCAGCGAATCATAAAACCCCTTCTAAAAGTAGTTGTAAATCAATAAATCAAAGCATTGGTTGAAAAACCTCTTTTGAAACATCATGCTTTAAACCATGTCTTGCTCAACAGGAAAACCAACCTTTAGCTTAGAAAAGCTAAACAATTTACCCCAAAACACATTCTTGCAAAAACCAATATTTAAACCTTTCCATGCATAAACACCACATGCAAGGTTAAACTCAAATTCCTTGGAAAACACTTCCACTTCACAACATACTTTCCATATGCTTGATGGCCATTTCAAAGCAAAACCTTTCGAAAACCATTGGTTCCTTCTAACTATCTCATGCATTCAACAAATGCAAAACACATGAACAACCAAAAACAACATTGCACTACATGCCTTTTAAAACAAGTCCTCACAAGACTTCAATGCACATATGCACCATTCTCAATATAAGATAAACACTTGTACAAGTTAACAAGTAATACATGCATTCTTAGAACATCACACACTTCCCATGCAACCATGCATCATTTCAAGCATCTCATGCTTCATTACATCCAAGAACATTATATTGGCTTCCAAGTGATAATTCACAAACCATCACAACACAAAACACAATCGGATACGCGGATTACAAGCGTTGTCCCACACGCTTCATACACACAACCGAACAACACAAGGTGGAGTTTACCGGTACAATCTCAACCCCCTCAACACCCGTGATGGAGTAACGGTACAATCACAACCCCTCAACATCACTCATCGGAAGTTGTATAACACACTAGCGAGAGCCGGGACACATCACAAGGCTTACACATGGAGCTACCACAACCATTGTAATCACCTTAACCAAGCTCAACAACGGGAGCAACCCTCCACCGTTGTGACGCTTAACAAAGTCCACCCATGAGAGCCATCCTCCATCGTGGTGGCACTTAACCAAGCCCACCCACGAGAGCCATCCTCCATCGTGGTGGCACTTAACAAAGCCCACCCACGAGAGCCATCCTCCATCGTGGTGACACCAATTTCCTCAATCGCTAGGATACTCGGATGGAGTTTACGGTACAATTACAACCCCCTCGACATCCAAGGCGACTCAATTCACGGTGCACCCAATCCTATAGCCGGCTAACTATATCCGATTAAAGTAACCAACAACCACTTATATCACTTACCAATACCATCAATTACCATCATAACTTCACTATTTTGAAGCATTAAACAAAGCCATTAAACAACATGCAACACTATCCATCAATTCCACAATTACAATGTACAAAACCAAGGATCTCTTACCTTGAGCATCCTTCAACACATGACTTTCAAAACCAGCATCAAACCATGCTAAAACATGCTTTCAAAACAGAATTTAAACATGCAAATCACATACGTTGAATCCAACCATCACAAGTGCATTAAAAACCAATTCTTAACACAAACCAAGAGAGAAATTCCATTTACTTACTCTTGAGCTTAGCTAAGTTGCTTAGACTTAAACTAAGCTCCCAAAACCTTCAAACATTGGTTTCAAAGCTGATAACCCAACTTCACTCGCCGTTACACAAAACTAAGCTTGTCGACAAGCCTTCCAAGCATCTGAACCCTCCAACGCTACTTCTATTGCTTCCGGATCATTCTCCCCTGTTTTAAACACATAACAACAGAGGATTAATGCATCATTATGCATTAAAAACACCAGCAACACACCTAAACTCGCTGCTCTACAAAAATCCAACATTTCGGCTACCAAACACAACTGAAAACACCTCCAAACTCTTCCAAAACTTAACCCGGCCAAGATCCATCACTTCTAAACATTTTTAAACATCAATTAACATCCAAAATAAACCCAAACCCGTCCTTATACCTCCAGCATTAACAAAACACCAAGATCACCCCAAAAACCACCATTTTCACAAGTAAAAACTTAGAAAAATCAACCTATTCGGGATTGCATTGATTAAACCTCAATTACACATCATTTAGACATTTAAATACATCAAAAAGACATCTCAAAACAGAGCTCAATCATCCAATACGAATTTCTTCAAAATTAAATCCAAATCTTGCATTTTAAGCCAAAATCAAGATCACAACATTAAAACCTTTAATAAAACTTAATTTAAGGATTGAGAACTTGGGAATTTCAGTAAAGAACTGAGTATTTAGAGGAGAAGGACGTTCATACCTCTAAATGTGGATTTCTCCTTGTTTAGAGCCAAAATCCTTGAAAATTCATTAAGCAAATGATGAGGATTTGGTGTAGAAATGATTAGGAATCATTTAGGAATTGAAATCTCAACTTTAGGTGTGAAAATCAAAGGAAAATTTGCTGTGGAAATGTGTTTGGCTGAGGGAATTTTGAGAGAAAATGAAATGGAAAAATTTTGGTAAAAGTTAGTTATGAAACTAAAAATATCGTTTTCCCTCTTTTCTTTTTATTAATTAAACATTAAATGAGTCTTAAAAATCAAGAAAAATCTGGAGAAATCCTCTCTTGGGTAAATTAGCTCCTTAAAGATTCAAAGTTTCAATCCTTTTAAAACAGTCACGAACTTTTCAAAAATTACATTTTAGTCACTAACTCAAAATGTCATATTTCCAAACCTCATTTCGTAAAATTGATTTCACCACCCTCTTATATATATTAAAAGAGGATTTTTAGATATTTTTCCATATTTTTAATGCATCCTGAACTAGGCTTTCCTTAAAACCACCTTTTATATTCGAACCGAAAATCCGACCGGTCCGGTTCAAACCCAAAACTTCTAAGCCCAAAATTGGGGTTTTACAACTCTCCCCCTCTTAGGAAATTTCGTCCTTGAAATTTCAACCGGCGAAAAGAGCACAACCAAACTTCTCAAAGCAACCCACAAGGCAACATAGGAGACTTAACCACCACTGAACACTCTCCACACAAAACTCCACCAAACCAACTCCTCCACAACTCAACTTAGGGCTAGTTTAGCATTGCTGTTAAAAAGTGATTTTTAAAAGTGTTGTTAGAAAGAGATTTTGAAAAGGGATTTTAAAAAGTTTGTTGTAAGATTTTAGTGTTTATCATTGCTGTCAAAAAGTGATTTTAAGAAGATAAATGACCATTTTGGACATGATATTGTTAGTTATATATATATTTGTATGTATAGATATATAAAAATGATATTCAAATTTTCTAATGTTATAATATATAAAATATATCAGCTTACATTATTATAAAAATGTTTTTATTAATAAATATATTTTTTAACAATTATACGTGTTCTATGAAATTATAACAAAATTGACATATTTTATTTTAAAAACTTGACATAAATAAATATATATCATTTAAAATTAAAAAATAATTATTAATTATATAACTATATCTTCGTAAAGAATTATAAAATTATAAATTATAAATAAACATAATAGCAAATGAAGGTTAAAATTGTAATTTGTCTCTCAAAATCACTTTTACAACCGCAAAAGCTAAAAAATTTAGCTTTTGAGTTTGGGTTGAAAATCACTTTTCAAAAGCAGTTTTTCCTCCAAAAGCTAGCTGTTTAGCACAGCTTTTGCCCTCAAACCAGCTTTTGGAACCAAAAGCTGGTTTGAAAAGCAATGCTAAACAAAGCCTTACACTATAACCAAACCCAACACCACCACATATTGTTCACAATTTCCAGAACACTCAGATGTTAACCACAGCTTAACCTTTCACACTTCCGAACTGCGCACAACCCCAACAACAACCTGAAGAACCTCCAAACTTTTACAGCATACACCACCTTAACTCATAACTCCCAAAACTCGTACACACGGTGACCCCAACCCATCTAGTTCAGCCACCATGTGACCCACAACCTTCACTGCTTCTAAAACCCCTTGCAAAACTGCTCAACCTCTTCTAAAGGTTACCATATCAAGCAAAAATTCTTAAGCATCAACTGCTTACTCAAACTTCTCAACGTATTGTTGATATTCCTTCACATCCGCCGCTATCATCACCATAACGACTCACCAGGACTACTCACCTAACATCCGAAAATCACGTCACAAAACCCCAACCTTGACTCCGCCGGTCGTTCCACACACCACTAGCTGACTTCAGAAGGGATTTACTTAAACACGACTAGCCAACCACTTCTCACAAGAACTCGTCCAACCAACAATGGCCCTTGAACTTACATTTCCTTTCCACTTCAAGCTTTGACTACAACACTAGCCTTACTAGGACACCGCCCATTCTATACATACATATTAAGTTTACGAAACTTCTACTCTCCCAGGCCAAACCTTTTCTACAACCCTCAACACAACCTCTTCTCAACTCTTCGAAGGTTGCTACGAACCATCACCTACAAAAACAACCCTTCTACTACAACATCAATGCCAAGTTACCTCAGCACTCTGGAAACACATCCACTAACCTGCAACATCACTTAACACCAAGAAACTACCACTTCTACTAGCTATTCACAACCACTTTGACTGATTCTAACTTCAACCGGTAATCTCCTCACCACCATACTGCTAAACTCTTTAAGTGCCAAAACACTTTCCTTCTGCCAACATGCTATATCGCACTCACTATTACTGACAGCTCGCTTAATACCCTCCATTACTTCTAACATTCTCCTAGCACCAAAACAACTTTTAAAACCCATCATCCAACCTAACCCTATCACAACACTAATGGACCCAACTAGCTATTAGCAGGTGTGAACGTACGTATGCATGGTCACCAATAATCCCTATCAATACCTGTGTACATGTATGCAAAACCTCTAATGTCATGTCGCATGTATGCATGTACCAACATATTTAATATAGCATATAACAAATGATTTTAACTGTGCATGTATGTCGGTTCACACCCACCAATAACTTCCTCAGAATCCGCCTAAGAACAACCTCCTATCTCACTTCCAACTTGTCCAACCCTACCATTCTAATAACCCATTAACCACAAAATACCCACTAATGCCCTCTTCACACTAAAGTTGTTTTCAAAACAACACCAACTACTACCCCAAACTTGCTAGCTATGAGACCATACCCACTACGCAAGGGAAAACCAAACTTGAAACCAAACTAAGATAACTAGGGCAAAGATTACTTAACAAGGTTACCTGTAAACACCTCACTGCCCCGGAGCTTCAACAGACGAGCTCTCTTCCTCGCAGAACCATCATCCTCCAGCCGCACCGCTGCAGCATCAGCTAACACATTAAGGTCATCACCTTCTCCCTGCGGTGAAGAACCCTGACTACCCCGAGCCAACTTCAAACAATTTCGTCTCAAATGCCCAACAGACCCACAATTCCAACAAGATTCTTTCCCCAAGCTCCTCACACCTTTCTGCCCTTCCTGCCACCTTCGAACCTTGTCTCGGTCGTGCCCACGACCCTTCTGAGACCCTTTTGCTACCACTGAAGCTAATCTCACCACTTGAGGACAATTTCGCTTCACATGCTCCTTAGAACCACAGTTCCAACAAACTCTCGCGCCCCGACAACCTCCAACATGACACCTTCCACAACGGTCACACTTCGGCAACCGAGCTACCACTCCTTGATCATACCGCACTTGACCTACCTCTGCACCACCACCCAGACTTCGATTCAAGCAAAACCTTCTATCACGTAGCCTCTTCCGCTGACCACTCCCGAGGTCAGTACCCACAACTCTCTTGCTTAAACTTTTCTCACCTTCATAATCTGAAGCCACACCCCCACGCTGCTTAACCCTGGGAAATTTCTCTCCAAGGTACCTTTCATAAAAGGCAGACACAAAGAAGTCCCAATCTATATCGTGGATATGCGATGCCACCGCCACAGATGTCCACCAGGCACAGGCGTCCTCCAACATCAATGAGACAACACTTCCTAGCTTACAGGCGTAGTCACAACCTTCCTGATCCAAAACCAGAATTACACTTGCCAACCAGGCGTCGAACGTCTCAGGTGTCAAACCATGATACTCCACAGCTCCCAAATCATGTAAACGATGTTTCGACAAACTCGCACGTCCCACAGTCGGCACGTCTACAGGCCTCACTTTCGCCACAGCCTGAGATGTTCCCGACACCTCTTGAACTATAGGTGAAGAACCCTTCATCACAGAACCAGCTTCTTCCTCCTGCCTCACTACCTCAACTCCAGGCACTGAAGACTGAGAAGAACCACCTCCACTAAAAGGTGAATTCCCCGCCTTAACAACCTGCTCTAAAGCAGCAACCATCTCACCCAACTGCCATTCTCTCATCGATTTCACCATGCTATTAACAACAAGCTATCATAACAAAACAAACAAAACGATCAGGCCAGCTTCAAGCAAGGATTCAAACCCCAACTCCAACATAACACAATAGCTATAATAATAAGGCAATGGGTATCCCGAATTCTCCCTTTTTACATGACATAACAATCAATAAAAACATGGTTATCACAACATCGAGCATATCAATCAACATACTTCGATCATGCTCTCATCAAACACATTAACTCGCAACAGCATAACATCAACATATCATACCCATCACACCTTCATCATTCATAAAATCAGCTCACATCACCAGCATATCATCAGCACAAATCCACATTAGCTCAATGAAGATTCACAATCAAAAAGCATGACAAAAACATCAAAAATTCGCTCAAAGACACACATTTCAACCGACTTTCAACCACACATCAGAATAAACATCAAACACATATTACAACAATTTACAATTTCCCCAAGCATTCGCAACTCAGCTCTGATACCACCAAATGTAACCCCCTTAGCCCAGCCTAGACGGTTGACCGGAACTACGAAGATTACACGGGGAAAACCAAAGTTAACCCGAAAGTCAACCTTGATTAACGACCCTTTTTTGTTTTTAAACTTGTCTAGATGCACATTAAACCTAGGCATACTCTTGAGATAAGCATACTCAAAAATCACAGCAACCGGAAAACAATAAGGGACTCAATTGCACAACATACAAATTTAGGGACCAATTTGTAAATTCTGGAAATTAAGAGGACTTTACCAATTTTTAAGTTACCATTATGAAATTTGTCATGTTTCATGCCTCTCTGCCAAATTTCACCTTAATCGGACATCTTGAACTCAAGCAATTGCACATACAAAAATCAGGACTAAAACGTAAATCTTGCAAACCTCAAAACCATTCAAATCAGTGCCCAATGGTCAAGTGTTTCGAAACGGGGATAGACCGTTCAGAAACGGGGCTTGGCAGTAGCCAAAATGTTTCGAAACACCTCTATCCGTTTCGAAACACCCAGGCCAAATCAAGCACCTGTTTCGAAACAGGCAAGGGTGTTTCGAAACACCCTGCCCAGAAACAGCAGAAAAGCATGTTTTAACTCGTCTAAACACCATCGAACATACTCTAAATCAATCTTCAACAAAACAACAACATGCCAAGCATCATAACTACCAAATTGCATTAAAATTTAGATACAAAACAACCCCTAGGTGCATCAACTCTTTCCACACATCCAACACTTAATCATGCTTTTAAAACAAGAAGCATAGCATAACGACTTATGAATAAGAAGATTCAAACGTTGCAAGCGTTAAACCACATAGTTCAAATCATAAACCAAACTTGTCCAACATACACAATCTCATTACACATCAATATAAAAGACTCTCCCCCCATTGCCTTTATTATCTATAGCTATTAACCGAGACATACTTCTCAAGTGGAGCTCTCCTTGAATCCCTTGCTTCTTGTTGTCCCAACTTCAATTATCTGCATTGATGGACAAAAAGGAGCGTAAGCACATAATCCTTAGTGAGGAATGCTCAAAACCAAAACACCATCAATGCAGCGAATCATAAAACCCCTTCGAAAAGTAGTTATAAATCAATAAATCAAAGCATTGGTTGAAAAACCTCTTTTGAAACATCATGCTTTAAACCATGTCTTGCTCAACATGAAAACCAACCTTTAGCTTAGAAAAGCTAAACAATTTACCCCAAAACACATTCTTGCAAAAACCATTATTTAAACCTTTCCATGCATAAACACCACATGCAAGGTTAAACTCAAATTCCTTGGAAAACACTTCCACTTCACAACATACTTTCCATATGCTTGATGGCCATTTCAAAGCAAAACCTTTCGAAAACCATTGGTTCCTTCTAACTATCTCATGCATTCAACAAATGCAAAACACATGAACTACCAAAAACAACATTGCACTACATGCATTTTAAAACAAGTCCTCACAAGACTTCAATGCACATATGCACCATTCTCAATATAAGATAAACACTTGTACAAGTTAACAAGTAATACATGCATTCTTAGAACATCACACACTTCCCATGCAACCATGCATCATTTCAAGCATCTCATGCTTCATTACATCCAAGAACATTATATTGGCTTCCAAGTGATAATTCACAAACCATCACAACACAAAACACAATCGAATACGCGGATTACAAGCGTTGTCCCACACGCTTCATACACACAACCGAACAACACAAGGTGGACCTTACAGGTACAATCTCAACCCCCTTAACACCCGTGATGGAGTAACGGTACAATCACAACCCCTCAACATCACTCATCGGAAGTTGTATGACACACTAGCGAAAGTCGGGACACATCACAAGGCTTACACATGGAGCTACCACAACCATTGTAATCACCTTAACCAAGCTCAACAACGGGAGCAACCCTCCACCGTTGTGACGCTTAACAAAGTCCACCCACGAGAGCCATCCTCCATCGTGGTGACATTTAACAAGGTTCACCCACGAGAGCCATCCTCCATCGTGGTGGCACTTAACCAAGCCCACCCACGAGAGCCATCCTCTATCGTGGTGGCACTTAACAAAGCCCACCCACGAGAGCCATCCTCCATCGTGGTGACACCAATTTCCTCAATCGCTAGGATACTCGGATGGAGTTTACGGTACAATTACAACCCCCTCGACATCCAAGGTGACTCAATTCACGGTGCACCCAATCCTGTAGCCGGCTAACTATATCCGATTAAAGTAACCAACAACCACTTACATCACTTACCAATACCATCAATTACCATCATCACTTCACTGTTTTGAAGCATTAAACAATGTCATTAAACAACATGCAACACTATGCATCAATTCCACAATTCCAATGTACAAAACCAAGGATCTCTTACCTTGAGCATCCTTCAACACATGACTTTGAAAACCAGTATCAAACCATGCTAAAACGTGCTTTCAAAACAGAATTTAAACATGCAAATCACATACGTTGCATCCAACCATCACAAGTGCATTAAAAACCAATTCTTAACACAAACCAAGAGAGAAATTCCATTTACTTACTCTTGAGCTTAGCTAAGTTGCTTAGACTTAAACTAAGCTCCCAAAACCTTCAAACATTGGTTTCAAAGCTGAAAACCTAACTTCACTCACCGTTACACAAAACTAAGCTTGCCGACAAGCCTTCCAAGCATCCGAACCCTCCAACGCTACCTCTATTGCTTCCGGATCATTCTCCCCTGTTTTAAACACATAACAACAGAGGATTAATGCATCATTATGCATTAAAAACACCAGCAACACACCTAAACTCGCTGCTCTACAAAATACCAACATTTCGGCTACCAAACACAACCGAAAACACCTCCAAACTCTTCCAAAACTTAACCCACCCAAGATCCATCACTTCTAACCATTTTTAAACATCAATTAACATCCAAAATAAACCCAAACTCGTCCTTATACCTCCAGCATTAACAAAACACCAAGATCACCCCAAAAACCACCATTTTCACAAGTAAAAACTTAGGAAAATCAACCTATTCGGGATTGCATTGATTAAACCTCAATTACACATCATTTAGACATCCAAAATACATCAAAAAGACATCTCAAAACAGAGCTCAATCATCCAATACGAATTTCTTCAAAATTAAATCCAAATCTTGCATTTTAAGCCAAAATCAAATCACAACATTAAAACCTTTAATAAAACTTAAATTAAGGATTGAGAACTTGGGAATTTCAGTAAAGAACTGAGTACTTAGAGGAGAAGGACGTTCATACCTCTAAATGTGGATTTCTCCTTGTTTAGAGCCAAAATCCTTGAAAATTCATTAAGCAAATGATGAGGATTTGGTGTAGAAATGATTAGGAATCATTTAGGAATTGAAATCTCAACTTTAGGTGTGAAAATCAAAGGAAAAATTGTTGTGGTAATGTGTTTGGCTGAGGGAATTTTGAGAGAAAATGAAATGGGAAAATTTTGGTAAAAGTTAGTTATGAAACTAAAAATATCTTTTTCCCTCTTTTCTTTTTATTAATTAAACATTAAATGAGTCTTAAAATCAAGAAAAATCTGGAGAAATCCTTTCTTGGGTAAATTAGCTCCTTAAAGATTCAAAGTTTCAATCCTTTTAAAACAGTCACGAACTTTTCAAAAATTACATTTTAGTCACTAACTCAAAATGTCATATTTCCAAACCTCATTTTGTAAAATTGATTTCACCACCCTCTTATATATATTAAAAGAATTTTAGATATTTTTCCATATTTTTAATGCATCCTGAACTAGGCTTTCCTTAAAACCACCTTTTATATTCGAACCGAAAATCCGACCGGTCCGGTTCAAACCCAAAACTTCTAAGCCCAAAATTAGGGTGTTACAAAAATAATATCATCAACATAAATTTGAACTACTAAGAAATCTTTGCCATTGTTTTTAATAAATAGTGTTGTGTCCACATTTCCTTTTTTAAAATCTTTTTCAACTAGAAAACTTGATAATCTTTCATACCAAGCTCTAGGGGCTTGTTTTAAACCATATAAAGCTTTTGACAATTTGAAAACATGGTTTGGAAAATGGGATCTTCAAAACCCGATGGTTGTTCTATATACACTTCTTCATTTATAAAGTCATTTAAAACGCACTTTTGACATCCATTTGAAAAGGCTTGAAATCATGATAACATGCAAATGCAAGTAACATCCTAATTTCTTCCATTCTAGCTACGGGTGCATATGTTTCATCAAAATCATTTCCCTCTTCTTGAGTGTAACCTTGAGCAACAAGTCTAATCTTGTTTCTCACTATGTTACCACTCTCAGCAAGTTTGTTTCTAAAGACCCATTTAGTTCCTATAGTAGATTTGTTTCTAGGCCTATCAACTAATGTTCATACTTTACTTCTCTCAAATTGGTTTAACTCGTCTTGCATGGCCATAATCCAAAAGTCATCTTTTAATGCTTCTTTAACATTCTTAGGCTCAATACATGAGATATAAGCAATATTATTAAGCATTTTAAGAGAAGAATGAGTAGTTACCCCCTTAGATGGATCGCCCAAGATCTCAACACCTTTGACATAGTTGTACTCCCTTGGGTAGCTCACTTCCTTTTCCTCAAGAGACATGTCTTGCAATGCTTCTAGAGGTGGTTCTCGTGCTTCTTCCTCTTTGGTTGGAATCTCATTCACCTTTGATGATTCTCCACCATCATTGGCTTCAATGATCCCTACATCATCATCATCACAAGAATTCTTCCTCAGAAGGAGGCTATCATCGAAAACCACATGAATAGATTCCTCTACAACTAAAGTTCTTTTTTTAAACACACGATAGGCTTTAGAGTTTAAAGAGTAACCTAGAAAAATAGCTTCATCAATCTTTGCATCAAATTTACCTAAACTATCTTTTCCATTGTTTAAAACAAAACACTTGCAACCAAAAGGAGGAAAATACCTAATGTTAGGCTTTTTAGATTTTAAAATCTCATAAGGAGTTTTCTTCAAAATAGGCCTAATCATTACTCGATTTATAATGTAGCAAGCGGTGTTAGTGGCTTTCGCCCAAAAATACTTAGGTAAACTATTTTCACAAAGCATAGTCCTAGCCATTTCTTCTAAAGTTCTATTTTTCCTCTCAACTACTCCATTTTGTTGAGGAGTGCGAGGAGCTGTAAAATTATGGCTAATTCCATTTTCATTACAAAAATCTTTAAAAC
This sequence comes from Hibiscus tridactylites, assembly GCA_958450335.1. Lineage (NCBI taxonomy): Eukaryota > Viridiplantae > Streptophyta > Magnoliopsida > Malvales > Malvaceae > Hibiscus > Hibiscus tridactylites. Next base: position 95,746,702 of record OY288267.1, on the reverse strand, counting down.
CCATATTTTGAAATTCGGTTCCATGAACACTTCTAATATGTGAAATTTTAAGTTCAAGATCATTTTGGGTTATTTTTTAAAATGTGATGAAGTTATCTAAAGCCTCATCTTTGGTGCTTAAAAAGAGAACCCAAGTATACCTAGACTAATCATCAACCAGTACAAATGCATATGATTTTCCACCCAATCTAGTAGTCCTAATTGGCCCAAAGAGATCCATATGGATCAATTGCAAACATCTACTTGTAGAAACATCATTAATGGACTTGAAAGAGGCTTTTATGTTGTTTACCTTTAGCACATGCATCATAAATTTTATCTAATGAGAACTCGAGCTTATGTAAGCCTCTAACTAGATTAAGGGAAACTAATTTTTCTAAAACGCTAATGCTAGCATGTCCTAGTTTCTTATGCCATAATCATGCATCATTTTCATTTTGTGCAACTAAGCATGCATGGGATGTATGAATGTCTTCTAGATGCACCATATAAATATTGCCTATGCGATGACCAATGAGCATTGTTTTGTTAGATTTAATGTCTACTATTCTACATCCATTTACATCAAACAATACATTAAACCCTTTATCACATAATTGACTAATGCTCAACAAATTGTGTTTTAGACCATTGGCATACAAGACATTTTCAATAAGCATGGAAGAGTGATTACCTATGGAGCCAATATCTTCAATGTAGCCTTTGGAGTTGCCACTAAAAGTTAAAACTCCTCCACTTTTTGGCTTTAATTATATGAATCGACTCTTGTCTCCGGTCATGTGTCTCGAGCATCCACTATCAAGGTACCATGAATTTTGACTTTGTGCTTTGGCCATGTAGCATTGCTCCCCATACAAACAAAGAGTTTAAACTTTAATTTTTGGTACCCAAATCATTTTGGGTCCATGAGTGTTAGCTCCCAAAATCTTGGTTCCCTTAGGAATCCAAGATGACAAGGCATTAACATTATTAGATTTTACAAGTTCCTTATGAACTCATACACTTCTAATCTTTTTAGTCCTAGAGTGCCTATAGGAGCCACTTTGTTTGTAGTTCAAATTCTTTCTTTTTGTAAAGTTGGTTTTTGAAGATTTGCCCTTTTCAAGCTTTGAAGAGTCAATACTTTTGAAAGAATTTTTGAGCTCAATCGCCAATTTTTGGTGTTCATCATTACATTGAGAAAAAAGTTGTTCAAATCAATATTTTCTTTTTCAAAGAACTTTAGACCATCTTGCAAGCTTAAAACCTTTTTTATCAAAATCCGAGTTAGTTTTAGAGAGTAAATCGTTTTGAGCTTTCAAATCCGAAATGACCGTTTTGTTTTTCAAAACGGACTCCTTGTATTTTTTCTACTAAGTCATCATATACCTCTTGTAACTCATCATATGTATCATGCAATTCATCAAATGTAAAATCATAGCAAGATGAGTTAGAGGTTACCATAGAATCCTCCTCAAGATCCATGAGGCAAAGGTTGGCCACTTTGTGCTCCTCATCCTCGGATGACTCCTCATCACTCCAAGTAGAAATCTTGGCTTTGAGCTTCTTTTTCTTATCAAAGCCCTTCTTCTTGAGTTGAGGGCAATCGGAACGAATATGATCCGACTTCTTGCACTCAAAGCAAATGATAGGATCATTTTACTCTTCCTTGCTCTTGTTCTTGAAGTCTCTCTTTCTTTGAAATTTCCTCCCTCGGTTAGACTTCATGAACCGTAAGAAGAGTTTGGCTATCATTGTCAACTCCTCGAAATCATCCTCCTCACTAGAAGAGCTCTCCTCTTGTAGAGAGGCCTTGAGAGCAACTCCTAGCTTCTTTTCCTTGTCCACCTCTTGCTTCTCTATTCTCTTTTCTTCTTTCTTCGTTTCCTCTTCTCTTCCTTGTTTCATAATTTTATGAGTAAAAAGAGAACCAACTAGCTCATCAAGCTTCAAGGTCTTCAAATTCTTAGCTTCGATGATGGTCGTTCTTTTACCATCCTAAGATTCTGGGAGAGAATATAAAAGCTTCCTAACTAGCTTGTCTTCGGGAATCGCTTCACTGAATCCTCTAAGACCATTGACGATGATCGAAAATTGATCAAACATCTTGGAGACACTCTCATCGGGATCCATCTTGAAGTTCTCATAACTCAAATTTAGTATCTCAATCTTCGTCTCCTTAACATCACTAGTTCCTCCGTATGTTGTCTCAAGAGTGTTCCACACTTCTTTGGCATTCTCGATTGAAGAAACCTTAGAATAGATGTCCAGACAAAGTGCACAAAAGATGATGTGCAATGCTTTATCGTTGACTTGCATCATTCTTTTATCTTCTTCGATCATCTCCGATTTCACATTCAGGACAAGTGTTTCTTCATCATTTCTTTTCATCGGAATGTAAGGCCCTTTTTCAACTACATCTCAAACCATGTAGTCGGTGGATTTGATAAAGAGACGCATCCTATTCTTCCAATATGGGTAGTTGTGTCCATTGAAGAATGGCAGTTTAGTGGTGGATTGAGACTCAAAGAGGTTGGAGGTTGAGGTATATGTCATGGCTTGACTAGAAATTTGATAACACTCTTCTAGGATCTCCTCTTGTGGTTGTTAGTCCTTCAAAAAGGGTAGGCTCTAATACCAATTGTTGAGTGGATCGTTGAATCGATAAATGCCAAGAGGGGGTGGATTGGATTTTTAATTTGGTTGGTAGTGAAGTGGTAAAATAAAATTGAAGACAAAGGAAATTATAGTGGTTCATGTTCCAAATGAACTCTACGTCCACTACCTTAGCTCCCACTAAGGATTTTCCAAACAACTTCACTAGTTGATCTTCCCCAGGAGGAAACCTTTACACAAATGGTCAATTTTCTACCCAAAATTGACCAAACCCTTTCACAAGTGTACAAAGAAGAATATGGCAATTATAATGTATCTCTCAAGACTAATATTGCCCAAATTACAAGCACCCAACCAAATTGAATCTGAAAAATAGGAAATTACAAGAATTGACAATTGGGGTTTTACAAGGATATATGAATTTAAGCACTTGACCTTGGATTTGATGTAGAATTGTTTCTCTTAGGATCAATAGTTGTTGTTGGTTGTTTTTTAACTCCCTTTTATACCTTCTCATTCAATTCTAGTCGTTGGGGTGGTTGTCATCATAAATATAGCCGTTGGGATGCATTCTTCCCACCATAAATGCACTTCTGCAACTACCCGTTTCGAAACACATGTACATGTTTCGAAATTGTAACACCCCAAAATCCGGTCTAGTAGGAATTTAGTTCCTGTTGTAATGATGCTTTTTGAAAACAAAACTCTTAAGTGTTTTGTTTTTTGAAAGAGATTTATTAAAAGGGGATTTTTGTTCTAAGAATTGGAGTTTTGGAAAACTGTAAAAATTTGGAGTCGCCACCGGCCACTAAGGTAGGTTGGACACCACAAAACTAGAGATTCGATTTTAAAAGGGTTCGAGAGTTGGTTACGTGTTGGGAAGGATTAGCACTCCCATCACGCCCGGAAATCGGTACCAAATTACTTGTTGTCTTTAATCGATAGAAATTATTTAAAACTTAAAGTGAATTTAATTAAGCGTTCTTAAATGAAAATTTGACTTAAATAGTGTGGGCTTTATCAAATCATGACTTTAGAATTAATTGAGAATTTAATTAAAAAGGATGACAGTACACCAGACCATAGACTAAACCGACATCATATAACACTGACTATCGTGTTAGTTTAGGGTTCAGATCTCGTACGTCGCCTTTATGCATGATGCAAGCAAGTAAAGGATGATGTCGTGATATTTCCATTTTTATATTACCGCTTACCTAGAGACGGCGAAAATTAACCCAAATATTCAGTAGACATCCATTAAGCTTGGACTGTTTTGACACGAATATCAGGGCTAATTGATATCTTTCTTTTGTATTCTTTAAATTCATTTAACATGCTAAATCATTAATGGACTCGTGAATGACAAGTATAAAATGCATGTCATAGAAGAGCTTGGAAATAAACATACAGAAACCCACCCAAGGCCCTAACTTAAAGGCTCGAATTATGGAAGCTCGATTAGTGACCTAATTATTTTTTAGATGATTCTAATATTAAATTCTAAACCGACATCATATAAGATTGACTATTGTGTTAGTTTAGGGTTCAGATCTCGTATGTCACCTTTGTGCATGATGAAAGTAAGTAAAGGATTATGTCGTGATATTTTCATTTTTATATTACCGCTTACCTAGAGACGGTGAAAATTAACCCAAATATTTGGTAGACATCCATTAAGCTTGGACTGTTTTGACACGAATACCGGGGCTAATTGATACCTCTCTTTTGTATTCTTTAAATTCAATTAACATGCTAAATCATTAATGGACTCGTGAATGACAAGTATAAAATGCATGTCATAGAAGAGTTTGGAAATAAACATACAGAAACCCACCCAAGGCCCTAACTTAAAGGCTTGAATTATGGAAGCTCGATTCGTGACCTAATTATTTTTTAGATGATTCTAATATTAAATTCTAAATTATTTATATCCTAAATAATTAGGGAGCTCGAATAAATTATGAATTATCTTGTTTTGTCCCGTCTAGAAGTGATATTAATTTTATTTTAAAAGGTGAGAATGGCTAAACCGATTTAACGAGCTTAATATCCATCCTAATAAGTCAAGGATGAATTTAAGTTAGTCAACCCGATTAGAGCCCTAAACTTAATTTAAGCTCTAAACCTAAACCGACCTAATTGTACGAACCGTGCCCCTATGAGGCGGGCACACTATACGTAACAAATAAATCGATTAAATTAAACTAAAAAAACACACCTAACTAGCCCAAGCCCACCTAAGCTAAAAAGGCCCAACAAACCTAACTCTAGTCACCTAAAGCCCTAAGGCCCAAAAACCCAAACTAGAAGATATTAAGACAAACTTCATTAACAAAGCCAAATTAACACCACTTGAAACATACATGTATCTTATTAACCATGTTGACGTTTTTATTACAATTTTCAAAAACGAGCTCTTAAATGCTTCTATACGTCAAATTAGAAAACACAAATTAAACTATATTAATAATTTTAAACGCCACATTTGCCCATATTTTATATAAAACCTTAGGTTACATATGACAAGTTAAGCAACCATTACATTATAAAACTTGCAAGACCCACCACAACATACAATAGATAAAAAGAAAAATCATGGCCACATATAACATACATGTCCCATACATGCTAACATACAACTTAGAAATCAAGAAAAATACATTAAGATCACAAAAAAGCATACATTTAACATATATTATAAGAATAAAGGCAAATACAGGGCAAAATTGAAGAAAAATAAAGAAACAGTGACCAAATTAAAAATATGCATGATAAAAAAACTGTAAAGACGACTAATTTGAAACGGACTCAAAATTTTGGGGAGGGGATGGACAAATAGGCCACTGGTGACTAGACTCGGGGTGAAATTGTAAGGGGAAACCAAATCTTAGGGACCTAAGGTGCTATTTAGGAAGACAGAAACCCCTAACATGTAAAAGACACGACACGACGGGACTAACACAAATTAACCCCTAACTTAAAACCTAAAATCACTATAAAACCTAACCTAAACGGAACCGAGCCCCCTTTTCCCTCTCTGAAACCCTAGACATCGAAGAAAAAACTCTGCCTTAGACCCTCTAAACGCCGGTCGGTGCTACTCACCGTCCGGTGACCTCGAACCAAGACACAGAACCCCTCTCTTGAGTTTCTAAACCCTAGAAAACACCAAAAACCATAAACAAACCCCCATTTCTATGAAAAACCCTAGACTATGACCTCATAACAAACCCTTTTGCTTTCTAAAAAAAAGAAACCTGAAACCCATTTTTTGACTCAAAAGAAACGACGCGAAACGAAGAGAAAAAAAAAAGAAGACCTTCACACCTCCCTCGGACAAGTCACCATTCAAGGCCACTGACGGGCTAGGCTTATCCTCGATGAGGGAGTGAGGGCAGTTTCGAGGGGAGAAGACGAAAAGGTAAAAAGCTTTTTGTTTTTCCTTTTTTTACTTCATGCAATGTGGAGACTGAGTTTACTTGGGTATGCTTTTGCTTGTATTGCTCTTCGTGTTTTTGGGAGATCACGAATCCCTTTACATATTGGTTTTCCTTTGGCTTTATAGCCGAATATTCAGCATTAGTTTACGTTGATTTTGGAATGGAAATTATCCATTGGATCGTACAATTTTGGCCGGATTCATGTGCGGCTCTGCTCTGATTCTTGTCATCCCTCTACCATTTCCGTTTTTTGATTTTTTATTTTGTTCATTTTTTCTTTTTTCCGATTCTAACCCTTTGTCTTTTGTGTGCATGGCTCGTACGACGGGGATACGGGGTGATCGTGGACGCTGAGTCGGCATCAGAATTGGTCATCGTCGTACTAGAACGGGGACGTGGCAACAGGCCACTGGTCTTAGGAGAAATCGAAAGGTGCATCGCACGCGCGCGTGGGATAACTTGAAACGGCATGCGTGGACGCATTGGGAGATGAGAGGTCTTTTGTGGAGCCTTCGTTGCATCCGAGTCGTTAGATCATGTCTCGATCTAACGGTTCAGATTTGGGTGGCGCGATGTCATCAGATGGGCATTAGGGTTACCACTGGAGAAGTGATATGGGCCACTAATGCCTGCTCGATCCAATGGCTATGGTCGAATCGACATCCAGGGCCATCTAGTCGCATCATGGCCGTTGGATCTGATCTAGATCTAACGTCTGGCATGTGGCGGCTGCAAGAGACCATCAGGGCTCCCCTAGGGTTTTTTCTTCAAGCTCTCATCTGGGCTGTCAGATCTGGATCAGATCTGACGGCGGGAAATTGCCTGTGAAAGAAAAGGGCTATGTTAGGGCTAGGGTTTCAGATAGTATTTCACTTGGGCCAAACGGGCCATGTATTTTGTTTTTCTTTGTAAATGGACTTTAATTAAACTAGGTTTTTATTAATTGGGTTGTTGTTTGGGTATTTTTATTTTAACCATCTTTTTTAGTTTAGTATAATAATAATAATAATAATAATAATAATAATAATAATAATAATAATAATAATTAATGATAATAATAATAATAATGGTAACAATATGAATAATTATAATAATAATAATAATAATAATAATAACGGTAACCATATGTAGACCCTAATGACAATAATGGTAAAAATAATAATGATGATATGGTTAATAGCAATAGTATTAATAATAATAATAAAAACATGTGATAGTATATAGTAACAAAGCAAAGTAATATTTAGGGGTTAAATAATACACATATATATACATATCACTTTATAATAGTATTGTATTTAAGCAAAGCCCACTACACATGTGTACCCTATAACAAGAAGCCCCTTTTATTTATATAAAAATAAAACAAACCCACCCCGGACAAAATTAGTGATTACAGTTGCCCCTCTTTGCTTATACTTGTGGAACAAGAATAAAGCAAAGACCATAAGCACTAATTTTGTCCAACTTCCATGTTCGAGTGATTTGCTCCTCCGAAGCGGCAATGAGTAAACAATTCTTCCTCCTAAAACGTCCGGGATAAATTGGGTAGGTCTTCTAGTCTTTCTGCACGAAAAACCTTGAGCACTTTCGCTCGTAAGTCTTGGTGCAGTGAGTTCGCAATCCTTTGCCTGAGGTCCTTAAGCTTTGACTATCTGTCTCCTTGGCTTCGTGGCGAATTTGAAATCTTCGTCTTGAGCTATGAGTATCTGTCTCTTTTGCTCAGAAGTCCTGATTACGGTGAGTTTGAAATTCTTCACCTTGAGCTGTGAGTATTTGTCTCTTTTGCTCGGAAGTCCTGATGAAATCTTTTGCCTGGAATTTGTTTTTCTTTCTGTCACTTGCTTCTTTTTCGAGAGCGAATGGTTTCGTGTATCTGTAAAAAGTAAGTGTTATGTCGTTATGGGTTAGCATGATCCTAAAACAGGTATGCTGATCCTAACATGATGCATGAATGAGTATGCCAAATATGGGCTCAGTGCCACGGCTCTTTTGTCGATCTCTTCTGCCCCTTTATCAGTTTCCCTCTTCTCTTCAATGCTGATGCTTGTCTCACACTCGAGTTTAACCATCAAATCTTCTGGGAAGCCCTTCTTTGTAGATTCTAACCTCGGGTTTTCTTTTCCAAAGCGCCTTTTTAGGTTTTCACTTTGGTATTTATCTTTTATGAAGCGCCCTTTCGGGTTTTCACCTCACTCCCCCCCCCCTTTTCTTCTTTCTTTTTCTTTCTTCTTTTTTTCATTCTCTTTTTTCTTTTTCTTTTTCTTTTTCTTTTTTTCTTTTTACTTGCTTTGCTTTTCTTGTATTGCTTTTATCTTGGTAATCCTTTTAGTAATGGATTTGAAACTTGATCCGAGCGATGCTCATCTTCTTAATGCACGGTTGTGACTAGTCACCTGAAATTCTTTTATTTTGGACTCTTGTCACTTGTTCTTGTAACGATCCTTAGCATCGGGCCGGGCTGGCTTTTTGGTCACCTGCACTCAAAAGATTGAACCATAGAAATACCGAGAAATCTTTTGTTTTTAATAAGTCTATTTTAAACTCCTCGCACAATTCATTGTGGAAAGAGATGAATGAAGACGCCAAGTAATACTTATTAATATATTTTGAAGTTCATGAAAAATTCATGTAGAATGCAGAGAAAGAAAAATGATGCAATGTCCTGAGTATTTTCTATGTGAATGATGCGAAAATCCATCGACTAAGGCGGATCCTTTGCTAGCAGTGTTCCGCTCATCCTTGAATTCCAAAAGATTCCCATTCACTGATTGCGTAATTACAGTTATTTCCTTTCGGTTACTCTTCTTTGGTTCTCAACTCCCCCTTTGATTTCAAGACACCCTTTTCGGGTTTTCATCTTGAAATCCTCTCCCTTTTTTTTCTTTTTTTGATACCTAAAGTGCCCTTTTCGTGTTTTCACTTTGGGTATTTATTTCTTGTGAAGCGCCCTTTCGGGTTTTCACTCCACCCTTTTTTTCTTTTTTTCCTTTTTTCGATACCTAAAGCGCCCTTTTTCGGGATTTCACTCCGGATACTTACTTCTTGTGAAGCGCCCTTTCGGGTTGTTACTCCACTTTTCCCTTTACACATAGTATCTCTTGACCGAATCTAAATTCACTGGGTTGCCCAACTCTTTCCCATCCATCTCCATCAAGATTAGCGCCCCTCCAGAAAATGCCATTTTAACCACATAAGGTCCTTCCTAATTTGACATCCATTTCCCGCGAAAATCTCTTTGGGTGGACAAGACTTTTCGCAGTACCAAATCCCCTTCCTGAAGCTCTCTCGGGCAAACTTTCTTGTCATAGGCTCGCATCATTCTCCTCTGGTACATCTGACCATGGAAAATGGCCCTTAGTCATTTCTCCTCAATGAGGTTCAACTGATCAAACCGAGCCTCTACCCATTCAGCCTCTTCCAAGTTTACTTCATTCAAGATTCTGAGTGAGGGGATTTCTACTTCTATAGGCAGTACTGCTTCCGTGCCATAAACTAGAGAGTACGGTGTTGCTCCGGTCGAGGTACGTATAGACGTTCGGTAAGCGAAAAGGGCAAATGGCAACTTCTCATGTCAATCCTTGAACGTATCTGTAGTCTTGGTTATAATCTTCTTGATGTTCTTATTTGCAGCCCCTACTGCCCCATTCATTTTTGGGCGTTACGCGGTGGAGTTATGATGCTTTATTTTGAATTGCTCGCATACTTCATCCATCATCATATTATTTAGATTGGAAGCATTATTAGTGATAATTCTTTCTGGCAGCTTGTAACGGCAGATGATCTCCCTTTTCAGGAACCTACACACTGTTGCCCTTGTAACATTGGCGTAAGAGGCGGCTTCTACCCACTTAGTGATGTAGTCAATGACAACAAGGATAAAGCGGTGTCCATTTAATGCCTTGGGGTGGATCTGACCAATGACGTCCATTCCCCACATGGCAAAAGGTCAAGGTGAATTCATGGTGTGTAATGGTAAGGGTGGTGAATGTATTTTATTAGCATATATCTGACATTTGTGACACGTCTTAGCATAATCAATGCAATCCCCCTCCATGGTTGACCAAAAGTACCTATATCTCATGATTTTTCGGGCCATTGAAAAACCATTGGCGTGTGTCCCACACAACCCATCATAAACTTCCGCCAGAATGCTCTCGGCCTCCTGAGCATTAATACACCTTAGCAGTATCTGATCTTTCTTGTAACGCCCCGGGTTTAGGGGTCGGATGTTACACGGGTAAATCGGGTTTGAGTCGTGGGCTCGTTTTAAATTAAATTGAGCCTTGGTTTTAATTAAAAGAGGTTTGTAGTTCATTACGGGCATTTTGGTAAATTTTAAAATAAGGAAAAAGATGAGTGTAAAAGGGTCTTTTGAATTTCTTCTCTTCATCTCCTACCTCTAGCATTTTTCACGTCAAACCCTCCTCTAAACCCCTAAACACTATTTCATCAAATTTCTTCGTCATTTCAAGGGCTCTCTTCAAGAATCAAGGGAAACCATTAGAGAAGCTTCGGACTCAATTCTGGGGAATTTTGAGGCTTGAGATTGGTGTTTCGGCTTTCGTTTGGGTTTCATCGGTGAGTGGAAATGTTTTGAAACTTGATTTGATTTTGAAAAGGGTTCTTGGGGGGTTGAGTGGAGTCTAGAGGGATAACCTAAACCCAAGTGTAAGTTTACTAATTTTTCCTTGATTGTTAAGTGTTGGTGTATGAACAATTGTTGTGATATTGTGTGAATTGTGGATTGCCTTTACTTCCGTTTGATGTTGTTGTGTAGTCGTTGTTGGTGTCGAGCCTCATGTGATGGTTGTCGTAACTACGGTGATGTGTAGTCCCACCGGTAGTGACTAGTAGAAGAGTACGTTGATGTGTAGTCCCATCAGAAAACTACTAGTCAAAACGGTGATGTGTAGTCCCACCGTGCTTTGGTTATGCATGTGCATACCATGTAATTGTGTTGATTGTGTCTCTTTTCGTATATTCAAATGGTTTACTTTTCAATTAAGAAATGTCTTTTGAAAACTGCATTGTTGATGAGTTTTTAGAGCTTTGCTCACTAAGCTTTCAAGCTTACGCTCTCCTTTTTCCAACATGCAGATCGTTAGAGTTTTCGGAAGGTAAGTGGGCGAGGGAGGAATCTCTCGGAGTTCTTGGGTAGCTCAAGTATGGTTTAAATCTTTGTAAAAATGCCTAGACAATGGGGATTTTAGACTTGTGTGGAGTTGGTGTTCAAACTCCCTAGTTTGGTTGTTAATGTTTCTAGCAAGTTTGGTTGAGGATGCTATGTTGAAGAATATTTGGTTTGGCTTTGATACTTGATGATTGTTAAGCATGTTTTATTGTTTTATATACCTATCATATGTGATGGTTTGATGTTTGAGCATGTGTTGGAATGATCTAAATCATTATCTCGTGCTTGCCTTGAATCGCATGTATGCTTGTATGTTGTTAGTTAAGTCGTTATATGCATCTAGAGTCAAGTGCCTTGTGTTTGACAGCTAAAAATATGGTTGTAGGGCAAGGCGTATCGATACGCCCAATGGCTGTATCGATACGGTCCTATGCATGAACCTTGTTTTTAGGCTATGCATCTTGATACGCGAGGGTGTATCGATACGCCAAAAGCTATCTGGATATCTAAGAAATTGACTAGATTTTGGCGTATCGGTACGGGTCCTAAGGGTATCGATACGGTCTTGATGTTTGACCGTGAGAAGTTGATTGTAAAGGGTGTATCGGTACGGTCTTGTTGTGTACCAATACGATCTCGCTGAGTTGACTGTAGGGTGTTCACCAGGTCCAGGCGTATCGATACAGTCTCCTAGCGTATCGATACAACCTGTTATAAAAGTTAAAATGGGCTGTTAAATTGCATGTTTTGTACGTTCGGTATTCGTGTGTCCTTCCCGCTACGAGTCCCGACACATAGGATGAATTAAAGCATTTAGACAAGATAATGTTTAAAAGAAATTTCTAGGGTTGCTAATCAAAGGGGAGCATTAACGGGTTTCACTTCGGTTTTCCCTGTGTAACCTACTCGGACCGGTCTGTCATCCAGACCGAGATGAGGGGGTTACATTTGGTGGTATCAGAGCTTCAGTTACGAGGTCTCCCGGAAAAGGTATGTCATGTAAGTTAGTTTGAATGGTTGCTTGCTATTGCACGGTGTATGGATGCATGCGTTAATGGTCTTGTTGCTGGTTAAGGGTTAGTCAAATGTTCCCATTGCTAGGTGTTGTTATCGAAAAATGGTTTTTGGTTTAACGAGCTTGAGAACTTGGATCCTTGCCCTTTGCTAACCTAATGTTTCCTTTTGTGTGTGATGTGTTGTTTGTTTTAGATTTCATCCCATCATGGTGAGACCGAGGGGGCGGCCTAGGGCGGGTGACCAGGCACCCGGGGGTGAGCCTCTTGTTCCTCCTGCTCCCGATGGTAATGGAGTAGGTGGCGAAGGTAATGTGCCTCAGGCTGGTGCGCAAGTCAGAGGTGATGGTAATGGGCATCAGGCCGGTGCTAATGTTGGAGGTAATGGGGCTTAGGCGGGCCAGGGTCAGCGGGAGCGGACATGACCCATTTGATTCAAACCATAGCCGGAGCTTTTCAGACAGCTTTGGCTGGTATGCAAGCTGCAGCACCACCTCAGGGTGCAGGGACAGGATTAGCCCTAGAGAGGCTTTGTAGCTTGGGAGGAGTTGAGTTTCGTGGGTTGACTCTCGAGGGTTCAGAGGCGTGGCTTGAGAGTACTACACGCATATTGGGTCAGATGGAGTGCTCAGACGCCCGTAAGTTGGGTTGCATTGTCTCCTTGCTTCAGGGGACGCATATACTTGGTGGACCACTTTTACTTTGGGTATGGTCGAAGCGGATATCACGTGAGAGTTCTTCAGAAATACCTTTAAGAGGAAGTATATCAGAGTTCGGTATTTGGATAAGAAGAAGAGGGAGTTTATGGCCTTGGTTCAGGGTAACAGGATCGTGTCCAAGTACGAGGTTCAGTTTGTGAGATTGAGCCAGTATGCACCTGAGTTGGTTCCTAGTGAGAGGGAACGGTGTGAGTGCTTCCGGTATGGGTTGACTAGAGATGTGAAGACCTACATGCTTGCCTCAGACTACACTGAGTTTGATGTCTTGGTCTCTAGGGCCAAGGATATAGAGCAGAACTTAGGCTCCAGTGCTCATGCTAGTGGGACCAATTCTGGGAAGAGACGCGGATTAGGACAGAGATCATGCCAAGAGGCATAGGGATAGGAGGTATCAGCCTGATTCAAGACATAGGGGTGGTAACTATGGAAGGGGCCACCAGGGCCAAGGAGCTGTTGTGCACACTCCAGAGTGCACTAGATGCGGGAGATGCCACCAGGGTGAGTGTATGGGCATCTACAGGGCGTGTTGGAACTGCCCACACCCGGCTAGGGGCGGACCGGCTCTAACTAGGGGTTTTGAGCATAAGAGAGGTCGTGTGCGTGGTCGTGGTAATTTTCAGCCGAGGAACGAGGGTTAGAGAAACTTAGCTCGTGTAGTGCCAGTTCAACCCAAGGGTGGAGGACCGGCTAGGGTGTATGCACAACGAGAGGCTGGGAATGACACAGATGTTATTGCATGTAATTTCTCGTTACAGACTTTGAGTTTGCTTTCTTTGATAGATTCGGGGTCGACGCATTCGTATATTTTGGGTGAACACGCGAGGTCTTTAGGGCTACCGTGTGAGTGGTTAGAGGTAAGTATAAATGCTACTAGCTCTTTCGGTGACACAGTGGTAGTTAGGAAGATGTATAGGAGGTGTCCCTTGATGGTTCAGGGCCACGTGTTTTCGATGGATATGATGGAGTTGTCGTTCTATGGTTTTGATGTGATTTTGGACATGGATTGGCTCGTAGAGAATAGAGCTAGGGTTGACTATGAGACCAAGAGAGTCTCCTTGAAGCTTACAAATGACTTTGAGGTTGTGGTAGTTGGCGATAACGTTAGGTTCTTGTCCAATGTTGTTTTTGCTTTGGAAGCTCAAAAGTTGTTGAATTCGGGTTGTCATGCTTATTTGGCTTTTGTGATGAATCCGAATATAAGTGAGGTTAGACCGCAAGACATCAGGACAGTGTGTGATTTTCCGAGTGTTTTTCGGAAGAGTTGTCGGGTTTGCCTCTAGATAGAGAAGTTGAATTTGCTATCGAGACGTATTCTGATTCCGCACCAGTGTCTATTGCTCCGTATAGGATGGCACCGAAAGAGTTGAAAGAGTTGAAGACACGGCTTCAAGAGTTGTCAGATAGAGATTTCATTAGGCCTAGTATTTCTCTGTTGTGTAACGCCCCAATTTTGGGCTTAGAAGTTTTGGGTTTGGACCGGTTCGGTCGAAGTGCAGTTCGAATATAAAAAGGTGAAATTAGGAAAGCCTAGTTCGGGTTGCATTAAAAATATGGAAAAATGTCTTAAAATCCTCTTTTATTATATATAAGAGTTTGGTGAAATCAATTTTACAAAATAAGGTTTGGAAGTGTGACATTTTGGTTAGTGACCAAAATGTAATTTTTGAAAACTGCGAGATTGTTTTAAAAAGGATTGAAACTTTGAATCTTTAAGGAGCTATTTACCCAATGGGAGTTTCTCCAGATTTTTCCTAAATATTAAAGATTTATTTAATGGTTTTTAAATAAAACTAAAAAGGAGGGAAGATATTTTGGCATTTCCAACTAACTTCCACATTTTTCCATTTTCATTTTCTCTCATCTTTTCTCTCAAACCAAACACATTCCTCCAGAGCATTTCCCTCTGATTTTGTCATCTAAATATCACATTTCAATTCTCTTTTGATCTTCAATCATCTCTTCATCAAAACCTTTGCATTTGCTAATTGGATCTTCAAGCACTTTGTTTCCAAAAAGAGAGAAACTCAAGTTTAGAGGTATGAACGTCCTTCTCCTCTAAATTCTCAGTTCTTTACTGAAATTCCCAAGTTCTCAATCCTTAATTTATGTTTTATAAAAGGTTTTAAGGTTGTGTTCTTGATCTTGGCTTTTAAATGCAAGATTTGGTTGATTTTTGTTAAAATTCGTATGATCTGTTTGAGCAGTGATTTGAGGTGTCTTTTTGATGTTAAATGAATGTTAAATTGATGAGGAATTGAGGTTTAATCAATGCAAACCCGAATAGGTTGATTTTCCTAAGTTTTGCTTGAGTTCTTGGTTGTTTTTGGAGTGATCTTGATGATCTGTTATAGCTGGAGGTATAAGGGTGTGGTTAGATCCTTTTTGGATGTTAATTGATGTTTAAGGATGTTTAGATTTGATGGATCTTGGCTGGGTAGTGTTGTGGAGTTGTTTGGATGCATTTTCGGTTGTGTTTGGTAGCCGAAAATGGAGTGTGGGTGAGAGCAGCGAGTTGAGGTGCTTTCATTGAAGCTATTAATGCATGATGATGCATTAATCCTCTGCTTTGATGTGTTTAAAACAGGGGAGTCATCTTTGGATCCAAGTGGTGGTGATCCGGAAGCTTGACTGGTGTTTCGGCAAGTGGCGAAATGAAATCGGTGAGTGGATTTTGGTTTTCAGCTTTGAAACCAATGTTTTGAAGGTTTGGGAGCTTAGTTTAAGTCTAAGCAACTTAGCTAAGCTCAAGAGTAAGTTTTCGGAAAAACTCTCTTGATGATGAACCATGGATTGGTTGTATGCAATGTGATTTGTTTGCATGTTTTAAATACTGTTTTGAAAGCATATTTAGCATGTTTATTTGCTGAGATTATAAGCCATGTGTTGAAGGATGCTCAAGGTAAGAGATCCTTGTTTTTGGAACATTGTTTTAATGTGGTTTGATGCTTAAAGATGCATGATGTTTATGGCTTTGTTAAATGCTTTAAAATAGTGGAATATTGTTGTTAATGATGCATATTGGCAAGTGGTGGTTAAGGTCACAAAGGTGGTTAAAAGTCCTTGTGTGAGCCTTGTTTATTTAAGAACAACATGGTGGTTAAAAGTCCATGGTTGGTTCTTGGTTAAGATCACCAAGGTGGTTAAAATTCCTTGGGTGAGTCTTGTTTATTTAAGAACAACATGGTGGTTAAAAGTCCATGGTTGGTTCTTGGTTAAGGTTACAAAGGTAGTTAAAATTCCTTGTGTAAGCCTTGTTTATTTAAGAACTCCAAGGTGTTTAAAAGTCCTTGGGAGATTCTTGTTAAGGACACAAAGGTGTTTAAAAGTCCTTGTGTGGTCCTTGTCATGGTGTTTAAAAGTCCATGGATGATTCTCGTTAAGGACACAATAGTGTTTAAAAGTCCATGTGTGGTCCTTGGTAATTTATAAGATCACAATGGTGTTTGAAAGTCCATATGTGAGTCTTATGTTGAATGTATCACTTGTTGCCAATATGACATGTTATGAACTTGAAGCATGATATGCTTGTTTTAAATGCTTATGTGCATGAGTAAATGTTTCCTTGAGTTAAGGTTTATAATTGTGTTTTATGAATGCATTATTGAGTGGTTTAAATTGAGCATTCCTCACTAAGCTTTTGCTTACGCTCTCTCTCTCTCTTTTCTTAAACCAATAATGCAGAGCGTTGAAGTGCATTTTGGGGCAGCAAGGAAGCCAAGAATCCAAGTGGAGATTAAGCTCATGTATGGTGAACATTTTCCTAAAACTATTGGCTTTTGGGCATTTTGCAATGGGGGACCTATGTTGATGTTTTGGGA
The DNA here is from genome assembly GCA_958450335.1 of Hibiscus tridactylites. Lineage (NCBI taxonomy): Eukaryota > Viridiplantae > Streptophyta > Magnoliopsida > Malvales > Malvaceae > Hibiscus > Hibiscus tridactylites. Next base: position 95,729,980 of record OY288267.1, on the reverse strand, counting down.
GATGTTTTGGACTCCCTAAGTTGGATTTATGATGTTAATAATGTTGGTACTTGTAATTGGCCTTTGTGATGTGGTTTTTAGTATATTGATGCTTGAATGGTTTCTAAGTAGGAAGCATGCCTATAGATTTGGGGATTTTCATATTTGATGCCATGTTGATGTTTGGTTGATGCCATTATGTTCCTTGAATGTTAAATGTCTTGCTGGTACAATTTGGTGGCATTTGGAGCATGTTTGATAGGTCAATTAAGTGATAAACCAGCAAATTTTCTGCAATCTGGGCAGGCCGTATCGGAACGGGTGCTACCGTTTCGGAACAGGGGCCTGAAATGGCCTAGGCGTTCCGAAACGGGAGGAACTGTTCCGGAACGGAAATGCCACTGCCAAGCCTCGTTTCGGAACCAGTTTCGGAACGGTCCCGCGTTTCGGAACAGGTCCACCCTATTTCGGAACACTCGACCGTTGTGCTCTGAATTTGATGGTTATATATTTTGAATTGTTTGCGTTTTGGTCCTGAATCTTGTTTATGCAATTGTATGAGTTAGAGATGTCCATTTGAGCTGAAATTTGGCGGAGAAGCATGAAAGATGATTAATTTCAAGTTGGTAACTTTAATTTGGGTAAAGTCCCCATAATTTTCAGAATTTACAATTTGGTCCCTAAAGTTGTAATTTGTGCAATTGAGTCTCTGGTTGTTCTCTGATTGTTATGAACTTCGAGTATGTTGATCTTGTGAACATATCTAGGGCTAACGTGCATCTAGACAAGTTTAAAAAAAAGGGTCGTTAATCAAGGTTGACTTTCGGGTTGACTTTGGTTTTCCCCGTGTAATCTTCTTAATTCGGGTCAACCGTCTAGGCCGGGTTAAGGGGGTTACATGTTGGGTGCTCCGGTCCTGTTTGTGAAAAAGAAGGACGGTAGTATGAGGATGTGTATAGATTATAGGCAGTTGAACAAGGTGACAGTGAAGAACAAGTACCCTTTGCCTAGGATAGATGACTTGCTTGATCTGTTGAGAGGTGCTTCAGTGTTTTCGAAGATTGATTTGAGGTCCGGATACTATCAGTTGAAGGTGAAAGATGTGGACATACCGAAGACAGCTTTCCGTACACGATATGGGCACTATGAGTTCTTGGTGATGCCTTTCGGGTTGACTAACGCTCCAGCAGCTTTCATGGATATGATGAACCGTGTGTTTCACGAGTTTTTGGACAGGTTTGTGGTAGTGTTCATAGATGATATCTTAGTGTACTCTAGGACCGAGGAAGAGCATGACGAGCATTTGCGGTTAGTGCTTCAGACTTTGCTAGACAATCAGTTGTATGCCAAGTTAAACAAATGTGAGTTTTGGATTAGGGAGGTAGTCTTCCTAGGTCACATGATCTCGGCTAAGGGGATTAGTGTGGATCCCAAGAAGATAGAAGCCATAGCGAGTTGGAAACAACCAAAGTCAGTGACAGAAATTCGTAGCTTCCTAGGTTTGACGGGATATTATCAAAGATTTGTCAGGGGATTTTCTAGGATAGCGGCTCCTTTGACTAAGTTGCTTCAGAAGAATGTCTCGTATGAGTGGTCAGATGCAAGACAACAAGCGTTTGAGAAGTTGAAGAAAGCTTTGATCGAAGCTCCTATTTTGATTCAGACTGAACTGGAAGAGAGTTTGTGATTTACAGTGATGCATCATATGTAGGTTTAGGTTGTGTGCTCATGCAAGAAGGTAAGGTCATATCCTATGCTTCGAGATAGTTGAAAGTTTACGAGAAGAACTATCCCATTCATGATATAGAGTTAGCCACAGTAGTATTTTCATTGAAGATTTGGAGACATCGCCTTTATGGTGAGAAGTGCACCGTATATACCGACCACAAGAGTTTGAAGTACTTGATGTCTCAGAGGGAGTTGAACCTTAGACAGCGTAGGTAGTTAGAGCTTCTTAAGGATTATGACCTCACGATAGAGTACCATCCGGGTAAGGCAAACGTAGTGGCCGATGCTTTGAGTAGAAAAGTGGCAGTTGAGGTGCAAGTTATGTTTGGGAGATTGAGTGTGTCCAAGGATGGTGGTTTGATAGCAGAGCTTCAGGTTAAGCCTTCGTTAGTTCAGTTGATTCGAGAGAAGCAGTTGTGAGACGAGTCTTTGGCACCTCACATGCAAGATATAGCCGAGTTGAGACGTACGATCTTGAACGAAGCTCATAACAATCCTTTTGCTATGCATCCGGGTAGTACAAAGATGTATCGTGGGTTAAAGGAAGAGTATTATTGGGTTGGGTTGAAGAAGGATGTGGTCGAGTTTGTGAGTAAGCTTATGGTATGTCAGAGAGTCAAAGCTGAGCATCAGTTTCCTTCAGGGTTGCTACAGCCGTTGAAGATTCCGGAATAGAAGTGGGAACGTATCACCATGGACTTTGTGTCGGGTTTACCGTTGACTCCTTCGAAGAAGAATTCAGTGTGGGTGATAGTCGATAGATTTACTAAGTGTGCTCACTTCATACCCATTCATACTACCTATACCTCAGATAAGTTGGTCGATCTGGACATCCGTGAGATAGTGAGGTTGCATGGGGTATCGAAATCGATTGTTTCAGACCGAGATCTGAGGTTTACAGCTAGATTTTAGGAGTGTTTGCATCGTGTCTTGGGTACTTGGTTGAACTTCAGCACTTCGTATCATCCGCAGTCAGATGGTCAGTCCGAAAGAGTGATTCAGGTGTTGGAGGACATGTTGAGGTGTTGTATCATCGATTTTCAAGGGTTTTGGGAGAAACATATATCGTTAGTAGAGTTTGCATACAACAACAGTTATCAGGCTAGTATTCAGATGGCACCGTATGAAGCTCTGTATGGTAGAAAGTGTAGGACTCCGATTTGTTGGGCCGAGGTCGTACCGAAGCTAGTACCGATGCCCGAATTGCTTAAGGGCACGACCGAGAAGGTAAAACTTATCTGTGATCGCTTGAAGGCAGCTTCAGACCAACAGAAGTCGTATGCCGATTTGAAGAGAAAAGAGATAGAGTATGTCGTGGGCGAGAAAGTGTTTTTGAAAGTCTTACCTTGGAAGAAGGTGATGAGGTTTGGTAGGAAAGGTAAGTTGAGTTCGAGATTCATTGGGCCTTACGAGGTAGTTGAGAGGATCAGTCCCGTTGCGTATAGATTAAGGCTTCCGACCGAACTAGAGAAGATTCATGATGTGTTCCACGTCTCGATGCTCCGAAAGTATAGATCGGATCCGTCTCACGTAATGCTAGTGGAAGAGATCGAGTTGAACCCCGACTTGTCCTATGACGAAGAGTCGGTTGAGATTCTTGCAATAGACAAGAAGGTGTTGCGTGGAAGGTCTATCGAGTTAGTTAAGGTTTTGTAGAGACACCGAAGTGTGGAGGAAGCTACTTGGGAGAGAGAGGAGGACATGGAAAAAGAATTTATGTACCTCTTTACGTTAGGTAATTTCGGGGACGAAATTCCTTAAGTGGGGGAGAGTTGTAACGCCCTGAGTTTAGGGGTCGGATTTAACACGGGTAAATTGGGTTTGAGTCATGGGCTCGTTTTAAATTATATTGGGCCTTGGTTTTAATTAAAAGAGGTTTGTAGTTTATTAAGGGCATTTTGGTAAATTTAAAAATAAGGAAAAAGATGAGTAAAAAGGGGCCTTTTGAATTTGTTCTCTTCATCTCCTACCTCTAGCATTTTTCACGTCAAACCCTCCCCTAAACCCCTAAACACTATTTCATCAAATGTATTCATCATTTCAAGGGCTCTCTTCAAAAATCAAGAGAAACCATTGGAGAAGCTTCGGACTCGATTACAGGGAATTTGGAGGCTTGAGATCGGTGTTTCGACTTCTGTTTGGGTTTCATCAGTGAGTGGAAATGTTTTGAAACTTGATTTGATTTTGAAAAGGGTTCTTGGAGTTTGGGTGGAGCCTAGAGGGCTAACCTAAACCCAAGTGTAAGTTTACTAATTTCTCCTTGATTGTTAAGTGTTGGTGTATGAACAATTGTTGTGATATTGTGTGAATTGTTGATTGCCTTTACTTCCGTTTGATGTTGTTGTGTAGTCGTTGTTGGTGTCGAGCCTCACGTGATGGTTGTCGTAACTACGGTGATGTGTAGTCCCATCGGTAGTGACTAGTAGAAGAGTACGTTGATGTGTAGTCCCACCAGTAGTGATTAGTAGAAGAGTACGTTGATGTGTAGTCCCATCGGAAAACTACTAGTCGAAATGGTGATGTGTAGCCCCACCGTGCTTTGGTTATGCATGTGCATACCATGTAATTGTGTTGATTGTGTCTTTTTTCGTATATTCAAATGGTTTACTTTTCAATTAAGAAATGTGTTTTGAAAACTGCATTGTTGATGAGTTTTTAGAGCTTCGCTCACTAAGCTTTCAAGCTTACGCTCTCCTTTTTCCAACATGCAGATCGTTAGAGTTTTCGGAAGGCAAGTGGGCGAGGGAGGAGTCTCTCGGAGTTCTCGGGTAGCTCAAGTATGGTTTAAATCTTTGTAATAATGCCTAGACAATGGGGATTTTAGACTTGTGTGGAGTTGGTGTTCAAACTCCCTAGTTTGGTTGTTAATGTTTCTAGCAAGTTTGGTTGAGGATGATATGTTGAAGCATGTTGGGTTAGGCTTTGATACTTGATGATTGTTAAGCATGTTTTATTGTTTTATATACCTATCATGTGTGATGGTTTGATGTTTGAGCATGTGTTGGAATGATCTAAATCATTATCTCTTGCTTGCCTTGAATCGCATGTATGCTTGTATGTTGTTAGTTAAGTCGTTATATGCATCTAGAGTCAAGTGCCTTGTGTTTTGACAGCTAAAAATATGGTTGTAGGGCGTATCGATACGCCCAAGGGCTGTATCGATACGGTCCTATGCCTGAACCTTGTTTTTAGGCTATGCGTACTGATACGCGAGGGTGTATCGATACACCAAAAGCTCTCTGGAAATCTGAGAAATTGATGAGATTTTGGCATATCCGTACGGGTCCTAAGGGTATCGATACGGTCTTGATGTTTGACCGTGAGAAGTTTAATGTTGAGGGTGTATCGGTACGGTCTTGCTATGTCCCGATACGGTCTCCCTGAGTTGACTGTAGAGTGTTCACCAGGTCCTGGCGTATGGATACGGTCTCCTAGCGTATCGATACGGCATGTTATAAAAGTTAAAATGGGCTGTTAAATTGCATGTTTTGTATGTCTGGTATTCGTGTGTCCTTCCCGCTGCGATTCCCGACACATAGGATGAATTAAAGCATTTAGACAAGATCTCTCCATCTAAGACGTATCCCGTCGTCATTCTCCTAATTGTCATTTTATCATTCTCATTAGCTTCTTTGGGGTATGTTTGGTACCTCATGTACTGTAGGATGTCCTGATACCACGGGTTGCCATCTGTCATTTCTTCTATGTTGTAACAGTGAGCTGGTACTTCAAAAAATTGCATCTTAGTTGGTCTCATATCTGCACCTGAGCTTGCCTTGAACGTAGCAGCCAAGGTCGCTAGGGCGTCTGCCATCTGATTATCCTCTCTCGGTGGTGAGTAAAACTAATCTTTTCAAAATTCCTGATTAGTCTCTGGATCGAGTCATAATATTTGATCAACTTTAGGTCCCTAGTCTACCATTCATCTCTAAGCTGATATATTACCAAGGAAGAATCCCCAAAAACCTAAAGTCTCTTGATCTTTCTTTCAACGGCCGCACATAACCCCATAATACATGCCTCATGCTCAGCCATATTGTTGGTGCAGAAAAAATCCACTCTACTGGTAAAAGGGAAATGAACCTCCTCCGGAGAGACTAGCACTGCGCCAATTCCATGGCCTAGAGTGTTGGATGCCCCATCAAAGTATAGCTTCCATGATCCTTCTTTGAAGGTATCCTTCTCCCCCATAGTTATACACATTAAGTCTTCATCCGGGAAGTTGAAGTCCAATGATTCATAATCATCTGAAGCTCGGCTTGCTAAGAAGTCCACTATAGCGCTCCCCTTCACTACTTTCTACCTGACATACAAGATGTCAAATTCTGACAACAACACTTTGCCATCGGACCAGTTTTCCGGTGAGTGTTGGCGTCTCCATCAGGAATTTTAAAGGATCCAACCTGGATATTAGCCACGTGGTGTGGTACAGCATGTACTGTCTAAGCCTTTTGGTTGCCCATACTAGGGCACAACAAAATTTCTGGATCTGCGGGTATCGAGTTTCGCACTCGATAAATTTCTTAATCAAGTAATAGACCGCTCTTTATTTCTTTCCGGTGTCGTCATGTTGCCCCAGAACACATCCAATGGATTTTCAAAGACTGTCAAGTATAGAATCAATGGCCTATCCGGTACCGGGGGTACTAAGACTAGAGCATTAGTCAAATACCTCTTGATTCTATCTAGGGCCTCTTGACACTCTTCATCCCAAACCCGGGGTTGTTCTTCTAAAGTAGCCTGAAAATATGGTCGCATTTGTCGTCAACTGGGAAATGAAACGGGATATGTAATTTAGCCTCCCTAAGAATCCGCGAACTTCTTTTTGGGTTTGAGGCAGTGGAAGATTCTGGATAGCTTGTACTTTATCAGGATCGATCTCAATCCCTATTTTGCTAACCACAAAGCCTAGAAGTTTACCGGATGTAACGGCAAAAGTGCACTTTGATGGATTGAGCTTCAACTGATATTTCTTCAACCGTTGGAATAGCTTCCTCAAGTTTTGAATGTGTTCCTCCTCATTCTGGGACTTGGCTATCATGTCGTCCACGTAAACCTAAATCTCCTTGTGCATCATGTCATGGAAAAGTGACACCATGGCTCTTTGATAAGTTGCCCCGGCCTTTTTCAGACCAAAGGGCATCACTTTATAACAAAATGTTCCCCACATTGTCACGAACGTTGTCTTGGTCATGTCATCAAGATCCATATTTATTTGGTTATACCCCGAAAAGTCATCCATGAAGGAAAACCATAAGTGTCCGACAGTGTTGTCGACTAGGGTATCAATATGGGGTAGAGGAAAATTATCTTTGGGGATTGCCTTATTAAGGTCTCTATAGTCCAGACACATGCGAACGTTTCCGTCTTTTTTCAAGACAGTGACTATGTTGGCTACCCACTCTGAATATTCAACAACTTTTAGGAACCCAGCCTGATACTGCATCCTAACTTCATCCCAGACTTTCAACAAAGTGTCTGTTCTCATTCTCCTCAATTTCTGTTGGACCGGCTTACATTCTGGCCTGATTGGTAGCTTATGCATCACAATACTTGTGTCTAGACCTGGCATATCCAGGTAGGTCCATGCGAAAATGTCCCTGAACTCTAACAATAGGCTTACTAACTCACCCATGGTCTCGGATGAAAGGGTTGTGCCAATCTTGAGCTCTCTTCGGTCCTCATCGTTTCCCAAGTTAAGGATATCAATATCCTCTTGGTGGGGTACTATCTGTCTATCCTCACTTTCCAATAATCTGAAAAATTCTTCTGGGACTTCATATTCTTCCCCATCACCCTCTTCTTCACCAATCTCGGCTAGATACAATGGTTGCTCAAAATCCACCTCGGGATTAGATTCAGAATCATTCACAAAGTTAATAATAGGAGTCTTGCAACATTTATGATATGAACGTATATTGGGAAGACGAACGTATATATTATTGCAAAGTTGATGGAATGATAAATAATAAACGAATAATGAATGTAATAAATATGATGCTTGCAATTTTGGAAAGCGTCTTTTTATTGAATTAAAAATGAGTAGATTAATATAGGAGCCCTTTACAAAGGATCCCTATTGCTCGCGGGCAAAAGCAAATATGGTGGGTTCTGAGCATTACTCTGATTCAGACCTAAAAACTATAGGCAAATCCAGACTAGTCCAATTGCTAAGCATTTCTCCTAGAAGACAAGGGTGGATTCCTGCCAAAAAGCTAAAGTTTTCCTCATTCTTGGATATCACGTTAACATCCATCCCTTCAGGTGCTTCGATGATCTTTTCCTACTCATAAAGCCTAGCGTTCTCCATATTAGCCTCATGCACCATCTGTTCGGAGTTGATTACTCCACCCGACACAAAGATGTTTCTCATGTCTATATAAACAATGGGTTCCCATATCATGTCTTCACCCTGAGTCTAGTTCTCCTTCATTCGACCTTCTTCTTCCATTCCAACTTCCTTTGCTGAAGAGTGGGCTTATGGCCAAGCCCGAACCGGTCTTGCTTGTTGATGACATTCTTGACACGCAGACACCCTTGTAAATTCCTACCAAGTCCTCTTCCTTTCTTGGCTCCTTGCCCCAAGTTCTACCAAACTTGCATCTTAGCACGATTTGATAACTTCGGGCACGGGATTTTACTTCCTTTCGCCACGTATGTAGCATTCACAAATTCAAGAGCCCTAAAGGAACACTCGATTGCCTCCTCATCGGCTTGGACATAAGCAGCATCCGTAGTCACAAACACTATGATGTCTTGCACGGAGGCCACACTTACTAATCTTCCCTCAATAACAAACTTCAACTTCTGGTGTAGCGATGAAGGTACGACCCCCGCTGAATGGATCCATGGCCTTCCTAATAGGCAATTATAAGTTGGCCTGATATCCATTACTACAAAGTCAACCATATACTCAGTAGGCCCAATTAGCAATGGTACTTCGATCTTTCCAAAGACGTCTCTTTGAGTCCCATCAAATGCTCTAACTGAGTTCTGACACGGCTTCATATGTGAACTGTCTATAGGAAACCTTTGCAAAGTCGTCATTGACATCACATTCAAAGCTGACCCATTGTCAACGAGCACTTCTGGCAAGACATATCCTTTGCAGTGGGTAGTTATGTTCAAGGCTTTGGTCGACCCCATGCCCCGTCTGGAATCTCAACATCGCTGAAGGTGATAAAATTATCGGCAGCAATATGACCCACTATTCGGTCTAACTTGTTAACCGAGATGTCGTCTGGGACGAACGTCTGATTCAACACCTTTAACAGGGCATCACGATGTTTCTCAGAATTCAACAACAACTCTAGTACCAAAATCTGAGCTTGCTGCTTTCAGAGCTGGTCAACTATGTTGTACTTACTGTGCTTTAAGAACCTTAAGAACTCTTGTGCTCGGGCCACCGTTACCGGCTCATTAATCTTCGGAGGGGGTTCTTCCCCAAACAACTTTTCAGCTTCCGGTTCGGCCGGTTTCTCTTTACCCTTCGGCTCTACCTCTTTTGGAGTGTAACCCCCTTAGCCCGGCCTAGACAGTTAACCCGAACTACGAAGATTACACGGGGAAAACTAAAGTCAACCCGAAAGTCAACCTTGATTAACGACCCTTTTTTCTTTTTAATCTTGTCTAGATGCACATTAACCCTAAGCGTACTCTTGAGAAACACATACTTGAAAAGCACAGCGATCGAATTACAATAAGGGACTCAATTGCACCAATCACAAATATTAGGGACCAAATTGTAAATTCTGGAAAGTTGGAGGACTTAACTGATTTTAAGGTTACCAATACTTAATTAGTCATATTACATGCTTCCTTGTCAAATTTCACCTTAATCGGACATCTCAAACTCAAGAAATTGCAAAAACAATATTCAGGACTAAAACGTAAAGCTTGCAAACCTTAAAACCATTCAAATCAGTGCCCAAACGGTCGTTGTTTTGAAACGGGGTTGACCGTTTCGAAACTCGGCTTCGTTCCGAGACCTGTATCGGAACAGGGCCTGCTAGTGGCCAAAATGTTTCGGAACGGCCTCTTTCTGTTTCGATACTCGAAGACCATTACAGGCCTCCGTTTCGAAACGTTAGTACCCGTTCCGATGCGAATTGCCCAGAAGTTGCATAATTTGCTGGTTTTACAAACATTAAACCACTCAAACACAACCTAATGACTTCCTAATCATGCCAACAAGTCATCATGCATATAAGGTACATGTTTGCAACATCAAAACACATTCATGGCATCAATCAAGGAAATCCACAAGTCTATAGGCATGCATCCTAGTATCCAAAGTCAAACAACCATCAAGCACCAAAACAAGCATCAAAATGGTCATTTACAAATCCAAATCATTTAAGGCATCATGCCACAACTAGGGAGTCCAAAACATCTCCCAAATCAACATCCTAGGTTCCCATTGCCAAGTATCAAAAACTAATAGTGTTGTGAAAACATCACCATACATGAGCTTAGCTTTCCCTTGGATTCTTAGCCTCCTTGTTGCCCTCAAATGCTCAATTATCTGCATTATTGGTTCAAGAGAGAGAGCGTAAGCACAATTGCTTAGTGAGGCATGCTCTAAAGAAACAACATAATAATGCATTTTATAAAACACTTTTCACAAAGCTTTCCATCACATAATCATCATTGTTCATGCAACCTTGCATACATATCAAGCATCTCATGCTTCAATAAAATCAACATGTCATATTGGCTTCCAAGTGATAATCCATAACCATTTACAACATAAAACACAATCGGATACGCGGATTACAAGCGTTGTCCCATACGCTTCATACACACTACCGAAAACACAAGGTGGAGTTTACCAGTACAATCACAACCCCTCAACACCCGTGATGGAGTTTAACGGTACAATCACAACCCCTCAACATCACTCATCGGTAGTTGTATAACATCACTAACGAGAACACGGGACACTCAACACAAGATCTACACATGGACTTTTAACCACCATTGTGATCTTAACCATCTCGTTAGTGTACTTGGATGGAGTTTACGGTACAATTACAACCCCTCAACATCCAAGGCGACTTTATTCACGGTGCACCCAATCCTATAGCCGGCTAACTATATCCGATTCAAGTACTTTAAAACCAACACATCACTTGCCAATATACAACATTTATCAACAACAATTCACTGTTTTAAAGCATTTAATCAAAGCCATTAAACCACATGCATCACTATGCATCAAATCCACATTTTCAACATATCAAACCAAGGATCTCTTACCTTGAGCATCCTTCAACATATGGCTTTCAAAACCAGCATTAACCATGCTAAAACATGCTTTCAAAACAGAATTTAAACATGCAATTTATCAACAAATGCATCAAACCACTCCATGGCTCATTCAAGAGAGTTTTTCCCGAAAACTTACTCTTGAGCTTAGTTAAGTTGCTTAGACTTAAACTAAGCTCCCACACCTTCAGCCATCAATCACACCTAAACTTGCTGCCCCAACCAAATCTATCATTTTGGCTACCAAACACAACTGAAATCACCTCCAAACACTTCCAAAACATAACACAGCCAAGATCCATCACTCCTAACCATTTCTAAACATCAATTAACATCCAAAATGAACCTAAACTCGTCCTTATACCTCCAGCTATAACAAAACACCAAGATCACCCCCAAAAACCACCATTTTCATACACAAAAACTTAGGAAAATCAACATATTCGGGATTGCATTGATTAAACCTCAATTACACATCAATAAACATCCAAAATACATTTTATAATCGTCTCAAAACAGAGCCCAAACAATCACCACGAATATCTTCAAGATTTCTTCCAAATCTTGAGTTTTAAGCCAAAATCAAGTTCATATCATTAAAACCTTTTATAAAACTTAATTTAAGGATTGAGAACTTGGGAATTTCAGTAAATAACTGAGTATTTAGAGGAGAATAACAACCTTACCTCTAAATGTAGATTTCTCCTTGTTTAGAGCCAAATTCCTTGAAAATTCAATAAGCAAAACAATAGGATTTGATGTAGAAAGGATTAGGAATCAATTGATGATTGAAACCTCATCAATTGGTGTGAAAATCAATAGAATTGTTGTTGTAGAAATGTGTTTGGATGAGGGAATTTTGAGAGAAAAAGAGATGAGAAAGTTTAAGGAAAGTTAGTTATGAAAATCTAAAATATGGTTTTCCACTTTTCATTTAATTAATTAACATTAATTAAATCATTAAAATCTAAGAAAAATCTGGAGAAATCCTTCTTGGGTAAATTAGCTCCTTAAAGATTCAAAGTTTCAATCCTTATAAAACAGTCACCACTGAACTTTTCAAAAATCGCATTTTAGTCACTATTTCAAAATGTCGCACTTCCAAACCTTATTTTGTAAAATTGATTCCACCACTCTCTTATATATATTAAAATAGGATTTTTAGATATTTTTCCATATTTTTATAGCATCTTGAACCAGGCTTTCCCCAAAACCACCTTTTATATTCGAACCGAAAATCAGACCGGTCTGGTTCAGACCCTAAACTTCTAAGCCCAAAATTGGGGTGTTACATGGAGTATTTGAGGAATAACACCTCCCACTTCTTGTGAAGTTTCCCACTTCATTTACTGCCTCGGTTTTTGATTCCATCGGACCTTCTTCCTTCTCGGGCTCTTTCTCATTAGGCAACTTGTTTTCTTTTACCGGATCCGCACTTTCTAGTATCGAGACATGAGAGGCATAGTTCCATGAAACTTTCTGTTCATCTTTGAAAGGGAAGGACGTCGGGAGAGATACTCTAAGCTTCGGAGTCAGTTTTGAACTTTCTCCCTCGAATAGGCTACCTTCCTTTGTCTTACGAGGCAAAACAAACGACCAGTCCAAACAATACTTAACTTTAGGGCCATCGGATGCGCACACGTCTAAATCCTTATTTTCTTCATCTTTCTCAATAAACTTGATTTCCTTATTATCCATCATCTCTCGAATTACTTGCTTAAACTCCTCACAATACTGAATGTTATGACGTTCTTGTTGATGGTACTCGCAATACGGTATGCAACCTTCTAATACGATTTCCATGTCCCGGTCAACTAGGCATACCATACACAATTGTTGAAACACCCACCTTAAGGGAGACTTGACCTCATACACACTCGCTTTAGCTTTTCTGGTGTATTCTTTCTCGATTGCGTTCACATTTTGACCCGCGTGACTTGGTAGCGGGTTAGTAGTAGTATTTGGCTCGTCTAATTGCAACACCCCGGTCATAATCAAATTCTGCACAAACTTCTTAAATGCTATGCAGTTCTCAATCGAGTGGCCTAGAACACCACCATGATACTCACAATTGGCCTTCTCATCATACCAAGCCGGGAATGGTGGCTTGAATGAAGTGACATAGTAGGGTCGAACTAAGTCCGCCTCATGTAAGTAAGAGTACAGATCGGTATATGATACTGGGATAGGGGTGAAATTCATCTTCTCATTTTCTCTCTTCGGAGCCCTAGTCTCCTTTTTGTTTGAGCTTTGTCCTCCCTCGGACGTGACTTGCGGTGCTAAAAGAGTGAAGCTCTTCGGGGCCATATAGGTGTTCAGAACGTTCACCTCATTTTCCTTCCTCTTGTAATTCTTTCGGGTACTTTCCCCACTGTCAATCCTCTAACTTTTAATAGTCACCTCAATGGATTCTCCTGCTTTTACCATATCCGTGAAGTTATGAGTGGTATTGTTTATCAAACGATCAAATAATGCTCCCTTCAATGTATTGATGAACATCAGGGTGATCTCGTGTTCCGAAATCTAGGGTTGAATTTGAGCGGCTACGTTTCGCCACCTCTGGGCATACTAGCGCAGACTTTCATTTGCCATATGTTCCATCCCTTCTAACATAATTCGGTTGGGAGTCATATCGGTCACATGCTTGTAATGTTCTATGAAGGCTCTCGAAAGGTCCTTCCATGACTTGACATTTGCTCGGCTGAGCATGGTGTACCACCGAGTTGCAAAACCAGTCAAACTGTCTTGAAAATAGTGGATAAGCAGCTTCTCATCTTTAACAAAGGCGGCCATTTTTCGGCAGTACATAGTGATATGAGCTGATGAGCAGGTAGTACCATCGTATTTTTCAAAGTCGGGCACCCTTAACTTGAGTGGGAGCACCAAGTCCGCTACCAAACTCAGGTCACTTGCGTTGTTGCCTTGCTCATCCACCTCTTGTATGGTTTTGAGCTTTTCTTCAAAGGATCAGAATTTCTCTTCATACTTCTTCTCTATTTCAACTCTGATCCTTTCCATCTCATCCATCATGCTTAAGTCCGGCACCTCATTTTCTTGATCAGCCCCTAAATCAATGGGCTGACTTCCTAAAATTCCCTAGGGACGGCTAGCAGATACCCCTGTGGTAGGACCGGCGGGAACCCCCGTGAGATTAATAAAGACTTTCTTTCCTTGCTCTAGCATTTCTGGGTTAACCTTTGTGTGAGACATAACACCCTCATGTTCTTCCATATTTGAACTGTCCATAGAAATTCCTTCTTTGCCCTTCATCGTGGTCAACAAACTGGTCATCTGAGCGATTATGGACACTTGCGATTGAGCGATCTAGTCACTGATGTTCTTGTTGACCCCGTCCAAACGGTTTTCAAGGTCCTTCTAACCCTGCTCCACCTTAGCTAGACTTTCTTCCATAACTCGAGACTGGGACCGTGTACCGTACGAATGAGGAATGGTTGAAAATTTAAAGAACCAAAATGCAATTCTTATCTGAAAATGAAAGGTCTTTTAATTAAATTCAAATTATTTAAACAAGATGTACAAATAAATGCATAATGCATGAATGCAAAGAGCAACACTGGATTCGGCAAATATCATCCTTAAACGGCTTGTATTAATTGGAACATTGTTCCGTTACAATGATTTGAAGAAAACTGATTACATATACGGTCCTACACTAGCAACTACTGAGAATCTCCCTAGAAATCCCAATGCTCCTTCTTCTTCCTTCGAGTTCATTTCCTTCACATATATTGGTCTTACTTGGCGCCTAAATCAATGATTTCCCTTAATATCCAAACAATTGTTTCCCCCGCTTTGTTCGAGTCATCCACGCAACCATCAAGTTCGGCACCATCCTCGGTCAGAAACTGCACCTTAGCGGCAACCTCGTGCATTCGAGCATTCCATTGTGCCAACTCTTGTTCATGTCTCCAAATGGTATAGGCGGCGAAATGCAACTGCTCTAGAGTGGGCATTGGGCGCACTTGGATTGCCCCCCTAAGGCCCTCGATGCGGTCCTTAAGCTGTTGGACCTCGGTTTCCAATTCATCGACGCGACCTTTCAAGGCTTGGTTTTCTAATTCGCTGACCCTGAGCTTGCTGGTGGATCCTTTGTGCTTGAAGAGGGACCTCTCTAAATTCTTCACCTGATCTTTTAAAGTTCCATTTTGACTTAGTTCTCTTTCAAGCTGTTTAGAAAACTCGGTCCGCAAGTTCTTCATTTCTTGTGTCAAGGCAAGCACTCGGTCCTTGAACTCATGATACCCTCTCTTATAATTCTCGGCCCTCGCTCTTTCCTCCTTGAGACGGAGCTCTAACCCCTGACTTGATCCACCTTCGACGACTCTCTTACCTTTGTTCAATCTTTGCAACTTCTGAATTTCTTCTTTCTCCAACCTGAGCTTGAGTTCTAATTCATCTTTTTTTCCTTTGCAACCCTTTGATGTCTCCTTCATACCGCACCTTCTCTAATTCAAATTCGAACCTCTCCTCCTTAGCCCTTTTCCTCAAGTTGTTTATACCTCCTTTGCTCTTCTTCAAGTTGCTTTCTCATTAGATCTGCCTTGTTGGGAAGCGAAGTCAATCTTTCTCCAATGGTTCTCCTCTTGTTCGGGTTTAGCTGAGGGACGTTATCGTCAACACGGTAAAACTTCCACACCTCAAACTCCGGGGTAACCGTGTAGGGAGCGTTCAAGATCCTAACTCGTCTTGCGTTGTTCCATGCCGAATAAGCGCTATACGCCTTCCCCTTGTAACCTTTTTCCCTTTGATAGTCTATGTTGAATTCCCTCAAACCATTTGTAGCTGGCACGAACTGTTTTGATCCATACTGTCTGAAAACCAATAGAGGTGCGTAGGTCGTATTGCCCCCAAAGACCTAATAACGGTACCGACGAATACATCCCACACCTATAGAGGATGTTTCTTGCTGACTACCACGGGACCCTCCAAACTATGTTATTGTTACTCAAATTTCGGAGGACATCGAGCCAAACTGCTTCGATCGTTTTATGGGCCAATCATCTTTTCTAAAAAAAATCCTCCAAAGCGGAGAACTTACCATCATAAACTGGTCTCGAGAAGCTAACATCCGCCCAAAGGTGGCTATAGAACCAAACTGTCAAAAGTTGAGGGCACCCTAAAAAACGACCTCCTCCGTGTTTTCTACAAAACCTCAATGACTGGAAGGTCTCTGACAAGATCACCGGAACCGGATTACCTCCTTTGGCTAAACGATCAAACAAATCCAAAACCGCAGGGTGAATGAGGCCTAACACCTTAAGGAAAAGCACCAACTCGTAAATCAAAAGTGCGAAGAGATTACGCTAAACCCTTCCCGTTGGATGCACTGATGCTAAGGCCAGAATCCCATCTACCTTAAGGTATTCCTTGTTATTCCAAGTTGTTACTTGACGATCAACCTATGATATCAAAGTATCCGAAAGTTTCTGAAGCTTCACTCGAAAAGGTTTGTTCTTGCTTGTTTTAGAGTAGACGTGATTCTCCTTAATCTTATTATAATTCACAAGGTCCTGATATTCTTTGATGGTCGGGGTTAAATCAAAGTCACCAATCGTGAAACAACTATAGGTCGAGTTCCAAAAACCCGCTAAAACCTGAAGTAGTGATTGATCGACTGGAACATATAACGGATATGCTATGTCACCATATTCACTCTTGAAAGCACTCCTTGCCTCGAAGTCCCAACCATTCCAAACATGTTTCAAGTCGACCACGTCATTAAACTTCGTGTTCATGAAGGTCTCGTTTGCCATTTCTGAACTGAACCCGGCTGAAATGCTATCTCCCTCGTGTTGTTGCTCCCCTTCAAACCATACTTGAACATCTGAATTCTTCTCATCATTACTCCTGACTATGTCCCTCATTGATCTTGCCTTTAATTTTAGACTATTTCCAAACCAATGTGCTATTTATGTCATGATGAAATATGCAAAATAAAAGAAGGGGCAAGAAAAGAAAAGGCGTTAGTTACACGGTAAACATAAATTAGAAGGCAAGAAGGAAGATACAAGCATGAACGAAAAGGAAGCAAACAAACAAGCAATTAACAAGAAGAACCTAGTCACTCTAAACTCTATGGTTATCTGCATGGCTCTAATGTAGTGGGCTTCTTATATTCTCACACATGAGTTTTGTAACCCCCGTAGCCCGGTCTAGACGGTTGACCCGAACTACGAAGATTACACGGGGAAAACCAAAGTCAACCCGAAAGTCAACCTTGATTAACGACCCTTTTTTTTTCTTTTTAAACTTATCTAGATGCACATTAACCTTAAGTGTGACCATACAGACAACGTATCAAAAGATCACAAACATCAGAGATCAAACAGGGACCCAATTGAACAAAATTGCAACTTTAGGGACCAAATGGCAAATTCTGATAAATTAAGGGATTTATCCCAAATTAAAGTTACCATCTTGAAATTAGTCAGGTTTCATGCTTCTCTGTGAAATTTCAGCTTAAAAGGACATCCACAGCTCATGCGATTGATCATACAAAATTCAGGACCAAAACGTAAACGATTCAAAACATATAACTACCTTATCAGCCCCCTAACGGTCGACCGTTCCGAAACAGGCTAGCCCTGTTCCGAAACACGGGCCGTTCCGAAACGGGTTCCGGAACATGGCCTCGGCAGAGGCTAAACCGTTTCGAAACGGTGCATACCGTTTCGGACGCTTGGGTTCATGCAAGGCACCCGTTCCGAAACGGTACACCCCTGTTCCGAAACGCCTGCACAAAAACCAGCAAACAAGCATACTAGATCATGCAATTGGACACTCAAACATGCTCCAATCATCACCAAACTTTACCAGCATGCAATTAAACATATTTAACACATATAAGCATCATCAAATCAGCAAGATAACATCTCATGCAAAAAGCCCCAAATTTAAGGTCATGCTTCCTACACAAGCTATCCACTCAAGCTTCAACTTGCAAAACAAGTATATAAGGTTCAATCCAAAAATCAGCAACATCAACCACATTCAACATACTTAGGGAGTCGTAAACACCTCCCAAAACCAATACATTGGTCCCCCATTGCCAAAAACATACAAAAGCTAAAACACTTATAAAACCTTCATACATTGAGCTTTACTTGTACTTGTTTGCTTGCCTCCTCTTGCTGCCCTCAATGCGCTCTAAAGCTCTGCATTATTGAATCAAGAAAACGAGAGAGCGTAAGCCAAAGCTTAGTGAGGAGTGCTCTTTAAAAACCATTCAATAATGCATTAAAATTCATTTGTAAATCATGCTTGAAAACAACCTTTGCACATGCTCAAAGCATACTTTAAATCAAGCAATAACATGCTTCCACATTTCATTTAAACTAGCATCTCATGCTTCAACATAAACATTAAATCATGCATCTCATGCATCTCATGTACAATACATGTCATATTGGCTCAAGTGATACATTTCATTTAGAAATCAAGTTCATCAACTTTTCCCAAGGACTTTTAAACACCTTGGACCCCAAGGACTTTTAAACACCTTGGCCATGGACTTTTAAACACCATGAATGGACCACACAAGGACTTTTAACCACCTTTGTGTCCGTAGCTTGAAATACCCCAAGGAATTTTAAACACCTTGGCCCCAAGGACTTTTAAACACCTTGGCCCCATGGACTTTTAACCACCATGGAAAGGAGCACCTAAGGACTTTTAACCACCTTAGTGTCCGCAACAAGATTCATCCAAGGACTTTTAACCACCTTGATGATCTTAGATAACAAGGCTCACTCAAGGACTTTTAACCACCTTAGTGACCTTCACTTTTACAAACCATCACTTGCCAATACACACTTTATACATCATGTAATCCACTGTTTTAAAAGCATTTAAACCAAGCCATTTCATCATGCATTTCAAAGCATTAAATCATCATTTAACAATGCATAAAAACAAGGCACTCTTACCTAGAGACACCTTCAACACATGGCTTAAATCATCAGCATAAATCATGCTAAAACATCAGCAATTAACATGCTCAAACATGCTTTCCAAAACAGTAGCAAATCATGCAAAATCATCATTTCACATTTCATCAAAACATGGCCACCACTTAAAGAGAGTAATCCGAAAACTTACACTTGAGCTTAGCAAAGTTGTTTAGACTTAAACTAAGCTCCCAAAACCTTCAACCTTTGGTTTAAAAGCTGAAAATCCATTTTCACTCACCGATTACCAAACAAGCCTAGCCAACAAGCTTTCCAAGCTTCCGAAACCTTCCAAAAACACCTCCAAAACTCAAGGATCAACCTCCCCTGTTTCAAGCACATAAAAACAGAACATTAATGCATCCTTATGCATTAAAACACCAGCAACCACAACACAACTCGCTGCTCACCACAAATCTAACAATTTGGCTACCAAACACAACCGAAATCATCTCCAAACACTTCCAAAACTTAACCCAGCCAAGATCCATCACTTCTAACCATTTTTATACATCAACTAACATGCAAAAAGATCACAACCACGTCCTTATACCTCCAGGTATAACAGATCACCAAAAACACTCCAAAAACAACCAAAAACTCAAGCCAAACTTAGGAAATTCAACCTATCCGGGATTGCATTGATTAAACCTCAACTTCTAATCATTTTAGCATTCATTTAACATCATTTTAACACCTCAAAACCCTGTTTAAACAGATCACACGAAATTTTCACCAAAATCACCAAATCTTGCATTTTAGCCAAAAAATCAAGATCTCAATTGAAAAGCCTTTAATAAAACATGAATCAAGGATTGAGAACTTAGGAATTTCAGTAAAGAACTGATAGTTTAGAGGAGAAGGACGTTCTTACCTCCAAACTTGAATTTCTCCCTTTTAGAGCCAAAATGCTTGATGAATCAACTTGTAAATTGTGAGGTTTTGATGATGAGATGATTAGAAATCAAATGAGAGTTGAAATGAGAGATTAAGAAGTCAAAATCAGAGAAAGAAATCTGAGGAAATCTTGTTTGGGTAGAGAGAAAATGAGAGAAAAGAGAATTTGAGAGAAAATAGAAAAATTAGTTAAGAATTGGTTAAAAATGATTTCCCTCCCTTTTCTTAATCTTTAAAATCAGATTTTAGGCTTAAAATATCTTAGAAAAAAAATCTGGAGAAATCCTTTTTGGAATAATAGCTCCTTAAAGATTCAAAGTTTCAATCCTTTATAAAACTGTCCCGCAACTTTCAAAAATTACATTTTGGTCACTAGCCAAAATGTCAACCTTCCGAACCTCATTTTCCAAAATTGATTTCACAGTTCACTTTTATATATTAAAAGATGATTTTAGAATATTTTTCCATATTTTTAATGCAATCCGAACTAGGTTTTCCTAAATTCACTCTTATATATTCGATCAGCACTTTGACTAAACCGGTCAACACCAAAACTTCTGAGCCCAAAACCGGGGCGTTACAACTCTCCCCCCCTTAAGAAATTTCGTCCTCGAAATTTACCTGAAGGAAAGAGATAAGGAAACTGCTTCAGCATATCCTCCTTTCGCTCCCACGTGGCTTCCTCAACACCGCGATGCTTCCACAGCACCTTCACCAACTCAATGGTCTTGCCACGAAGAACCTTGCTATCTGAATCCAGAATCTTCACCGGTTCCTCATCATAGGTCAAATCCGGATTCAATTCCACCTCTTCCACAGGCAACACATGCGAAGGATCAGATCGATACCTCCGGAGCATAGAAACATGGAACACATCATGAATCTTCTCCAGCTCCTGGGGTAACCTCAACCGATACGCAACAGGACCAACACGCTCAACAACCTCATACGGTCCAATGTATCTAGGGCTCAGCTTACCCTTCCGCCCAAACCTCATCACCTTCTTCCAAGGCGAAACCTTCAAGAACACGCGATCACCCACCGCAAACTCTATCTCCTTACGCTTCAAATCCGCGTAAGACTTCTGCCGATCAGAAGCAGCCTTCAACCTCTCACAAATGAGCTTCACTTTCTCGGTGGTACCTTTCAACAAAGCAGGCATCGAAACCAACTTTTGACCAGTTTCAGCCCAACACAGAGGAGTCCTACACCTCCTCCCATACAGAGCCTCATAAGGTGCCATCTGTATACTTGCCTGAAAACTGTTGTTGTAAGCGAACTCAACCAAAGGCAGATGCTTCTCCCAAGAACCTTGGAACTCTATCACGCAACATCTCAACATATCCTCCAAGATCTGAATAACTCGCTCAGACTGGCCATCCGACTGGGGATGATAGGATGTACTAAAATGTAACCTTGTACCCAGAGCTTGATGCAAACACTGCCAAAAACGCGACGTGAACCTCGGATCCCTATCCGACACGATCGACTTAGGCACACCATGCAACCTCACAACCTCAGCAACGTACAGCTCTGCCAGCTTATCCAAGGAAAACGTAGTATGCACAGGCAAGAAATGTGCACACTTCGTCAGGCGATCCACAATCACCCAAACAGAATTCTTCTTCGACGGAGACAAAGGCAAACCAGATACAAAATCCATGGTAACCCTCTCCCACTTCCATTCAGGGATTTTCAACGGTTGCAACAAACCAGAAGGAACCTGATGTTCAGCCTTAACTCGCTGACACACCAAACACTTGCTCACGAACTCTGCCACATCCTTTTTCAAGCCCACCCAATAGTACTCATCACGAAGATCGCGATACATCTTTGTACTACCAGGATGCATAGCAAAAGGACTACTATGACCTTCAGCTAGAATAGCATGCCTCAACTCAGCATCTGCAGGCACTACTATCCGATTACCAAAACACAACACCCCATCCTCATTAAAACAGAAATCCGAAGGTCTACCCTCCGCAATATCCTGAACATGAGACACCAAGGAATCATCCAACAACTGCTTATCCTTGATCAACTGAACCAACGAAGGTTTCACCTGCAACTCAGCAACAAGACCACCATCCTGCGATATACTCAAGCTAGCAAACATAGCTCTCAGCTCAACAGCTACCTTCCTACTCAAGGCATCCGCAACAACATTGGCCTTTCCAGGATGATACTCTATCGTCAGATCATAATCCTTGAGCAACTCCAACCAACGTCGCTGCCTGAGATTCAACTCCTTCTGAGACATCAGATACCTCAAACTCTTGTGATCCGTGTACACAGTACACTTCTCACCATACAGATAATGCCTCCAGATCTTCAGAGCAAAAACCACTGCAGCCAACTCAATATCATGCGTAGGATAATTGCGCTCATGCACCTTCAACTGCCGCGACGCATAAGCCACAACCTTACCTCTTGCATCAGCACACACCCCAAACCAACATAGGATGCATCACTGTAGACTACAAACTCTTTCCCTGATTCAGGCTGAATCAAGATAGGAGCTTGTGTCAAAGCCAACTTCAGCTTCTCAAAAGCTTGCTGTCTCGCTTCTGTCCACTCATACCTAACATCTTTCTGCAGCAACTTCGTCAAAGGAGCAGCAATCTTGGAAAAACCATCCACAAACCTTCGGTAGTATCCTGCCAAACCAAGGAAACTACGAACCTCCTGAACAGACTTAGGAACTTTCCAGTTCATCACCGCTTCAATCTTCTGAGGATCAACACGAATCCCCTCAGCTGAGACCACATGACCAAGAAAAACAACCTCTCTAAGCCAAAACTCACACTTGCTCAACTTAGCATAAAGCTGATTCTCCAACAAAGCTTGCAACACAACCCTCAAATGCTCTTCGTGCTCTTCCTCAGTACGCGAGTACACAAGGATATCATCAATGAACACCACAACAAACTTGTCCAGGTATTCATGAAAAACACGATTCATCATGTCCATGAAAGCAGCAGGAGCATTTGTCAAACCAAACGGCATCACAAGGAACTCATAATGCCCGTACCTTGTCCTGAAAGCTGTCTTAGGCACATCCACATCCTTCACCTTCAATTGATAATACCCTGACCTCAAGTCAATCTTAGAGAACACAGCAGCTCCCCGAAATTGATCAAAGAGATCATCAATCCTCGGCAAAGGATACCGATTCTTGATAGTCAACTTGTTCAGCTGACGGTAATCAATGCACATCCTCATCGTGCCATCTTTCTTCTTCAAAAACAAGACAGGAGCACCCCAAGGCGAAACACTCGGCCGGATGAAACCACGATCAAGCAACTCTTGCAACTGCTCCTTCAGCTCCTTAGGTGCCATTCTATAGGGAGTAATGGACACAGGAGTGGTATTCTCATACAGCTCAATACCAAACTCCACCTCGCGATTAGGAGGTAAACCAGGCAACTCCTCAGGAAAAACATCAGGAAACTCCTTCACAACCCTGATATCCTGCACCCTCAGCTCCTTCGAACTAGGATTCATCACAAAAGCCAGAAAAGCTTCACAACCTTGCCTCAGCATCCTGCTCGCCTCCAAGGTAGAAACAACATTGGCAAGAAACTTCACATTCTCACCAACCACCACCACTTCATAATCATCCGCAAACCTAAGCGAAACCCGCTTATTCTCACAATCCACAACAGCACGATGCTCAGCAAGCCAATCCATACCAAGGATCACATCAAAACCATAAAAGGGCAACTCCATAAGATCAACAAGAAAGACATGCTCTTGAACAACCAAAGGACACCTTTTATAAAGCTTACGAGTCACAACAGTTTCACCAAAAGAACTAGTGACTCTAACACCAACATCCAAAGACTCAACAGGCAAACCAAGCAACTCAGCATGCTCACGAAGAATGTATGAATGCGTAGATCCAGAATCAATCAAAGAAAGCAATGACAAGGATTGCAAAGTAAAGGTACCTGCAATCACATCTGCATCATTCCTCCCTTCGCGCTGAGCATACACCCTCGCTTGGCCTCCACCCTCAGGTTGAATAGCCACAACATGAGCTACACCGCGCCCACCTTCCTCTCGCCTCTGAAAATTACCACGGCCGCGCCCACGACCTCTCTGCGATGCTGCAACAACAGGAGCACGCTCTTGACCACCAGCCATCCTCGGACAATCACGTCTCAGATGATCAGCAGAACCACAGTTCCAGCACTCATAACCAGCTGCTATCACAGGAGCTTGCACCTCCCTCCCAGCACGAGGACAGTCACGCTTCAAGTGACCACGGGAACCACAAATCCAACAAGCACTAGGGTCAGCTCTAGCATTGCCGCCCCTAGTAGGTGCACCTCCACCTCTCTTAGACGAGGACTGAAACCTCTGATCACGCCCTCTCTTGTTCCGTCCACCGGAACTATACTCAGCAGCTCTCTTTCCAGAACTAGCTCCAGCACCCTTAGCAGACAAACTCAGATTCATCTCAATGTCCTTGGACCGACTAACCAGCACATCGAAATCATTGTACTCAGCAGCTAACATATAGGTCTTAACCTCCGTCACCAAACCATAACGGAACCTTTCGCACCTTTCGCGCTCATCAGGTACCAACTCTGGTGCATACTGGCTAAGACGTACAAACTGTACCTCATACTCAGCCACACTCATGTTCCCTTGGGTCAGAGACATGAATTCACGCTTCTTTTCATCCAGATATCTAACTCCCAGATATCTCCTCTTGAACGCATGCTGAAAGAACGTCCAAGTAACATCAGCATCAGCCATCCCAGAGATTGTGGTCGTCCACCACGTATAAGCATCACCTTGCAGCAGTGACACCACACATCCCAGCTTCTGCACATCAGTGCAACTCATTTGTCCCAAGACACGCTTGGTACTCTCCAACCACGCTTCAGACCTCTCAGCTGACATACCCCTAAACTCAGTCCCACCAAGACTGCGCAAACGTTCCAAGGGTAGTCTAGCTCCAGCATCTCCCTGATGCCCAGCTCCTTGAGCTCCAGCTACTGCTGCTCGAAACGCACCCGCAATAGCTTGTACAAGCACAGACATGTCAGGTATCGCTTGCCCCTGACCAGCTTCAGGTCCTGCAGCTCCAGCACCAGCTGCCTCAGCTCCAGCTCTTTCCCTCTCCGCACCACCACCACCAGGTGGAGGAGGAGGTATCACAGCACTACCAGTGTGCTCATCATTCACATTCCCTTCCGGGGTCGTAGCTCTCACGCTACTCCTTAACTCTCTACGTGGTGCCATACTTTACCATGCATAACAATACAAAATAAAACAAGTCAGGACCAGCAAGGTAAGCAAATTCCAAGTATTCAAGCTCAATTTCTTTCAAAAACAACATCATCCCTTTAGCTTTTGTTTGGCAATGGGTACCCTCATCATGCATCATCACAACATGCATCACATACACATCATCATATCATATCACTAAACATGCTTTCACCCAACAAGCATACAAACCAAACCAAGCTTCAATCATGCATACACACATTCCCAATTACTGGAGAACTCAGCTCTGATACCACCAAATATAACCCCCGTAGCCCGGTCTAGACGGTTGACCCGAACTACGAAGATTACACGGGGAAAACCAAAGTCAACCCGAAAGTCAACCTTGATTAACGACCCTTTTTTTCTTTTTAAACTTATCTAGATGCACATTAACCTTAAGTGTGACCATACAGACAACGTATCAAAAGATCACAAACATCAGAGATCAAACAGGGACCCAATTGAACAAAATTGCAACTTTAGGGACCAAATGGCAAATTCTGATAAATTAAGGGATTTATCCCAAATTAAAGTTACCATCTTGAAATTAGTCAGGTTTCATGCTTCTCTGTGAAATTTCAGCTTAAAAGGACATCCACAGCTCATGCGATTGATCATACAAAATTCAGGACCAAAACGTAAACGATTCAAAACATATAACTACCTTATCAGCCCCCTAACGGTCGACCGTTCCGAAACAGGCTAGCCCTGTTCCGAAACACGGGCCGTTCCGAAACGGGTTCCGGAACATGGCCTCGGCAGAGGCTAAACCGTTTCGAAACGGTGCATACCGTTTCGGACGCCTGGGTTCATGCAAGGCACCCGTTCCGAAACGGTACACCCCTGTTCCGAAACGCCTGCACAAAAACCAGCAAACAAGCATACTAGATCATGCAATTGGACACTCAAACATACTCCAATCATCACCAAACTTTACCAGCATGCAATTAAACATATTTAACACATATAAGCATCATCAAATCAGCAAGATAACATCTCATGCAAAAAGCCCCAAATTTAAGGTCATGCTTCCTACACAAGCTATCCACTCAAGCTTCAACTTGCAAAACAAGTATATAAGGTTCAATCCAAAAATCAGCAACATCAACCACATTCAACATACTTAGGGAGTCGTAAACACCTCCCAAAACCAATACATTGGTCCCCCATTGCCAAAAACATACAAAAGCTAAAACACTTATAAAACCTTCATACATTGAGCTTTACTTGTACTTGTTTGCTTGCCTCCTCTTGCTGCCCTCAATGCGCTCTAAAGCTCTGCATTATTGAATCAAGAAAACGAGAGAGCGTAAGCCAAAGCTTAGTGAGGAGTGCTCTTTAAAAACCATTCAATAATGCATTAAAATTCATTTGTAAATCATGCTTGAAAACAACCTTTGCACATGCTCAAAGCATACTTTAAATCAAGCAATAACATGCTTCCACATTTCATTTAAACTAGCATCTCATGCTTCAACATAAACATTAAATCATGCATCTCATGCATCTCATGTACAATACATGTCATATTGGCTCAAGTGATACATTTCATTTAGAAATCAAGTTCATCAACTTTTCCCAAGGACTTTTAAACACCTTGGACCCCAAGGACTTTTAAACACCTTGGCCATGGACTTTTAAACACCATGAATGGACCACACAAGGACTTTTAACCACCTTTGTGTCCGTAGCTTGAAATACCCCAAGGAATTTTAAACACCTTGGCCCCAAGGACTTTTAAACACCTTGGCCCCAAGGACTTTTAAACACCTTGGCCCCATGGACTTTTAACCACCATGGAAAGGAGCACCTAAGGACTTTTAACCACCTTAGTGTCCGCAACAAGATTCATCCAAGGACTTTTAACCACCTTGATGATCTTAGATAACAAGGCTCACTCAAGGACTTTTAACCACCTTAGTGACCTTCACTTTTACAAACCATCACTTGCCAATACACACTTTATACATCATGTAATCCACTGTTTTAAAAGCATTTAAACCAAGCCATTTCATCATGCATTTCAAAGCATTAAATCATCATTTAACAATGCATAAAAACAAGGCACTCTTACCTAGAGACACCTTCAACACATGGCTTAAATCATCAGCATAAATCATGCTAAAACATCAGCAATTAACATGCTCAAACATGCTTTCCAAAACAGTAGCAAATCATGCAAAATCATCATTTCACATTTCATCAAAACATGGCCACCACTTAAAGAGAGTAATCCGAAAACTTACACTTGAGCTTAGCAAAGTTGTTTAGACTTAAACTAAGCTCCCAAAACCTTCAACCTTTGGTTTAAAAGCTGAAAATCCATTTTCACTCACCGATTACCAAACAAGCCTAGCCAACAAGCTTTCCAAGCTTCCGAAACCTTCCAAAAACACCTCCAAAACTCAAGGATCAACCTCCCCTGTTTCAAGCACATAAAAACAGAACATTAATGCATCCTTATGCATTAAAACACCAGCAACCACAACACAACTCGCTGCTCACCACAAATCTAACAATTTGGCTACCAAACACAACCGAAATCATCTCCAAACACTTCCAAAACTTAACCCAGCCAAGATCCATCACTTCTAACCATTTTTATACATCAACTAACATGCAAAAAGATCACAACCACGTCCTTATACCTCCAGGTATAACAGATCACCAAAAACACTCCAAAAACAACCAAAAACTCAAGCCAAACTTAGGAAATTCAACCTATCCGGGATTGCATTGATTAAACCTCAACTTCTAATCATTTTAGCATTCATTTAACATCATTTTAACACCTCAAAACCCTGTTTAAACAGATCACACGAAATTTTCACCAAAATCACCAAATCTTGCATTTTAGCCAAAAAATCAAGATCTCAATTGAAAAGCCTTTAATAAAACATGAATCAAGGATTGAGAACTTAGGAATTTCAGTAAAGAACTGATAGTTTAGAGGAGAAGGACGTTCTTACCTCCAAACTTGAATTTCTCCCTTTTAGAGCCAAAATGCTTGATGAATCAACTTGTAAATTGTGAGGTTTTGATGATGAGATGATTAGAAATCAAATGAGAGTTGAAATGAGAGATTAAGAAGTCAAAATCAGAGAAAGAAATCTGAGGAAATCTTGTTTGGGTAGAGAGAAAATGAGAGAAAAGAGAATTTGAGAGAAAATAGAAAAATTAGTTAAGAATTGGTTAAAAATGATTTCCCTCCCTTTTCTTAATCTTTAAAATCAGATTTTAGGCTTAAAATATCTTAGAAAAAAAATCTGGAGAAATCCTTTTTGGAATAATAGCTCCTTAAAGATTCAAAGTTTCAATCCTTTATAAAACTGTCCCGCAACTTTCAAAAATTACATTTTGGTCACTAGCCAAAATGTCAACCTTCCGAACCTCATTTTCCAAAATTGATTTCACAGTTCACTTTTATATATTAAAAGATGATTTTAGAATATTTTTCCATATTTTTAATGCAACCCGAACTAGGTTTTCCTAAATTCACTCTTATATATTCGATCAGCACTTTGACTAAACCGGTCAACACCAAAACTTCTGAGCCCAAAACCGGGGCGTTACAAGTTTGGTTCTAACAAGGATACCCGAACCTATCTCATCACCTACTAAGACAACGAGAACCCAAATTATGGCCCATTACAGGCTTGCGAATTGGTTTCGGTTCGAGGGAAAGCACGACCTTTTAGATTAATATTAAACTATTTTCCCTTTGTAATTAGGGTTTTACTAGCCTATAAATAGGCTCATTCACTTTCTACAACAAATCATTCAGAGATCAATTTAATTATTTCTTTCAAAGTTTTCTTGTGAGTTCTTTTTTTTTCAAGATTTTTATCTTGTTCTTGCTTTGGAGTGTGAGTGTCCAATTGCGCGGCAGCGATTATTTGGCGTTCTTCTCCATTGTCTAGGTTGCTAAGGGCATGATCCTTAGAAGGTTA
This sequence comes from Hibiscus tridactylites, assembly GCA_958450335.1. NCBI lineage: Eukaryota > Viridiplantae > Streptophyta > Magnoliopsida > Malvales > Malvaceae > Hibiscus > Hibiscus tridactylites. The sequence goes on along the minus strand of OY288267.1, from coordinate 95,700,912 downwards.
GGCGTTACCAAACTCAGATGCACGCTTATCTAAGACAGGATCTTAGAAGGGGTGTTGTCATATTCTATTTACTTTCATTGTTTTTATATATTTATTTTTATTTAAGTCTTTCTTTAATTTCGTACTTTTTTTATTGAGTCGTTAGGAAAAATAAATTAACTCTTACTTTCTTTTTTAGATCTATATTAAAGGGAATATTTGATCCAAGCTTCCACACTTCCCTATCAAACGGTTTCCTTCTAAGTCTAGAAAAGGGGACGAATTTAGTAGTGAATTGTTTGAAAATCCTTAATGGGAGCTAAGGTGGTGGATGTAGAGCTTGAACCCCTATAAATCTCTTGTTCTTCATTTTATTTTTCCAATTTGCTCCCTTCAACTTTTTAATTGCTAATTCACCCCTCTTAGTCATTTTTGGATTCGATTGATCATGTTAACAAGGTGCCATATTTTTAGGTCGAGTTCGGGTGGGCTAAAAATCTGACCCGACCCGTGCTCATCCCTATCCATGTTAGGTTGATACTTAAAAGTGTAACCATGGGAATCAAGAGTTTTCTTAGGTAATTTTCTTTTCTTCTTCTCTTCTTTCTTCTTATTCAGTTCAACTGATTATTTATTTTAATTTATTTTTTAAAATCATTTTAGATTTTTAAGGATATTAGGTCTTTGGCCATAGACAACTAGAAAACAACAATAACCAGACCAGTAGAAATCACAACTCATTCATCATCTCAGCCTTCTTGCCAGATTGTGATAAGTAATCTAAATTAATTCTCAATATTGGTACATTTTTATGTATCTCTGTTATTGATTTCTTTTCTGCCATTTCAAGCCATTGAACCCGAGGACTTGGAGCCTACCAAGGAAGATATGAACACATTCTTCACTAGCTTTGTTCTAAAATCCTAATTAATGGGGTTTTTAATGTTGGAAAAAAGGTTAATTCCAGAAATTATAAAAACCAACCCTCGAAGTGTTAGAAGTTTAACACTTCGAGGATCAATTTGTATATTATCTGGCATAAACAATAAGGACTGTGTTTAAAACACTGAATTATTTTTTATAAACAATTTGTCCAACCCGAATTTAAAAACTCTAATTTCTAGAACTCTATGTTTTAGGAAAGATTTGTTAGTCACAACGCCACCATTTAAGATTCCAGTAGAGAAACAAGGGGAAAGTATAAACCTAAGCGTTTAAATAAAAACTCGTGACCCTTATTCCTAAGCTTTAGTATATGGAAGAAAACTCTTGATTCTCATGGTTACACTTCTAAGTATTAGTCAAACATGGATAGAGATGGGCATGGGTTGGGTCAAATTTTTGGTCCACCCGATCTCGACCCAAAAATATGGAACCACCACTCGCACCTACTAAGTATCCCCTTATTGTCACAACACCACCATTTAAGAGGTTTAGAGTCCGGTAAAGACACAAGGAAAAAAGTGAAAGTTTACACATAATTCTACATGTGTAACAATAGGTACATACAAATTGAGCTATTACACGTGTGGAATTATGCGTTAACATGGATCAGACCAGTTATTATATTCTTTCTTTCCTCATCTATGTATCCCCTTATTGTTACAGCGCCATCATTTAAGAGATTTAGAATCTGGTAGGAAAACAAAGAAAAAAATGAAAATTTACACATAAATCCACATGTCTAAAAATATGTACATACATATTGAGTTATTACACAACTGATGAGTGAACTACCAAGTTCACATTTCTAGATCTGCCTCAGGTAGTGATAAGGAAAACGTTCCTCTAAATTTAAGCATTCAGTTTTTATCATATTTTAAAAAGGCAGCTATGTGTTGTTTGATTATCAATATCTTGTCATGTATCAGCTCAGCTCACTATCAACTCAACTGCAGGCAGCTAATTCCTGGAAGAGAGGCGGCACTTGACCAATAGGATGAAGCCCTTGGGTTCAAATCTTTGATATAGAGAGCCCAACCCATGTGAGTTTAAATAAAACCATAAGAATTTGACCAATTAAACCAGTATCTTTATATTGAAACAACCGATGGTCCTTTTGACCGATTTGCTTGGCAAAACGCGTTATCCAACATTTAGATTAAAACGCTTTCAACCGGCAATTTAATTAATTAAACCATCTCCGCCACACGCTTACCAGTTACTAACCAACACTTAATCCACTTCCATACCACTCCTTGAATATGAATAAAAAAATACAACAAAAGAATCGGCGTTCGTGTGCGTATGTCTGTCGCTACTTGAAATTGCACGACTCCCTAAAACGCGCAAAATGAAATTAAAAAAGAGAGAGAGAGAGAGAGAGAGATTCAATTTAGGTTGTCTGATATGAAAGAAGAAGGTATATAGTGATGATATGTTGAAAGTGGGGCACATGACTGCTTTGAACACCCCATGTTCCGGTCCTCGAAAACCGAGACGAAAATGATAGGGGCTTGCTTTGAATTCATCCTTTTAACTTCACCCACAAGGCCACAATTTGCTTTGAATTCATCGCCTCCTGATATTATAGATTTTTTATGGACCCTATGTTATCTTAAAAACTTTTGACATTCTCAGAAAGGCATGTTCTCATGTAAATCCTTGCCTGTTCATTGTACATTGCCCTCCCCTGCATTGGTTTATGTGTAACCGCAACTGCATTTTATACACACCACGCACGCTTGCTTGCATTTCTGTATCTCATCCACTTCTCCTAAATTCTATATATATGTTGCCAACATTATGTAGGGTAACATTACTACAATAGTTCATCATTAAATTCTATATATATGTTGCCAACATTATGTAGGGTAACATTACCAATCCTATTGTTCAAGTAATTGTAGATTAACAAGATAACTAAATTACCGCCAACTAGAGAGACGACGAGAAATCCAACTCTAGAAAACAAAAATTTGTAAAAATATGTCATGATTAAGTTTCAAATCGTTATAGACGACAACATATGATAGCTTTAATAATTTAAATTTATTTTTATTAGATTTTTAGGTGTTAGGTTAGTTTCAGACTTATTTTCCTTTTGAAATTTATTTATTTTCATCCTACTATGTATATATATTTTTTATTTTGGTATTTTATAAAGTTTAATTTGAGTTCGTATAAATAGATGGTTTCTTTATCCGAGAAAGGATGCAAATTTTGAAACTCGCGTGATATAAAAACCGGTAGTTTCTCACCCCCGATGGATCTAAGTGGCGTTGGAGCTAAGGGAGTTCATTATGCAGTTTTTTTTTTTTGAACAGGGAGTTTATTATTTAGATAAAACTGAACTATCCGATTTAATTGAATTAATTCGATTACACAGTCAACCATCGAAGTTTGTTTAGCCGAGAGATAATTAAAAGGTTTTTTCAAAGTTTAATTATTAGTTAATTTCGTTCAAAATCGATTTACTAACTAAATTAACGAAATTACTCGAAAATATTAAATAAATATTACATTTACATATAAAATTTTAAGCCTATGTCTATTAAAATTTTAAGACTCAACTAATTTCAAACCTAAATTAAAAAAATATTATCAAAAATTATCTAACAAATGTTAAAAAACACAATAAAAATACCTAAAGTGTTTTTTATATTTATTTATAATAAATTTTGGTTATTTCGAAAATCGATCGTATTAACCGAAATTTGTTCAGTTCGATTAATTATTTTCGAAGAATTTTTTTCGATTATTAATTAAAGATTAAAAAATTCAATTAATTTAATTTTTTTATAATTCGGTACAATTACTAATTGAATTAACCATTTGAGCACTCTAGTTGGAGCAGACATTAAAGTGCACATTAAAACAATTAATTCCCCTTAACGAGAGTGATTGTTGTTCGATTGTTCCTACGATGCAAATAAAGGGGGAACACACTTTTTACTATAGAATTAGGCTCTGTTCGGCGGAGCTGTTGAAACAGGGGTGGGTAGAGAAGCCAACTTCTCCAAAAGCAGCGTTTAAGACAAAAAAAAAAAAAAAAAAAAAAACTAGGTAAAACAGAGAAAAAGTTTAATGTTTGGCAAAAAATTTCAAAAATTGAATGGAGAAGCAACACGGAACGAAGCTTTAAAGATTAAGAGAGGAAAAATGCCTCTAGCTTCACAGGCTTTAAGATTCAACGAAGTTTTAACGAGAATGATAAAAATCATTTTTTTATTTGAATGAGAATCGTCTCTTTCTTCCCTTTCTTGTTATTTTTCATGTTCTAAATTTCTTTTTTTAAATATTTTCTTAATCTTTTATGAAGCAGTTTATATTTTTAGGACTTTCATTGATTCTATTTGTAGCAAATACTATTTTCTATATATTTTTATGTTAATACTTTATCTTTATTGATTACTTATTCATTCTAGTGCATTTTGAATAATAGTTTGGCCAATTGTTATTCTTACAAGGACTAAACGAATTGAAAGAGAATTTTTATCTTTAGATCTAGAATGAATAGCCTTTGATCTGGAATTGTAGAATTAACTCGCTTTGATTCCTAATTAGGATAGCAATAATCCTAATTATTTTGTGTAACCAAAATTCTGGTTGAGTAAAATATAGCTAGTAATAAGACAAAATTTAATTATCAAATTGCTTGGAATATAGTATTAGAGAAATTACAGTACACATGTTAGTAATCAATGTTGTTAAGGTAAATTTAGTGGAAATAAAACAATCAATCTCACACAATCTTAGAATTTTCATAAAATTTAATTTTAACTATTTTATTTTCATTGAACTCAACAAGTGTCTCAATGGGAAAACGGATGATGTTCAACTTAAGAGACACGGATTCAAATCGCTTTGTCTACAAGGTGTATGCAAAAGGTTAGAAATATGTATGAACAGATACTACCTTATAACCATTTTTAGACTATTCAAAAATATTATTTTATTCTCATTTGCTAATTTCTCTTTGCAAAATCTTGTAACCGAGTTGTTTGAATAGGTCGATAGAATAATATATGGTAATTAAGTTAAAATTAAAATTAAGTCCTCTTGGAATCGATATTTTTTATACTATTTGTAATATTAACTCAGAGATGGAATCTAAAGAATGAGTCAAACAGGGCTTATTGTGCACATAGAATGAATGTATTTTAAAACCCCGTTCCCAAACAGCAGGGTGATAATAAAAACTTACGGTGATTCTTAAATAGAAAAGATAATTGAAAATCTCAAGAGCCCTGACCCATGGGAAAAGAAAATGTATTTGTAGGGCTGTTGGTCAAGTCGCTCTGTATTAAATTGGGCATCCTTTTGCTGAATGGTAACTGAAGACGTTGAAATTCTCAACATACATCAGATCATGCATTTTATATAATTATTATAAGTTGGCTTAATTTATGTATGTAGACGTGGTTTCGTTCAGCTCTGCGGTTTATCACCATTTGCAGTGAAAAAATTGTGACGGTGGAAAAGATAAAAAAAAAATTGACAATAAAAAGTCATTTTTTGAGGCGTAAAACTCAACAAAAACGCCGACAACGCTACTTTAGAGGAGCCGTTCAGCTCAATTTTATCGTTTGCTTACAAAACGGCCGTTCTTGCAGCAATGCTAAATGAACACGTAGTCTGATCGCATGTGCTATACATTTGTGTAGAATACTGCTGGTTTTGGTGGTTGAAATTATGAATGATTTAAATCTAATTGTGGATTCTGTATATCTTATCCACCTTCTGTTGTACATGATACATATTTACTTAAATCTGACTAAACAATTTAAAAATAATAATAATAGATAAATAAACATCATTATCGTTGATAAATGATAAACACGGTCAACACTAACATAAAAATGACTATAGTAATAATTTACGTTGATAAATCTGACTTTACCGCAAATCAGCCACAAATTATTTTTAGTGATTCTAAGCATCTATCAACACAAGAGAACCAGTCAAAGGGTCCAAACAAGGGGTAGATCAATATAGTATCAAATAATCATCAACTGAAGAGGCGATGTCAAATTCAATCTTGAAAAAGAGAGAAAACTATGTTGCAAAAGCATAAAAATGTATCGTAAGAGCAGAAAAATCGTGTTACAAAAGCAGAAAAATATTCACAATTTTCATTAAAAATAGAAAAATTTATTAAACCAAATCACACAAATTTAAATATACAAATATTAAAACTAAAAAAAATAAAAAATAAAAAGAGAAAGAAGAAGATTTAGAAGAAAACACAACAACCCATTCTTTTAAACCATAAAAACGAAAAGGGAAAACTACGAAAGTGCCAAACTATCACATTTTTGTTTGTTTTTGTCACTAAACTAATTTTTTTGTTAAAAATCATCTACCCGTTATATATTTTTTTTGGTCATCTTCCGTTAAAAACCTAACGAAATCGCTTACTTATTTTTTTGGGTCACCTAATTATCACCTTTTTTCTATTTTAGTCCCCTCCTTGTTGGTCGAATAAAATATACAATAGTATATCATTTGGTTTGACGGGGGAACCAAAAAATACTATAAAATAGTAAAAAGTTCCAAGTCAGCGATTTTGTTAAGTTTTTAACGGAGAAAAACAATTTTGATAAAAAAATTAATTAGGTGACCAAAACAGGATGTGTGATAGTTGGGTGAACACCAGTGTATTTTTTCCAAAGAAAAAATCCTTAAAGTACGGAAAGAGAGAAATTAATTACAAATTAGTTTTTATTTTTTTTAATTGGCCATGTTTGGCAATTAGCGGATAGCTGACAGCGGATTACATTAGCTGATAGCTGATTACATTAGTTGATTTGACTAGCGGATTGTATTAGCTGATTGTATAAAATGTTTGGTAAAATTAACTGATAGCTGATAGCTGTTTGATTATTTAAACAAGCAAAATGACATATAAGGACATGATTATATTTAATACTTGTTTGAATAATTTATCAGTTATTAATATTTTGTATCTAATAAATATTAATTAAATTTGTAAAAATTAATTTTAATATAAATTTCCTAAACATATTTGAAAGATTTATATATTAATTTATTATTTATATAATTATTAAATTTTTTATATGCACATATAAATATGTGATAATAAAAAAATAGAATTAACTTACAAATGTCACCATATAAATTAGTAGTAACAACAAATAAGTCCAATATTTAATATGTTATTATTTATATTAAAAAATATTATTATTTAATTTAGGTTATTTGAAGATTTTTGGTAATTGTTAAGGGTAAAAGAGTCAGTACAACTCTAATATCAAAAAGCTCATATTATGAGCTTTTTTAAAATTAACTTTTTCACCTCAATCTGCTATTTACCAAACATCAATATTAGGGGATTTGACTAGTCAAACCTCTAATTATACCTCAAACCTCTAATTTTTGCTCAAACCGCTATTTAGCAAACATGACCATAGTTTTTTGTTTTTTATTTCGAAAGGAATATAGTTTTTACTTTTAGTTTTGTGTGGAATCCCTAAAAAGTATATTTCAAAACAAATAACAACTAAAAAACACAATATTTATTTTTTAAAATCACATAATTTACTAAGTAGCTAACTTACAATTCTACGTGGCATCATAATAATTTGACTAGTGAATACTTTGGCATCATAATAATTTTGACAAGTGTATACTTTCATTACTCGGCACATCAGCTTTAAGAAATTACTAAATAATATGCGGGTCCTATAAGAATAAAAAAATCTAGTTTAAAAAAATTACAATACGTCCAATTTTTTCCATAAAACTTAATTTTGTAAAAACTATTTTATTTAACTATTAAAATCTAACTTAATCGAGAAATTAAATTGGCATATCATTAGATTTTTTATTAATTTTAAATTGAATATCACTAGATTTTTAATTTTAAAAATAAAGTTTAAATTTTATAAATTTTTGTAAATTAAAAACTTCAAATTACATATAATTAAATAGTTAGTGTTGATGATATTTTTAAATTTAATATGAGATTGCTGATTCAATATATCATAATGATTAACTAGTTAATATTAAATATATTTATGATTTTGGAATAAATAATGTGTAGTATGTTTTTATTTTTAAAATTGTAACAATTATATCATTCTAATATTTTTTCCATAATAAATTTTCTTTTTCAATCGATAATTAGATATAATTTAAAAATAGATTAATATAACTTATCCAAAAAAATATAAGCATATACATAAAATTATAAAACAAGTAACAGTGTATTACACAAGTATGCAAACTAGCATTATATAAATTTATACGTTGTCAATTTATTATATATATATATATATTCAATAACTTTAAAAAATAATAAAACTACTATTTTTATCCTGCAACATAGAATTTGTCGTTGTTTGATTTTCAGTAGTCATAAAATATCAACTTTGACTTAGATATTTCAATTACTTTGATAAATTGTGTGTTCTGAAAATATATTTAATTATTATTTTATTCTAGTTAAAAAGAAACAGAATAAAAAATATATTCTTAAGGTAATAGTAATTAATATGAGATTTTTCCTATATAACAAATTGGGACAAGTGAGTTTTTTTTTCATTCACGATAGTGAGTTTTTTTATAAATAACATTAAAATTTTGACAAGTGTTTGATTTATTTAATTTTATAGTTTTTAAAATTTACTGTAAGAATGATTATCATAATTATTTATATACTTGTTGTATGGGAAAAAGTTACTGATAATATATTGAATAATTATATTAAAAATTATTGCAGGTAGTTGACAATAGAAATCAATATGTGAAAAGTTTTCAATAAAAGTAGCCACTAAGGACATTTGCAAAAGTGAAAAGTTAGAAAGAAATTCATAAGTCAAGGATGACTTATAATAACATATTCTTAATTTTTCAAACATTACAAGTTTGAACAAAGAATTGACAAGTTACACTTCCAAATCATCAGTGGCGGAAGACAATGGGGGCATGTGGGTGCCATGGCCCCCCCAAAATTTGAAAAATTATAATTTAAACCCTTAGAATTTTTAAAAAATTTAATTTAGCCCCATAAAATTTTTAAAAATTCAGATTAAACTTCAAAGTTTTTGAACTTTTTTAATTAAATCCCTCTCATAATTTTTAAAAGTTCTCATCAAGCCTCTCAAATTTTTAAAAATTTTAGTTAAACCCCAAAATTTTTGAAAAAAAATACAAATTGATCTCTTCAAAATTTTTGAAAATTTTAATTTAAACTTGTATTTTTTAAAATTTTAAGTTGGCCCCCTCAAACTCTACCACCAAGTTCCGCCACTGCAAATCATATACTTTTTTTTTTATATATAGAGAGAATGCAACTCATCATTGCTTTCTTACGTTCCAATTGAAGTCTCACAAACATTAAATTTAAACATGTAAATTTAATCAGCCTAAATAAAAGGATGACTTCCAACGGGGTTGCTGTTTGAATTATTCTAATCTTGATTAGAATGTAAAATTGAATTTATAACAAGGTTACATAATAATATATATATATATATATATGGGTTGGAAGCAGTGGGGGTTTTGGACAGGCGCGACATGAGCGACCGCACAGGGCCCCCAAGAGAGAGGGCCCCCGAAAATAGGGAACCTAAATTAAATTAAATATTTGTAAAAAATTATAAAATTATATATATAATTATGTTTATATAAAAAATTATCTAAAACTTAAAACATGCAAAAAAGAATGATAATTTTGAAGTGAAAATGTTTGATATTTAGATGTTTATAAGTCAACTTTTTGGTTCTCAAGAGGACAATTTAATAATTTTTTTTGTATTAAAGTATTTTTTTTAAAAAAACGTTTATATCTCTTATTTATTATAAATTAAGAGCCATATTTTAATAAATTGCACAGGGCCCCCAAAATCTTTGAACCGCCCCTGGTTGGAAGAAAAACAAATCCATGTATTTATATTTAACAAATAAAATAATTTTGGTAACAGTTCGATAGAAATGAATTCATTTTACAAATATTATTGATATCTAAGTTCCTCAACTTCATCATTGCAAAAGTTGGTGTCATTCTCTTCCAATAAAGTGCCTCTTGTGATTATTTTCTCATGATTTTAAATAGTTATGTTATGTGAGCCCAGTACTTAAATTCTAGCCCCCTCCCCAAATTTGAATGTAAAATGTAATCATGCTTTTCAAATTAATAGTTTTGACAAACTAATCTCTAAAAAGCTTTCCCTTGGAGGAGAAATCGATGTACTTTTAAGAATAATTTTTACAATTATAAGGAATACAACTTCACTTATAGAGCTGAAAAAAAAACTTGCTCGCATTCAAATACAAACAATCTTGCTGCGGTAATAAGTGTGACTAAGGCTTTGTTTTTAGTTGTGGTAGGCAAACCAAGGTTTGAGAAGTTACAATGGTGAGAAAATCAAAGTTTTGACACTCAAAAGTAGAGTATTTTTTGGTTGTTTTTGCTTAAAAAAGTGCGTTTTGGTTGGTAAAAGCAATAAAAAACAAGCCTAAGTATAGGAAAAACTCTATTCAACTAAATATTTTTTTTTTTGACTCAATTCAACTTTATTTGAATCGAACTTTTATAAACTCATTTAACTAAAAAAAATTATAAATAAAGTTTAAGTTATAAAATAAGAATCTAATAACTTATAATTTTTAGTAATTAATGAATCAGTTTTGAAATTCAAGTCAAGTCTTCAAATTCTTCCTAATATATGTATACCACATATGAAAATATATGAATATATATATATATATTTATATACATATATAAAAGATATTGTATATGATTATAGAAAATCTTTTAAATCGAAACTAATTAGTACCATAACATTATAAATATTTATAAATAAATTTAAACAGAAACTCAAACAATTCGATTTAACTCAAATTTTATAATCTCGACTCAAATTTAAACAAAATTAAAATGATAAAACAAAATTTATCAAGTTAAATAACTTAAATTTTAGTTACTCAAAGTCGGATCAAATACTCACCGATAAGATAGTAGTATTATTATTCTTATTTTAACATTGTAGTTGCATTGAAATTAAATCAATCGCAATAACGCATTAACCGTGCAGAAATAAAAACAAACCAACTGAAATTCCAGTAGCAATTAGTCGTCCATATTCGATCAGTTATGAAACCTTAAAACTGTGAAAATTTAGAACATTTCGTTTATTTTTGTTGTTAATTTTCTACATTTACTAATTTATTTCATTATTAATTACAAAGAAGATTAAAGAAAGAAAAAGAAAATCAACCTCTATACAAAGGGGACCGTTCTTGGAAAACTAATTTGGAAACCCTGCTTTGCCTGAAAACCTTCATTGGACTCGGGAAATACCACCCCTTCCCCTTCGTGGACGGCGACGATTTCAAATCTCCTAGGCCGGAATGTGACGTCACAGCCACCGATCTTGACTTCCTCATCATCCTCCTCCGTTCTTCGTCCGCCGCCATTCTCTCTTTCTCCCCGTGGCGGCTTTGTTGATCTTCGCTCTCGTATCGCTTGCTCTTATTACCAGCTCTAAACATCGACCAAAAAGACGGCGTCTTGATGTTGCTTCCCGCCAAATCATTGCTTCCGCTCAAATTCTCAGGTTTCGATCTGAGAAACGGAATCGCAAGGGATCTGGATCGTCGAAACGCAGGCTCGCTTTCAATAAGATTAGACACTCGACCAACAGCGCCGACACCTGAGATATTTCCCGATACCGGGGTTGAGAAGCGAGAGAAAGAAGAGGATGAGGAGGAAGAAGAAGAGGCTGTGATGCATGCGCAAGGACGCGCGTGGGCGCAGTCGGGGCAGAGAGAAGCGAGTTTGTCTCGGAGACAAATCGGACAGATTCCAGTACGGCGACGCTTCGAAGGATGCCTCGGACACTTCCATACCTCTTCTTCATCTTCGTAAAACGCCATTATTTTCAGTGAAGGTATAGCGCCAGTTTCCTCGAGAAAACTTTTGCAGATGCCTCTTTTTTTTTTTGTCTTTGTGGTGTTCGTGAGGGTGAGGTTTTTAAAAGGAAAGGTTTTGTGGAGGCGGATGAACTAACCATGGTTAACTCTAGAGCCTATAACACATGGGGTTTTAACCCTAGTTAGATTGGAGACAACTTTCTCTTTTGTTTTGTAGTTAGACAGTTAGGCGGCGTCCATTGGTATGCTTTGGTAGACTGGAACTAAACGTTGCGTTTTTGTACCAACTCCCTAGGGATTTAGCAGTTATTAACGAGAATGCCCTTGGGGAGAGAAATACGCTTAGCTGCCTAAGCCACATTTTCATTTTCACACCCATTCAGAGAAATCCCAGAACTGAAGGTCTAATATACAGTCTTCAACATTAAATACGCACCCATTTTTTCCGCAAGTGATGAGATAGAGCTATGTGTGATAAAGAAAGAAGAAAAGATTAAGGTATAGCAAGTAGGTATCTAAGTCATCAGCCTAAGGAGGCGTTCCACATTGCTTCGGCCTCCTAAAACTACTTACCGTAGAAATAATGTCAATCGATTTACTTTATTTCTGATTTTATTTTGGTCTTTTTTTAGGTTCTTAGTTATTTTATTAATGGCTGGTTATTGTTTTCGTTTTTTGTCGATAGACGGCCGTTTGATTAGACTTTTCAACTCTTCTTTTTTTTGGCAAAATGATAAAAGATGTCCCCAACGTTTGCACGTTTTGTCATTTGACCACCTATTCTTTTTTTGGGTCAAAATATGCCCCCAACGTTTGCTTGTTTTGTCATTTGGCCCCCTATTCTTTCTTATGGTCCAAATATGCCCCCAACGTTTCATTCATAGTCCAAATATGCCCCTGTTGGATGTAAACTGTCAATCAACTGACGGTCGACGGCTTATAAATTTTTTTTGACGTGGCATCAACAGATCTTAATACGTGGCAAGTCCAGTCAGCATCAGTTGTTGAACGTCAGTTGACTGACAATTTTCATCTAACGGGGGCATATTTGGACCAAATTGAAACGCTGGGGCCATATTTGGACTACAAATGAAATGTTGGGGGCATATTTGGACCAAAAGAAAGAATAGGGGGCAGAATAACAAAACAAGCAAACGTTAGGGGCATATTTGGACCAAAAAAAAGAATAGGGGGCCAAATGACAAAACAAGCAAACGTTGGGTGCATTTTTTGTCATTTTGCCTTTTTTTTTCGATCCATTCGACAACCATTTTTTTATGTTTGTTGCGATGTTCTTTCGATTGCTTTTTCTCTGCATTGCTCCAAATCTTTTTATTCTTCTATGACCCCAGAAGTGACGTGTAATTAAAGATATTGAAATTGCTGGTTAAGGTCCTTGTCTCGACTTCCCCTGTCGTCCATGGCACCTTGATGTTTCTTCTCCGCTTTAGTTTCTGTATTTGTTTTATTTCTATTTGTTTCTTTGTTGTCTGATTTCTGGGTACGTTCTCTTTGTGTTCGTTTGGGATCCTTTTCTCTTGTTTGCTCTTTTTTTCTCATGTATTTCCTCTATTGTTTTGTTTCCTTATCTATCTCTATTTAGTGTTGAGTAAAACTCAACTCAACTCAATTTTTTTTTCTTTCAATTTTGATTTAATGGAGTTTTTGTAACACCCCTAACCTGGCTTAAAAGATACACCGGACTAAAACGTGTTATTAGCGAAACAACAAACAATTACAATACCTCCAACAAGCAATAGGCATGATTTTTTTAGAAATCAAGGTAAATTAAAACAACATTTTAATTTTATAGTCTCTTGACTTAGCCATAGATCATAAATAAATAACTAACTTGTACTATTATTACAAGATTGATATCAAATCTCAATAGGTTCCTCGGTCTTTTATGAGATTAAGTGCCTCACTAACTCATTGTCCAACCAAAACATGACCTTACTTATGAGCTAATATTTGTTTTACCTTTACTATGACATAAAATATGGCGAACCTGAAACTTACTAGATATGTAGAAAACATATGAGTCTAGCATATCAGGGTCAAGATCTTTCAGACATACAACATCTAGATCAGAAAGACAACATCTATTTAAGATTATTCCCTTAAGAAGGGACTTCTCAATTTTATCATACAAGCCTTAGGTTTTGATTAATCGTCAAACAAGAGACGGTTAATTATTCAATAGCAAAAGGAATTATACTCAAATAGGTCATCAATTAAGAGGTTATTTTTTTTTTTCAATTTTAATGCATGTAAATCAAATGTTAAAAGCCTAGACGTAAGTCTATTGTCATGTGTCTAGAAAATTTTAAGTTACCTCAATTGATATCCTAATCTATTAGCTCCATGTTGTAATTACTATGATAAATTTATCAAGCAAGCAAACATCAAGTAATTTGAACGATCCATTACAAACCTTATAAATAATATATCGACATCAACAATCATATGATACTCTAATTGCTTAATGCGTACACATCATGTACGTGTCATCAACTAAGAGATCCTAAGGAACTTTCGAACATAACTCCTACCACCTGGAGGTCATGTCTGAGACCGAAATGTACCGAAGCCAACTACCTGAAATGTAAATGAGGGAAACAACATAAGCAAAAGCTTAGTGAGGTACACCATATAGTTAACTTAAACTCAAGTATTTAGCTATAGGTTCCAATGTTTATGATAGATTGCAAGCTTGGTCCTCAAAGGAGCTTTTATGCAATAAGTTCTATAATCGAAGTTTCTCATAATGAGATAGTAAATTCAGACCTTAAGCTCATAAGTGGACAAAAGCCGCAATATAAAATCTTACCTTCGTACAATTACTTTAGTCCATTTAATGAAGACATTTGTAAATCTTTTTAATAATTTCCTCAATATCTTTTAGACAGATTAGTCAGCCATTAGTATAAACTATTTAGCCCTTTTATCAACTTCTCGATTTGTTTATAAACCAACCTTACATGTTAATACTTTACTTCAATAGCTCTTCCATTTCTAGGTATAACATCTCAACCTTTCAACTAATGTGGTTATCTTATCTCTTTAAGATTATTACCTATTACCTGCCTATTCTATCGAACTCCATTCTTTACGTAGTTTACAAACAAGAACAATTTTTTTTATAAATTCACGATCGTTCAACTAAGGCCTATAACATGACTTGGCATTATCTCACATATACAAGTATTTTGTAAGCATCGGCTGAGCATACAAAGTATTTTGTGACATTTCATGCATGCATATAAAGATATACCAAGAATTATCAAATAGAAGGCTTGTTATTAAACTTATTAACTTTTTTGGATTCCATATTATAGCTTATTGACACATAACACTATCTTTTGGTGACTTATTAAACACTTGTTCACCTTAGATCTTTAATTCCAGGACATTGGATTTGTTCTCAATGTATTAAGGCTTCATTAAAAGATCTAGACCTTTCCCTCTTGTTTAAGATTCACTTTTACATTCATAAGGTTTAATCAAGCTTCATTCAAAGGTCCATTAATTTCACATGTTATACCAATCCTTAATAAGCTAAGTATTCTAGCTTCCAGTTTCCATATATGATCTGAATCATTAGCCCAGACATAATTAAATATCATAGTTCACTTTTAAAAAATTATTACCAAGCTCATGGTATTTTAAATCGTATAATCCTCTATTCGTAACATCTATACATTTTAGGGGGAGATGGTCCATTTTAGGATCCGATACGTAACGATTTTCATTCCTTTAGAATACATTGTAAGTCTCGATAAAACTAATAAACCTATCTGCCGATCTACTCATGCTAATCCAAGCAGCAAAACATACTTATAAGTATAGACATCTCATCCTATTTTATCATTAACCAAACAGACCTCAACTAGCATTATTTGCTCAAGCAATTCATCAATAATGTATCTATTTACTCAAGAGAATTACACAAAAGATTCTTCCTCAATTCATAGACCAATTCATTTGATTCAATAGGTTAACTTAATGTTTTAATTTCATTATTTATCTTATCATAACACATCATTAAATTTCGTTACTTGATTACATAAGTCAACCTATTAGAACAATGTTAAGAAAGAAGTGCAACTCAATAAATCCACAATATCAATAATCAGCAATTTAATGAAATAAGACATTCTCAAGATATGGTTAATCTCTAATCACCCAAAATTCTCTAATTACATTTGACATACACAACACCTAACTTAGCACATAAATTGGTAGATTTCTTAACTTGCAAGGCATCAAACATTATTTTTCATAATTCAAATATTTACCTTTTAAAAGATCAAAATATAGCTTATTAGTTAAGATTTAAGTTTCATTCTTTTATTTTTAATATAACCTTGAGAATCGAATCTAGCCTAGGTACTCGAATTCTATATCACCAGTAACCAACAAGGGTACACAAAGTACCAAAACAAGGGTACACAAGTACCAATAGATCATTCGATCTTTATCAACAAGGGACCGTAATCTATTATAACACGCGAGCTCGATATACTCTATGGCATGCCAACTATACCTACGACTGACTCGATACCAAGGCTTAACATATTTTCTTTGATTTCTTATACATGATTATCACATTTCCACATCAATATATCTCTATCCTTTTAAGAATTTCATGTTCCCTTCAATAAGAGTATTCATTTAAGCATGATCACCACATGTGATCTTTCATGTCATAAAGCACTTATTCAAGGGCTTGTAGCCAATATTTCCTTATTCAATTCATATATAACCTTTAATATTTTCAACATATCTCAAGCTATCTGGATAATTGTCACATTTATCAAGCAATGTTTCGATTCACAATGTTCACTTCAATTCATGGTTTCATTCGAATTATACCATCATCACTTAGGGTTAATACACCATCTTTCATTACACAAACAAGCATGCTAATCTTATGCATCATTCGAATTATTCAAACATTTCACACATTACACAAAACAATTCATACATATACTTAGCCACAATTTATTTACCATAGGTTACTACCTTAATTAAGCACATACCTTTTTGCCAACGCTTGCATATTCACATAGTTAATTAACCATTTAAAGTAAATTTAGCAAAAAGTAATTGCTCGGGAGGGTCAATAGCCCATCCCGAGACTTAAACTACACTCACATGTTATCCCGATATTACAGGATACCTGGATCCTCAAATATATTTTTGCTAATTATCCACATCCTTCCCTAGCTTATTCTTGATCTAAATATCACAAACAATATAATGGGTAAAATACACAGACGGTCACTGAACTTTGGTAAAAAAACAAAATGGTAACCAAACTTTCAAAAATCACAAAATGACAATTAAACTTTATGTTTTATAACAAAATGGTAACTGGGGCGTTAAACCATGTTAACCCTTAATAGAAATATAATTGTGTATGCCATAATACTGTCTTTTTTCCACCTCATAATTAAAAAATAATATACTCATTTCCACGTAATATATAAAAAATAAATAAAAAAGTTATTTTTAATCACCCCTTTAAAAAAACATAAATAATTTCAAAAACCCAAAGTACCCGTGGTTTGAAGAAACCAAATCCCCTCCCAGAAATCAAAACTCTTTCTTCGAATCCCATAACCCACTTTCTAAAACAACTAAAAAAAGCTTAAACAGATCCACAGGTTGCCCATCTGCAAGCAATGGAGGAAAATGCCAAACACAAGCACAAATCTCTTTCAAAAACAACCCAAGAAACTGGTTAAACTAGAACCTAAGCTTATTGTGATCAAATTTTAAAAATATAAGCTTTTCTATGAATTTAGCGCAATCAAGCAAAGACCCATCAGCAACTCTCATGAACCACCATGCCATGGATTTTGAATTCAAAACCTAGAAACAAATAGTTCTCTATAATCTTAGACCACCCTGCCATCAGATTTCATTGATGGTTTATAAACAAGAAAGGAATAGCGACAAAAAAGTGAGAAAAACAACAATAAAAGAAGAATAACATTAAAACTTTAGAATAATAACAAAATGTATCAGACAAAAAAAAAACTAAACTCAAAAAAAATACTAATTCCCCAAAAATAACTCAGATTAAGGTTTCGCAAAATGTTACCGTAATTCACAAACTTTTGATGATTCCGATGGTTAGTTTTCACCATTGACAACCCTTCGCGTAACTAGAAACAATTAATTTTGATTATGGAAGGAATAAGATGAAAGAGTTTTGATTTCTGGGAGGGGATTTGGTTTCTTCAATCCATAGATACTTTGGGTTTTTAAAATTATTTGTGTTTTTTTTTATTTTTTAAAAGGGTGATTAAAAATAATTTTTTATTTATTTTTTAAATATGACATGGAAATGAGTATATTGTTTTTTAAATATGAGATGGAAAAAAGGCGGTGATGTGACATATACATTCATATTTCCGTTAAGGGTTAACGGTGTTTAACGCCTCAGTTACCATTTTGTTTCAAAACAAAAAGTTTAATTGTCATTTTGTGATTTTTGAAATTCTGGTTACCATTTTATTTTTTTTTAACAAAGTTCAGTGACCGTCTGTGTACTTTACCCCAATATAATTATACATTAGAGTTGATTCAACAATTTTATCTTTCACCAACTTGTAATTAGTTGTGAGAATGGTTGTTTAGGATTTTAAGTTAGTTTTTGCAAATAAAATTACAAGGTTTACTTATTCCATGTTCTTCATAGTTTTCAATTAAGGCGAAAGATTAGTTGAGTTCTACCCATTTGTTCGGTATCGAGAGAGTCGAACTCACGAAAGGAGTAAGTATGATTTCATCTATAGACGGTGCGATCAATTTGGCCTGGACATAGGTTTAGGGTTTAAGGCGGCTAAAAGAGGACGAATCAACATTGCTGTCTTTGCACGATTCACACCGCGACTGGTATTATCTGCAGTGGGCATCAACAGAACTCTGACTTAGACATAAGCGGAGTCACTTTTGAAGCATTCTGCTGAGCCTTGTAGTTCTGCCGAGTTTACCGCCGAGACACAGTTCCATTCCCCTACCGAGGCAACGAGAGGGTCTAAGCAGTCTACCTTCCATCATCCGCCGAGGCAGCAGAATCTGGCAACGCAAAACAACTTATCCTATTCAACGCAGTTTCACACTAAGCACCAGCATAACCCTGCCCTTTTTATCAATATAATCACTTCCTTTTTAATTACTTGTGTTTTTATTTTACTTTGCCTTTCGACCATCCAATTTAATTGTGCATTTACTTTTCTTGTGCAAGACTTATAACTCGAATCAAGCTGTCCAATCCCTGTGGGAGACGATATCTTTTATACAATAACTTGACAGGAGTGTGCACTTACGCTCATAAATAGAGAACACCCAAACGCTCTACAATAATCCACACCAATTTTCCACTACTAGATGCTAATGATTCCGTTTCAACTCAATTATCAGCCATTACAAACATGTTGAAGAATCTCCAACGTCCAAATGAGGTGAAGGAAGTCAAGGTAGCAAGTACTTATGTTCGTTGTGATGGAAGTCATCATGTGAGCGAGTGCCCGAAAAACCACGAGTCTACCAACTACGTGGGAAACTACAATAGGAACAACAACCCATACTCAAACACCTATAACCCAGGATGGCATCAGCATCCATATCTTTCTTGGGAGAATCAAGGAAACCACAATATTGGTAACTCGAATCGGCAACAAAATCAAACTAAACCCCACGGTTTCCAGCAAAATATGCCATGGCAAAATGACAACAAGGGTTTAACCTTTTCATCGAACAATAATTCTTTGGAAGCTACTCTCCAAGACTTTATGACGTCTACGAAGACTTTACTTCAAGACCATGCAGTGTCTATCAAGAGCCAAGGTGCGCTGCTACAAAGTCACAACTCATCTTTGAGAGCTTTGGAAACCCAAGTAGGTCAAATAGCTCAAGCTTTGCAAGTTCGACCTTATGGCAGTTTGCCTAGGGATACTGAAGTCACTAAACCTCATGGAAAGGAGTAATGTAGTGCACTCACTTTAAGGAGTGGCACCCAACTTAACACGAAAGATAAGTTTGGGAGGAAGAAAGTAGATGATTCCAACCCCAAGACTATGCAAGAAGAACCCGAAGTGCAAGAAGATTTATCTATTGAGAAGGACGAGAATGAGGGCTCGAAAAGTGAACCTTCTAATGGAAGACAAAGTTTTGCTACAACAAAAGATAGACCCCCACTAGTGGAGGAAGAAGTTAGACCCCCACCACTTTTCCCTCAAAGATTGAAGAAGCATAATGTGACCTTTAGTTCAAGAAATTTGTAGACATTTTTGACCAGTTGCACATCAATGTCCCATTTTTGGAAGCCATTGATCAAATGCCCACTTATGCGAAGTTCCTCAAAGATATTGTCAGGAAGAAAAGGAAAGAGAAGTTTGAGAAGTTTGAGACTATTGCTACAATAAAAGAGTGTTTTTCTATGTTAAGCAATTTGCCACCTAAAAGGAATGATCCATGCAACTTCATCATCCCATGTTCAATAGGTGAAAATTATGTGGGGAAAACCCTATGTGATCTTGGATCTATTATGAATCTAATGCCCAAGTTAGTTTTCATGAAGCTTGGTATAGGAAATGAAAGGCCTACCACTGTCATTTTATAACTAGCGAACCGATCCCACGTTCGTTGGAAAGGGAGGATAGAAGATGTGGTGAAGGTGGGCAAATTTGTTTTCCCAACCGACTTCCTCATTCTTGATTGTGAAGCCGATGAGAATGCACCAATTATTTTGGGGCGACCATTCTTAGCCACCGACCAAATTTTAATCGACCTTGAAAAGAGTGAATTTACCATGAGAGTGACTGATCAAAAGGTTACCATAAATGTCTTCAACATCCTAAAATATGTGGATGAACATGAGGAGTGCAAATACATGGATGCTACAGTAGAAGAGGAAGCTACAGAATTTTGCTACAACAATTTTCTACAAATTGAGGACTATATGAAGCTCAATGAAGATGACAATGAGGAGTTCGAGGAGCTTAAGGAGTTCCCAATGGAGGTGCAACAATCTAACTTGCTGATAGCTAGACTAGGTATGTAATTTGAACCTTTAGTTTTTCTGAATTTACTCCTCTAAAACCCTCACTTGAGCATGCACCCACATTAGAATTAAAACCCTTACCATCACACCTTAAATATGCTTATTTGGGTTGCAATGAGACTTTTCCTGTGATAATCTCTTCTAGTCTTACACCTAAGCAAGAATCTAGTTTGATAAATGTGTTAGCTCAATATAAAAAAGCTTTAGGTTGGACTATGGCTGACTTGAAGGGCATAAGCCCTACTATTTGTATGCACAAAAGTTTGCTTGATGATTGCCACAACTATTCTATTGAACCCCCAACGAAGGTTTAATCCAATCATGGAGAAGGTGGTGATGAATGAGATAATCAAGTGGCTCGATGCTGGATTTATTTACCCAATATCCAACAGTTCATGTGTTAGCCCGGTGCAATGTGTACCAAAGAAGGGAGACATGACTATAGTGAGGAATGAGGACAATGAACTCTTACCAACAAGGACCGTCACGGGGTGGAGGATTTGCATGGACTATAGGAAGCTCAACAAGGCAACCAAGAAGGACCATTTTACCCTCCTATTCATCGATCAAATGCTAGATCGATTGACAGACAAAACCTTTTATTGTTTCATTGATGGATACTCAGGGTACAACCAGATTGTTGTAGTGCTGGAGGATCAAGAGAAGACAACCTTCACATGCCCCTATGGTACTTACGCCTTTAGGAGGATGCCCTTTGGTCTTTGCAATGCTCTAGCCACTTTTCAAAGGTGCATGTTAGCCATCTACTCGGACATGGTTGAAAAGTTTTTGGAGATCTTCATGAATGATTTTTCAGTCTCCAGAGATGACTCTGAGTCATGCTTGGGTAACTTGGCAAAAGTGCTTAAGAGATGTGAAGAAGCGGATTTGGTACTCAATTGGGAGAAGTGTCATTTTATGGTGGTCGAAGGGACTGTTCTAGGCCACAAGATCTAACAAAAAGGAATAGAGGTAGACAAGACAAAGGTTGAAGTGATCGAGAAGCTACCTCCTACAACCATCATGAAGGGCATTCGGAGTATCTTAGGACAGGTTTGCTTCTATAGGAGGTTCATCAAGGACTTCTCCAAGATCTACAAGCCATTGTGCACTTTGCTACAACAAAACCAGCCCTTCGTGTTTGATGATGCTTGCCACAACACATTCAAGGAACTCAAGGAGAAACTTATCTCAGCACCCATAGTTGTTTCCCCGGATTGGACCTTGCCATTCGAGCTTATGTGTGATGCAAGTGACTATGCAGTGGGGGTAGCACTTGGACAACGCCGAGGTAAACTTTTCCATGTTATTTATTATGTTAACCGAACTTTAAATGATGCAAAAATCAACTACACAACCACAAAGAATGAATTGTTGGCTATTGTGTTTGCCTTTGATAAGTTTAGAGCATACTTGATAGGCACTAAGGTCATTTTACGTACCGATCATTCCACTATTAAGTACTTAGTGACTAAAAAGGATGCTAAAACTAGGCTTATAAGGTGGATACTTCTCTTCCAAGAATTCAACTTAGAGGTTAGGGATAAGAAGGGTTGTGAAAATCAAGTTGCTGATTATCTTTCTAGGCTAGAAAACAAGGTTGAAAGTAACGATGACCTAGAAATTAAAGAGGAATTCCCTGATTAGAAAATATTATATGATGCGGTAATTCCGTGGTATGCTGATAGTGTTAACTTTCTCGTTAGTGGTGTTTTGCCTCATGATTTGAATAGTCAGGGAAGAAAGAAATTCAAACATGATGTGTGATTCTACTTTTGGGACTAGCCTTATTTGTTTAAACAATGTGCGAACCAAATGATTCGAAGAGGAGCAAAAGAAGATCTTATTCCATTGCAATTCATCTTCGTGTGGAGGCCATTTTGGAGGATCTAGGACTGCTGCAAAGGTCCTAAAATCAGGATTCTATTGGCCCACACTCTTCAAGGACGCACATGAATTTTGCAAAGCTTGTGATAAATGCTAATGGACAGGAAATATATCGCAATGGCATGGAATTCCATTGCAATACATATTAGAGAAGGAGCTCTTTGATGTATGGGGAATCGATTTCATAGGACCCTTTCCTTCATCATTTGGAGATCTCTACATCTTGTTAGTGGTGGATTATGTGCCAAAATGGGTCGAGGCAGTGGCTACACCAAAGAATGACTCCAAGACTGTTTTGAAGTTCCTTCACAAGAACATCTTCACAAGGTTTGGAGCACCAAGAGCCATCATAAGCGACGAGGGAACCCACTTCGACAAAAAGCTCTTTGCCAAGGCATTACAAAGATATGGGGTGAGACACAAAATTGCTACGACATATCACCCCCAGACCAATGGCCAAGCTAAAATCTCCAATCGTGAGATAAAATAAATCCTAGAGAAGGTGGTCAACCCCAAGAGGAAAGATTGGTCTCCAAGACTCGATGAAGCCTTGTGGGCTTATCGAACAACTTCCAAGACACCCTTGGAAATATCCCGATTCAAGCTCGTCTGTGGCAAAGCATGCCATCTTCTCATAGAGCTAGAACATAAGGCGTATTGGGCCATTAAAAAGCTCAATATGGATGCTCAGCTGGCTGGAGAAAGAAAGTTGTTAGAGCTGAATGAGATGGACGAGTTTAGAGCCCAAGCTTAAGAGAATGCCTGCTTGTACAAGGAAAAAACAAAGAAGTAGCATGACAAACATCTTTTGCCATGACATTTATCTGAAGGAGAACAAGTTCTTCTCTACAATTCTAGGCTCAAACTCTTCCCAGGCAAGCTGAAATTGCGATGGTCAGGCCCTTTCCTAGTGCACAAGGTTTATCCTCATAGTGCGATGGACATTAAGAAACTTGACGATGACACAGTCTTCAAGGTCAATGGCCAAAGGCTGAAGGTTTACAATGGAGCTCCAATCTTACGTGACAAGTCTGCGCTACTTCTTCACGATCCATGGGAGTTGTAACCCCTTAACACTTCTATTTTGCTATAGCATTTTTTATTTCCTGTGTTCATAAATAATTATGTTTATCTTTTTTCCCT
This sequence comes from Hibiscus tridactylites, assembly GCA_958450335.1. Lineage (NCBI taxonomy): Eukaryota > Viridiplantae > Streptophyta > Magnoliopsida > Malvales > Malvaceae > Hibiscus > Hibiscus tridactylites. The sequence continues at coordinate 95,676,989 of OY288267.1, read as the reverse complement.
TTCGTCTTTTTAGCCTCTTTATTTATTTCATGTTATGCTTGTTATTTGTTTTTATTTCCCCATGTCAGATATATCCCCATAGATGCAGGTGGCATACGAGGATATGCTTTAAGGAAGACGCAACCTTTAAATTAGGGTTAGGGTTTGTCCTATTATTCTTAAAGGAAGTTGAAAAGCCCATCTTTTACCAAGTTTGGGGGGAGTGGCATTAAAAAGGTAAAAAGGGAGGGAAGTTTATTCCTATTTAACTTTCAAAACCCTACCCCATCATTACCTCTCCACATTCTCTTTCCTACTTTTTACTTTTTATTAACTCCACATCACATCCCTTCTCATTCCCATGCCGAATAACCGTCACACCCATTAAATCACCCTCCACTTTGTCAGTTTTTCTTCACCAACGCTCTTCCTCTCTCTCTCACTTTGTCTTTTCCTTCAAAGAACAATACCCTCTTCTTCTTCTTCCTTATTGAGCTAAAAACTCAAAACCCAAACCCAAAAACAATTTTCCATACCTCTTTCTTCAACCATGGTGCACTGTAAGAATGTAGCCGATGCTTCTAGTAGCGCCCAAGCTCCACCCACCATTGAAATTAAAACGTTCTTCGACGAGGGTGCCAAGGAACACTTCCAACTGCTCAAAGAAAGAAAGGTCTTTGCCGAACAAGGATTTAAATTCCCTTTCGAGGGAGAAGAAGGTTTTAACGTTGAGGTGATGGTTGTCATCTCCAAGCACAATTGGGAGACGTTTGTTCAACACCATGATGAAATCTTTGTGCCGCTGGTAAGGGAATTTTATGCCCATCTTACGATCCCCACACAGTCTGGAGTCTATGTGCGATGCGACCAAGTGAAGTTCACAGTTGTGGAAATAAACAAGTTATATGGGCTGAAGAATGTCGTCGACCAACACACACCCTTTGCTAAAGCCGTGGACGCGCAAACAATCAAGGAATTCCTTGAAGACTTATACTTTAGTGGAACTGAGTTTGACCCTACGAGCAAGGCTAAAGAGCGGACACGTTTGAAGCTCGAGGCCAAGGTTTGGAATCACTATCTCAAGACTAGCTTAATGCCCACATCCCATCAATCCACCGTCTATATAACCAGGTTGCTCATCCTTCACTCCATTCTCAATGGACGGCCGATTGATTTGGGCAAGCTTATAGTCGATGATGTTTATTCTTGTTTAAAGAGGAAATCAAGCTCCCTAAACTTTCCCAATTTGATCACGACCCTTTGCCAAAAGAAAGAAGTGTTCGAGGACCCATAAGAGGATGAGGTGGAGAAAGGAAAAAATGCAATAACCCAGACCAGATTCCAGGGCTGCGAGGATATGATGAGGATGCACTGGTAGAAACAGTTGAGGGGGAGCCAAAACTTTTGTTGCGGCAAGGATTGTTTCCCTGGTAGCCTCCACTAGGCGCATGCAAGAAGATATGGAAGATATGCGCAATGACTTGCATACTTTTTTCAAATATGTCAAGGAAAGAGACGAGGTGATGAACTCCTACTTTAAGGAGATGTTGCCACACGTGAACAAAGATTTCCCACCCTTCCCAGAGTCCATCATCACCGCCAAAAGGAGCACCGCACCAAAGACGACCCCTACTCAACGCATAACTCCTGCAGCCAAGAGACCTCCTCCCTAGCGTTCAACCCCTGCACAATCAGAGCCAGCTACACAAGAGCCCACCCCTACTGATGCCACAGTAAGCCAGGGCCAAAAAAAGGAAAAGGTAAAGCCTAGTGGAAGCCCCTCCACCTGAAGCCCCTGCTGACGATCTAGTGACATTTGAAAGTGACGATAAAGAGATGATCAACCACACACATGCTCCTACACCCGCTCAAACTTCAATTACCGCGGCGCGCACAGGGCGTTGCTAGAAGCGAACTGCCGGTCGTGTGTGGAACACTCCTACTGAGGGGAGTGCCTCCACCTAAAGCCTAGTGGAAGCCCCTCCATCTGAAGCCCCTGCTGATGATCCAATCACAATTGAAAGTGACGATGAAGAGATGGCCGGCCACACACCTTCTCCTACACCCGCTCAAACTCTAGATGGCACGAAATGCATAGGGCGTTGCCAGAAGCGAACTGCCGATCGTGTGTGGAACACCCCTACTGAGGGGAGTGCCTCTGATGATGACCACTCTGTCCAAGATGACCGAGAGGATGTAGCCCCAACACCACAACCACAACTACAACCAGAACAAGCCGAGGAAGAGGAGCCCATTTCTGCGCTTAAGAAGAAGAGTATCAAGCACAAGGCAACCAAGACATCAACAACAAAGTAGGACCGTAGAAAGGTACCTCGTATTTGCATTTCATTTTATTTTAGTTAATTTCAATATCATGCATTGAGGACACTGCATCTTTCAAGTTTGGGGGTGTTAGTGCCCATAGTTAAGCATTTGCATTTTGTAGTTAGGAACAAAATTTTTGCTATGGCATATTATTTAGTTTAAAGATGGTTTTGTGAATAAATTGAGGATGTCCGATGATGAGCATTTAATCTTTATGTCTATGAATTAATTGAATGTACATGATTGTTGAGATTGGTAGAACTAACTTTAGGGTTTGATGCTTTGTGATTAGAATATTACACGATTGCATGCTCTTTATGCTTTAGAAGGATTAAAGAATTTCTGGTAAAGAACTCTTGAATGCCTTAGTATGGATAATATTAATGAGCTTGAACGATAAATGAAAGCATGAAAGGCTTGTTTGAACTCCTTTTTTGTTTATTGCATGTGTTAAAAAAATAAATAAATGCTATGGTATAACTGTGTAGAGACACTCCTTTGTGCGTTGTTTTGCTTGGATACTATGTTTAAATAAATGGCAATTGTAACGCCCCGGTTTTGGGCTTGGAAGTCTTGGGCGTTGACCGGTTGGTCAAAGTGCTGTTCGAATCGTAAGAGGTTAAATTAGGAAAGCCTAGTTCGGGTTGCATTAAAAATATGGAAAAATGTTCTAAAATCATCTTTTAATATAAGTAAGTGAACTGTGAAATCAATTTTGGAAAATGAGTTTCGAAAATGTGACATTTTGGCTAGTGACCAAAATGTAATTTTTGAAAGTTTGGTGGCTATTTTATAAAGGGTTGAAACTTTGAATCTTTAAGGAGCTATTTACCCAAAGGGAGTTTCTCCAGATTTTTCTAAGATATTTTAACACATAATTCTGATTTTTAAAGTAAAACAAAAGGAGGGAAAATTCATTTTAGTCATTTTCTCATCTAACTTCCAATTTTCTTTCTATCTTTTTCTCTCAACCCAAACACTCAATTTCCAGAGATCTAAATCTGATTTTCTCACCTAAAATCCTTCTTTCAACTCTCAATTGATTGCAAATCATTGTGTCTTCAAAACCTCTTCAATTGCTTCAAGTTTCTTCAAGCTTTTCAAATTCCAAAAAGAGGAGAAACTCAAGTTTGGAGGTAAGAACGTCCTTCTCCTCTGAACTTCAAGTTCTTTAATGAAATTCCTAAAGTTTTCAATCCTAATTTGATAATTGATTAAAGGTTTTAAAGTTGATTTATGGATCTTGGCTAATTATGCAAGATTTTGATGATTTCACATGATTTTCGTTTGATCTGTTAAATTAGTGTTTTGAGGAGTGTTTTTGATGTTAAATGATCATTAAATTGATGTGGAAATGAGTCTTGATTGATGCAATCCCGGATAGGTTGGATTTCCTAAGTTTAGCTTGTGTTTTAAGGTAGCTTTTGTGGTGATCTTGGTGATCTGATGTTGCTGGAGGTATAAGGATGTTTATAGGTTGTTTTTAGATGTGTTTTGTTGTTAATGGAAGTGAGGTTTTGCTGGTTTGTGGCTGGGCTTTGTTTAGAAGTGTTTCGGATGCATTTTCGGTTGTGTTTGGTGGCCGAAAATGGAGGTTTTGTGAGAGCAGCGAGTTTAGATGCTTTCATTGAAGCAATTAATGCATGATGATGCATTAATCCTCTGCTTTAATGTGTTGAAACAGGGGAGGCATCCTTGGATCCAAGAATTTGTGATCCGGAGGCTTGTTTTGGTGCTTTGGCTTGAGGCAAAGTGGTAATCGGTGAGTGAAAATGGATTTACAGCTTTAAAACCAAGGGTTGAAGGTTTTGGGAGCTTAGTTTAAGTCTAAACAACTTTGCTAAGCTCAAGTGTAAGTTTTCTGATTACTCTTGATGTGGTGGCCATGTTTTGGTGCAATGTAAAATGATGATTTTGCATGATTTGCTTACTGTTTTTGAAAGCATGTTTAAGCATGATAATTGCTGATGTTTTAGCATGATTTATGCTGATGTTTAAAGCCATGTGTTGAAGGTGACTCTAGGTAAGAGTACCTTGTTTTTAATGCATTGTTAAATGATGATTTAATGCTTTGAAATGCATGATGAAATGGCTTGGTTTAATGCTTTAAAACAGTGGATTATATGATGTATAAAGTGTATATTGGCAAGTGATGGTTTGTAAAAGTGAAGGTCACTAAGGTGGTTAAAAGTCCTTAAGTGAGCCTTGTTACCTAAGATCATCAAGGTGTTTAAAAGTCCTTGGATGAATCTTGTTGCGGACACTAAGGTGGTTAAAAGTCCTTAGGTGCTCCTTTCCATGGTGTTTAAAAGTCCATGGGGCCAAGGTGTTTAAAAGTCCTTGGGGCCAAGGTGTTTAAAAGTCCTTGGGGTAATTCAAGCTACGGACACAAAGGTGGTTAAAAGTCCTTGTGTGGTCCACATTCATGGTGTTTAAAAGTCCATGGCCAAGGTGTTTAAAAGTCCTTGGGGCCAAGGTGTTTAAAAGTCCTTGGGGAAAGTTATTGAACTTGATTTCATAAATGAAATGTATCACTTGAGCCAATATGACATGTATAGTACATTGAGATGCATGAGATGCATGTTTTAATGTTTATGTTGAAGCATGAGATGCTTGTTTAAATGAAATGTGGAAGCATGGGAATTGCTTGTTTTTAAGTATGCTTTGAGCATGTGTAAGGTTAGATATATGCATGTTTTGCAAATGGTTTTAATTGCATTATTGAAAGGTTTTTAAAGAGCACTCCTCACTAAGCTTTGGCTTACGCTCTCTCGTTTTCTTGATTCAATAATGCAGAGCATTAGAGTACATTGAGGGCAGCAAGAGAAGGCAAGCAAACAAGTTAAAGTAAAGCTCAATGTATGGAAGGTTTTGTTAAACATTTTAGCTTTTGGTTGATTTGGCAATGGGGGACCAATGTATATGTTTTGGGAGGTGTTTGAGACTCCCTATGGTTGTTAAATGTTGTGGTGATTGCTGGATTTTGGATTGATTTCCTATTGCTTGCTTATGAAGGTTTATTGGTTAAATGATAGCTTAAGTAGGAAGCATGCCTATAGAATCGGGGCTTTTTGCTTGTGAGGTTGTTTAATTGAATTGATGATGCTTATATATCCTAAATGTGTTTAATTGCTTGCTGGTAAAGTTTGGTAGCATTTGAAGCATGTTTGAGTGGTCAATTGCATGATTTGGTTTGCTAATTTGCTGAAATCTGAGCAGGTGTTTCGGAACAGTGTGTACCGTTTCGGAACGGGTGCCTGGAATGAACCCAGGGGTCCGAAACGGGGTGCACCGTTTCGAAACGGATTGCTCACTGCCAGACCCCCGTTGCGGAACTGGTATCGAAACGGCCCGTGTTTCGGAACAGGGTCAACCTGTTTCGGAACGGTCGACCGTTGGGGGCTGACATGGGCGGTTATATGTTTTGAAATGTTTGCGTTTTGGTCCTGAATCTTGTATATGCAATTGTATGAGTTTGAGATGTCCTTTTGAGCTGAAATTTCACAGAGAAGCATGAAACCTGACTAATTCCAAGATGGTAACTTTAATTTGGGTTAAGTCCCTTAATTTATCAGAATTTACAATTTGGTCCCTAAAGTTGTAATTTGTTCAATTGGGTCCCTGTTTGATCTCTGATGTTTGTGATCTTTTAGTATGTTGTTTGTATGATCACAATTAAGGTTAACGTGCATCTAGATAAGATTAAAAAGAAAAAAAAGGGTCGTTAATCAAGGTTGACTTTCGGGTTGACTTTGGTTTTCCCCGTGTAATCTTCGTAGTTCGGGTCAACCGTCTAGACCGGGCTACGGGGGTTACATTTGGTGGTATCAGAGCTGAGTTCTCGAGTAATTGGGAATGTGTGTATGCATGATTGAAGCATGGTTTGGTTTGTATGCTTGTTGTATGAAAGCATGTTCAGTGATTTGAGATGATGATGTGTATGTGATGTATGTTGTGATGATGCATGATGAGGGTACCCATTGCCAAACAAAAGCTAAAGAGATGATGTTGTTTTTGAAAGAAATTGAGCTTGAATACTTGGAATTTGCTTACCTTGCTGGTCCTGACTTGTTTTGTTTGTATTATTATGCATGGTAAAGTATGGCACCACGTAGAGAGTTAAGGAGTAGCGCGAGAGCTACGACCCCGGAGGGGAATGTGAATGATGAGCACACGGGTAGTGCTGTGATACCTCCTCCTCCACCTGGTGGTGGTGGTGCGGAGAGGGAAAGAGCTGGAGCTGAGGCAGCTGGTGCTGGAGCTGCAGGACCTGAAGTTGGTCAGGGGTAGGCGATGCCTGACATGTCTGTGCTGGTACAAGCTATTGCGGGTGCTTTTCGAGCAGCAGTAGCTGGAGCTCAAGGAGCTGGGCATCAGGGAGATGCTGGAGCTAGATTACCCTTAGAGCGTTTGCGCAGTCTTGGTGGGACTGAGTTTAGGGGTATGTCAGCTGAGAGGTCTGAAGCATGGCTGGAGAGTACCAAGCGTGTCTTGGGACAGATGAGTTGCACTGACGTGCAAAAGCTGGGATGTGTGGTGTCACTGCTGCAAGGTGATGCTTATACGTGGTGGACGACCACAATCTCGGGGATGGCTGATGCTGATGTTACTTGGACGTTCTTTCAGCATGCGTTCAAGAGGAGATATCTGGGAGTTAGATATCTGGACGAGAAGAAGCGTGAATTCATGTCTCTGACTCAAGGGAGCATGAGTGTGGCTGAGTATGAGGTACAGTTCGTACGTCTCAGTCAGTATGCACCAGAGCTGATACCTGATGAGCGCGAGAGGTGCGAAAGGTTCCGTTATGGCTTGGTGACGGAAGTTAAGACCTATATGTTGGCTGCTGAGTATAATGATTTCGATGTGTTGGTTAGTCGATCCAAGGACATTGAGATGAATCTGAGTTTGTCTGCTAAAGGTGCTGGAGCTAGTTCTGGGAAGAGAACTGCTGAGTATACTTCCGGTGGACGGAACAAGAGAGGGCGTGATCAGAGGTTTCAGTCCTCATCTAAGAGAGGTGGAGGTGCACCTGCTAGGGGTGGCAATGCTAGAGCTGACCCTAGTGCTTGTTGGATTTGTGGTTCTCGTGGTCACTTGAAGCGTGACTGTCCTCGTGCTGGGAGGGAGGTGCAAGCTCCTGTGGTGGCAGCTGGTTATGAGTGTTGGAACTGTGGTTCTGCTGACCATTTGAGACGCGATTGTCCGAGGATGGCTGGTGGTCAAGAGCGTGCTCCTGTTGTTGTAGCACCGCAGAGAGGTCGTGGGCGCGGCCGTGGTAATTTTTAGAGGCGAGAGGAAGGTGGTCGAGGTGTAGCTCATGTTGTGGCTATTCAACCTGAGGGTGGAGGCCAAGCGAGGGTGTATGCTCAGCGCGAGGGAAGGAATGATGCTGATGTGATTGCAGGTACCTTTACTTTGCAATCCTTGTCATTGCTTTCTTCGATAGATTCTGGATCTACGCATTCATACATTCTTCGTGAGCATGCTGAGTTGCTTGGTTTGCCTGTTGAGTCTTTGGATGTTGGTGTTAGAGTCACTAGTTCTTTTGGTGAAACTGTTGTGACTCGTAAGCTTTATAGAAGGTGTCCTTTGGTTGTTCAAGAGCATGTCTTTCATGTTGATCTTATGGAGTTGCCCTTTTATGGTTTTGATGTGATCCTTGGTATGGATTGGCTTGCTGAGCATCGTGCTGTTGTGGATTGTGAGAATAAGCGGGTTTCGCTTAAGCTTGCGGATGATTATGAAGTGGTGGTGGTTGGTGAGAATGTGAAGTTTCTTGCCAATGTTGTTTCTACCTTGGAGGCGAGAAGGATGTTGAGGCAAGGTTGTGAAGCTTTTCTGGCTTTTGTGATGAATCCTAGTTCGAAGGAGCTGAGGGTGCAGGATATCAGGGTTGTGAAGGAGTTTCTTGATGTTTTTCCTGAGGAGTTGCCTGGTTTACCTCCTAATCGAGAGGTGGAGTTTGGTATTGAGCTGTATGAGAATACCACTCCTGTGTCCATTACTCCCTATAGAATGGCACCTAAGGAGCTGAAGGAGCTGAAGACGCAGTTGCAAGAGTTGCTTGATCGTGGTTTCATCCGGCCGAGTGTTTCGCCTTGGGGTGCTCCTGTCTTGTTTGTAAAGAAGAAAGATGGCACGATGAGGATGTGCATTGATTACCGTCAGCTGAACAAGTTGACTATCAAGAATCGGTATCCTTTGCCGAGGATTGATGATCTCTTTGATCAATTTTGGGGAGCTGTTGTGTTCTCTAAGATTGACTTGAGGTCAGGGTATTATCAATTGAAGGTGAAGGATGTGGATGTGCCTAAGACAGCTTTCAGGACAAGGTATGGGCATTATGAGTTTCTTGTGATGCCGTTCGGTTTAACAAATGCTCCTGCTGCTTTCATGGACATGATGAATCGTGTTTTTCATGAATACCTGGACAAGTTCGTTGTGGTGTTCATTGATGATATCCTTGTGTACTCGCGTACTGAGGAAGAGCACGAAGAGCATTTGAGGGTTGTGCTGCAGGCTTTGTTGGAGAATCAGCTTTATGCTAAGTTGAGCAAGTGTGAGTTCTGGCTTAGAGAGGTGGTTTTTCTTGGGCATGTGGTCTCAGCTGAGGGGATTCGTGTTGATCCTCAGAAGATTGAAGCAGTGATGAATTGGAAAGTTCCTAAGTCTGTTCAGGAGGTTCGTAGTTTCCTTGGTTTGGCAGGATACTACCGAAGGTTTGTGGATGGTTTTTCCAAGATTGCTGCTCCTTTGACGAAGTTGCTGCAGAAAGATGTTAAGTATGAGTGGACAGAAGCGAGACAGCAAGCTTTTGAGAAGCTGAAGATGGCTTTGACGCAAGCTCCTATCTTGATTCAGCCTGAATCAGGGAAAGAGTTTGTAGTCTACAGTGATGCATCCTATGTTGGTTTGGGGTGTGTGCTGATGCAAGAGGGTAAGGTTGTGGCTTATGCGTCGCGGCAGTTGAAGGTGCATGAGCGCAATTATCCTACGCATGATATTGAGCTGGCTGCAGTGGTTTTTGCTTTGAAGATCTGGAGGCATTATCTGTATGGTGAGAAGTGTACTGTGTACACGGATCACAAGAGTTTGAGGTATCTGATGTCTCAGAAGGAGTTGAATCTCAGGCAGCGACGTTGGTTGGAGTTGCTCAAGGATTATGATCTGACGATAGAGTATCATCCTGGAAAGGCCAATGTTGTTGCGGATGCTTTGAGTAGAAAGGTAGCTGTTGAGTTGAGAGCTATGTTTGCTAGCTTGAGTATATCGCAGGATGGTGGTCTTGTTGCTGAGTTGCAAGTGAAACCATCGTTGGTTCAGTTGATCAAGGATAAGCAGTTGTTGGATGATTCCTTGGTGTCTCATGTTCAGGATATCGCGGAGGGTAGACCTTCGGATTTCTGTTTTAATGAGGATGGAGTGTTGTGTTTTGGTAGTCGGATAGTAGTGCCTGCAGATGCTGAGTTGAGGCGTGCTATTCTGGCTGAAGGTCATAGTAGTCCTTTTGCTATGCATCCTGGTAGTACAAAGATGTATCGCGATCTTCGTGATGAGTACTATTGGGTGGGCTTGAAGAAGGATGTGGCAGAGTTCGTGAGCAAGTGTTTGGCGTGTCAGCGAGTCAAGGCTGAACATCAGGTTCCTTCTGGTTTGTTGCAACCGTTGAAAATTCCTGAATGGAAGTGGGAGAGGGTTACCATGGATTTTGTCTCTGGTTTACCTTTGTCTCCGTCGAAGAAGAATTCTGTTTGGGTGATTGTGGATCGCCTGACGAAGTGTGCGCATTTCTTGCCTGTGCATACTACGTTCTCTTTGGATAAGCTGGCAGAGCTGTACGTTGCTGAGGTTGTGAGGTTGCATGGTGTGCCTAAGTCGATCGTGTCGGATAGGGATCCGAGGTTCACATCGCGTTTTTGGCAGTGTTTGCATCAAGCTCTGGGTACAAGGTTGCATTTCAGTACATCCTATCATCCTCAGTCGGATGGCCAGTCTGAGCGAGTTATTCAGATTTTGGAGGATATGTTGAGATGCTGCGTGATAGAGTTCCAAGGTTCTTGGGAGAAGCATCTGCCTTTGGTTGAGTTCGCTTACAACAACAGTTATCAGGCGAGTATACAGATGGCACCTTATGAGGCTCTGTATGGGAGGAAGTGTAGGACTCCTCTGTGTTGGGCTGAAACTGGTCAAAAGTTGGTTTCGATGCCTGCTTTGTTGAAAGGGACTACCGAGAAGGTGAAGCTCATTTGTGAGCGGTTGAAGGCTGCTTCTGATCGGCAGAAATCTTACGCAGATTTGAAGCGTAAGGAGGTAGAGTTTGCGGTGGGTGATCGCGTGTTTTTGAAGGTTTCGCCTTGGAAGAAGGTGATGAGGTTTGGTCGGAAGGGTAAGCTGAGCCCTAGATACATTGGACCGTATGAGGTTGTTGAGCGTGTGGGTCCTGTTGCGTATCGGTTGAGGTTACCTTAGGAGCTGGAGAAGATTCATGATGTGTTCCATGTTTCTATGCTCCGGAAGTATAGATCTGATCCTTCGCATGTGTTGCCTGTGGAGGAAGTGGAATTGAACCCGGATTTGACCTTTGATGAAGAACCGGTGAAGGTTCTGGATTCAGATAGCAAGGTTCTTCGTGGCAAGACCATTGAGTTGGTGAAGGTGCTGTGGAAGCATCGCGGAGTTGAGGAAGCCACGTGGGAGCGGAAGGAAGATATGATGAAGCAGTTTCCTTATCTCTTTCCTTCAGGTAAATTTCGAGGACGAAATTTCTTAAGGGGGGAGAGTTGTAACGCCCCGGTTTTGGGCTTGGAAGTCTTGGGCGTTGACCGGTTGGTCAAAGTGCTGTTCGAATCGTAAGAGGTTAAATTAGGAAAGCCTAGTTCGGGTTGCATTAAAAATATGGAAAAATGTTCTAAAATCATCTTTTAATATAAGTAAGTGAACTGTGAAATCAATTTTGGAAAATGAGTTTCGGAAATGTGACATTTTGGCTAGTGACCAAAATGTAATTTTTGAAAGTTTGGTGGCTATTTTATAAAGGGTTGAAACTTTGAATCTTTAAGGAGCTATTTACCCAAAGGGAGTTTCTCCAGATTTTTCTAAGATATTTTAACACATAATTCTGATTTTTAAAGTAAAACAAAAGGAGGGAAAATTCATTTTAGTCATTTTCTCATCTAACTTCCAATTTTCTTTCTATCTTTTTCTCTCAACCCAAACACTCAATTTCCAGAGATCTAAATCTGATTTTCTTACCTAAAATCCTTCTTTCAACTCTCAATTGATTGCAAATCATTGTGTCTTCAAAACCTCTTCAATTGCTTCAAGTTTCTTCAAGCTTTTCAATTCCAAAAAGAGGAGAAACTCAAGTTTGGAGGTAAGAACGTCCTTCTCCTCTGAACTTCAAGTTCTTTAATGAAATTCCTAAAGTTTTCAATCCTAATTTGATAATTGATTAAAGGTTTTAAAGTTGATTTATGGATCTTGGCTAATTATGCAAGATTTTGATGATTTCACATGATTTTCGTTTGATCTGTTAAATCAGTGTTTTGAGGAGTGTTTTTGATGTTAAATGATCATTAAATTGATGTGGAAATGAGTCTTGATTGATGCAATCCCGGATAGGTTGGATTTCCTAAGGTTAGCTTGTGTTTTAAGGTAGCTTTTGTGGTGATCTTGGTGATCTGATGTTGCTAGAGGTATAAGGATGTTTATAGGTTGTTTTTAGATGTGTTTTATTGTTAATGGAAGTGAGGTTTTGCTGGTTTGTGGCTGGGCTTTGTTTAGAAGTGTTTCGGATGCATTTTCGGTTGTGTTTGGTGGCCGAAAATGGAGGTTTTGTGAGAGCAGCGAGTTTAGATGCTTTCATTGAAGCAATTAATGCATGATGATGCATTAATCCTCTGCTTTAATGTGTTGAAACAGGGGAGGCATCCTTGGATCCAAGAATTTGTGATCCGGAGGCTTGTTTTGGTGCTTTGGCTTGAGGCAAAGTGGTAATCGGTGAGTGAAAATGGATTTACAGCTTTAAAACCAAGGGTTGAAGGTTTTGGGAGCTTAGTTTAAGTCTAAACAACTTTGCTAAGCTCAAGTGTAAGTTTTCGGATTACTCTTGATGTGGTGGCCATGTTTTGGTGCAATGTAAAATGATGGTTTTGCATGATTTGCTTACTGTTTTTGAAAGCATGTTTAAGCATGATAATTGCTGATGTTTTAGCATGATTTATGCTGATGTTTAAAGCCATGTGTTGAAGGTGACTCTAGGTAAGAGTACCTTGTTTTTAATGCATTGTTAAATGATGATTTAATGCTTTGAAATGCATGATGAAATGGCTTGGTTTAATGCTTTAAAACAGTGGATTATATGATGTATAAAGTGTATATTGGCAAGTGATGGTTTGTAAAAGTGAAGGTCACTAAGGTGGTTAAAAGTCCTTAAGTGAGCCTTGTTACCTAAGATCATCAAGGTGTTTAAAAGTCCTTGGATGAATCTTGTTGCGGACACTAAGGTGGTTAAAAGTCCTTAGGTGCTCCTTTCCATGGTGTTTAAAAGTCCATGGGGCCAAGGTGTTTAAAAGTCCTTGAAGCCAAGGTGTTTAAAAGTCCTTGGGGTAATTCAAGCTACGGACACAAAGGTGGTTAAAAGTCCTTGTGTGGTCCACATTCATGGTGTTTAAAAGTCCATGGCCAAGGTGTTTAAAAGTCCTTGGGGCCAAGGTGTTTAAAAGTCCTTGGGGAAAGTTATTGAACTTGATTTCATAAATGAAATGTATCACTTGAGCCAATATGACATGTATAGTACATTGAGATGCATGAGATGCATGTTTTAATGTTTATGTTGAAGCATGAGATGCTTGTTTAAATGAAATGTGGAAGCATGGGAATTGCTTGTTTTTAAGTATGCTTTGAGCATGTGTAAGGTTAGATATATGCATGTTTTGCAAATGGTTTTAATTGCATTATTGAAAGGTTTTTAAAGAGCACTCCTCACTAAGCTTTGGCTTACGCTCTCTCGTTTTCTTGATTCAATAATGCAGAGCATTAGAGTACATTGAGGGCAGCAAGAGAAGGCAAGCAAACAAGTTCAAGTAAAGCTCAATGTATGGAAGGTTTTGTTAAACATTTTAGCTTTTGGTTGATTTGGCAATGGGGGACCAATGTATATGTTTTGGGAGGTGTTTGAGACTCCCTATGGTTGTTAAATGTTGTGGTGATTGCTGGATTTTGGATTGATTTCCTATTGCTTGCTTATGAAGGTTTATTGGTTAAATGATAGCTTAAGTAAGAAGCATGCCTATAGAATCGGGGCTTTTTGCTTGTGAGGTTGTTTAATTGAATTGATGATGCTTATATGTCCTAAATGTGTTTAATTGCTTGCTGGTAAAGTTTGGTAGCATTTGGAGCATGTTTGAGTGGTCAATTGCATGATTTGGTTTGCTAATTTGCTGAAATCTGAGCAGGCGTTTCGGAACAGTGTGTACCGTTTCGGAACGGGTGCCTGGAATAAACCCAGGGGTCCGAAACGGGGTGCATCGTTTCGAAACGGATTGCTCACTGCCAGACCCCCGTTGCGGAACTGGTATCGAAACGGCCCGTGTTTCGGAACAGGGTCAACCTGTTTCGGAACGGTCGACCGTTGGGGGCTGACATGGGCGGTTATATGTTTTGAAATGTTTGCGTTTTGGTCCTGAATCTTGTATATGCAATTGTATGAGTTTGAGATGTCCTTTTGAGCTGAAATTTCACAGAGAAGCATGAAACCTGACTAATTCCAAGATGGTAACTTTAATTTGGGTTAAGTCCCTTAATTTATCAGAATTTACAATTTGGTCCCTAAAGTTGTAATTTGTTCAATTGGGACCCTGTTTGATCTCTGATGTTTGTGATCTTTTAGTATGTTGTTTGTATGATCACAATTAAGGTTAACGTGCATCTAGATAAGATTAAAAAGAAAAAAAAGGGTCGTTAATCAAGGTTGACTTTCGGGTTGACTTTGGTTTTCCCCGTGTAATCTTCGTAGTTCGGGTCAACCGTCTAGACCGGGCTACGGGGGTTACAGCAATAGCTTCATATGAGTGAATGAAAGTTGTCACAAGATGACTCTGCCTACTAGCTCGGGGCTGAGATGTTTGCTCCATACTCATATAGAGTTAAGGACGGTAGGTGTGATGAGCTGACACCCCTTGTATAGTACAAAAAATAAGAAAAAAAGTTAGAATTATGGAAGTAAAATTGTGCTTAAATTGACCAATGCATACTAGGGTATAATAGAGAAATTAGCTAGAAATTTTCTAACTTTGTTAAGCATAGATTGGAATTTTGCATGTTGAAAGAACTAACTTGATATAAAGGAAAGTTCTTAAAATCTCAAATTTTTCTAGCACGTTGAAGCCTGTATTTTTCTGAGGACTAGAATTTTGCCATAACACTGACTTGATCTGAACTTTGCCATAGCATTCACTTTGTTCATATCTGATAAGTGCCCAAAAGTCCTATATTTTGACCCATTTTCATGGCAATTATCACTCAACCTATACCCATTTGTGTAACCCCCTTAACCCGGCCTAGACGGTTGACCCAAATTAAGAAGATTACACGGGGAAAACCAAAGTCAACCCGAAAGTCAACCTTGATTAACGACCGTTTTTTTTCTTTTTAATCTTGTCTAGATGCAAATTATCCCTAGATAGGTTCATAAGATCATCATATTCAAAGATCATAACCATCAGAGATCATTCGGGGACTCAAATGCACAAATCACAACTTTAGGGACCAAATTGTAAATTCTGAAAATTATAAGAACTTAAACCAATTTAAAGTTACCAACTTGAAATTAATCATCTTTCATGCTTCTCTGTCAAATTTCAGCTCAAACGGGCATCCCAAACTCATACAATTGCATAAACAAGTTTCAGGACCAAAATGCAAACATTGCAAAACATTTAACCATCAAATTCAGAGCCCAACGGTCGAGTGTTCCGAAACAGGGAAGACCTGTTTCGAAACGCGGGACCGTTCCGCAACGGGTTCCGAAACATGGCCTGGCAGTAGCCAAACTGTTCCGAAACAGTGCCTCCCGTTTCGGAACGCCTAGGCCATTTCAGGCCCCTGTTCCGATACGGTAGCACCTGTTCCGAAACAGGTTGCCCAGATTTCAGCAAAACAGCTGGTTTATCATGCAATTCACCTATCAAACATGCTCCAAAAGCCACCAAACTTTACCAGCAAGTCACACAACATACATGGAACATAATTGCATGAACCAAACATCAACATGGCATCAATTATAAAAAGCCCCAATTCTATAGGCATGCTTCCTACTTAGCAAACCATTCAAGAATCAAATCTCAAATCAAACCACATAAAGGCCAATTACAAATACCAACATTATTTGCAACATAAATCCAACTTAGGGAGTCCAACACATCTCCCAAAACAACCACATAGGTCCCCCATTGCCAAATTACCAAAAAGCTAATAGTGTTTAAGAAACCTTCACCATACATGAGCTTGGTTCACCACTTGGATTCTTCACCACCTTGCCGTCCTCAAATGCACTCTAATGCTCTGCATTATTGGTTTAAGAAAAGAGAGAGCGTAAGCAAAAGCTTAGTGAGGAATGCTCATTAAAACCACACAATAATGCATTTATAAACACCTTTACAAGTCATACTTCAAATCAACATTTATACATGCTCATAAGCATTTAAAACATGCATCTCATGCATCAAGTTCATATCATGTCATATTGGCAACAAGTGATACATTTCAACATAAGACTCACACATGGACTTTTAAACACCATTGTGATCTTATACTTTCCAAGGACCACACATGGACTTTTAAACACCATTGTGTCCTTAACCCCATGGACTTTTAAACACCATGGCCCATGGACTTTTAAACACCATGGCAAGGACCACACAAGGACTTTTAAACACCTTTGTGTCCTTAACAAGAATCTCCCAAGGACTTTTAAACACCTTGGAGTTCTTAAGTAACAAGGCTTACACAAGGAATTTTAACCACCTTTGTAACCTTAACCAAGAGTCAACCATGGACTTTTAAACACCATGTTGCTCTTAAAATATACAAGACTCATCCAAGGAATTTTAACCACCTTGATGATCTTAACCAAGAATCAACCATGGACTTTTAACCACCATGTTGTTCTTACATAACCAAGGCTCACACAAGGACTTTTAAACACCTTTGTGACCTTTAACATCACTTGCCAATATGCATCATTAACATCAATATTCCACTGTTTTAAAGCATTTAAACCAAGCCATAACATCATGCATCTTTAAGCATTAAACCACATTATAACAATGTTCAAAAACAAGGATCTCTTACCTTGAGCATCCTTCAACACATGGCTTATAATCTCAGCAACTAACATGCTTAATCATGCTTTCAAAACAGAATTTAAAACATGCAAACAACTACATTGCATACAACCAAAACCATGGTTTATCACCAAGAGAGTTTTCCCGAAAACTTACTCTTGAGCTTAGCTAAGTTGCTTAGACTTAAACTAAGCTCCCAAACCTTCAAATCAATGGTTTCAAAGCTGGAAACCAAAATCCACTCACCGATTTCCGTTTCGCCTCTTGCCGAAACACCAATCAAGCTTCCGGATCACCACCACTTGGATCCAAAGATGCCTCCCCTGTTTTTAACACATCAAAGCAGAGGATTAATGCATCATCATGCATTAATAGCTTCAATGAAAGCACCTAAACCCGCTGCTCTCATCCACACTCCATTTTCGGCTACCAAACACAACCGAAAATGCATCCAAACAACTTCACAACATTACCCAGCCATGATCCATCAAAACTAAACACTCTTAAACATCAATTAACATCCAAAATGGATCTCAACACATCCTTATACCTCCAGCCATAACAGATCAACAAGACCACTCCAAAAACCATCAAAAACACAAGCTAAACTTAGGAAATTCAACCTATCCGGGATTGCATTAATTAAACCTCAACTTCTAATCAATTTAGCATTCATTTAACACCAAAAACACACCTCAAAACCCTGCTTATACAGATCATACGAATTTTCATCAAAAACAAGCAAAACTTGCATTTTAAGCCAAGAACCAAGATTACAACTATAAAACCTTTTATAAATCATCAATTAAGGATTGAGAACTTAGGAATTTCAGTAAAGAACTGAGAGTTTAGAGGAGAAGGACGTTCTTACCTCCAAACTTGAGTTTTCTCCCTTTTTGGAACCAAAATCTTGAAAATCCAATTAGCAAATGGTGAGGTTATGTTGATGAGATGATTAGCAATCAAAAGAGAATTGAAAAGAGGTGTTTAAGTGACAAAATCAGAGAGAAAAGTTCTGGAGAAAGATGTTTGGTTTGAGAGAAAATGAGAGAAAAGGAAATAGAAGATTTGAGAGAAAAGTTAGTTAGAATAGGAAAATATCTTCCCTCCACTTTTCTTTTGTTTAAAAAATCAGAAATAAATCATTTAATATCTTAGAAAAATCAGGAGAAACTCCCTTTGGATATATAGCTCTTTAAAGATTCAAAGTTTCAATCCTTTCTAAAACAGTCACGCAGTTTTCAAAAATTACATTTTAGTCACTAGCCAAAATGTCACCCACCCAAACCTCATTTTGTAAAATTGATTTCATAGTTCACTTATATATATTAAAAGAGGATTTTAGAACATTTTTCCATATTTTTAATGCAACCCGAACTAGGCTTTCCTAATTTCACTCTTTTATATTCGAACAACACTTTGACCGAACCGGTCCAAGCCCAAAACTTCTAAGCCCAAAACCGGGGCGTTACAACTCTCCCCCCCTTAAGAAATTTCGTCCCCGAAATTTACCTGAAGGAAAGAGGTAAGGAAACTGCTTCAGCATGTCATCCTTCCGCTCCCACGTGGCCTCCTCAACACCACGGTGCTTCCACAACACCTTTACCAGCTCAATGGTCTTGCCACGAAGAACCTTGCTATCCGAATCCAGAACCTTCACCGGTTCCTCATCATAGGTCAAATCCGGATTCAATTCCACTTCCTCCACATGCATCACATGCGAAGGATCTGATCTATACTTCCGGAGCATAGAAACATGAAACACATCATGAATCTTCTCCAACTCTTGAGGTAGCCTCAACTTGTACGCAACAGGACCCACACGCTCAATCACCTCGTATGGTCCAATGTACCTAGGGCTCAACTTACCCTTCCGACCAAACCTCATCACCTTTTTCCAAGGCGAAACCTTCAAAAACACACGGTCACCCACCGCATACTCTATCTCCTTACGCTTCAAATCTGCGTAAGACTTTTGCCGATCAGAAGCTGCCTTCAAACGCTCACAAATGAGCTTCACCTTCTCGGTGGTTCCTTTCAACAAAGCCGGCATCGAAACCAACTTCTGACCCGTTTCAGCCCAACAAAGAGGAGTCCTACACTTCCTCCCGTACAAAGCCTCATAAGGTGCCATTTGAATACTTGCCTGATAATTATTGTTATAGGCAAACTCCACCAAAGGCAAATGTTTCTCCCAAGAGCCTTGGAACTCAATCACACAGCACCTCAACATATCCTCCAAAATCTGGATAACACGCTCAGACTGACCATCCGACTAAGGATGATAAGATGTACTGAAATTCAACCTTGTACCCAAAGCTTGGTGCAAACACTACCAGAAACGCGATGTAAACCTCGGATCCCTATCCGACACAATCGACTTAGGCACACCATGCAGCCGCACAATCTCAGCTATGTACAGCTCCGCAAGCTTATCCAAAGAAAACGTAGTATGCACAGGCAAGAAATGCGCACACTTCGTCAGGCGATCCACAATCACCCACACAAAATTCTTCTTCGACGGTGACAAGGGTAAACCAGAGACAAAATCCATGGTAATCCTTTCCCACTTCCATTCAGGGATTCTCAACGGTTGCAACAATCCTGAAGGAACCTGATGCTCAGCCTTAACTCGCTGACACACCATGCACTTGCTCACAAACTCTGCAACATCTTTCTTTAAACCCACCCAATAGTACTCATCACGAAGATCGCGATACATCTTAGTACTACCAGGGTGCATAGTAAAAGGACTACTATGACCTTCAGCCAAAATAGCAAGCCTCAACTCAGCATCATTAGGCACTACTATCCGACTCCCAAAACACAACACTCCATCATCATTAAAGCTGAAATCCGAAGGCCTACCCTCCGCGATATCCTGAACATGCGGTACCAAGGAATCATCCAGCAACTGCTTTTCCTTGATCAGCTGAACCAAAGATGGCTTCACTTGCAACTCAGCCACAAGACCACCATCACGCGAAATACTCAAACTGGCAAACATAGCCCTCAGCTCAACAGCTACCTTCCTACTCAAGGCATCCGCTACAACATTAGCTTTTCCAGGGTGATACTCAATCGTCAAATCATAATCCTTGAGCAACTCCACCCAACGTCGCTACCTAAGATTCAACTCTTTCTGAGACATCAGATACCTCAAACTCTTGTGATCCGTGTACACAGTACACTTTTCACCATACAGGTAATGCCTCCAGATCTTCAAAGCAAAAACCACCGCAGCCAACTCAATATCATGCGTAGGATAATTGCGCTCATGCACCTTCAACTGCCGCGATGCATAAGCCACCACCTTACCCTCTTGCATCAACACACACCCCAAACCAACATAGGATGCATCACTGTAGACCACAAACTCTTTTCCTGATTCAGGTTGAACCAAGATAGGAGCTTGCGTCAAAGCTGCCTTAAGCTTCTCAAAAGCCTGCTGTCTCGCTTCCGTCCACTCATACTTAACATCTTTCTGCAACAACTTCGTCAAAGGTGCAGCAATCTTAGAAAACCCATCCACAAACCTTCGGTAGTATCCCGCCAAACCAAGGAAACTACGAACCTCATGAACAGACTTAGGAACCTTCCAATTCATCACTGCCTCAATCTTCTGAGGATCAACATGAATCCCCTCAGCAGAAACCACATGCCCAAGAAACACCACCTCACTTAACCAGAACTCACACTTGCTCAGCTTAGCATAAAGCTGATTCTCCAACAAAGCTTGCAGCACAATCCTCAAATGCTCTTCATGCTCCTCCTCAGTACGCGAGTACACGAGGATATCATCAATGAACACCACAACAAACTTGTCCAGGTATTCATGAAACACACGATTCATCATGTCCATAAAAGCTGCAGGAGCATTTGTCAAACCAAACGGCATCACAAGGAACTCATAATGCCCATACCTTGTCCTGAAAGCTGTCTTAGGCACATCCACATCCTTCACCTTCAACTGGTAATACCCTGACCTCAAGTCAATCTTAGAGAACACAACTGCTCCCCGAAATTGATCAAAGAGATCATCAATTCTCGGCAAAGGATACCGATTCTTGATAGTCAACTTGTTCAGCTGACGGTAATCAATGCACATTCTCATAGTGCCATCCTTCTTCTTCACAAACAAGACCGGTGCACCCCAAGGTGACACACTCGGCCGAATGAACCCAGAATCAAGCAGCTCTTGCAACTGCGTTTTCAGCTCCTTTAACTCTTTGGGTGCCATTCTATAAGGGGTAATGGACACAGGAGTTGTATTCTCATACAGCTCAATCCCAAACTCCACCTCGCGATTAGGAGGTAAACCAGGCAACTCCTTAGGAAACACACCAGGAAACTCCTTCACAACTCTGATATCTTGCACACGCAACTCCTTTGAGCTAGGATTCATCACAAAAGCTAGATAAGCTTCACAACCCTGCCTCAGCATCCGGCTCGCCTCCAATGTAGACACCACATTGGCAAGAAACTTCACATTCTCACCAACCACAACCACCTCATAATCATCCGCAAGCTTCAACGAAACTCGCTTATTTTCACAATCCACAACAGCACGATGCTCAGCAAGCCAATCCATACCAAGGATTACATCAAAACCATAGAAAGGTAACTCCATAAGGTCAACATGAAAAACATGATCTTGAACAACCAGAGGACACCTTCTATAAAGCTTTCGAGTCACAACAGTCTCACCAAAAGAACTAGTGACACGAACACCAACATCCAAAGACTCAACAAGCAAACCAAGCAATTCAGCATGCTCACGCAATATGTATGAGTGCGTAGATCCAGAATCAATCAAGGAAAGTAATGACAAGGATTGCAAAGTAAAGGTACCTGCGATCACATCCGCGTCATTCCTTCCCTCCCGCTGAGCATACACCCTAGCTTGGCCGCCACCCTCAGGCTGAATAGCCACAACATGAGCCACACCTCGGCCACCCTCCTCTCTCCGCTGGAAATTACCACGGCCGCGCCCACGACCTCTCTGCGGTGCAGCAACAACAGGAGCACACACTTGGCCACCAGCCAACATAGGACACTCTCGCCTCAAATGATCCGCAGATCCACAGTTCCAGCACCCATTACTAGCTGCCGCAACAGGAGCTTGCACCTCCCTCACAGCTCGAGGACAATCACGCTTCATGTGACCACGTGAACCACATGTCCAACATGCACTCGGATCAGCTCTAGCATTGCCTCCCCGAGCAGGTGCACCACCACCTCGCTTAGCTGAGGACTGATACTTCTGATCACGTCCCCTCTTGTTCCGTCCACCACCGGAACTATATTCAGCTGCTCGCTTTCCAGCACTTGACCCAGCACTCTTAGCAGATAAACCCAAGTTCATCTCAATGTCCTTTGCTCGACCCACCAGCACATCAAAATCACTGTACTCGGTAGCCAGCACATACATCTTCACCTCCGTCACTAAACCATAACGGAACCTTTCACACCTTTCCCGCTCATCCGGAACAAGCTCAGGTGCATACTGACTGAGTCGAACAAACTGCACTTCATACTCAGCCACAGTCATGCTCCCCTGGGTAAGAGACATGAACTCTCGCTTCTTTTCATCTAGGTATCTCACACCTAGATACCTTCTCTTGAACACATTCTGAAAGAATGTCCAGGTTATATCAGCTTCAGCCATTCCAGAGATTGTGGTCGTCCACCACGTATAAGCATCATCTTGTAGCAAGGATACTACACAACCCAGCTTTTGCACATCAGTGCAACTCATCTGACCCAAGATCCTCTTGGTACTCTCTAGCCAAGCTTCAGAACCTTCAGCTGACAAACCCCTGAACTCAGTCCCTCCCAGACTGCGCAGACGTTCCAAGGGTAGTCTAACTCCAGCATCTCCCTGATGCCCAGCTCCTCAAGCTCCAGCTACTGCGGCTTGAAAAGCTCCAGCAATAGCTTGTATCAGCACTGTCATGTCAGGAACAGCTTGTCCCTGACCAACCTCAGGTCCAGCGACCCCAGCATCAGCTGCAGCTTCAGCTCTTTCACCCCCAGCACCACCACCACCCGGTGGAGGAGGTAACACCGCACTCTCAACATTCTCTTCGTTTTCATTCTCGTTTTGAGCCGCAGCTCGCACATTACTCCTTAACTCTCTACGAGGAGCCATACTCTAACAATGCAATCACAATGCAAATAAACAAAGTCAGGCCCAGCAAGGTAAGCAATCCAAGTACTCAAGCTCATTTTCACTTAAAAACAACATCATTTCATTAGCTTTGATTTGGCAATGGGTACCCACAACATACTTCACCACAGTATACAACACAATTGCAACTTAACACAATTCATTCAATCATGCTTTCACTCAACAAGCATACAAAGCATACATGCATAAATCATTCACATAAACCATTCCCAATTACTCGAGAACTCAACTCTGATACCACCAAATGTAACCCCCTTAACCCGGCCTAGACGGTTGACCCAAATTAAGAAGATTACACGGGGAAAACCAAAGTCAACCCGAAAGTCAACCTTGATTAACAACCTTTTTTTTTCTTTTTAATCTTGTCTAGATGCAAATTATCCCTAGATAGGTTCATAAGATCATCATATTCAAAGATCATAACCATCAGAGATCATTCAGGGACTCAAATGCACAAATCACAACTTTAGGGACCAAATTGTAAATTCTGAAAATTATAAGGACTTAAACCAATTTAAAGTTACCAACTTGAAATTAATCATCTTTCATGCTTCTCTGTCAAATTTCAGCTCAAACGGGCATCCCAAACTCATACAATTGCATAAACAAGTTTCAGGACCAAAATGCAAACATTGCAAAACATTTAACCATCAAATTCAGAGCCCAACGGTCGAGTGTTCCGAAACAGGGAAGAACTGTTTCGAAACGCGGGACCGTTCCGCAACGAGTTCCGAAACATGGCCTGGCAGTAGCCAAACTGTTCCGAAACAGTGCCTCCCGTTTCGGAACGCCTAGGCCATTTCAGGCCCCTGTTCCGATACGGTAGCACCTGTTCCGAAACAGGTTGCCCAGATTTCAGCAAAACAGCTGGTTTATCATGCAATTCACCTATCAAACATGCTCCAAAAGCCACCAAACTTTACCAGCAAGTCACACAACATACATGGAACATAATTGCATCAACCAAACATCAACATGGCATCAATTATAAAAAGCCCCAATTCTATAGGCATGCTTCCTACTTAGCAAACCATTCAAGAATCAAATCTCAAATCAAACCACATAAAGGCCAATTACAAATACCAACATTATTTGCAACATAAATCCAACTTAGGGAGTCCAACACATCTCCCAAAACAACCACATAGGTCCCCCATTGCCAAATTACCAAAAAGCTAATAATGTTTAAGAAACCTTCACCATACATGAGCTTGGTTCACCACTTGGATTCTTCACCACCTTGCTGTCCTCAAATGCACTATAATGCTCTGCATTATTGGTTTAAGAAAAGAGAGAGCGTAAGCAAAAGCTTAGTGAGGAATGCTCATTAAAACCACACAATAATGCATTTATAAACACCTTTACAAGTCATACTTCAAATCAACATTTATACATGCTCATAAGCATTTAAAACATGCATCTCATGCATCAAGTTCATATCATGTCATATTGGCAACAAGTGATACATTTCAACATAAGACTCACACATGGACTTTTAAACACCATTGTGATCTTATACTTTCCAAGGACCACACATGGACTTTTAAACACCATTGTGTCCTTAACCCCATGGACTTTTAAACACCATGGCCCATGGACTTTTAAACACCATGGCAAGGACCACACAAGGACTTTTAAACACCTTTGTGTCCTTAACAAGAATCTCCCAAGGACTTTTAAACACCTTGGAGTTCTTAAGTAACAAGGCTTACACAAGGAATTTTAACCACCTTTGTAACCTTAACCAAGAGTCAACCATGGACTTTTAAACACCATGTTGCTCTTAAAATATACAAGACTCATCCAAGGAATTTTAACCACCTTGATGATCTTAACCAAGAATCAACCATGGACTTTTAACCACCATGTTGTTCTTACATAACCAAGGCTCACACAAGGACTTTTAAACACCTTTGTGACCTTTAACATCACTTGCCAATATGCATCATTAACATCAATATTCCACTGTTTTAAAGCATTTAAACCAAGCCATAACATCATGCATCTTTAAGCATTAAACCACATTATAACAATGTTCAAAAACAAGGATCTCTTACCTTGAGCATCCTTCAACACATGGCTTATAATCTCAGCAACTAACATGCTTAATCATGCTTTCAAAACAGAATTTAAAACATGCAAACAACTACATTGCATACAACCAAAACCATGGTTTATCACCAAGAGAGTTTTCCCGAAAACTTACTCTTGAGCTTAGCTAAGTTGCTTAGACTTAAACTAAGCTCCCAAACCTTCAAATCAATGGTTTCAAAGCTGGAAACCAAAATCCACTCACCGATTTCCGTTTCGCCTCTTGCCGAAACACCAATCAAGCTTCCGGATCACCACCACTTGGATCCAAAGATGCCTCCCCTGTTTTTAACACATCAAAGCAGAGGATTAATGCATCATCATGCATTAATAGCTTCAATGAAAGCACCTAAACCTGCTGCTCTCATCCACACTCCATTTTCGGCTACCAAACACAACCGAAAATGCATCCAAACAACTTCACAACATTACCCAGCCATGATCCATCAAAACTAAACACTCTTAAACATCAATTAACATCCAAAATGGATCTTAACACATCCTTATACCTCCAGCCATAACATATCAACAAGACCACTCCAAAAACCATCAAAAACACAAGCTAAACTTAGGAAATTCAACCTATCCGGGATTGCATTAATTAAACCTCAACTTCTAATCAATTTAGCATTCATTTAACACCAAAAACACACCTCAAAACCCTGCTTATACAGATCATACGAATTTTCATCAAAAACAAGCAAAACTTGCATTTTAAGCCAAGAACCAAGATTACAACTATAAAACCTTTTATAAATCATCAATTAAGGATTGAGAACTTAGGAATTTCAGTAAAGAACTGAGAGTTTAGAGGAGAAGGACGTTCTTACCTCCAAACTTGAGTTTTCTGCCTTTTTGGAACCAAAATCTTGAAAATCCAATTAGCAAATGGTGAGGTTATGTTGATGAGATGATTAGCAATCAAAAGAGAATTGAAAAGAGGTGTTTAAGTGACAAAATCAGAGAGAAAAGTTCTGGAGAAAGATGTTTGGTTTGAGAGAAAATGAGAGAAAAGGAAATAGAAGATTTGAGAGAAAAGTTAGTTAGAATAGGAAAATATCTTCCCTCCACTTTTCTTTTGTTTAAAAAATTAGAAATAAATCATTTAATATCTTAGAAAAATCTGGAGAAACTCCCTTTGGGTAAATAGCTCCTTAAAGATTCAAAGTTTCAATCCTTTCTAAAACAGTCACGCAGTTTTCAAAAATTACATTTTAGTCACTAGCCAAAATGTCACCCACCCAAACCTCATTTTGTAAAATTGATTTCACAGTTCACTTATATATATTAAAAGAGGATTTTAGAACATTTTTCCATATTTTTAATGCAACCCGAACTAGGCTTTCCTAATTTCACTCTTTTATATTCGAACAGCACTTTGACCAAACCGGTCCAAGCCCAAAACTTCTAAGCCCAAAACCGGGGCGTTACAATTTGAGCTGCATTATGGCCTTTCATGCATAGATTTCATCATTTATACCTTTTGATCTTATTATTCTGTTTATTCTATGAAAAAGGTACTATTTAATTTATGATTGGTATTTTTGCAGGATGTATACTGCTGGAGCAGGAAGATGCCGCCACAGCACAAAAAGCAGGATGGAAGATGAGGCAGAATTAGTAGACAACAAACCCTGATCGAGCCAAGCCACATGACAGCTTCTACTGAGGAAAGCTGATGAAGCCTTGCAGAGCAGAGCAAACCGATGCCGAGGCAGCAAAAGCCAGGCCGCGACAGCATTCCGCCGGAGGACAAATCAGGCAAAGTGGTAGTCGACTTGTAGAGCTTTTAACATCGAATTTTTCTACACACTTTGCGTGGCAATTAGAATTCGAGAAGAGGACGAAAACATTGAAGGAAGGGTAAAGTTGGACTTCTGGCCAAAAGTGTATATTGTAATAAATTAAAGAGATTTACCTCTTTAATAAAGTCTAGTCCAAGTCCAACCTAACTTCCTCTCCAAGAAGGATTTGTGCCTATACCTTCCCCTATATAAGAGGCTTGCCGCCAACAAGAAGAGGGGGGATCGTGAGGAGATCACCGAAGAGAGATTGAGCTTATGTAACACCCTGGTTTTGGGCCTAGATGTTTTAGACATCGGACCAGACCGGTCGAGAGCGGTTCGAATCGCGTAAGGTGATTTAGGGAAATCAAGGATTGGGATAGGATAAAAATGTGGTAAAATTGCTAAAATCCTCTAAAAATATGTTTAACAGGTTGGTCAAATCAATTTTACAAAAAGAGTTTCAGAAATGGGACATTTCGAGTAGTGACCAAATTGTAAAGTTTCAAAACTGTGGAAAATGTGATTTTTAAAGGAGAAGCCAAATTCTTAGAATCTTTAGGGGGCTTTATGGCATTTTAACCTTTCCTTAATATGACATGTGTTTTAAATGGTTTTTATTTTAATTAATTAAATTGGGTAGTTAATGTGAGATTCCATCACGTAACTACCACTTTCTCATCATTTTCAGCCAAACACTAATTTCAATCATTTCCCTCCAGAATTCTTTTCTCCCAAACACTCTCTTAGTATTTCCTAATAAATTTTCAAGAAATCCTTTCAAGCTCTTCAAGATTTTGCTAAGGAAAACTTGTCATTCATTGAGGAAAGAAAGGATTGGAGGTAAAACCCGTTTTTAACCTCTAATCAAAGTTCTTTATTAAAATTCCCAAGATCTTTGGCTTCTAATTAATGTTTTTGGTTGAGTTTCCACTATAGTTTTGATTGGAGATCAAAATCTTGTAGAAATGTGGTTGAAATCTTAATTTTTGGACTTGTTTTGTTAAGCTCTGTTATGGATTGATTTTTATTGAGTTTTAAGTTGGTTAATATGCTAAAATGAAGTTTTGATAACATAGATCCCGAAATCCTTGAGATCTTTTAGTTTCTTGTTAGTTTTGAGTGAGTTTTTGAGGTGAAATGGTGGAATCTTGCTTGCTGGAGGTATAAGGATGGGTTAGGTTGTTTATTAGATTTGTTTTGATGTTCATAATGGATTGGAAGTGATGTATGTTGGCTGAGCTTGGTTTAGGAAGCAATCGATTGAGTTTTCGGTTGTTTCGGTTGGGTAAATTGGTGTAGTTTGGGTGAGCAACGAGCTTGTGAATTGTTGTTGGTGTTGAAATGCATTTCAATGCATTTAGATCTCTATTTTAATGATGTGAAATTAGGGGATCTTGATCCGGAAGCAAACGAGGCGTTGTTGGAGGCTCTAGAGGGGTAATTTTTGAGTCGGCGAGCAAGGCTTCGCGTATCGGTGAGTGGAAATGGATTTTCCAACTTTGTAACGCTTTGAGCATGGTCTTCGGAGCTTAGTGTAAGTTTGAAACACTTAGCTAAGCTCAAGAGTAAGTGTTTCGGAAGTCTCTCCCGGAAATGTGCTATGTTTGATGAAAATGCACTTGAGTTTTATGTGGTTTTGGTTACTGTTTTAAAGCATGTTTTAAGCATGGTTAATGCTGGATTTTAATGCCATTGTGTTAAGGATGCACTAGGTAAGTGATCCTTGATTTTATGTGATTAATGCATATGATGTTAAGCATGGTTATGCTTGTGGTAATGGCATTGTGTTTATGCTTGAAAAACAGTGGATTATTGATATTAAATGATTATATTGGCAAGTGATAAAAGTGGTTTTTGGTTCTTGTAATTGGATATAGTTAGCCGTCTATAGGATTGGGTGCAGCGTGAATAAAGTCGCCTTGAATGTTGAGGGGTTGTGATTGTGCTGTAATCTCCATCCAAGTACCCTAACGATTGAGGCTAAGATCACAACGGTGGATGGTTTAGTCCCGTGTGTGAATCTTGTGGTTGTGTCCCTTACTCTCGTTAGTGGAATTATACAACTACCGATAAGTAATGTTGAGGGGTTGTGATTGTCCCATTAATCTCCATCACGGGTGTTGAGGAGTTGTGATTGTGCCATTGATCTCCACCTTGTGTAGTCCGATAGCATGTATGAAGCGTGTGGGACAACGCTTGTAATCCGCGTATCCGATTGTTTCTTTGAGTTGGTTTTGATATGGTTTGTGAAATGATCACTTGTAAGCCAATATAATGTTGTTGATTAATGGTTTAAGCATGAGATGCTTGTGAGTTATGCTAGAGTGCATGGATGCTTGGTAAAGCATGAGCAAAGGTTTATTTGTTGTTTTTAAATGATGCATATGAGCATGTGATTTAAAAAGTGCATTGATGCCATGAGAAGGCATGTTTTAAGTAAAGGCATGTGTTGATTAATGATGTTATGCCGGTTAAGTGAAATGCATTGATGAATGTTGTTTTAGCGAACTTCACTAAGCTTTATGCTTACGCTCATTTGTTTCATCAATACAGAAAACTAGGCGTTGAGGCAGCGAGCAAGCAAGAGAATTCCAAGCTTTTTGGTCTAGCAATGTATGTGGTTTTACTTTGGTGTAATAAGAGGCAATGGGTGGGATTTCTACTCTTAGATGTTTTGAAGATGTTGTTATTTACCTTGAACATGTGTGGTTATTTGCCGTTGGTTTGTAAATGGCCTTTGAGGATTGAATTTGGTTGAATGCTGGTTTTGGCTTTGTATGGCTTTGGAAGACTAGGGAGTATGCCTATAGTACCAATGCTTGCATGATTGATTCCATGTTTTTAGCTTATGCTTCGTAAGGATGATCTTTGATGCTTAAACTTGATGTATGTATGTTGTGGCATGATTTGGAATGTTTTCGGATGTGGAAAGATGAGTAAACCCAGCAAAATCCGCTATTGCAGGGCAAAGTGTATCGGAACGCCCTTACCTGTTTCAGAATAGAGGTCTGAAATGGCCATGAGGTTTCGGAACGAGTAGAAATGTTCCGGAACGTTTTTGCTACTGGAAAGGGTTGTTTCGATACGGGGTTCAGAATGCACCCGAGTATCGAAACGGTCAACTTGGTTTTGAAACGACCGTTTCGGTACAGGGCCATGTGTTTCAAAACACCCGACCGTTGGAGTTGAATTTGAATTGTTTCAGATTTCTATTTCTTACGTTTTGGTCCTTGAGTCTTGTATACTTAATTAAATGAGTTTGGATGGTCCGTTTAAGATAAAATTTGACTTGTTGATATATTGTATGTTTAATTTTGGATCGGTAACTTCAAAACTTGTTTAGTCCTCTAAATTCTGGAAATTTACAAGTTAGTCCCTAAAAGACATTTGTATGCAATTGAAGCCTAAAACGAGTTCCGTTCGCTGTATCGTTTCCGCTAAAGTGATTTGCTATTCACATAGGTTAATAATGTGCATCTAGAAAAGTTAAAAAGAAAAAAAAGGTCGTTAATCAAGGTTGACTTTTGGGTTGACTTTAGTTTTCCAGTCTAATCTTCTTAGTTCGGGTCGAGCGTCTAGGCCAGGATAAAGGGGCTACATTTGTTGGTATCAGAGCCAGATTACGAAAGAATTAGGAATGTTGGTATGTGAAATTGATATTTATTGACGTATGTTGTTTGAAAAGCATGATATTGGTTGAATTTTGGAGCTTATGCCATGCTTGATTGATGTGAAATGCATGTGAAAGGAATATGATTGTACGATAATGATGCGTTGTTGTTATATGCTGATTTTGGATGATGGAAAGCATGTTGAGCATGATGTGTCATTGCCTTATTACACTAATCAAATGTTTTTGTAAACTTGGTTCCTTGGTTGAAGCTGGCCTAAATTACTTGATTTGTTTTGTTGTTATGCTTGTTTGAATTAGCACTATGGGTCTGAGAAGAGAGCTGAGGTCCAATACAATAGTGCCTCAGGGTGACCATGGTGAGCAAGGGGCTGATGTCCCTCCTGGTGGAAATCTACCCCCTCCGCCACCACCTGGAGGTGGAGAGCAGGTGCAGCAAAGACCTGCTGGTCCGAGTTTGGGTGATCTGACGCCGCTGGTTTAGGCGATCACCGGAGCATTTCAGGTTGCTGTTGCCGGAGCGCATGTAAGGCCCCTGCAGCTGGGCAGACATGCTTACCATTAGAGAGGTTAAGGAGCTTAGGAGCTGTAGAGTTCTTTGGAATGTCTCCTAAGGTGTCTGAAGCCTGGTTAGCAAGTACGATCCGTATCATGGATCAAATGGGATGCAATGACGTGCGCAAGTTGGGATGCGCAGTTTATTTGTTGCAAGGCGATGCCTATAGCTGGTGGACGACTACCACGGCTGGTTTGGAACCCAATGAGGTTGATTGGGAGTTTTTCAGAGGTGCCTTCAAGAGGAAGTATCTGGGGGTGAGATACTTGGATGAGAAGAAACGCGAGTTTATGTCGCTAGTTTAGGGCAATCTTTCTGTGGCTGAGTACAAGGTCCAGTTCGTACGCCTGAGCCAGTATGCCCCTGAGCTGATGCATAGTGAGAGGCACCGATGTGATCGCTTCCGGTACGGGCTGGTACAGGAAGTCAAGACGTACATGTTGGCTGCAGATTATACTAACTTCGATGTGCTTGTATGTCGAGCCAAAGACATTGAACAAAATCTGGGTTTGGCGTCTCGAGGTGTTGGTTCTAGCTCTGGGAAGAGAGCAGCTGAGTATAGTTCTGGTCGTGGACGGAACAAAAGAGGCCGAGATAGGAGACATCAGCCTGAGGGAAGGCGAGGTGCTCCGAGTCGAGGTGGTCAGGTCGAGGGAGGCCGAGTGAGGTCTGAGCAGCACACGTGCTGGACATGTGGGTCGAGGGACCATCTGAGGCGAGATTTTCCTTGAGCAGCTGGAGAGGTTCAGGCTTCTGTTGTGGTGACAGGGAATTCATGTTGGAATTGTGGCTCGGCAGATCACATGCGGCGGGAGTGTCTTGTGTTGGCTAGTGGAGGCCAGGGACGTGCACCTACCGTGGCTGCACCTCAGAGAGGCTGTGGGCGCAGCCGAGGAAACTTCCAGAGGAGAGATGAGGGTCAGAGAGGCGTTGCTCATGTGGTAGCAGTTCGGCCTGAGGGAGGCGGTCCTGCCAGGGTTTATGCTCAGCGCGAGGAGCGGAATGATACCGATGTTATTGCAGGTACCTTTGCTCTTCAGTCTTTATCATTGCTGGCTTTGATTGATTCTAGATCTACGCATTCTTATATCTTGAGTGAGCATGCACATTTGCTTGATATACCTGTTGAGTTGCTTGAAGTAGGAATGCAAGTGACTAGTTCTTTTGGTGAGACTGTAGTCACTAGGAAGTTGTATAGGAGATGCCCTTTATCTGTGCAAGGTCATGTTTTTCTTGTTGATTTGATGAAGTTACCCTTCTACGGATTCGATGTAATCCTTGGTATGAACTGGTTGTCTGAGCATAGAGCTGTGGTTGACTTTGATGTCAAAAGGGTTACCTTAAAGCTGGCCGATGATTATGAAGTGGTGGTAGTAAGCGAGAATGTGAAATTCTTGTCGAATGTGATTTCGGATTTGGAAGCAAACCGTATGATGAGGTCAGGTTGTGAGGCTTATCTTGCCTATGTGATGAATCCTAGCACCAAGGATATGCGTGTGCAGGATATCCGAACTGTTCGTAATTTTCTAGGTGTCTTTCCGGAAGAATTGCTTGGGTTGCCACCAAGCAGGGAAGTTGAGTTTGGTATCGTTTTGTATGAGAATACGACTCCGGTGCCCATTGCTTCTTATCGCAAGGCACCTAAAGAGTTAAAAGAGTTAAAGACGCAACTGCAGTAGTTGTTGGATCGAGGTTTCATCCGGCCGAGTGTATCACCTTGGGGTGCACCGGTCTTGTTTGTAAATAAGAAAGATGGGACAATGCGGATGTGCGTAGATTATCGGCAACTGAATAAGTTTACGATCAAGAACAAGTATCCCTTACCTAGGATTGATGATCTCTTTGATCAATTCTGGGGAGCCTCGGTGTTTTCTAAGATAGACTTGAGGTCAGGATACTATCAGCTGAAGGTGAAGGATGTGGACGTGCCTAAGACAGCTTTTATGGACAAGGTACGGGATTTACGAGTTCTTAGTGATGCCGTTTGGTTTGACCAACGCGCCTGATGCTTTCATGGATATAATGAATCGTGTATTCCATGAATTCTTGGATTAGTTTGTGGTGGTGTTCATTGATGATATCCTTGTGCATTTGCGTACCGAGGAGGATCATGACAGACACTTGAGAATCGTTTTTCAAGCGTTGTTGGAAAACCAGTTGTATGCCAAGCTAAGTAAATGTGAGTTTTGGCTTAAGAAGGTGGTCTTCCTTGGACATGTTGTGTCAGCTGAAGGTATTCGCGTTGATCCACACAAAGTAGAGGCTGTGATGAGTTGGAAAGTGCCTAAGTCAGTAACAGAGGTACGAAGTTTCCTTGGTCTAGCTGGGTATTACCGTAGGTTTGTCGAAGGTTTCTCAAAGTTAGCTGCATCTTTGACCAAGTTGTTACAGAAGAATGTTCGTTTTGAGTGGACAGATGCGAGGCAGCAAGCCTTTGAGAAGCTGAAGGAAGCTTTGACGCAAGCTCCTGTCTTGATTCAACCTGAGTCTGGCATGGAGTTTGTGGTCTATAGTGATGCGTCCATTGTTGTTTTGGGCTGCATGTTGATGCATGGAGGTAAGGTGGTGGCCTATGCATCTAGGCAGTTGAAGGTGCATGAGCGTAACTACCCTACTCATGATCTTGAGCTTGCGGCTGTTGTGTTTGCCTTGAAAATCTGAAGGCATTACCTGTATGGTGAGAAGTGTGTTGTGTATACGGATCATAAGAGTTTGAAGTATCTAATGTCTCAGAAGGAGTTGAACCTTAGGCAACGTCGTTTGGTGGAGTTGCTTAAGGATTATGATCTGACGATTGAGTACCACCCGAACAAGGCTAATGTTGTAGCTGATGCTTTGAGCAGGAAAGTGGTCGTGGAGTTGAGGGCGATGTTCGCTCGCTTGAGCATATCGCGTGATGGTGATCTTGTTGCGGAATTGCAAGTGAAACCATCCTTGATTCAGTCAATCAAAGATAAGCAGTTGCTTGATGATTCTCTTATTTCGCATGTCCAGGATATTGCGAGGGTAGACCTTCGGATTTCAGCTTTAATGATGACGGTGTTTTGTGCTTTGGGAGTCGAATAGTAGTGCCAGATGATGTTGAGTTGAGGTGCACTATTCTGACTGAAGCTCATAGTGTAACACCATGGTTTTGGGCCTAGATGTTTTAGACATCGGATTGGACCAGCCGAGAACGATTCGAATCGCGTAAGGTGATTTAAGGAAATCAAGGATCGGGATAGGATAAAAATGTGGTAAAAATTGATAAAATCCTCTAAAAATATGTTTAAGAGGTTGGTCAAGTCAATTTTACAAAATGGATTTCGAAAATGAGACATTTTGAGTCGTGACCAAATTGTAAAGTTTCAAAACTGGAGAAAATGTGATTTTTAATGTGGAAGCCAAAATCTTAGAATATTTAGGGGGCTTTAAGTCAATTTGACCTTTTCTCAACATGACATGTGTTTTAAAAGGGTTTTAATTAAATGGCTTTAATTGGGTTTATATTAATTAATCAATAAAGTTAGTTAATGTGAGATTTTCAATTACGCAACTTCCAACTCTTTCTCATTTTCAGCCAAACACTAATTCATTAATCTTTTTCCAAAATTCTTTCTCCCAAAAACGCTCTCAATATTTCATAAATCATTTTCAAGAAATATTTCCTAGTTTTCAAGATTTTGCTAAGGAAAACTTGTCATTCATTGAGGGAAGCAAGGATTGGAGGTAAATCCTGTTCTCAACCTCTAATCTAAGTTCTTTATTGAAATTCCCAAGATATTTGGCTTCTAAATACTATTTTTGGTTGAGTTTTCATTATAGTTTTGGTTGGAGATCAAAATCTTGTAAAAATATGGTTGAAATCTTAATTTTCGGACTTGATGAGTTAAGCTCTGTTTTGTGTTGATTTTAATTGAGTTTTAAGTTGATTAATATGTTAAACTGATGTGTTGATAACATAGATCCCAAAATCCTTGAGATCCTTGAGTTTCTTGGTTGTTTTAAGTGGGTTTTTGAGGTGAAATGGTGGAATCTTGCTTGCTGGAGGTATAAGGTTGGGTTAGGTTGTTTGTTAGATGTGTTTTAATGTTTATAATGTTTTGAAAGTGTTGTAAGTTGGCTGGGCTTGGTTTAGGAAGCAATTGATTGAATATTTGGTTGTTTTGGATGGGTATTTTGGTGTAGTTTGGGTGAGCAACGAGTTTGTAAATTGTTGCTGGCGTTGGAATGCAGTTTAATGCATTTAGATCTCTATTTTGATGATGTGAAAACAAGGGATCTTGATTCGGAAGCAAACGAGGTGTTGTTGGAGGCCCTAGAAGGGTAATTTCCATGTCGGCGAGCAAGGCTTCGCGTATCGGTGAGTGGAAATGCAATTTTTTGCTTTGTAACGCTTTGGGCGTGGTCTTGGGAGCTTAGTGTAAGTTTGAAAAACCTAGCTAAGCTCAAGAGTAAGTGGTTCGAAAGTCCCTCTTGGAAATGTGCTATGTTTGATGAAATTGCACTTGAATTAAGTGTGGATTTTTTTACCGTTTTAAAGCATGTTTTAAGCATGAATGTTGCTGGATTTTAATGCCATTATGTTAAGGATGCACTAGGTAAGTGATCCTTGGTTTTTCATATGAATATGCATATGATGTTAAGCATGTTGTGCTTGTGGAAATGGCATTGTAGTTGTGCTTGCAAAACAGTGGATCATTGATGTTAAATGATT
Organism: Hibiscus tridactylites; assembly: GCA_958450335.1. Taxonomy (NCBI): domain Eukaryota; kingdom Viridiplantae; phylum Streptophyta; class Magnoliopsida; order Malvales; family Malvaceae; genus Hibiscus; species Hibiscus tridactylites. The sequence continues at coordinate 95,641,389 of OY288267.1, read as the reverse complement.
ATATTGGCAAGTGATGAAAATGGTTTTTGGTTACTTTAATCGGATATAGTTAGCCGGCTATAGGATTGGGCACACCGTGAATAAAGTCGCCTTGGATGTTGAGGGGTTGTGATTGTGCCGTAATCTCCATCTAAGTACCCTAACGATTGAGGTTAAGATCACAACGGTGAATGATTAGTCCCGTGTGTGAGTCTTGTGTATGTGTCCCATACTCTCGTTAGTGGAATTATACAACTACCGATGAGTGATGTTGAGGGGCTGCGATTGTGCCATTAAACTCCATCATGGGTGTTGAGGGGCTACGATTGTGCCATTGATCTCCACCTTGTGTAGTCCGGTAGTATGTATGAAGCGTATGGGACAACGCTTGTAATCCGCATATCCGATTGTATCTATTGTTGGAATGGTTTATGGATTATCACTTGCGAGCCAATATAATGTAAATGAATAATGTGAAGCATGAGATGCTTGTAAATGATGCAAGAATGCATGAGATGCTTGGTAAAGCATGAGCAATGGTTTAATTGCTGTTTTAAATAGTTGCATTTGAGCATGTGTTTATAAGATGCATTGATGTTTAGAGAAGACATGTTTTATGAAAAGGCATGTGATAAAAGTGGTGGTTTTGCAAGTCATGTGAAATGCATTGATGAATGTTGTTTAGCGATCCTCACTAAGTTATATGCTTACGCTCATTTGTTTCATCAATGCAGAGAATTGAGCATTTCAAGGCAGCCCAAAAGCAAGGGGATTCCAAGGCTTTGTTTAAGAGATGTATGTGGTACACCCTTAGTGTAATATGTGGCAATGGGTGAGATTTCTACTTCCTTATTTTGTTGGAGATGTTTTTTGTTTCAAGCATGTTTAGTTTCTGATTGTGGACTTGTATTTGGCCTTTATATGGTTCTATGGTTTGTTTGTGGCGTTTTACCTTTTCTATAGCTTGATATCTTAAGCATGCTAGAATAGCTAAATGTCATCATGATATGAAGTGGTTGATGAGTATGATTTGCTGTTTGATGGTGTTTAAAAGTCTATTAGATAGATTATATCTTGTATGCATGTTTTAAGCTAGATTGGATGTGTTTTTGTATGTTTAAATGAAGTTGGATGAAGCCAATATGGTACGCGTATCGATACACGGGAAAGCGTATCGATACGCTAAGGCAAAATGAGGCATTTATGTACAGGGGTATCGAAACGGATTGCCCGAGTATCGGTACGCTTAGGCCAAGTTTGAAGGCCGTACCGATACGCAGGGAAGCATTTCGATACGCTCAACCCTTCTTTAGCTACTATCTTCCCGCGTATCGATACAGGCTCAAGTGTATCGATACAGGTAGTTAAATTTCAGTTAAAAGTATCTTTTAAAGTTTGGAAATGTTGTATTTTGGTCCCTGAATAATATGGGTGCAATTGAATGAGTTTGGATGATCCGTTTGAGCTGAATTTTGGCATGTTGGCATGTTACATGACTAATTTAAGATTGGTAACTTTAAAATCTTGAAAGTCTCTATATTTTATAGAAATTACAGTTTAGTTCCTAAAAGTCAAATGTATGCAATTGAACCCCTGTTTGAACTCCGATCGCTGTGCCATTTTAATCTAACTGCTTTGCTGAACATATAGGATAATAATATGCATCTAGAGAAGATAAAAAGAAAAAAGGCCGTTAATCGAGATTGACTTTAACGAGTTGGCTTTGGTTTTCTCGTGTAATCTTTTTAGTTCGGGTCGAGCGTCTAGGCCGGGCTAAGGGGGTTACACATAGTAGTCCTTTTGCTATGCATCCTGGTAGTAGAAAGATGTATCATGATTTGAAAGACGTGTACTACTGGGTGGGGTTGAAAAAGGATGTGGCTGAATTCGTTAGTAAGTGCATGGTGTATCAGCGAGTGAAGGTTGAACATCAGGTTCCTTCTGGGATTTTGCAACCTTTGAGAATCCCAAAACGGAACTAGGAAATAATTACCATGTATTTTGTGTCTGGGTTGCCGTTGTCACCGTCAAAGAAGAATTCAGTTTGTGTGATTGTAGATCGGCTTATGAAGTGTGCACATTTTCTGCATGTGTATACCACATATACCTTGGATAAGTTGGCTGAGTTGTACATAGATGAGATTGTGCGGTTGCACGGTGTGCCAAAGTCTATAGTGTCGGATAGGGATCCGAGGTTTACAGCACGTTTTGGGAATGTTTACGTCAAGACTTGGGTACACGGTTGAATTTTAGTACTTCATATCATCCTCAGACGGATGGACAGTCGGAACGTGTGATCCAAGTGCTTGAGGACATGTTGAGATGCTGTGTGATAGATTTTCAGGGTTCTTGGGAGAAGCACTTGCTGTTGGTTGAGTTAGCATATAATAACAGTTACCAGGCAAGTATTCAAATGGCTCTATACAAGGCTTTGTATGGGAGAAGATGTAGAACCCCTCTCTGTTGGGCAGAAGCTGAGCAAAAGTTGATTTCAATGGCAGCTATGCTAAAGGGAACCACCGAGAAGGTGAAGCTCATTTGTGAGCGTTTGAAGGCAGGATCAAATAGGCAAAAGTCTTACGTGGACATGAAGCGTAAGGAGATTGAGTTCGTGGTTGGTGAACGTGTGTTTTTGAAAGTATCGCCTTGGAAGAAGGTGATGAGATTTGGGCGTAAGGGTAAGCTTAGCCCAAGGTTCATTGGACCTTACGAGATTGTGGAGCATATTGGTCCTGTAGCATATCGGTTGAGATTGCCTTCGGAGCTGGAAAAGATACATGATGTGTTCCATGTCTTTATGTTACGAAAGTACATATCAGATCCTTCGCATGTGATGCCTGTTAAGGAGATTGAGTTGAATCCAGATCTGTCTTATGATGAGGAACCAGTGAGGGTTCTAGATGTGAACAGTAAGGTTCTTCGTGGCAAGACGATAGAGCTTGTGAAGGTGTTGTGGCGACACCGAAGAGTTGAGGAGGCCACGTGGGAAAGCAAGGCGGACATGCTGAAGCAGTTTCCGCAACTTTTTCCTTCAGGTAAAATTTTGAGGACAAAATTTCCTAAGTGGGGGAGAGTTGTAACGCCCTGATTTTGGGCCTAGATGTTTTAGACATCGGACCGGACCGGTCGAGAGCGGTTCGAATCGCGTAAGGTGATTTAGGGAAATCAAGGATCGGGATAGGATAAAAATGTGGTAAAAATTGATAAAATCCTCTAAAAATATGTTTAAGAGGTTGGTCAAATCAATTTTACAAAAAAGAGTTTCAGAAATTGAACATTTCGAGTAGTGACCAAATTGTAAAGTTTCAAAACTATGGAAAATGTGATTTTTAAAGGAGAAGCCAAATTCTTAGAATCTTTAGGGGGCTTTATGGCAATTTAACCTTTCTTTAATATTACACGTGTTTTAAATGGTTTTTAATTAAATAGCTTTAAATGGTTTTTATTTTAATTAATTAAATTAGGTAGTTAATGTGAGATTCCATCGCGTAACTACCACTTTCTCATCATTTTCAGCCAAACACTAATTTCAATCATTTCTCTCCAGAATTCTTTTCTCCCAAACACTCTCTTAATATTTCCTAATCAATTTTCAAGAAATCCTTTCAAGTTCTTCAAGATTTTTCTAAGGAAAACTTGTCATTCATTGAGGAAAGCAAGGATTGGAGGTAAATCCCGTTCTCAACCTCTAATCAAAGTTCTTTATTAAAATTCCCAAGATCTTTGGCTTCTAATTAATGTTTTTGGTTGAGTTTCCACTATAGTTTTGATTGGAGATCAAAATCTTGTAAAAATGTGGTTGAAATCTTAATTTTTGGACTTGTTTTGTTAAGCTCTGTTATGGATTGATTTTAATTGAGTTTTAAGTTGGTTAATATGCTGAAATGAAGTTCTGATAACCTAGATCCCGAAATCCTTGAGATCCTTGAGTTTCTTGTTAGTTTTGAGTGAATTTTTGAGGTGAAATGGTGGAATCTTGCTTGCTGGAGGTATAAGGATGGGTTAGATTGTTTATTAGATGTGTTTTGATGTTCATAGATGTATGTTGGCTGGGCTTGGTTTAGGAAGCAATCGATTGAGTTTTCGGTTGTTTCAGTTGGGTAAATTGGTGTAGTTTGGGTGAGCAATGAGTTTGTGAATTGTTGTTGGTGTTGAAATGCATTTTAATGCATTTAGATCTCTGTTTTGATGATGTGAAAATAGAGGATCATGATCCCGAAGCAAACGAGGCGTTGTTGGAGGCTCAGAGGGGTAATTTTCGTGTCGGCGAGCAAGGCTTCGTGTATCGGTGAGTGGAAATGGATTTTCCAGCTTTGTAACGCTTTGAGCGTGGTCTTGGGAGCTTAGTGTAAGTTTGAAACACTTAGCTAAGCTCAAGAGTAAGTGTTTCGAAAGTCTCTCTCAGAAATGTGTTATGTTTGATGAAAATGCACTTGAGTTTTATGTGGTTTTGGTTACTGTTTTAAAGCATGTTTTAAGCATGGTTAATGCTGGATTTTAATGCCATTGTGTTAAGGATGCACTAGGTAAGTGATCCTTGGTTTTATGTGATTAATGCATATGATGTTAAGCATGGTTATGCTTGTGGTAATGGCATTGTGTTTATGCTTGTAAAACAGTGGATTATTGATGTTAAATGAATATATTGGCAAGTGATGAAAGTGGTTTTTGGTTCTTGTAAACGGATATAGTTAGCCGACTATAGGATTGTGTGCACCGTGAATAAAGTTGCCTTGGATGTTGAGGGGTTGTGATTGTACCGTAATCTCCATCCAAGTACCCTAATGATTGAGGCTAAGATCACAACGTTGGATGGTTTAGTCCCGTGTGTGAATCTTGTGGTTGTGTCCCGTACTCTCGTTAGTGGAATTATACAACCATCGATGAGTGATGTTGAGGGGTTGTAATTGTGCCATTAATCTCCATCACGGGTGTTGAGGGATTGTGATTGTGCCATCGATATCCACCTTGTGTAGTCTGATAGTATGTATGAAGCGTGTGGGACAACGCTTGTAATCCGCGTATCCGATTGTGTCTTTGAGTTGGTTTTGATATGGTTTGTTAAATGATCACTTGTAAGCCAATATAATGTTGTTGATTAATAGTTTAAGCATGAGATGCTTGTGAGTTATGCTAGAGTGCATGTGATGCTTGGTAAAGCATGAGCAAATGTTTATTTGTTGTTTTTAAATGATGCATATGAGCATGTGATTTAAAAAGTGCATTGATGCCATGAGAAGGCATGTTTTAAGTAAAGGCATGCGTCGATAAATGATGTTATGCCGGTTAAGTGAAATGCATTGATGAATGTTGTTTTAGCGAACCTCACTAAGCTTTATGCTTACGCTCATTTGTTTCATCAATGCAGAAAACTAGGCGTTGAGGCAGCGAGGAAGCAAGAGAATTCTAAGCTTTTTGGTCTAGCAATGTATGTGGTTTTACTTTGGTGTAATAAGAGGCAATGGGTGGGATTTCTACTCTTAGATGTTTTGAAGATGTTGTTATTTACCTTGAACATGTGTGGTTATTTGCCGTTGGTTTGTAAATGGCCTTTGAGGATTGAATTTGGTTGAATGTTGGTTTTGGCTTTGTATGGCTTTGGAAGACTAGGGAGCATGCCTATAGTACTAACGCTTGCATGATTGATGCCATGTTTTTAGCTTATGCTTCGTAAGGATGATCTTTGATGCTTAAACTTGATGTATGTATGTTGTGGCATGATTTGGAATGTTTTCAGATGTGGAAAGATGAGTAAAACCAACAAAATTTGTTGTTCCAGGGCAAAGCGTATCGGAACGCCCTTACCTGTTTCGGAACAGAGGCCTGAAATGGCAATGAGGTTTCAGAACGGGTAGAAACGTTATGGAACGTTTTTGCTACTGGAAAAGGGTGTTTCGATACGAGTTTCGAAACACTCCCGAGTATTGAAATGACCGTTTCGGTACAGGGCCTTGTGTTTCGAAATACCCGACCGTTGGAGTTGAATTTGAATTGTTTCAGGTTTATGTTTCTTACGTTTTGGTCTTTGAGTCTTGTATGCTTAATTAAATGAGTTTGGATGGTCCGTTTAAGATAAAATTTGACATGTTGATATATTGTATGTTTAATTTTGAATCGGTAACTTCAAAACTTGTTTAGTCCTCTAAATTCTGGAAATTGACAAGTTAGTCCCTACAAGACATTTGTATGCAATTGAAGCCTAAAACGAGTACCGTTCGCTGTATCGTTTCCGCTAAAGTGATTTGCTATTCACATAGGTTAATAATGTGCATCTAGAAAAGTTAAAAAGAAAAAAGGGTCGTTAATCAAGGTTGACTTTCGGGTTGACTTTGGTTTTCCCCGTGTAATCTTCTTAGTTAGGGTCGGGCGTCTAGGCCGGGTTAAGGGGTTACAGCTTAGGATTAGTTTAATTATGTTCTAAATTTCTTAGGGTTAGGATTAGTTTTTTTAGTAGTTCTGTGAAAACTCTTTGTACTTAGTTTTTGTTCTTAATGCAATAAAAGTCAAGGTTTGCTTATTCTAGCTTTAATTATTTTCGTAGTCTACTCGGGAGAGGGTTTGTGAGATCATCCATTTGTTTAATATCAGGAGAGTTGAGATCACGAAGGGAATAAGTACGGTTTTCGCCCCACGTGGTCTTAACTAACTCGACCTAGGGATTGGTTATAGTTTCAGCGGCTAAAAAAAGTGTATGGACTGTCGATGTTTACCCTTTGATTTACGTTGTGAGGTATCATTAGAGTTCAGTCATCAACCAGCGTTCTGTGCTTAGAGATAAGGCAGAACCACCCAAGGACACTTTGCCGAGCCGTAACTGCATCTGCCCACGAGCAAGGGATTGTCGCGGTAGGGATTTAGCCATTGCGGCCGTGGTAGGGATTTAGGTCACTGCCACAGTAGTAGTGCGTTGCTGCATTCAAGAACATAAACAAAGTCAAGAGTATTCCACACTACGACACACTCTAATCCGACCCATCTTCTCATCTTGATTACTTCTTTATTTTATTTACTGGATTTTCTTAGTTTCGTTATTTTTAGATTATATCAAATCACCCAATTAATTTGTGTTTTTACTTTATTTATTTTGCAGTGCGAGGGAGTAGAACCGAAGGTTGAGTACCAATCTCGTTGGAGACGTTACTCATATACTTATCCCTATATTACTTGCGTCATCTATACTTACACAATTGCGGAGCACTATTTACACGCAACAAGTTTTTGGCGCCGTTGCCGGGGATTGACAACTTTTGTTTTTATTTTCTTGCACTTTCTATTTTAGTTAGATGATTTATTTTATTTTATTTTAGTATTAATAAAACTTGGTTTTGTTTTAGTGCATGATTAGAGCTAACCCAAGAAGCCCATTGCGAGATCCAGAAATCGAACGCACTTACCGAAGGCTTAGACGAGAGAAGAAGCCGCAATTCAGCTACCTGAGGACCAACCCCGAGGTCGCAGCCGTGGCATCAACCAAGTGGCACAGTCACACAATGTCATAGGGCAGCACCCTGCCGATGGGCAGCCATTTGTTGATGAGCAACAAATCCCGACAAGAGATGGAGAAAATCTATAAGCTTCATTCGTACTAGTTCGACACCCCACAACCCGAGACTACCTTGAAGAGGACCTGGACGGACTAAACTCTAGAGTTGTTACCCTAGAAATTGAGACCGCCCACTTTGAGCTGAAGCCCGTGATGTTTAACATGATCAACACTATGGGGCAATTTGGCGGCTCCGCCACTGAAGATGCCAGACAACACCTCAAGTCCTTCCTCCAGATCTGTAACTCATTAAAAATTCAGGGAGTACATGAGGATATTCTGAGATTGAAGCTGTTTCCCTATTCACTGAGGGATAGGGCAAAAACCTGGCTTAACAGTATCCCTCCAAGATGAATTGGATCATGGAGTGATCTTTGTTGTGATTTCTTAGCTCATTTTAATCCTACAAATTTAACTGATATATTACGTAACAAGATCACTTCTTTTCGACATGCTGAAGACGAGTCCATGCATGAGGCTTGGGGGCGATATCGAGAACTATTACACAAATGCCCTTGCACGAATTCCCAGTATGGACGAAGGTGACCATGTTCTACAATGCAGTTAACACGACAACTAGGATGATGCTCGATGCCTCGACAAACGACATACTCCTAGATAAAGAACCATAAGAAGCCATGGAAATTTTAAACAGGACATCTAAGAATGATTATCAGTTGCCCACTACTAGAAAAGGAGGAGTCCGCCGTCAACCCACAATTAATGAAATAGAGTCCCCGGACTCAATTTCATCTTGGATCGCCACCTTGACGAAGCTAGTTCTGAACTTACAGTCGCAAAACAATGAACAAGGAGTCAAGGTAATAGATTTATTTTGCGAAAACTGTGGAGGTAACCATGCTTTTTTTGTATGCCCGCAACAATCAATTGTCCAACAACTACAATCCAGCCTGGAAAAAGCACCCAAACTTCTCCTGGAGCAACCTTAACAATGCCCTCAATCCGCAGCATCAGAATGCTCCAGCCCCAGGATTCCAAAAACCCATGCCACCACAGTAACACATGCCGTCGCAATAGCCGGTGCAATCTAGTTCTTTAGAAAACATTCTTCATGCTTTTAAGAATCAAACTAGTGCATATATGGCCAATAATGACAAGTTCATAAAAAGACTGAAACTTTTATGAACAGGACAGAAATGCGGTTGCAGAACGAGGCAACATGAATGTGCTTAGAAACGCAAGTGGGGTAGATTGCTCAGATCTTGAACGCTCGGCCAGTTGGAGGATTCCCTAGTGACACTAAAGCCGCTAAGGGAACGTCATACGAGCAGTGCAAGGCTGTAACCACTAGGAGTGGTATTCAACTACAGGGGCCGCAGAGCAAGCATATAGAACCTGAGAAACCAGACAAGACAATTGCCACAACACTAACCAAAGACAATGGGGATGCGACAACAACCACAAATAATGCTGCGTCGGCAGACCCTGTGGCAGCACCTGGGACATAACCAAGAATCAGCACATCAGCTCCACCATTCCCACAAAGGTTGAAGCAACAAAAGTAGGAGTACCAGTTTAAGAAGTTCCTGGACATCCTTAAATAGGTACACATTAATATACCTTTGGTGGAAGCAATCATGGAGATCCCAAACTATGCCAAGTTCCTTAAGGACATAGTGTCAAAATGAAAAAGGATTGGGGAATTTGAAATAGTGGCTATAACAGAGGAATGCATGGCCGCATTGCACAATCGAGCTCCACCAAAGCTCAAGGATCCTGGAATCTTTCCCATACCTTGCGCGATCGAGAATACATATGAGGGGAGAGTGCTATGTGATTTAGGTGCAAGCATTAATATCATGCCCAAGTCCGTCTTTCAAAAATTGGGGATTCGGACAGCACAACCAACAACAATGATGCTACATCTTGCCGATGGATCACATGTGCAACCAGAAGGGAAAATCGAAGATATCCTGGTAAAAGTGAATAAGTTTATTTTCCCTACTGACTTCCTCATCTTAGATTGCGATGCAGATGAAAGAGCTCCGTTGATACTTGGACGACCATTCCTTGCTACTGAGAGGACTGTAATCGATGTGGAGAAAGGAGAACTGACAATTAGGATTAATGACGAGCATGTTAAAATTCATGTCCTAAACAATAGAAAACATGCCGACGATCCAGCAACTTGTCAGGCACTCCAGGCCACTCAACAACAAGGTAGCAGTAAGAACAAAATGATCCCAGCATGGAAGCGGTAACATGCCGCGAAAAACATATTGGAACATGCTAGGACACATGCCGCGACACGCAAAGGGGAGAACATGGACAAAGGCTGCAACCACATGTCATGAGGGATAAGGAAGTATACACTTCAGGGAATGCATCCAAGTGCACTCCTTTAGTGCACTAATCTTTTCTCTCTTTACTTTATTTTTATTTTTATTAGGTTTAGTTTTTTTAGAATAAATTTTTATTTATCACATTCTTATTCAGAATAATTTTCTTTTCTTTTTTAGGAGGGAGATCAAGAAAGCAAGAAGGGAGGAACCAATGGCTTGGAGAAGTGACCGTTAGCTGCCGCGGCAAAAGACGCCCAATGCGTTGCGAGAGCTGCAACGGCTAGTTTTCCAACGGGCAAAATTGCAATGGGCTGCAACGGCTAGTAACGGCCGTAGTCGCGAATTGCGCTCCAACAGCATAACATTCCAAGACTCTAAAAGAGGGCCACTATTCTCCTTTATTTTTCACTTACTACTTTCTTTTACTTTCTTGAATCTCACAGTTATTCACGCTCAATTCTGCTATATTTTCTTCTTACTCTCTCTCAATTTCTCTTACTGCTCATATAAAATTCAGATGTCAACCAGAGGAGCATTATCCACCACTGTCCCGACACCATCCTATACTCGCTTCGCACCGGCATCGGTGGAAGAAAGGTTCAAAACGCACTACATCTCGCGATAGGTGTGGGAAGAGCAAGGGTTCCATGCCTCAAGTGAACAAAATTATGGCATCGAGAACTTACTTACACCAAATGTGGCAAGTTTTCTGCCTCCAGCCGGCCCAGGCCAATCTCACGATAGTTCGAGAGTTCTATGCTCATAGGCCGAGTGCTGACGCACTGTTCGGGCATGTAAGGGGAAAAGCCATCCGCATTGATGCTGACACCATCAACAGGTTCTACGCCCTGCACATTGAAAGAGATGAGCATGCCGAGGTTTTGGAGGCCCTAACAGAAGATGATTTCCTGCACATAAAAGAGGAGCTTTGCTTCGCCGGTACACCATGAGAGGCCGGATCACACAGAGGCCCGGTGCAGCGGCGATATCTACGACCGGAAGCCAAACTATGGAACAAGTTCATCCGCCACCGCCTTCTGCCGATTTCCCACAGCACGACTGTTGACCGGCCCATGCTTTCTCTTATCCACTCTATTATGAAAAATCGTAAAATTAATGTGGGTAGTTTAATTGTGAAGGAAATCTACAAATGTGCGGTGAAGGAGAAGGGGCTGCTATATTTCCCGTCACTCATCACTGGCCTCTGCACGGAGAATGAAGTCCCCATCGACAGAACCAATGAACTCACAAAAGAAAGACAAGGATGGGACAAGGGGACCTGCCACAGGATAATGGAGATATCAGATGCCGAGCCTCTGCAGGCCATACCGATGCAGAGTATTGCCAGGGCAGTAGCCTCGGTATCCATCCCAGTGACACCTCAACCACAAGCCCCTGCCGTCGCAGACATCCAGCAGATTTCGAAAAAGTTGGAGGTCGTGGACCAACGCCGACAGTTGCTCATGACGTATACTAGGGACTTCCACGCCGCAATAACTCACCTGATCCAAAGGAGGTTCTCTGATCCGATGGTCCAATTCCCCATCTTCCCTACCAACGTCTTCTCTGCTACTGCCGCTACTGCCAGGCACCACGAGTCCCAGCCCGCCGCAGCCTTCGATACAGTTTCTGCCGCGACAAGGAGGGGCAAGCGCAAGGCTGGCTTAGACACACTGGCCAGATCCATACACCAAACCACCTCAGATTGTGACCACTCTGTTAGTTGGGTGTTCGACTTGATCAACCGCAAGGGATTGAACATGGACAACGTCGACCTTGACTCCGTTGAAGAGGTGGATGCCCCAGCAGCAAAAGCCACCCACCATCCCGCATCCAGCCACACCAAGAATCTAAACAAATCAAGCGAGCAACTTCTAAGCCGACGAAGAGGCTAATTTTACAGTTCGACAGTGAAGAGGAAGATGATTATGCCCCCTCTAAATCCATTTAAATTCCTCTTCAAATTTTTGCTGCTTACCCGTTTCGCCCTTATATTTTGTGATTTAATTTTTCCTATCTTATACATGATTTGTAAAGCATTAAGGGCAATGCTTGGTTCGAGTTTGGGGGTGTAGGTTGAGAAGCTGAGGCACTGCCATGGCGCGACAGTAAAATATAATTGCCATGTTATTTTGTGCTTTTACTTGTCAAAATTTTTTAATTGCATTGCCTTAACCGAATTTTGCTTATGCCGCGACAATACTTTCTATCAATTGCCTTAGTTTAGTTTTAATTAAATCTTCTTTCTTGGCAATAGAACTCTCTCTTCTTACCATTGTTTAGAACTGTTTAGAGCCTTTATTTTTAGGAAGCTTAAAGGAAGATAGCTTAGGATCACACTATGAGATTAGAACTCTAAACACCTTTGTGACTTGCATGATTTAAGGAATTCTAGTACACTTAGGACATAAACTAGCTTAGAAAGAAAATTGGGTAAAAGTTATAGGTGCCCACCACTGGCTCTAGCTTAAGGAAGACCTAGAGGTGCCCGAAACCGGCTCTAAGCTAATCACTAGAGGTGCCCAAAACTGGATCTAGTAGGTTAGGATGCTTAAAATTTTTTTATTACCCAAGTTAAGTAAGTTAATGCTTAAGTGTTTACTTAGAATCCTTGTAATCATTTTGTTCAAAATACATGCACACACTCACAAATCTTATAGTTTGATTCCAAGAAATTGCTAAGGCATCCAAAGACTTAAGGGCCGAAGAATTATTTGCCATGGTTTGAACAGAGAAGGAAAAGTAAGACCTAGGAGACGGTTTATAAAAATTAAGGTTTGGCAATTGATGACTGCATTGCTTGAGGACAAGCAATAGTTCGAGTTTGGGGGTGTGATAAGTGCCCAGAAGTCCTATATTTTGACCCCTTTTTCATGGCAATTATCACTCAACCTACACCTATTTGAGCTGCATCATGGCCTTCATGCATAGATTTCATCATTTATACCTTTGACCTTATTATTTTGTTTATTCTATGAAAAAAGTACTATTTAATGCATGATTGGTATTTTTGCAGGATGTATACTACTGGAGCAGGAAGATGCCGCCACAACACAGAAAGCATGAGGGAAGATGAGGCAGAATTAGTACACAATAGACCCTGATCAAGCCAAGCCAAATGACAGCTTCTACTGAGGGAATATGATGAAGCCTTGCGGAGCAGACTGATGCCAAGGCAGCAAAAGCCAGGCCGCGACAGCATTCTTCCGGAGGACAAATCAGGCAAAGTGGTAGTCAACTTATAGAGGTTTTAATGCCGGATTTTTCTACACACTTTACGTGTTAGTTGGAATTCGAGAAGAGAACGAAAACATTGAAGGAAGGGTAAAGTTGGACTTTTGGCCAAAAGTGTATATTGTAATAAATTAAAGAGATTTACCTCTTTAATAAAGTCTAGTCCAAGTCCAGCTTAACTTCCTCTCCAAGAAGGATTTGTTCCTATACCTTCCCCTATATAAGGGGCTTGCCGCCAACAAGAAGAGAAGGGATCGATAGGAGAGATCACCAAAGAGAGATTGAGCTTAGGATTAGTTTAATTATGTACTTGTTGAGTGTGTAAAAGTTCTATATTTTACCACCTATTTGACCCATATTTCTGCTTCATCCAAGCATAATTCATTGCATTTAGGATAGATTTCATTCATACATCACAATTATATTAAATAACACAGATTCTGCTGATTTTGGTTACTTTTACAGGTAGCTACTATAGCAGACGTCCGGCAGTGGAGAAGCAGAGCTGGAACACTGGATTGCAGCTGAGAAGAAAGATGCTGCCATGGCCGCTGCCGTGGCAGCTAAGGACGACAACAATGGTGAAGGGAAGAAGTGAAGTGGAGCTCGACAGAAAGAGGAAATTAAGCCGGTTCGTCGTGGAGCACTCACATATTTTTCTGAGCCCTAGATCAGAATGAAGGCCAAACCCAAAGTTCAAGGAAGAAACTCCAAGCAAGAAGGAAGGATGAATTAAAGACATATACTCTGAAGATTTAGTCTTTAATAGAGTTGTACTTTAATTTAAACTTATATTCTTGCCATATTAGAAAACTTGAATCCAAGGCCTATATAAATGCATGTAATTCGACCTAGGGAAGAATATATTATTCTCTAGCCGTCTTCCCCTAAACCCTAGTCATTTCCCCCTTCTCATTATGTTCTAAACTTCCCCCAGGGCTAAGGGTTGATTTTGTAAAGTAGTTGCAAGGATTGCAGTGTTTTATGTTTTTTTCTGTTTAATAAAATAGACTTCAAGTTTGCTTATTCTGGTTTTGAACATCTTGCAAGAGTATCGGGAGAGCATTGTGAGATTACACATTTACTTAATATCGGGAGAGTTAAGTATACGAAAGGAATAAGTACGGGTTCTCCAGTTTATGGTTGAACTATCTCGGACCTAGGGATAAGATGAGGTTAACTGGCTAAAGAAGAATTCAACAACATCGGTTTTCATCCTTCGATTCACGCCGGGAGGTATCATCAAAGACGTGTTCATCGACAGACTTGGACCTAGGGATAGGCCAAGGCACAACAGAGATTCTTGCCAAATTTGAAGTACTGAGTTGTGTGTTCGCTGCCGCGACAACAACAGACCGCAGCCGCAGCAGGTGCTGCCGCGAAAGGTGCTACGATAGAACAGAGAAGTCTTAGACAGTGCAAACACCTGCGCTACGAAGCAAATCAATTCCGACCTACTCTTTACTCTGAATATCTTCCTCTTTTATTTTCAGTATTCTTTATTTCTTCGTGACAAACAATTAAAATATTTATTTCTTCTCTCGTGCAGAAATCCAAGGTTAAAGCTATTAGCCCAGTCCCTGTGGAGACGATATCCGATACTTACGTATCACTTTACTACTTGCGTCGTGTACACTTGCAATACATTGCGATAGACACTTTTACATGCAACAAGTTTTTGGCGCCGTTTGCGGGGACTGGCAACATATCTTTACCCTACTTTTACTGCACTTTCTTTTATTTTTCTGTTTTTACTTGGATTGTTCACCCTGTGCTTTTCACAAGATCTTTTGTTTGCTTATGCGTAGATCTCAACGAGGAAAAGAACCCGAGCACAAGTTAGATCTTGAAATCGAACGAACTTGTAATCTCAGGAAACGAGTCCGCCTCCTAGTAGAATGAAACGAGTACTTGGAGGAATAGTTAGAAGCAATGGTGAACGAAAGACGCGAAGACAGGAGGAACAACCAAGAGAATCTCCGAGGTCCTGGAGACCTTGTCGGAGATGGAAGAAACGGACAACCTGCCGATCCTCCTGCCGCTGCCGCACGCCGGTCATGCGGAGACTACATGATCAATGATCATATGGAATTAGAGACCACCTTGCCAGATGTGGAAGCATAAATTTCGAGCTGAAACCTGTCATGTTCAGCATGATTAATTCTGCTGGCCAATTTAGTGGTGCTGCTACAAAGGATGCGAGGGAACATCTGAAAACGTTCCAGGAAATCCGTGGTTCGTTTAGACTACCAGGAGTAAATCCGGAGATTCTGAGGCTTCGGTTATTTCCTCATTCATTGAGGGATAGAGCTAAAACGTGGTGGAATAAACTAACGTCGGGTTCAATACGAACTTGGGCAGATTTAACTCGTGAATTCTTGTCTCGTTTTAACCCTTCCCATTTATCTGAGCGATTACGTAACGAAATTGCTACTTTTCAACAGGAAGACGATGAGCCAATGCACGAGGCATGGGACATGTTTAAAACTCTTCTGAGGAATTGCCCGATGCATGGATTCCCTGTTTGGAATCAGGTAATAAAATTCTACAATGCTGCCAACCTACAGATTCGTATGAGAATCGATTCAGCAGCTAATGGGTTGTTGTTAGATAAAGATCCAGAGGACGCCATTGTAGTATTAAAGAATTTGGCTAGGAATGAAGAACAGTTCCCCACATCGAGGAGAGGTAAACGAGTACTAGTTGTGAAGGATTACGAAGCCGATAAATCCTTAAAGACACAAGTTGCATATCTCACAAAGGCAGTAGAGAACTTGCTGAAGAAGGATTCCCAACCTGCTTATGCTGCAGAAGAGGTATGTGGAACTTGCGGTGGGAACCATAGTTCGGAGGACTGCCCATTACAGCTGGAGTAAGGGATGTACGTTGAGAACTATAACAAGCAGAACTATAATTCCAACAATTACAATCCCAGTTGGAGAAAGAATCCCAAATTTTCTTGGAGCAACCCGAACAATGCATTGAATCCTCAAGTACAGAACACTCAAATTCTGGGGGCACCTAGACTTCTTACTCGGCAGCAACCGCAGCAGCAGCCGCAATAGCCACCACCAGCCACGACTAGTATATTGGAGCAGACCTTGGCTACGTTTATGTCTCAAACAGGAACTTACATAGAGAACATGAATCACTTCGTCAAGAAGACTGAGCCGTTCATGAATAAAACAAAGATGCAGATGACCAACCATGAAGCTACTCTGAAATCACTAGAGACACAGATGGGTCAGGTTTCCCAGCATATTAAACCGAGGCAGAATGGAGGATTCCCTAGAAATACTGAGAATACTAGACAACCCACACAAGAGCAGTGCAAAGCTATCACAACTGGGAGTGGGAAGAAATTACCAAGGCCAGAGAAGGAAGCTGAACCAGTTAAGGAACCAGCCCTAGAATCGACTGCCGAGAACGCTGCCCCGACAGATGACAAACGACCTGCTACCGATGAACATGTCACGACAGCAGAAGGGATAGAGGAGAAGGATGAAGAACCTAAGCCTCCTCAGATCCGAATGTAGTGGGAAGGACGCATTGCAGACTATCGTCCTCCACCTCCTTTCCCTTAGCGGTTACAAAAGTTGAAACAAGAATCACAACTTAAGAAGATCTATGATATTTTTAAGCAGGTCCATATCAATATTTCGCTGTTAGATGCCATCAAGGAGATGCCTGGTTATGCCAAATTTCTCAAGGATGCTATGTCGAAGAAATCCAGACTTGGGGAATTTGAGACGGTAAAACTGACAGAAGGATGCATGACTGTTCTGCAAAAGCATCCACCCCAGAAAAAGAAGGATCCTGGGAGCTTCATAATACCGTGCATAATCGGAGATAAATTTGTGGGTAAGACACTTTGTGATCTAGGTGCTAGTATTAATTTAATGCCAAAATCTATATTTCAGAAATTAGGTATTGGACGAGCACGACCCACAACAGTCGTACTGCAGCTGGCAGACCGCTCTTACGTACATCCAGAAGGGAAGATAGAAGATATTCTGGTAAGAGTGGATAAATTTATTTTTCCTGCTGACTTTCTTGTTTTAGATTGTGAAGCAGATAAGAATGCACCAATCATCCTGGGGCGACCCTTCTTAGCCATAAGAAGATCACTGATTGATGTAGAAAAGGGAGAACTCACTATGAGAGTGAATGATCAAGAGATCAAGCTGAACGTTCTCCAAGCAATGAAACATGCTAATGCATAAGAAGAATGTAAGGCTATCACTGAAGTTATCCTTGACCAACCCTGCATCAGGTCGGGCTGCATGACATCAAATTTGCCACTGCCACAACAGCCATTTAGAAGACCGTCACGGTAGCGACGATGACAGCAGCTCCTCAGATTCTGATATATCTGACACTGAAGGTCATGAGGTGGTAAACTGGATAGGAAATCGTCCAGGTAAGTTATTCGAGCCCTTAAACTATACCTCGAATGAACATATCGTCCAAAAGCCATCAACTGTAGAGCCACCTATTCTAGATCTTAAGCCCCTGCCAGGGCAGCTCAAATATGTTTTTCTTGGATTAAATGATACGTTGCCCGTAATCATCTCTTCCAAGTTGATGCAGGAACAGGAACAATAGCTGATAGGGATGCTGCAGCAGCACAAAAGGGCTATTGGATGGACGATAGCCGACATCCAAGGTATCAGTCCAGGACTATGCATGTATAAAATCCTTTTAGAGGATGATCACAAGCCGACCATTGATGCCCAGAGACGTTTAAATGATGCTATGCGAGAAGTGGTCCGAAAAGAAATTATCAAATGGCTAGATGTTGGGATAATTTATGCCATCTCGGATAGTAAGTGGGTGAGCCTGGTGTAGTGCGTTCCGAAGAAAGGAGGAATAACCGTGGTGAACAACGAAGAAAACGAGTTAATCCCAACCAGGACTGTGACTGGTTGGAGGGTTTGTATGAACTACCGGAAGCTTAAAAAAGCTATCCGGAAGGACCACTTTCCCCTACCTTTTATTGATCAAACCCTTGATAGATTAGCGGGGAAGCCTTATTACTGTTTTCTTGATGGATACTCAGATTATAACCAGATAGCCATCGCACCAGAGGATCAAGAGAAGACGACGTTCACATGCCCATACGGTACTTACGCTTTTCGGAGAATGCCATTTGGACTTTGTAATGCACCGGCAACTTTTCAAAGGTGTATGATGGCAATATTCTCTGACATGGTGGAGGATTTCCTAGAGATATTCTTGGATGATTTCTCGGTCTTTGGAGACAATTTTGAAAGCTGCCTAGGCAACCTACAGAAAGTGCTCGAGAGATGCGAGAAAGTGAACTTGGTATTAAACTAGGAGAAATGTCACTTTATGGTGGATGAAGGGATAGTCCTAGGCCATAAAGTAAGCTGCCGCGGCATAGAGGTCGACAGGGCGAAAACTGAGGTAATTAAAAAGCTGCCACCACCCACCACAGTCAAGGGAATTCGAAGTTTCTTAGGGCATGCTGGGTTTTATCGAAGGTTTATCGCAAACTTTTCAATGATCACCAAGCCTTTGTGCCACCTGCTGGAGCAGAACCGTCCCTTCGACTTCAATACTGAATGTACTGAGGCATTCAATATTCTGACAGAAAAGCTGGTAACAACCCCGATAGTACAGCCACCAGATTAGAAACTACCATTTGAGATCATGTGTGATGCTAGTGACTATGTTGTTGGGGTAGCACTTGGGCAGAGGAAGGACAAGCTCTTCCATGTTATATACTATGCCAGCAAAACACTGAACGACGCCCAAGTAAACTACACAACAACGGAGAAGGAACTACTAGCTGTGGTGTTCTCGATTGACAAGTTTCGTTCATATATACTTGGAACGAAGGTCATAGTCCACACAGACCACTATGCACTAAAGTATCTGTTAACCAAAGAGGATGCGAAGCCTAGACTGATACGTTGGATTCTGCTACTGCAAGAGTTTGACCATGAGATCAAGGATAAAAAAGGGACAGAGAACCATGTCGCAGATCACTTGTCAAGACTAGAGAAGGGAAATAGTCTCCCAATAGATGAGACCCAAATACTGGAGACCTTCCCAGACGAGCAGCTGTTCACTGCCATAAGCACTGCCGCGACAGCCATGACGGCAGGTAAGTTTTCTGAACTCCCCTAGTATGCTGATTTCGTTAATTATTTAGTTAGCGGAATATTTCCTCCTGATTTTAACTATCAAACTAGGAAGAAGTTCCAAAATGATGTTAAGCATTATTATTGGGACGAACCTCTTCTTTTCAAATGTTGTGCAGATCAGGTTATCAGGAGATGCGTACCACAGGATGAACAAGAAGCTGCGCTTCATCACTGCCATGCTTCACAATATGGAGGACACTTGGGTGGCAACAAAACTGCTGCCAAGGTTTTGCAGTCTAGATTTTATTGGTCGTCACTGTTCAAGGATGCCCAGGCATTCTACAAAAGCTGTGATAAATGTCAACAGACTGGAAATATCTCAAGAAGACATGAGATGCCGCTCCAAACATTCTTGAAGTCAAAATCTCTGACGTTTGGGGGATTGATTTTATGGGACCATTCCCAACATCATGTGGGAATTTATATATCCTCCTAGCAGTGGACTACGTGTCCAAATGGGTTGAAGCGATCCCCACATAGAAAAACGATGTCAAGACTGTTCAGATGTTTTTGCACAAGAACATTTTTTCTAGATTTGGTATCCCTAAGGCGATCATCAGTGATGAAGGGAGACATTTTGATAATAGGGTTATTGTTGCTGCCTTAAAGAAATATGTTGTCAAACATCGGATCGCAACAACATACCACCCTCAGACCAATGGACATGCCGAAATATCCAACAGAGTGGTAAAGAACATTCTAGAAAAAATGGTTAAACCAACTCGGAAGGACTGGTCTCTACACCTCAATGATGCATTCTGGGCCTACATAACAACATTTAAAACTCTATTGGGAATGTCACCCTACCGGTTGATTTACGGGAAAACATGCAATCTACCTGTTGAGATAGAGCACAGAGCATACTGGGCCATCAAGGCAGTGAATATGGACTTCGAAAAGGCAAGACAGAAAAGGCTACTTGACTTGAATGAGATCGAAGAAATTCGAGCAATGGCCTATGACAACACAAGGATTTACAAGGACAAGACGAAGAAGTGGCATGATAAGAAGCTGCTGCCACGACAGTTCTGCCCAGGGCAGCTTGTGTTGTTGTTCAACTCTAGGTTTAAACTCTTCCCAGGGCAGCTTGTGTTGTTGTTGTTCACCTTAGTCAGAGAATTCTATGCTGCCATCGACAACAGGGAGGCGACAATAGTGACAGTTCGAGGGAAGGAAGTACCCTTTAAGCCATAATACATCAACACCCTTTATGGATTCTATGTCGGTAGAAGGGAAGACGAGCACCAAGGATTTGTGGAGAGCCTGGAGAGAGCAGATTATGATGCTGTCATGGCAGAACTCACCACGGAAGGCACCGAATGGAATACCGATCCCAAACACCCAAGGACGGTGAAACGAGTTCAACTCACCCCCGAAGCCAAGCTGTGGAATGCATTCGTCAAAAAGAGGATTATGCCTTCCTCACACAACATCACGGTCGATCAACCAAGGTTAGCCCTCATCCATTCAATTCTAAATGAGAGGCCTATTAATGTTGGTAGATATGCTCGGGAGGGGATTTTGGATTGTGCATACCGGCCATCGGGACCACTCGTCTTCCCCTAACTCATAACAGCCCTCTGACGTGGCCACAACGTCCTTGAAGTTGCCGAGGATTTGAGAATCCAAGGAAAAGGATGGACGAAAAGGAACATCCTCAGCTTGATGGAGCAGAAAGGTGTAACTCCAATATCCAGTTTCAACCCTACTGCTGTGGCAGGCGAGCCGACAGAGCCTAACCAAACAGAGCCTGCCGCCACAGTACCAAGGCAGACCACAACAACAGCTCCCCCACCCGACTCCTCTGCACAAATCCTTGCCACACTGCAGAAAATGGAGGAACGACAGTTGGGCCTGATGAGCTTCATTCAGGACTTCACAACAGCAACGGTACATTTCATTAAAACCAATTTAAATTTTCCAGATGTACTGTTTCCTACTTTCCCCGATCATTATTTTGCTGCTCCCACCCCTGCCCATACCCCTACCCCTGCTGCCACAACGAGAACACCATCTACCGCATCAACCCCAACCCCGTCCATGACAGCTACAGGCGGCAGCCACACTGCCATAGAATCTGCCAGAGGAGAAAAGAGAAAAGAGCCCATGTCCGACCTCGACAAATATATAGCTAGTTTCTCCTCGTCCTCAATTTGGGAGGAATCTGATGAAGAGCCCTCTTTCAAGAGGAACCTGTCCAAAGAATTCACCCAAATGAAACACCAGAAACCCAACACTGGAGTCGGATCATCCGGCCAAGGGAAATCCGGCAACAGCAGCAGCAGCATCAGCTTTTAGGAGGAGGTTCAGGTGCTGGAGAAACCACCCCAGATCTCACCTACCCGCATCCAGCCTCCAAGGGAAGCCAAGAAAAAGACCGCCTCTGCCTCTCCAGGCCATCTGCCGGCACCGACAAGGAAAGTCACTGCCCCCCGGCAGATTCAGATCAACAGCAGCAGCAGTAGCGACGACAACGCTTTAAAATTTAAGTTTCCTTTTTTATCTTATCTTTGTTGTCTGCTATTTTGTTATAATTGTGATGTTGTTTTTATTTTCTTTTTATCATTTTGTCATCAAGCATTGAGGGCAATGCAACCCTTGAGTTTGGGGGTGGCATCCCTCCATTAATGAAGTGTCTTTAAGTTTAGAAATTGTGTCTATGTTTAGTTTATTTTTGCTTAAAAAAATGAAAATTTGGCTTAAGTCTTTGAACTTCACTTACTTGCCATGACATATGCTGTCGTGACAGTGCCTTTAGGAAATTTTAGGATATGTTTAGAGCTTTGCTATGATTCTACCCTGTAAAACACTCTTTGTGAAACTTATGCTTTCTAGATTACTTTAGTACACTGGAATAGGAATGTTTACCCGCTTGAAACTGCCCCTAGAGGTGCCTATCACTGGCTCTAGGAAAACAAGAAAGAAAGAAAAAAAATATTCAGACTCAATAGCTTGCAAAACTGCCTTGCACTTATTTTAGGAGATTTCTTTTTGAGCTAAAGTCAGAAAAAACTAAAGGAGCCTAAGAGTTGCCTCTAGAAAAGATGCAGTTAAATAAAGAGTAAGAAAAAACTAAAGGAGCCTAAGAATTGCCTCCAGAAAAAATTGAATTGGCATAACTTCAAGTTTGTAGGCATAACTATTCTGGTATACTAAGGTAGTCTAGATGCACAAGTGTTCACAAACCTGCACACACTGCACAAGAATTATAGCAAGGTTCCGAATGAATCCAGAAATGCATAAGTGTAATTATGTCAAGCAGACAATAATTCAAGACGCAACAATATAACTCTAGTCTAAGCTCATGAAGAGTGCATGATGTGTGGGCAATATGCATCAAGTATCCTTTCACTCCCTTAGCCAATTTCACTTCTTAAACCTAGATTCTTATTTCCATATTCATTTTTTCTTCTTTGCCGAGGGTTTCTGGCATTATCTTAAGCTTGCTTCGTGACACTGTTTAGCGTGAGTGATAAGAAGGAGCATACCACGAATCCTTACCTTAATCCAGACATCACTAGGTTTTCTCTTCAACTCATACTCTAGGGTTTTTGACTTATGAACTAAGAGGGAGCAAACCACGAAGCCCTAAGTACTTATTATCCCTAGGTAGAGGAGAGTTCATTTCATTGCGTTGGTAGAACATTGATGCCTTATTTTCTTTTACCCTGTCATTCTTTCTTCTTTTTTTTCAAAACTGAGCATAGTTTCAAACAATCTAAGTTTGCTAGGGAACTAGATACATATCACGTGTTTAAGTGTAAATTCAATTCCCTAAACTAGAGATCAATTGCCAAGCAATCCTGGCATACTATCTGTAAAGTGCTCATAAGTCCTATATTTTGTATGCATTCCATCTCATATTATTGTTGTTCTTAAGTGCATTTTAGGCATATTAGGTGCATACATGCATTATTTACAATATTCTTTGCTTTGCCTTGTTTTTGTTGAATATCTTTGATTTGGTAAGAAAATATACTGTTTTAGTTTAGTTTTAGTTTCAGATGCTAGAAGCTGTCAGAAGGAGAGAGAAGCTGAGGAGCTGATGCTGAGGCAGCAAGCCAAGGAGTTGTACTGAAGCAGCTCAACATAGAGAAAGATACTGCCGAGTAGCTGCCGCCGCCATATCTGCCGCCCCAACTTTAGGATTCGGTGAATTAGAGTGCGATTGGAAGAGCATAATTTTCTGAGTCCAATGACCCCATCCATGCAATTTATTTATGTCGAAAATAGCGGACAGAGCCGCCAAAGGAGAAATTGTCTAAGGCGGCTTAAGCTTACTTGTGGCACAAGGAGTCCAATTTCAAGTCAAAGAAGTCAGAATTTAAAGGATGCATTCAATGCAAAAGCTACTTTACCATGAGGAAGACTTCTACTCCAAGGAGGACTTAACCTAGGCCATGCCCTATAAATACTCGATCATATTTTTTATTTTAGCCATCAACTCATAGTCGACATAGCTTAGGTTTCTCTTGTGTTTTCTTGCCGCCACTATGTTCTAAATTCTCTAGGGTTTGGGTTGTGTTGTAAAGTAGTTGTGAGAACGGTTGTTTAGGTTTTAGTTTGTTATTGCAATAAATTCAAGGTTTGCTTATTGTTGGGTCACGTCGGCACGCCCCGTGGCGCAGTGGAAAAATTAATCCGACGTAATCCAGCCAGGATCCATGTACAGGAACGAATCTGGGGTGAAAAGATGAAGAGTTACCTTTTTAAAACTCTGGAAACTGGAAAACCGACGGTATGTCAGAATAACCACGTCAAGTAAAACCGGAATCGTCACAGGTTCGCAACGACCTCTACGGAGTCCACCCGAACAAAACGAACAATGTTTCCGCCTCCCTAACACTTAGGGATAAATTTCGACAGGTTTGAACACCTTCTAGGGAGAAGTCGAAATCCCTCCAGGGATTCCTGAGGGAGTCTGAAATCGACCAGGGGTTCTACCGGGACTTGGATTCGAACTAGGAAATCGCCAGGAATTTTCCAGGGGGCAAGAGGAACACCAGAAAAATATCGAACAGCTTCTCAGAAGAAATCTGGGACTTGTCGAAAATTCCAGAGGGGAATTCCCAAGGATATGTCGAAATTTGCAAGGAGGAATAGGGATGATTTGATTGCTAGCCCTTGTCCCTTTAAATAGTATTCAGAGACTTAATTCTAGTTGAATTCCTTAAATCCAAGTTCAACCCAAATTTATAGAATCTAATTCTACTTGAAATTGGTTTATATTAAATATACATTATATTTAATAATATTAAATGAAATATATATATATTTAATTATGTAGAATCTTATTCTACATAAAACATGGATTTAAATATACATTATATTTAATCCAAATATATATATTTTTATTATATAAAATCTCATTCTATCTTTACTTGGATTTAAATATATTTAAATATATATTTTTGAATTATGTAGAATCTAATTCTACATAAACTTGGAATTAAATAAACATTATATAAATTCCAAATATATATTTAAATTTCTAGAATCTTATTCTATAGTATTTAAGTCTCTAAATATTTTCCATACTCTAAATAATATTTGATAAATACAATATTTATCCAATATTATTCCCATTTAAGGGAGTTGCCGATTTCCCTAATCCCATAGGGGATTTTCGGCAACCTCCCTAAAATAGGGAGTATGATTTCCAATTTTTGTTTGTTTCATTTGAAGGGTGTGACCCTTGTAGGTTCATGCAACGTTAGCAGCAAAATTAGAACTCTTCTAATTTTACAAACAATGAGTGGCATCTAGCAATACATCATTGCTACCTATGTTGCATGAAGTCATGGTTTGACTTTCCTAATTCCTGAATAAACTTTCTTTATGTATTTTATCCTTTTGTCTTTTATATCTTAGATGAACACAAGTCATGGGTCAGTCACACTTGCGTTGTCCATCTAGTGTTTCTTGATGTCTTGAGTAGATTATAAACGAATCTCTATGATATCTCATATCATAATATTCGAGCATGATCATGCATTTTCTAATCTCACACAATCAAGTGGCCGAAGATATTTCTCCCATTATGTAGGAGGGACAAATCCTTTCTTGATCAACCATATTTCACTACATAGGTCATCACGTATCTAATCATCAATCTTTATAATGTAGTTAGTTACGACACACGTTTGACTATGTCAAAATACGTAAATCTTTATGTTGAAATCATGTTGATCTCAAGTCTGAGGATTATACATATGTTTATCATGAGCAATGTTGTGACTGTCACATAATTACCCAAGAAACATGCTCATAGCGGGTCAATCCAGTATGTTGTTCTCTAACAAATACTTATGTGTTGATTTTGACATCTCTATGCCAATGACAACACTTGTTATCAATCAACCACATATTAGTCTTTATATATTATCACTGTCCATACCCGTAATAATATTCGACGAAGGATCCTATTCAACAATAATCGTATTATTGTATGGACATTTTTGTCCAATGGTTAGTTTGATGCACAAAAACATACCAAATGATAATAACGGCAATGCCATTACTTGATAAATCTAGTAAAATAATATGTCTATTCAATCATCATATGATTGGTCTTTGGGCATACTCCAACACTTATTTTGTAACGCCCCAGTTTTGGGCTTAGAAGTTTTGGGCGTTGACCGGTTCGGTCAAAGTGCTGTTCGAATCTAAAAAGGTGAAATTAGGAAAGCCTAGTTCGGGTTGCATTAAAAATATGGAAAAATGTTCTAAAATCATCTTTTAATATATATATAAGTGAACTGTGAAATCAATTTTACAAAATGAGGTTTGGAAGGGTGACATTTTGGCTAGTGACCAAAATGTAATTTTTGAAAACTGCGTGACTGTTTTAGAAAGGATTGAAACTTTGAATCTTTAAGGAGCTATTTACCCAAAGGGAGTTTCTCCAGATTTTTCTAAGATATTTTATGATTTAATTCTGAGTTTTAAATAAAAGAAAAGTGGAGGGAAGTCATTTTACTATTTTGCAACTAACTTTCCATATTTTCCAATTTTACTTTCTCTCATTTTCTCTCAACCCAAACATCTTTCCTCCAGAGATTTTCTTCTGATTTTGTCATCTAAATCTCTCTTTTCAATCCTCTTTTGATTGTTAATCATCTCATCAACAAAACCTCATCATTTGCTAGTTGATTCTTCAAGCTTTTTGGTTCCAAAAAGGGAGAAACTCAAGTTTGGAGGTAAGAACGTCCTTCTCCTCTAAACTCTCAGTTCTTTACTGAAATTCCTAAGTTCTCAATCCTTAATTGATGTTTTATAAATGGCTTTTAAGTTGTATAATGGATCTTGGCTTAAAATGCAAGATTTGGTGATTTTTGATGGTTTTTCGTTGGATCTGATTGGGCTGTGTTTTAATGTGTTAATTTGATGATAAATGAATGTTAATTTGATAAGGAATTGAGTTTTAATTAATGCAATCTCGGATAGGTTGAATTTCCTAAGTTTAGCTTGTGATTCTTGGTTGTTTTTGAGGTGATCTTGTGGATCTGATGTTGCTGGAGGTATAAGGATGTTAATAGGTCCTTTTTAGTTGTTAAATGATGTTAAAGGATGTTTAGTTTTGATGGTTTGTGGCTGGGCTTTGTTGAGGAGTTGTTTGGGTGCATTTTCGGTTGTGTTTTGTGGCCGAAAATGGAGTGTGGATGAGAGCAGCGAGTTTAGGTGCTTTCATTGAAGCTATTAATGCATGATGATGCATTAATCCTCTGCTTTGATGTGTTTAAAACAGGGGAGTCATCTTTGGATCCAAGTGGTGGTGATTCGGAAGCTTGATTTGTGCTTCGGCAAGAGGCGAAGTGGAATCGGTGAGTGAAACTGGGTTTTCAGCTTTGAAACCAATGTCTTGGGAGCTTAGTTTAAGTCTAAACAACTTTACTAAGCTCAAGTTTAAGTTTTCGGAAAAACTCTCTAGTGGTGGCCATGGTTTGGTTGTTATGCAATGTGGTTTATTGCATGTTTTAAATTCTGTTTTGAAAGCATGATTTAGCATGGTTATTGCTGATTTTGTAAGCCATATGTTAAAGGAAGCTCAAGGTAAGAGTTCCTTGTTTTTGAACATTGATTAAATGTGGTTTGATGCTTTAAAATGCATGATGAATATGGCTTGGTTAAATGCTTTAAAACAGTGCATTATTTGATGATAATGATGTATATTGGCAAGTGATGTTTTGAAAAAGGTTAAGGTCACTAAGGTGGTTAAAAGTCCTTGAGTGAGCCTTGTGGATTCTAAGAACTTCATGGTGGTTAAAAGTCCATGATGATTCTTGTTAAGGTCACTAAGGTGGTTAAAAGTCCTTGAGTGAGCCTTGTTACTTAAGAACATCAAGGTGGTTAAAAGTCCTTGGATGGTTCTTGTTAAGGACACAAAGGTGGTTAAAAGTCCTTGTGTGGTCCTTGCCATGGTGTTTAAAGGTCCATGGGCCAAGGTGTTTAAAAGTCCTTGGGGCCAAGGTGTTTAAAAGTCCTTGGGGTGAAACTTGTGAAGAACACAAAGGTGGTTAAAAGTCCTTGTGTGGTTCTTGGGAATTATAAGATCACAATGGTGTTTAAAAGTCCATGTGTGAGTCTTATGTTGATCTTGTTTTAAAAAGATGGAACTTATCACTTGTGGCCAATATGACATGTAATGATATGGAAGCATGTAATGCTTGTTTAAATTGCTTTGAGCATGAGTAAATGATGATTTGAAGTATGATTTATAAAGTGTTTTATAAATGCATTATTGAATGGTATTAATGAGCATTCCTCACTAAGATTTTGCTTACGCTCTCTTTCGTTTTCTTAAACCAATAATGCAGATCATTAAGGTACTTAAGGGCAGCAAGGAAGGCAAGCAAACAAGTGGGATTTAAGCTCAAGTATGGAAAGGTTTTCTTGTACTTCTTTAGCTTTTGGCATTTGGCAATGGGGGACCTATGTGAATGTTTTGGGAGGTGTTTTGAACTCCCTAAATATGTTTAATGTTGATGGATATGCTGGTTTTTGTAATCGGCCATTATACGTTTGACTTGGAAGTTTTATGCTTGAATGGTTTGCTTGTGTAGGAAGCATGCCATTAGATTTGGGGATTTTCATATATGATGATATAATGTTGAATGGTTGATGCAAATATGTCTCTTGTATGTTGTGTGAGTTGCTGGTAAAGTTTGGTAGCATTTGGAGCATGTATGGTTGATCAATTGCATCTTTAAGGAAGCCTTTTGCTGCATTCTGTGCAGGCTGTTTCGGAACAGTGGCTACCGTTTCAGAACGGGTGCCTTGTATCAGCCCAGGCGTCCGAAACGGTAGGCACCGTTTCGAAACGGGAAGATCTCTGCCAGCCCTCGTTTCGGTACGCGTTGCGGAACGGCCCCGCGTTTCGAAACAGGTTCTCCCTGTTTCGGAACACGTGACCGTTGGGGGCTGACATTGGTAGTTATATGTTTCAAAATGTTTACATTTTGGTCCTGAATCTTGTTTGTGCAATTGTATGAGTTTGGGATGTCCGTTTGAGCTGAAATTTGACAGTGAAGCATGAAACCTGATTAATTTCAAGATGGTAACTCTAAATTGGGTTAAGTCTTTATAATTTACAGAATTTACAATTTGGTCCCTAAAGTTGTAAATTGTTCAATTGGGTCCTTGTTTGATCTCTGATGTTTATGACCTTTGTGCATGTTGTTTGAATGATCATATCTAAGGTTATTGTGCATCTAGACAAGTTTAAAAAGAAAAAAAGGGTCGTTAATCAAGGTTGACTTTGGTTTTCCCCGTGTGACTTTCTTAATTCGGGCCAACCGTCTAGGCCGGGTTAAGGGGGTTACATTTGGAATGATCATATCTAAGGTTATTGTGCATCTAGACAAGTTTAAAAAGAAAAAAAAAGGGTCGTTAATCAAGGTTGACTTTCGAGTTGACTTTGGTTTTCCCCGTGTGACTTTCTTAATTCGGGCTAGCCGTCTAGGCCGGGTTAAGGGGGTTACATATTTCATGTTCTTCATTGTTTTCAATTGAGTTCGAAAGATCGATTGTGAGCAATCTATTTGTTTGGCATCGAGAGAGTCAAACTCACGAAAGAAGTAAGCACGATCTCATCAATACCAGGTGTTTATCAATCCAGCCTAGATATAGGTTAGGGTTTAATGCGGCTAAAAGAGGACGAACCAAAGGTTGTTGTTCATTGCAAGATTCACACTGACGGGTATTATCTGCAACAGGCATCCATAGTATTCTGACTTAGATATAAGCCGAATCATTATCGAAGCGCTCTGCCGAGCGTTGAAGGTCTGCCGAGTTTGCCGCCGAGCCAATCGTCCATTCCACCTGTCGAGGTAACGAAAGCGTCGAAGCACCAATCTTCCATCTTCTGCCGAGGCAGCAAAGTCTGGCAGCGCGATGCAACTTAACCTATTCAACGCAGTTTCACACTACGGAGTAGCATAACCTGACCCATTCTATCACTCTAATCTCTTCTACAATTTACCTGTGTTTATTTACTTTTCTTTTAAAATCAACTAAAATTAACTTGTGCATTTATTTTTTGTGCAGGAATTTCTATTCGAATTAGCTGTCCAATCCTCGTGGGAGACGATAGCTTTTATACTATAACTTGACAAGAGTGTGCACTTGCGCTCCTATTTAGAGAACACCCCAACGCTCTACAAGTTTTGGCGCCGTTGCTGGGGATTGGCAAACAATAAATTTGTTTTTATTTTTCTGCAGTTTCATTTTATTTGCATTTAATTTTAGTTTCTAATTTTTCTTTTTATTCAAAAAAGAGTAATTACAGTTTTCTTGTCTAGTGCATGACCAGAGCAAACCCGTCAGCTAAAATCGTATACATAGACAAGATCGAATGACGAGCAAGAAAACTAAAGAAAGAAGCAAGAGAAGCCCTCGAAGAAGCTAAAGAGAATGGAAAAGAAGAGGCAACCATGCATAACGGCCAAGATGACAACCCTACCAACAATGCCCGAAACGACAGGGATGGGCAGCAAGATCCGCACCTAGGCAGCAGCCTCTAACTGCGCCCAGGCAGCAACAATATGTGCGCACCACCAGGGATTATTTGGAACACGATTTCAGAGGATTTGACCCAACTGTTGCAGAGCCTCAATTTAAAGCTGATCACTTTGAGTTAAAGCCCGTGATGTTCAATATGATAAAGACATTGGGGCAATTTGGAGGAACTGCCACGGAGGATGCTCGACAGCACTTGAGGGGATTCCTAGACATTTGCAGAGCCTTTAAGATACATGGAGTC
This sequence comes from Hibiscus tridactylites, assembly GCA_958450335.1. Classification (NCBI taxonomy): domain Eukaryota; kingdom Viridiplantae; phylum Streptophyta; class Magnoliopsida; order Malvales; family Malvaceae; genus Hibiscus; species Hibiscus tridactylites. Next base: position 95,610,900 of record OY288267.1, on the reverse strand, counting down.
CATCAAGATGTGCTTAGGCTGAGATTATTTCCCTATTCACTAAGGGATGGGGCAAAGCAGTGGCTGAACAACCAACCGGCGGGATCATTCAGCACTTGGACGGAGTTGTGCAAGGACTTCCTAGATCGTTTCAGTCCATCAAACGTAACTAACAGATTAAGAAACGAGACCACTACCTTCCGCCAAGGGGATGATGAACCGATGTATGAAGCTTGAGAGAGATACCAACAGATGCTAAACAATTGCCCGCTTCACGGTTTCCCATCCTGGACTCAAGTGTTGATGTTCTACAATGGAGTAAATCAACCGACACGAATAATGCTCGACGCCTCAGCCAATGGAATCATATTGGATAGACCACCTGAGGAGGCACTACAGATTCTGAACAGGATTGCGAAGAATGACTACAAGTTCCCTACAGCCCGTCGCGACGACATAAGGCGGCCAACTATTGTGAATGAAGTAGAAGCCACTGAATCTGTCAAATGCCCGCCTGGATAAACTGACACAGCTGGTAATGAATATGGCCAAGTTCACAGGGAAAATATATGAGGCCAAGGTTGTAGAGCCATTTTGTGATGAGTGTGGGGGCAACCATGATTCCTCTAAATGCAGTGAATACGCCAACTTCATGGGAACTTATGAGAGGAACAACAGACCCAACACGAACACATATAACCCAAGTTGGAAAAAGCATTCAAATTTCTCTTGGAGTAACCCAAACACAGTTGCAAATCCAACCCAGCAACCAAGAGGATATCAGCAGAACCTGTAACGACAGCCACCTTAGCAGCAACAGAATACGAATAATAATTCACTTGAATCTACTTTACATAATTTTATGTCTCGCACTAGTGATTTTATTGTTCATACTAACAAATTTATTGACAAGACTGAGTCTTTTATGGATAGGACTGAGATGCGGATGAACAACCAAGAGGCAGCAATAAAGAACCTGGAGACCTAGTTCGGGCAGTTCACTAAAATCATAAACAACAAGATAATGGGTGCATCGTCCAGTAACACAGAGGTCACAACAAAACCCACTCATGAGCAGTGCAAAGCAATAACTACAAGAAGTGGGAAACAATTGGAAAAGCCTAAAATTGAGCAGCCAAAGGAAAAAAAGCCAGAGCTACCCTCCGCAGCAGCACATGAACAACCTACTGTGACAACAAAACACCCTGATGTCCAGGCAGATGACGGCGCCCCTGAGACAAATGATCCTAAACCCCCACATATCATATTTCCATGCAAGGAACGCATCCGGGACATCCGTCTGCCGCCACCCTTTCCCCAAAGGCTTAAACAGTAAAAACAAGAGCACCAGTTCAAGAAATTTTTGGATATTCTAAAGCAGGTGCACATCAACATCCCACTCGTGGAAGTCATACAAAACATGCCAAATTATGCGAAGTATCTAAAGATATTGTTTCCAAGAGAAAGAGAATTGGGGAATTCGAGACGGTAGCTGTCACTGAAGAATGCATGGCAATGATGCATAACAAGGTGCGGCCCAGGAGAACAGATCAGGGCAGATTTATCATTCCATGCAAGATAGACAGCAACCATGACATGAGAGCTCTATGCGACCTAGGAGTGAGCATTAATCTGATGCCCAAGGCTGTCTTCAACAAATTACGAATTGGACAAGCAAAACCAACCTCCATCATGCTCCAACTTGCTCACCATTCCTTTGTGCAACCAGAAGGAAAGGTTAAAGATATCCTTGTACGAGTGGGAAACTTCATTTTCCCAGCTGACTTCCTCATCCTGGATTGTGAGGCAGACGAGAACGCCCCCATCATTCTTGGGCGACCATTCTTAGCCATGGGCAGGACATTGATAGATGTAGAGAATGGGGAACTCATAATGAGGGTGGATAATCAGAACATAAAGATACATGTTTTACAGTCCATGAAACCAACCAAAGAAAAAGAAGTATGCCTAGAAACACATACCTCTAAGGTCATTCAAGAAGCAAAGCAAGGCGGCAGCCGCCAAGGCAGAATGTAGGGCAGCAACAAGAACCCCAAGGAGCAAGATGACCCACCCGGACAAAAAGCAAAACACAACCAGCTCAGGAAGTGGTTATGTTTGGGAGATGCACCTCAATGCACTCCCAACATAACTTAATTTATTTATAATATCTCTCTTTTTATTTTTCTATGTTTTAGGATTAGATTTTAATTTATTGCAATTTATTCTATGATTTAATTATTTTTATTTCAGTTTTCTTTATTTAGTTAGTTATTTTTATTTTCAGGTTTAGGAATAAATAAAGTCGAACCAAGAAGAAGGCCCAACAAAGAGCCCGCCCACCATGTCGTCTAGATAGCTAAAGGTAGCCCACCGAAAAAATGTGTAACGGCTAGAATACAACTAATGGCTACTTGCCAACGGCTACAGTATAAGGGGCACTTAATCACGTAACACGCGCCACAAAAATCTGCCCGTTGGAATTTAATGCCGCCACGACATCTCTCGGAAACCTCTATATATACCTCACTATTTTATTTATTTTCTTCACTTTATCTCCTTGTTTAACCTCTTTTGTGTCCACTTGCTTTCTCAAATATTTTCTATTTTCAGTCACTCTCAGATTACAACCGACTCAAAACTATGGCAGCATCACAATGCAAACCCACCTTCCAGAGATTCTTCTCTGAGCTAGACCAGAAAAGGCACAAAACACAATTTGCCAACAAGGTAGTTTGGGAGGAGCAAGGGTTCCACTACTCATCGCAGACAGGAGACTTAGGTCTCGAACCTGCCCTCTTCGAGAAAATACACGACCAAGGGTGGGAAATCTTCGAAAAGCAGCTCGAGGTGGCCAACATCACCCTCGTCCAAGAGTTCTACGCCCACCAACCCTACCCAAAAGTGCCATTCATTTTTGTTAGAGGGGAGGCAGTAAAACTCAACGCCGCCACCATCAACAGGTTCTATGGGCTGGAGATGGACGACAACCCCCATGAGGAATGGCGGCAGACACTAACAGCAGGAGACTATGACAGAATAAAAGACATGATCTATGAACCAAACACCCCTTGGCTGGCGTGGAAACACATCAGGTTTGTTCAGCATCACTGTCTGCTTTTGGAGGTAATGTTGTGGAATACATTTATCAAGTGACGCCTACTGCCCACCTCCCACAACATAACAGTCGACCGACCCCGTCTCGCCTTGATTCATTCCATCATGAATAACCAGCCGATCAACTTGGGAGACATAATCTGCAAGGAAATCCAAAGTTGCTACCGGAAGTCCAAGGGCAGGCTCTACTTCCTGTTGGGGCGTGTAGGTGTTCCCTTTTTGTAAGAGTGCAAGTGCAAACTTTTGCCAAGTTATAGTATAAAAGATGTCGAATCCCACGAGAATTGGACAGCTTGTTTCGAATTGTCGTTCCTGCATAAGGAAAAATAAATTGCACAAGTAAAGTGATTGTTGAGAAGAAAAGTAAATTAAAACAAAAGTAGTAAAGGAAGTGATTAGGTTGATAGAGCGGATAGGGTTATGCTGCTGCTTAGTGTGAAACTGCGTTGAAAAGGTCTAGTTGTTTTGCGCTGCCACGATATGCTGCCTTTGCGGGTAATGGAGGATTGTGGCTGCGGCAACTTTCGCTGCCACAACAGAACTTTGCTCTTGCAAGTTTCATTGTCTCGGCAGGTGGGATGGAGATATGTCATGGGGGAAAATCTGGTAGATACTCCAAGTTCAGTAGAGCAACTCTGAAGTGATCCTTCCTATGTCTAGGCAAGGATTCTTTCACCATGTGATGTAGGCAATACCTAGAAATCTCAGTGTAAACCTAACACAGGCAGTCGACGTTTGGTTGCTCATCTTAGTCGCTGAAACTCAAACTTATGTCTAAGCCGAATTAGTCAACACCTCGACATGATGAGACCGTACTTAATTCTTTTGTGAGTTTGACACTCTCTTGCCCGAAAAATGGATTTCTTCAACTGGACTTTTGGAACTAATTGAAGAAGTGAAGAACATGAATTAAGTAAACTTGGAATATTTTATTGAAAACAATCTTGGAACCTAAACAACCATTCTCACAACTAATTTACAACATAACCCCAAATCCAAGGGTAGTTTAGAACATGGCGGCGCCAGAAAACCCTAATTATGTCTAGAGAAAACCCAAGATGATTTGAACTAGGAGTACATTGAGTATTTATAGACAAATATCTAGGTCTAGTCCTTCTTGAAGTAGAAGTCCTCAAAAGTAGCTTTTCACATTTAATGTGACTTTAAACTCTGACTTCTTTGAGTTGAATGTGAACTTTATCACGTCGCCTTAGCACGCAAGCAATCTTGATATTTCACTTCGGCGGCTCTACTCGTTGCTACAGACGTCGGAAAATCAAGTGGTTTGCATCGATGGAATCATGGTTTTTGGCTCTACAAATCACACTCCAATTCTCTGACTTCATAGTCTGCTACCGTGCAGAGCGAGGTCGGCGGCGGCAGCTACTCGATAGCTACTGTCTTTGGCTGGAACTTCTTTAGTACAACTCCATGGTTCACTGCCTCAGCTCTTCTTTCCCTCTGTCAGTCGTTAGTACCTAAAACAAAAAATACACTAAAACAATATCTCTTCTTCACCAAATAAAAGATAATATATAAAAACAAGGTAAAGCGTAGAAACACTATAAAATGCAATGCATGATCCTAATTATGCCTAAATGAACTTAAAAAGAACAATAATATGAGATGGTATGTGCATGAAATATAGAACTTGTGGACACTTTACACACCCCCAAACTCGAACTATTCCTTGTCCTCAAGCAATGCAACCTAACGTACTTGCACTAATAATAATTAGAAATAAAAACCAGTTTTTCAACTTGGTTTCATAACTCAAGGTTGTGGCACCTATATTATATTAGTGAAGGAAATTAAAGCAAGAAAATAACTCAGATTTAATTTCTCATTCCAGTGCAGTGTGTGCAAGTCTGTATACAGGCTGAATATGCAGAATAAATGTATAAATAAAGATGCTGTTACGATGTATAAGGTTGTTGCCGAGGTAGCACAGTTAAGCACAATATTTTAATCATGGCAATGAGGGCTTCAGCTTATCACAACTACTCTTCTAGGTCTGACGGTAAGATAAGAGCAAACTACGAAACCTTGAACCCTTGGAGTAGAGTCATCCCGTGAAGACTTTCATTCACTCATGCTAATTTGTCCGTCATTTCAAAGCTTTCAGATTTATAGACTTTGGTAGCAACGGAGTTTCCTCGCACATGATTCTTCCTAAAGCCTATTGCAGGCACCACTAGGGTAAAACAACAATGTTCTTTGTTTTACTTCTGCTGTCGTGGCAATGCTGTATTTTTCTATTTATTTTGCCTGCCTCGACAGCTACCGACAATCATTGTTAGAACTTGCAAAGAATTCTAAAAATAAACAGGCAGTGTTCATCGGATATTCTAACACATTCAGCAAGTAACAGAGGTGTTATGACAATTTTGGCAAAAAGAAAAATTTTTCTAAGTCATTTTTCATGCTTTTCCCATATTAAGTTCAATTTTAATTTGGTGCAAAAATGAATTAATCGGCTAATCCTATCATAGGCACAAGTTATAACAAAATTTTATGTTCCGATTATTACTAAGGCAAGCACAATGCAACCTATATGCTCCTAAGTATGCCTAGACAAACGATACGGGAGCTAACCCCCCCAAACTCGAGATGGGCATCACCCTCAATGCACAAAATAAAATAAATACAAGAGATATATAAAGGAAAACAAAGAAATAAAAATAAAAATTAAGAAAAGAGAAAGAAAAGAAAAAAACACTAAAAATTGGCTGAGGGTTGAGAGGGGGCTTGAGTCTTTTCTGCTGAGGAGGAGGAAGAGGTGTAGATGACGAAGCGGCGGCCCGCAAAAGTCTTGGCGGTAGACTTAGAAGGTGGAGTTTTTGCTTTCCGTGGCGGTTGGACTCTTTTCGGCAAAGGATGTGATCCTTCTTAAGGTTCGGCAGAGGGAACGGTAGGAGGTGCTTCGTTCTCTTCTGAATCTGTCTCGAAGTCCACAGGCTCGGTGGCCATGATGTGCCACTTCCTCTTCCTAGTGCCTTCCTCCGTGGGTGCTACCGGAGGGACAATCGCCATTGGGATGGCTGCTGCTGCTGCTACCACTGCTGTTTCTGGCTCCGGCAGCTGCTTATTCCCCTATGATGAGGAAGTGTTTGCCATTGTCGCTGCTGTACAGGCCGGTGAATGGTGCTGTTGATGCCTCTCGGGGGAGTCTACCACTGTGTCCGATGCGGAAGTGGCTGAGTAAGTTTTGTAGTGTGTCGGAGAGGGCACCTGGCGGGCGACGGTGGCGGATAGCGTTCCTTGTGCTGGGGCTGCTGTTGCAAGCTCTGCCAAGAATGTAGGCAGGATGGGTCCGTCATTAGGGAATTTCTGCAGGAGATAAGCCATAAAGGCTTCTTGGACTTCCCCCACAAATTTGATGAAGGTCAGCTGCTGCTGCTCTGTGCGCTTTGTGCTGTCTATAACTGTGAGGACTTCATTGTCTGGGGCAGCTTCAATAACGCCGAGGGCGGCTAGAGTGTCGGGCTGAGTGGCAGAAGGCTGGCTAGGCGTTATGGGCTCTGTCTCTAGGGCCTGCAGCATCTGCAGGCGGACTTGTCTTATCCACCCTTCCTTGGCAGTCGTCAACTCATCTTTAGGATATGTCAGAACACCAAAGTTTGCGCAAAGGCCTGTGATGAGGGATGGGAAGTACAACCTGCCCTTCGTCTTTTTGAAGCAATTATGGATCTTCGTGCATATAATTTCCCCAACGTTTATTAGCCGGTTCATCAGAATGCTATGAATGAGGGCAAGGTGCGGCCGGTCAACGGTAGAGTTGTGAGAGGTAGGCAATAGACATCTCTTTACAAATGTGTTCCACGACATTTCCTCGGGCAGCAGGTGGCGGCGTTGGACAGATCATACATGCTTGCCTGCTAACCACGACGTGTTGGGTCTGCAGAGTTTGGCCTTGATCTTCTCATAGTCGGCAGCTACCAGTGACTATCTTCATTCCTCATGAGGGTTGTCGTATATATCCAGGCCATAATATCAGTTGATGACGGTGACATTTAGCTTGACCGGCTCCCCACAGACATAGACAAATGGCTACCCTGGGTGGGGATTGTGGGTATAGAACTCCTTAACCATGGTGATGTTGGCTATCTCTGGCTGCCGTGCGAACATCTCCCATCCCTTGTTGTGGATGGTCTTGAATAGGGTAGGCTCTAAGTCGAGATCGCCTCTTTCCCTTGAGTAGTGGAAGCCTTGCTCCTCCCATACATTTTTCTTAGAGAACTGATCTCTGTATCTTTCCTTGTCTGCCCTGGAGCAAAATCTCTTGTAGGTGGGTTTGGGCTGTGATGTGGATGCCAGTGAAACGGTTGAAGTAATTGAAACTTTGAAAGAAAAATAATTAGAGAGTTGTGGAAGCAAGAAAAAGATAGCAAAGAGGTAAATGAATTGAGTGAGAGGGGTTTAAATAGAGGTTGCTGAGAGGTGTCGTAGCGGCAATAAATGCCCAACGGTCTAGTTGTTCTACACACGTTAGAAGTTATCTACCCGTTATTTTTAGAGCCGTTGGCGGCCAACTAGACGTTACGTGTTGATGCGCTGGGCTGCCACGTGCTGTCTCGACGGCATGGTGGGCGGGCTCCTTGTTGGGCCTTCTTCTTGGTCTGACTCTTTTATTCTTAAACTTGAAGTAAAAATAAAGGCATAACCACTTCCTGAGGGTTTTGTGTTTGGCTTTTCGTCCAGGTATGTCCGTCCTCTCCTCAGGTGGGTCCTCTTGTTCCTTTAGGTTCTATGCTGCTAGTTCCTTTAGCCTGCCCCTTGGTCTGTCACGACAGCTGCTACCCTGACCTATTTCTATGCTGATGCTGGCAGCTCTTGCATCTGGGAATCCTTTCTTTCCTTTTCTAAGGGTTGTAAGACATTCATCTTGATGCTCTGGCCGTCTACCCTCATGGTCAGCTCCCCAAGTTCCACATCTATTAGCATTCTCTCCGTGGCCAAGAATGGTTGCCCAAGGATTATAAGGGCTTTTTCATCAGCCTCGCAGTCCAGGATGAGGAAATCGGCTAGCAGAATTAGGTTTCCCACCTTTACCAAGATGTCTTTGATTTTTCCCTTCGGTTGTACAAACGAATGGTCCGCAAGTTTTAGCATGACCGAGGTAGGTTTGGCATCCCCAATTCCTAGTTTATCGAAGACTGACTTGAGCATAAGGTTGCACTACAAAAAAATGTACATATACCAACGCTTATTTATACCGACGGACAAAAGTAGTCGGTATATACCCTATATACCGACGGAGAAAGAAATTGTCGGTACACGTTTTGATTTTTATCGACGGTTACAATATTTGTCGGTGTAGACATTAGATATACCGACGGATGACAAGAAACCGTCGGTAAAGATATAGTTTATAACTACAATGGATTTAGTGTGTCAGTATAGATTTACTTTATACCGACGGTTAAATCTATCCGTCGGTATAGGTGAAAGATATACTGATGATTGAGTTAGTTTGTTGGTATATATATTATGTATACCGACGATTTTTATATTTACCGTCGGTATAGGTGTTCTATGTATTGATGGATGGTTATGTCTGTCGGTATATATATTTTTAATATTTTTTTATTAATTTATTAAAACTCACCGTTTTAACCCCTCTCTCTCTCTCACTCAAACTCTCAGTCGATCTCAAACCAAACTTACAATCCCTAATTGCTCTGAATCGCCTCTCTCCCTCTGCAGCTGAAACATCCAAATCTCTTTGCAAAGGTAATTTCACATATCCTTTCTTCCCTTAGGGTATCGTTTGTTTTTTGAATTTTGAATCCTTTTTTTTCTTTGTTTCGTTAATTTTACTACTTCGTACGCTGAGAAATTAAGGTTCAGGAATCAAATCATCAATTTGTTGAAAATTGTATCAACTTTTAGGGCAAATCCAAAGGCAATGGCAGAAAGAGAAGAGGATCTGCCGAGGGATGCTAAGATTGTCAAGTCACTGCTAAAATCAATGGGCGTTGAGGAATATGAACCTCGCGTTATCCATCAGTTTCTTGAGCTATGGTATCACTACGTCGTGGATGTGTTGACGGATGCACAGGTTTACTCTGAGCACGCCGGGAGGCAAACCATCGATTGCGATGATGTCAAGCTTGCTATTCAATCCAAAGTCAATTTCAGCTTCTCACAGCCCCCACCTAAAGAGGTAGTTTTGCTTTAAAACCTTGTTTTCCCTACTTGATATTTAGCTATATTGTTGTTATTGTATAGCTTGTTATCACTTGCTGGGTCGATTGTGAGAGTGAATTGTCCTCTGTGGGATTCACAGCTCTCTTGAGGTTTTGCTACCGAAAGATTTGAATTCGAACCTGTGGAGGCACACCTTAAAGGTGGTCAAACCTTGAGAGTACCTAAAGAGGACAATTCAGATTATGCTCTCACGATATTGTCTGATTGTTGGACGGAGTAGTGACAAAAAACCATCTTTTTGTCACGGCGGGACTTAGCCTGTTGGTTCGTGTCATGAGTGCATAATCTGGAAATGTCTTCTTTGAGTCTCTGTAAGTTCCCAAGGTTTTGCCACCCGAAGTTCGTGTTGTGCTGAGCATCATTAACACAAGACATTATTGTTCTCTTGGGGACATCCACACTTAAGGCTTTGTCGGCCAGAGGTGCGATCCCTTAGGTTCAAGCTCAATGTTGGGGGTATCCTGAGTTCAGCTGATAAAATCGATCCATGATGTCTCCAACAATGAACAATATTGACTTGTGCTCGTGATGTTAGTGCTATGCAACCCAGGGATTGTTTTTTGGGTGTTCAAATAAATCTTGTGTTTTTGTTCTTTCCCCATTTTTTAAACTAATCTTTTCATGTTCTTTCTTTCTTCAATGGCAGTTGATATCATGTTCTTGAATGAAGTGATATATGAATAACGATTGTGAAAATAAATCTTGTGCTCGTCATGTTCTTGAGCAGGATACATTGATAAGCACGAACTACCAATTCGCTATCCCTAAGAAGCAACCGGCTCAGGCAATGGAAGAGACTGAAGATGATGAAGAAAGCGTTGAACCTAATTCGTCACAAGAGCAGAAGACCGATGTGCCACACCCGACATCTCAGAGAGTATCGTTTCCTCTCACCAAGCGCCCCAAGTGAAGACTCGTTTTTGTAAGATGTTTCAAAAATCCATCCATGTAGGATAATATATGATGCTTTTAAAGTTTTATTTGAGTTCTCGTTTCCATGCTTTAGCATTATATTCCGGATATTAGCTAATCAACATGATAGTTGCTTGCAGATTTTCATTCAAGCTGTGTGGAGTCATGGCTGACTAAATGGGGGACATTTTGCCCTGTATGCAAACTCGATGTGATAAGCAAAACCGCATTTTCTGAGGTTAGTGAGAGAAGGACTTAGTTGTATGTATGCGGCTTTGATTTTGCTCATTGAGTTTTCACATTGTAGAGTTAGATACTCTTTATCAGGCATGCCTATATTTTTCATTGTATACTATTTTTTCCCTTTTAAATTTGAATTTTAAGCTATTGTAAATATGAAATCATATATAATTATGAATTCACTGAAAGAAATTATAGTGGCTGCTGTAATTGCCCCTTGTTGATCATGTAAAATCTGCCATTTTGCACGTGCCATCATGTTTGTCATGATATTAAGATTGGATGGTTGGTAACTTTTAATGCTGGACATTGCTTATTCTGTCTGATTTTGTGGTCATACTAAGTACACACATAGAAGTTGCTTATGAAGGTTGCAAATACCTTTAGGTTAGGGGCATAGTTAAAGTATATGTAAAGGTAGTTGCAAAAATCTAGATAGCTTGTTTTACTTGTTACATTTCATTTGGCATATGTATTATGGTTCTTTTAGCTCTCAATACGAGTGACATGCTAGTTTATTCAACGTTTTTGACTAGGGTGTTCAAAGTATGTCCGCTATGGGGAAGAAATGTTGTTCAAGTTCATTGGATTTCTTTGTTTGATTACACAATATGATTATTTTCTTGTTGATAGAATGAATCAATTGGTGAGAAATCATGGTATAAAAAGAATTTGGTAAGTCTGAAATATGAATATGTTTTAATTCATATACTTTGAATCAGTCTTGTATAAGAATAGATTCACTAGAAATTGAAGTCCAGCTTGATAGGTCAGCTTGATATGTTGGCTTTGCTTCGTATGGTTGATACAGAGGTATACAAAATATTTTACTTTCTTATTACTCCATCCATTTTTTATTTAATGTCATTATTGTCATTGCTTTTAATAGGCAACACCTGATGCTACTAGTGCTTCAGCAACAATTAATTGTACCGGTCGATCCTTACCTTCAACAAATCAAGAGAATGTAAATGAATATGATCCAAGCACACAATAGAGGAGGATCTTCAAATTATTTTTAGCTTTTATTATGTACGTTAAATATTTGTTTGCACACTTCTTTTTATTGTAATATGCTCGTACATATTTTATTGATTATCTTTACATACTTTTTATTCGAAGATTAAATTAGATATTTTTCTCTTTACAAAATTAGTCAAATTTTGTTATAATGGTACTAGTAATTTTAATATTTAATATTTAAAATAATATTAAATAAAAAAATTGTTAATATTTTAAAAATAAAAAATGCCAATTAAATCTATACTGACGGACAAAACCGTCGGTAAAGATGAAGGCTATAGCGACGGATACATCGTCGGTAACGATAAAGTCTATAGCGACGGACAAACCGTCGGTATAGATACACTTTTTTGTCGGGGTAGTCCATACCTATACCGACGGATACCGACATCGGTATAGGGTCCCAACATCTATACCGACGGTTGTTATCGCCGCTATAGATTTATACCGACAAGCATATTACCGACGACACTTTATCTGTCGGAATATCCCTTTTGGCCGTCGGTAAAAGGTTTTAGAGTCTATACCGACGGATTTTTGGTGTTTTACCGACAGTTTAGCGTCCGCCGCTATATGTTATTTTTTTTGTAGTGTTGATGCTGGCTCCAAAGTCGCACAATGCTTTTGTTTGGTGTTTGCTGCCTATCATGCATGGGATATCAAAGTTGCTCGGGTCTGTCTGCTTGGGTGGTAGTATGTTGTGCAACATGACAATGCATTCTTCTGTGACAGCCACTGTCTCGAACTCCCCAATCCTCTTCTTTTTAGAAACCATGTCCCTAAGATGTTTGGCATAGTTGGGCATATTCTAGATGGCTTCTATTAGAGGTATGTTTATGTGCACCTGCTTCAGAATATCCAGGAGTTTTTTTGAACTAGTGCTCTTGCTTTTGCTGCTTAAGCCTTTAAGGGAAAGGTGCTGGCAGGCGAATGTCCTCTATGTGTTCCTTGCATTGGAATTTAATTTGGGGAGGATCATCTACTTCAGGTCCGCTGTCCCGTTCAACTGTTGGGGCAGCTGGTGTTGGTGCTACCGCGATAGGCTTTACTTTCTGGTCTGGTTGAGTTTCTGGCTGTTTCTCCACCCTGGGTTCATCCAACTGCTTCCCACTTCTTGTAGATATGGCCTTGCATTGTTCGTAAGTGGGTTTGGCTGCTGCCTCCGAGCTGCTGGATGCTGCTCCCATTGTTCGGCTGTTGTATATCTCTATGAACTGCCCAAATTAGGTCTCTAGGTTTTTAATCGCTGCATCTTGGCTATTCACCATTCTTTCCGTCCTGTACATGAAGGATTTAGTTTTATCAATAAATTTTTTCATATTAGAAATAAAATCATTAGAACGAGATATAAAAGTATGCATGGTAGATTCTAAGGAAGATGAGTTCGTATTCTGTTGCTGTGGAAGGTTTGCAGCAGTCCTGGGTTGCTCCAGAAGAAGTTAGGATGGTTCTTCCATCCAGGATTTTAGGTATTCTGGGCAGATCTGCTATTCCTCTCATATCCTCCCATATAATTTGCAGATGCAGTGCTGTCAGAGGAATCATGGTTGCCCACACACTCACCACAGAACAGTTCCACAACCTTTACCTCATTGACCTTCCCGGCGGGTTTCACGATGCTAATGACCAGCTTCGTCAGTGTGTCAAGGCGGCCATTAATAGAGTCTAAGGCTTCTACCTCGTTCACAGTGGCTAGCCGCCTAATGCCGCCTCGGTGGGCTTTTGGATTTTTGTAATCGTTTTGGAGGCCTAGTTCAGAAGCCTCAGTGCTTCCTCTGGTGGTATGTCAATGATGTTCCCATTGGCTGAGGCATCAATCATCATTTGTGTTCGGTAGTTCACCCCGTTGTAGAATATTGATATATGCGTCCAAGCCGAAAGACCATGTAGAGGGCAATTATTCAGCATCTGTTGGTAACGCTCCCATGCTTCATACATCGGCTCGTCATCCCCTTGTCTAAAGGAGGTTATCTCATTCCGCAATCTGTCTGCGACATTGGACGGACTGAAATGGTCTAGGAAATATTTGCACAGCTCCGTCCATGTGTTGAATGATCCTGCTGGCTGGTTGTTCAACCATTGTTTCTCCCCATCCCTCAGTGAATAGGGAAATAATCTCAGCCTCAGGACGTCTTGATGGACCCCATGTATTTTAAAAGCTCTGCAGATATCCAGGAATCCTCTCAAGTACCGTCTGACATCTTCTGTTGCTGTCCCGCCAAAGTGCCCTAGCGTGTTTATCATGTTGAACATGACAGGCTTCAGCTCGAAGTGGTCCGCCTCAATATCAGGTTTTGTCACTATTGGATCAAACCCTCTGAAATCATGTTCAAGATAGTCTCTAGTGGTTCGAACATGCTGGGGCTGCTTGGGCGGAATAGGGGGATCCTGCCTTGGTGGATCTTGCGGACCTCTGGGCGGCAAGTCTTGCTGCCCATCCCTGTCGTGTGCGGTAATGTTGGCAGTGCTATCATTTTCCATGCTTACCTTTGCTTTTCCTTTGTCTTCTTTGTTTTTTTTCTAAGACTACCCTGATTTCCTTCTTAAGTTTCCCTTGCTTGACGCTCAATATCATCGTAAAAGAGGAGTTCTCCTTTTGGGTTTGCCCTGGTCATAAACTAGCAAAGGACACTGTAAAATTTTTTTTGATTAAAAATAAAATAAAAAGTAAAGAAAAAATGCAGAAATTAAAAACGAAATTGACTATTACCAATCCTCGGCAACGACGCAAAAAACTTGTAGGGGCGTGTAGGTGTTCCCTTTTTGTAAGAGAGCAAGTGCACAGTCCTAGCAAGTTATAGTATAAAAGATGTCAAATCCCACGAGGACTGGACAGCTTGTTTCGAATTGTCGTTCCTGCACATGGAAAAGTAAATTGCACAAGTAAAGTGATTGTTGAGAAGAAAAGTAAATTAAAATACAAGTAATAAAGAAAGCGATCAGGTTGATAGAGGGGACATGGTTATGTTGCTGCTTAGTGTGAAACTGCGTTGAAAAGGTCAAGTTGTTTTGCACTGCCACGATATGCTGCCTTGGTGGGTAATGGCAGATTGCGGCTGCGGCAAATTTCTCTGCCACAGCGGAACTCTGCTCTTGCAACTTTCGCTGTCTCAGCAGGTGGGATGGAGATAAGTCATGGCGGCAAGTCTGACAGATACTCCAAGTTCGGCAGAGCAATTTTGAAGTGATCCTTCCTTTGTCTAGGAAAGGATTCTGTCACCACGTGATGTACGCAATACCTAGCAATCTCAGCGTAAACCTAACACAGGCAGTCGATGTCTGGTTGCTCTTCTTGGCCGCTGAAACTCGAACTTATGTCTAAGACGAAGTAGTCAACACCTCGACATGATGAGACCGTACTTAATTCTTTTGTGAGTTTGACACTATAGGGCGTGTAGATGTTCCCTTTTTGTAAGAGCGCAAGTGCACACTCCTGTCAAGTTACATTATAAAAGATGTCGAATCCTACGAGGATTGGACAACTTGTCTCGTTTCGTAGTTCCTGCACAATGGTAAAGTAAAAGCACAAATGAATGATTGGTTGAGATCGAAGAGTAAACAAAAACACAAGTAAAAGAGAAGAGGTGAATCAGGTTGATAGAGCAGGCAGGGTTATGATGCCACTTAGTGTGAAAATTGCGTTGAAATAGGTAAGAGTTATCCTTTGTTGCCACGATATGCTGCCTCGGCGAGAATGGCGGGCGGCAAACTACGACCCTGTCACGCGGCCGCAGCAGGTCACTGCCACTACAGCGGTTTGTACTGTCTCAGTATGTGGAATGGAAAGATGTCCTAGCGGCAAGTCTGCCAGATACTCCAAGTTCGGCAGGATAGTCGATAGTGATCCCTCCTATTTCTAGGTTAGGATGCTCGAGATTGATAACTTGAGGACTAGTGTGGAACCAAATCAATCAACACGGTTAGTGATCCCTTTTAGCCGCTGAAACTTATGGACTAGTGTGGAACCAAGTTAGTCACGCCTCCCGTTGTGACCGTACTTAACCCTTTCGTGAGCCTTGCACTTTCGTGCCCGACAAATAGATTCTTTCAAACGACTAGTGTGGAAAGATTGAAAGAATGAAGAATAATGGATTAAGTAAACTTGGAATATTTTATTGAAGAAATAACTCAAAAACCTAAAACAACCGTTTCACTCTAGTTACAACATAACCCTAACCCAATGAAGATTTAGAACATGGCGGCAGAGAAGAGCACACGTAATGCCTATAGAAAACCTAGGATGATATAAGCTAGAAGTACAATGGGTATTTATAGACTCAAAACTAGGTTATGTCTGCCTTGAAGTAGAAGTCCTATAAAGTAGCTTTTCTTCTTTAATGTGGCTTTAAACGCTGACTTCTTTTCTTGGAATATGGACTCTTCCTCGTTATCCTTAGCCTGCAAGTAAGCTTGGGAATTTCACTTCGGTAGCCTTAGCCGCTGCTCTAGACGTCAGAAAATCACATGAACGCCGGCGATAGAATTATGAGTTTTAGCTCTACAAATCGCGCTCTGGTTCTCCAACTTCCATAATCGGCTGCTGCGGGTAGCAAGGTCGGCAGCAGCTTTGCTCGGCAGGTGCACGGTAGCAACTTAGTTCAATTGGAACTGCTTCTAGTACAGCTCCTTGGTTTTCTCCTCAGCGTAATGTCCTCCGCTCCTCGGTTCCCTCGTTCAGCTGTTAGTACCTACAAGCAAGAATGCACTAAAACATTACCTCTTGTTCACCAAATGAATGATAAGTGATAAAAGCAAGGTAGAACAATTAAATGCTGTAAAATGTTATGCATGAGCCTAATTATGCCTAAAATGAGCTTAAAAATAGTAATAATAGGAGTTGGATAGTGCATGAAATATACGAATTTTGTACACTTTACACACCCCCAAACTCGAACTATTGCTTGTCCTCAAGCAATGCAACCTAAAGTACTCGCTCTAATAATAGTTAGAAAGAAAAACTTGTTTTTAACCTGATTTTCTGCCTCAAGGCTGTGACATCTATATATATAAAACTTAATGAAGGGAAATAAACAAGAAAACAACTCAGAATTAAATTCCTAATGCCCGTGTGATGTTTGCAAATCTGTAAAAGAGCTGAATATGCAGAATAAAAGATTAAACAAAGATACTGCTACAATTTAAAAGGTTGCTACTGAGGCAGCACAGTTAAGCATATTATTTTTAAAAAAGGCAGTGCGAGCTTTAGCTTATCACAACTACTCTTCCAGGTCTGACGTTTAGATAGGAGCAAACTACAGAACCCCGAACCCTTGAAGTAGAGTCATCTCGTGAAGGCTTTCATTCACTCATGCTAATTTGTCTGTCACTTTTAGGCTTTTAGATTCATGGACTTTGATAGCAGCAGAGTGTCCTTGCACATGATTCTTCCTAGAGCCTGTTGCGAGCACCTCTAGGGTAACACATCATTTTTTCCTTGTTTTTGATTTTTGCTACCTTTGGCAGTTCTGCATTTTTCTGTTTCTTTTGCCTCCCTCGGCGGCTACCTGCAATTATTGTTAAATTTTGCAAATAATTCTAAAAAAACAAACATGCAGTTTTCATCAAATATTCTACACATTCAACAAGTAATAGAGATATTCAACATTTTCAGGCAAAAAGAAAAAAAATCTAAGTCATATTTCTTGCTTTTTCCCGAGATTAAGTTTAGTTTTTAACATGGTGCGAAAATAAAGTAATCGGCTATCCTAGCATAGGCACAAGTCGTAACAAACTTTTCTTTTTTGATTATTACTAAGGCAAGTACAATGCAATCTAAAGGCAACTATGAATGCCTACAAATGATGCAAGAGCTATCCCCTAGAACTCGAGATGGGCATTGCCCTCAATGCACAAAAAAGAAAATAGGAAAAAAAATAAAATAGACATGTTAAAATTAGCAAAAATAAAATAGAGATAAATAAAAATAAAGGAAAAGAAAATAAAAGTTTGCTAAGGGTTAGAAGGAGGTTGGATTCTAGTTAGCTGGGGAGGAGGAGGATGTTCGGACGATGAAGCGACGGTTGGCAGATGCCTTGGCTGCGGTTCGAGCAGGTGAGGTCTTTGCTTTCCGCGGCGGCTGGATTCTCTTTGGCGTATGTTTTGGCTCTTCTAGAGGCTCGGTAAGGGGAAAATTGGGAGATGCATCGCTTCCTTCTAACTCGGTCTCGAGGTCCACAGGTTCTTCAACTATTATGTGCCGCTTCCTCTTCCTTTTCCCTTCTTCTATGGGTGCTGCCGGAAGGATGAATGCCATTGGGATGACTGCGGTTGCCGCTACTACTGCTGTTTCTGGTTCCGGCGGCGACGGCTCAATCTCCTTTGATGAGGATGAGTCTGCTACTATATTGGCTGTGCAGGCTGGGGAGAGATTCAGTTGGTGCCTCTCAGGGGAGTCTGCCACTGTGTTAGATGGGGTGGTAGCTGAGTTATGCGAAGAATGCATAGGAGAGGGCATCTGGCGGTCTGTCTGCCGAGCGGTGGCGGCAGGTGAAGTTCTTCGTGCTCTTGCTGCTGTTGCAAGCTCATTAGGAAAGGTCGGCATGGTGGACACGTCACTAGGGAATTTTTGCAGGAAATAAGCCACCAGGGCTTTTTGAGCCTCCCCCACGTAGTTCATGAAGGTCAACTACTACTGCTCTATCTGTTTTGTGTGTTCGAGGAGTGTGTGCAGCAGCGGGATGACCTATATGGCTGGGGCAGCGTCAGTACTGCTAGGGGGGCTGGCGTTTCGTCCTGTGTGGCGGAGGGCTGACTGGGTGTCGATGGTTCTTTCTCCACATCCTGCATTATCTGGATGCAGACCTTTTTGGTCCAACCCTCCTTTGCAGTTGTGAACTCATCTGTGGGCTCTACGGGGACTCGGAAATTGGTGCAGAGACCTGTGATGAGGGAAGGGAAGTACAACCTACCTTTCTTCTTCTTGAAGCAGTTGTAGATTTCCGTGCAGATGATTTCCCCTACATTGATCGACCGGTTCATTAAGATGTTGTGAATTAAGGCGAGGCGCGGCCGGTCAACTGTTGAGTTGTGGGATGTGGGCAGCAGGCGCCTTTTCAGGAACGTGTTCCATAACATAGCCTCAGGCAGCAGGTGGTGGCATTGGACAAATCCCACATGTTTGCCTTCTAGCCATGGTGTGTTGGGCTTGCAGATTCTGGCCTTGATCTCCGCATAGTGGGTAGCCGTCAGTAACTGCCTCCATTCATCGTGTGGGTTGTCGTTCATATCAAGGCCGTAATAGCTATTGATGACAACAGGGTTGAGCTTGACCGCCTCCCCTCAGACGTAGATGTTGCGTGTAAAAGTGTCTATCGTAATGTAGTGCAAGTGTACACAACGCAAGTAGTAAAGTGATACGTAAGTATCAGATATCGTCTCCACAGGGACTGGGCTAACCCTTTCCTTCGCTATCTGCACAAGGGGAAAAGAAATAGTTTAAATTGTTTGTCACGAAATAAATAGGAGAACTGGAAATAAAGAGTAAAGAAATTAGGATAGAGAGAATGGGCCGGTATTGAATTGCTCAATAGTGCAGGTATTGCAGAGTTTAGGAAATCCAGTTCTGTCGTCGTCCCTGTCGCGGCAGCACCTGTCGCGGCAACAGTCCGTTACTTATCGCGGAAGCGAATACTCAACTCAGTACTTCAAGTTTGGCAAGAATCCCTGTTGTGCCTTGGCCTATCCCTAGGTCCAAGTTTGTCGATGATCACGTCTTTGATGATACCTCCCGGCGTGAATCGAAGGATGAACACCGATGTTGTTGAATTCTTCTTTAGCCACTTAACCTCGTCCTATCCCTAGGTCCGAGATAGTTCAACTATAAACTAGAGAACTCGCACTTATTCCTTTCGTATACTTAACTCTCCCGATGCTAAGTAAATAGATAACCTCACAATGCTCTCCCGACGCTCTTGCAAGATATTAATAACCAGAATAAGAGAACTTGAAGTTTATTTTATTGAACTGAAAATTCCTAAAACAATAACAACCCTTGCAACTACTTTACAAAACAACCCGTGGCCCTAAGGGGAATTTAGAACACGTTGAGGGAAGGAAAACGGCTAGGGTTTTAGGAAGAAAGCTATAGAATCCGTTCTCTCCTCCCTAGGTCGAAATACATGTCCTTATATAGGTTTTGGGTCCAAGTTTTCTAAAATAGCAAGAATACAACTTTAAATTAAAGCACAATTCTAATAAAGACTAAATCTTCAAAGAATCCATCTTTAAGCCGCCATCTTTCTTGCTTGGGATTTCTTCTCCTTGAACTTTGGGCTTGTCATTCCTTTCGATCTACGGCTTGGAAAAATATAGTGGTTTTACACGACAGTCGGGCTGAATTTTCTCTATCTGTCGAGGTCCACTTTGCTTCTTCTCCTCAAAACTGCTGTCGTCCTCTACTGTCACGGCGGCAACCATGGCAGCATCGTCCTCCTTGACTGCTCGTCTAGTTCCAGCTCTTCTGCTTCACTGCCCAGCGTCTGCCTCTCTTATCTGCTACAGCAACAACCTGCAAAAACAACCAATTTTAGTAGAAACTATGCCTTTTAATATATATGTGATGTTTAACAATAAATTAACCTAAATGCAATGAATAATGCTTGAATGCAGCAGAAATATGGGTTAAATAGGGGTAAATAATAGAACTTTTATACGCTCAACAGTAGACGAAAGGCTTCTCCGGGCAGGGGTGGTGGGAGTAGAATTCCATGACTATAGTGACATTCGCTATAACAGACTGCTGAGCGAATGTCTCCCATCCCTTGTAGTGGATGGTTCGGAACAAGGCAGGCTCGAGACCACGGTCGCCCATTTGCTGCGTGTAATGGAAGCTCTGTTCCTCCCATATGGTCTGCTTGGAGAATTTTTCCCTATATCTCTCCTCATCCGCCTTGAAGCAAAACCTTGTGTAGATGGGTTTCTTGGTTGATGTTGAAGCCATGTGAACGGTTTGTTGCTTAACTGAAACTAGAACTGAAAATTGTGAGAGAGCAGGATAATCAGATAGCTGATAGCAAGAAGATGAAAGTAAAGTAAAAAGAAGTAAGTGAGAGGTGTATATATAGGGGCTGCCAAGAGGTGCCGGGGCAGTAGTAAATGCTCAATGGTCCGATTTTGTCGCGCACGTAACGAAGTTTTCTGACCGTTATTTTCAGAGCCATTGGCAACTTGTCGTTGGCGGCCAACTAGCCGTTACAGTTGTTGTGCGGGCTGCTGTCTCAGCAGAATGGTGGGTGGGCTTCTTGCTGGGCTTCCTTTTTAATTATACTCTTTTATTCTTGATCCTAAAATAAAAAATAATAAAAATAATTAAATAAAATCTGAAAAATTAAATACTAAAAATTAATCTAGTCCTAAAATAAAATAAACTTTATTCCTAATGCATAAAAATAAATAAATAAAAATAAAATAAAAATTAAGTTATGTTAGAAGTGCATTTGGGTGCATTTTCTAGACATAACCACTTCCTGAGGTGGTTTAGCTTTTTCTCCCCTCCTGGGGGTCCTCTTTCCCCTTCAGTTTCTGTGTGATGGGGTCCTTTAATCTGCCTCGAGGTCTGTCATGGCAGCAGCTGCCCTGGCCTGTTTCCACACTTATCTTAGTTGCTCTCGCATCCAGGCATTCTTTTCCTTCCTATGAGGGTTGTAGCACGTTCATCCTTATGCTTTGATCCTCTACCCTCATTGTAACTTCCCCGAGCTCCACATCTATCAACGTTCTGCCCGTGGCCAAGAAGGGTCGCCCAAGAATTATGGGGGCTTTCTCATCGGCCTCACAACCCAAGATGAGGAAATCGACATGAAGAATTAGGCTGCCCACTTTAACCAGTATGTCCTCAATCTTTCCCTCAGGTTGCACGAATGAGTGATCGACAAGTTTAAGCATTACGGAGGTTGGTTTTGCAAGTCCAATACCTAGTTTTTCGAAGACGGCCTTAGGCATCAGGTTTATACTGGCTCCCAAATCACACAAGGCCATGGTCTCGTGCTTGCTGCCCAGCCTGCATGGTATAACAAAGCTGCCCGGATCTGTCTGCTTGGGCGGTAGCTTGTTATGCAGCATAGCCATGCACTCTTCAATGACAACCACCGTCTCGAATTCCCCTATCTGTCTCTTCTTAGAAACTATATCTCTGAGATACTTGGCGTAGTTGGGCATACTTTGTATAGCTTCTATCAGAGGAATGTTAATATGCACATGTTTCAGAATATCTACGAATTTTCTGAATTGGTGCTCATGCTACTGTTGTTTGAGCTTCTGGGGGAATGGTGCTGGTGGGCGGATGTCCTCTATTTTCTCCTTTCTTGGGGGCTTAGACCGAGGAGAATAATCCTTGTCAGGGCTGCTTTCATGTTCTGCTGCTGGGCGGCTAATATTGGTACTGCTGGGGCAGGTTTACTTGTCTGTTCCGGATGGGCTCCTAACTATTCTACCGTCCTAGGTTCATCAAGCTGCTTCCCACTTCTAGTAGTTATGGCCTTATAATGTTCCAAAGTGGGCTTGGTGTTGAGTGTGTAAAAGTTCTATATTTTACCCCTTATTTAACCCAGATTTCTGCCGCATTCAAGCATAATTCATTGCATTTAGGTCAGATTTCATTTATACATTGCAATTATAGCATATGGCATAGTTTCTACTGAAATTGGTTGCTTTTTCAGGTAGCTGCTGTAGCAGATGGAGGGGCAATGGAGAAGCAGATGCTGGGCAGTGAAGAAGCAGAGTTGGAAACCGGATTTGCAGACGAGAAAGACGATGCTGCCATGGCTGCTGCCGTGGCAGCCAAGGACGACAACAATGGTGATGATAAGAAGTGAAGTGGGCCTCGACAGAAAGACAAAATTAAGCCGGTCTATGGTGGAGAATCCTTATATTTTTCCAAGCCCTAGATCAGAATGAAGGCCAAGCCCAAAGTTCAAGGAAGAAAACTCCAAGCAAGAAGGAAGGACGAATTAAAGATATATGCTCTGAAGATTTAGTCTTTAATAGAGTTGTACTTTAGTTTAAACTTGTATTCTTGCCATATTAGAAAACTTGAACCCAAGGCCTATATAAAGGCATGTAATTCGACCTAGGAGAGGACATCTTACTCTCTAGCCTTCTTCCAAAAACCCTAGCCGTTTTCCCCTTCTCATCATGTTCTAAACTTCCCCTAGGGCTAAGGGTTGATTTTTAAAGTAGTTGTAAGGATTGCATTTGTTTTAGGAATTTTTCTGTTCCATAAAATAGACTTCAAGTTTTCTTATTCTGGTTTTCAACATCTTGCAAGAGTATCGGGAGAGCATTGTGAGATTACACATTTACTTAATATCGGGAGAGTTAAGTATACGAAAGGAATAAGTACGGGTTCTCCAGTTTATGGTTGAACTATCTCGGACCTAGGGATAGGACGAGGTTAAGTGGCTAAGGAAGAATTCAACAACATCGGTGTTCATCCTTCGATTCACGCCGGGAGGTATCATCAAGGACGTGTTCATCGACAGACTTGGACCTAGGGATAGGCCAAGGCATAGCAGAGATTCTTGCCAAGCTTGAAGTACAGAGTTGTGTGATCGCTGCCGCGACTAACAACAGACCGCTGCCGCGACAGGTGCTGCCGCGACAGGCGCAACGACAGAACAGAGATTCCTAGACTTTGCAACATCTACACTACTGAGCAATTCAATACCGGCCCATTCTCTCTATCCTGATTTCAATACTCTTTTATTTCAGTATTTTTTCTTATCTCGTGACAACAATTAAACTATTTCTTTTCTCTCTTGTGCAACAATCTAAGGTTAAAGCTATTAGCCCAGTCCATGTGGAGACGATATTTGATACTTACGTATCACTTTACTACTTGCGTCGTGTACACTTGCACTACATTGCGATAGACACTTTTACACGCAACAAGTTTTTGGCGACGTTGCCGGGGACTGGCAACATATCTTTACCCTATCTTTTACTGCACCTCTTTTATTTTTCTGTTTTATTTTTCTTGGATTGTTCAACCTGTGCTTTTCACAAGGTTTTTTGTTTATGTGCAGATCGAGACGAGGAAAGGAACCTGAGTACTAGATAGATCCTGAAATCGAACGCTCGTGCAATCTTAGGAACCGACTCCGACTCGTATTAGCTAGAAACGAATACCTCGGAGAACAGTTAGAGGCCATGAACAACCAAGGGAATCCCCAGGATGCTAAAAATCCTGCCGGAGATGGAAGGAACGGTCCACCTTCCGATCCTCCTGTCGCTGCCGCACGCCGGTCATGCCGAGACTACATGCTCAATGATCATGTAGAACTAGAAACAACCCTGCCAGACATAGAAGTTGACAATTTTGAGTTGAAACCTGTTATGTTCAGCATGATTAACAACGCTTGCCAATTTAGTGGTGCTGCTACAGAGGATGCTAGGGAGCACCTGAACACGTTCCAGGAAATCTGTGGTTCGTTTAGACTACAAGGAGTAAATCCGGAGATACTGAGGCTTCAGTTATTTCCTCATTCATTGAGGGATAGGGCGAAAACTTGGTGGAATAAACTAACACCGAGTTCAATACGAACTTGGGCATATTTAACTCGTGAATTTTTGTCTCGTTTTAATCCTTCACATTTATCTAAGCGATTTCGTAACGAAATTGCTACTTTTCAATAGGAAGATGATGAGCCAATGCACGAGGCCTGGGATAGATTTACCACTCTTCTGAGAAACTGCCTTATGCATGGATTCCCCGTTTGGAACCATGTAACTAAATTTTATAATGCTGCCAACTTACAGACTCGTATGAGAATTGATTCAGTAGCGAATGGATTGCTGCTGGACAAAGATCCAGATGAAGCGATGGCAGTATTGAAAAATCTGGCAAAGAACGAGGAACAGTTTCCTACAACAAGAAGAGGGGGTAAACGAGTACTAGCTGTGAAAGATTATGAGGCCGACAATTCTCTAAAAACACATGTGGCATATCTCACTAAGGCAATGAAAAAACTCTTGAAAGAAGATTCACAACCTGCCTACTCAGCTGAAGAGGTATGCGAGACTTGCGATGGGAATCATAGTTCGGAAGATTGTCCATTACAGTTAGAGGAAGGGATGTATGTTGTGAACTACAATAAACAGAACTACAATTCCAACAACTACAATCCCAATTGGAGAAAGGATCCCAAGTTCTCTTGGAGCAACCCTAATAATGCCCTAAATCCTCAAGCACGGAACACTCGGAATCAGGGGGGACCTAGATTACTGACTCGGCAGCAACCGCAGCAGCAGCAGCAACAGCCACCAGCTGCCACGACTAGTATACTGGAGCAGACCTTGGCTACGTTTATGTCTCAGACAGGAACTTACATTGAGAACATGAATCACTTCGTCAAGAAGACTGAGTCATTCATGGATAAAACAGAGATGCGGATGACCAACCATGAAGCTACTCTGAAATCATTGGAGACACAGATGGGTTAGGTTTCCCAACATATAAACCGAGGCAAAATGGAGGATTTCCTAGCGATACTAAAAACGCTAGACAACCCACACATGAGCAGTGTAAAGCCATCACTACTAGGAGTGGGAAGAAATTACCAGGGCCAGAGAAGGAACCTGAATCAGTTAAGGAACCAGCCCTGAAAACGCCTGCCGAGAACGCTGCCCCGGTAGACGACAAACAGCCTGCTGCCGATGAGCCTGTCACGGCAGCAGAAGGGACAGAGGATAAAGATGAAGAACCTAAGCCTCCTCAGATCCGAATGCAGTGGGAACGACGTATTGCTGATTATGGTCCTCTACCTCCTTTTCCTCAGCGGTTACAGAAATTGAAACAGGAATCCCAACTTAAGAAGATCTACGATATTTTTAAGTAGGTCCATATCAATATTCCGCTGTTAGATGCTATCAAGGAGATGCCTGGTTATGCCAAATTTCTCAAGGATGCCATGTCGAAGAAATCCAGACTTGGGGAATTTGAAACGGTTAAAATGACAGAAAGATGCATGAGTATTCTGCACAAGCATCCACCCCAGAAGAAGAAGGATCCCAGGAGCTTCATCATACCGTGCATAATCGGTGACAAATTTGTGGGTAAGGCACTTTTTGATCTTGGTTCTAGTATAAATTTAATGCCCAAATATGTTTTTCAGAAATTAGGTATTGGAAAAGCTCGGCCCACAACAGCAGTACTGCAGCTGGCAGACCGCTCTTACGTACATCTAGAAGGGAAGATAGAAGATATTCTGGTAAGAGTGGATAAATTTATTTTTCCTGTTGACTTTCTTGTCTTAGATTGTGAAGCAGATGAGAATGCACCAATCATCTTGGGGCGACCCTTCTTAGCCACAAGAAGATCATGGATTGATGTGGAAAAAGGAGAACTCACTATGAGAGTGAACAATCAAGAGATAAAGTTGAATGTTCTCCAGGAAATAATACATGCTGATGCAGAAGAAGAATGCAAGGCTATCACTGAAGTTATCCTTGACCAACCCTGCATCAGGTCGGGCTGCCACGACATCAACGATGACAGCAGCTCCTAAGAATCTGACATGTCTAATATTGAGGATCAAGAGGCGGTAAACTGGGTAGGCAGTCGTCCAGGTAAGTTATTCGAGCCCTTAAACTATACCTCGAATGAACATATAGTCCAAAAGCCATCAACTGTAGAGCCACCTGTTCTAGATCATAAGCCCCTACCAGGGCAGCTCAAATATGTTTTCCTTGGATTAAATGATACGTTGCCCGTAATCATCTCTTCCAAGTTGATGCAGGAACAGGAACAACAGCTGATAGGGATGCTGCAGCAGCACAAAAAGGCTATTGGATGGACGATAGCTGATATCCAAGGCATTAGTCCGGCACTATGCATGCATAAAATCCTCCTAGAGGATGATCATTAGCCGACCATTGATGCCCAGAGACGTCTAAACGATGCTATGCAAGAGGTGGGTCGTAAGAAGATCATCAAATGGCTAGATGCTGAAATAATCTATGCCATTTCGGATAGCAAGTGGGTGAGCCCGGTGCAGTGCGTCCCTAAGAAAGGAGGAATAACCGTGGTAACCAACGAAGAAAATGAGCTAATCCCAACCAGGACTGTGACCGGTTGGAGGGTTTGTATGGACTACCAGAAGCTTAACAAAGCGACCCAGAAGGACCACTTTCCCCTGCCCTTTATTGATCAAATGCTTGATAGATTAGCGAGAAAGCCTTACTATTGTTTTCTTGATGGATACTCATGTTATAATCAAATAGCCATCGCACCGAAAGATCAAGAAAAGACGACGTTCACATGCCCACACGATACTTATGCTTTTCGGAGGATGCCATTTGGACTTTGTAATGCACCAACAACCTTTTAAAGGTGTATGATGGCAATATTCTCCGATATGGTGGAGGATTTCCTGGAGATATTCATGGATTATTTTTCTATCTTTGGAGACAATTTTGACAGCTACCTGGGCAACCTACAGAAAGTGCTCGAAAGATGTGAGAAAGCAAACTTGGTATTGAACTGGGAGAAATGTCACTTCATGGTGGATGAAAAGATAGTCCTAGGCCATAAAGTAAGCTGCCGCATCATAGAAGTCGACAGGGCCAAGATCGAGGTCATTGAAAAGCTGTCGCCACCCACCACAGTCAAGGGAATCATGAGTTTCTTAGGGCATGCTGGTTTTTATCGGAGGTTTATTGCGAACTTTTAGAAGATCACCAAACCCTTATGCCATCTTCTTGAGCAGAACCGTCCCTTCGACTTCAATGCTGAATGTACTGAGGCATTTAAGGTTCTGAAAGAAAAGCTGGTAACAGCCCCAATAGTACAGCCTCCAGATTGGAAACTACCATTTGAGATCATGTGTGATGCTAGTGACTATGTTGTCGGGGCAGCACTTGGGCAGAGGAAAGACAAGCCCTTTCATGTGATATACTACACCAGCAAAACACTTAATGACGCCCAAGTAAACTACACCACAACGGAGAAGGAACTGTTAGCCGTGGTGTTCTCGATTGACAAGTTTCGTTCATATATACTTGGAACGAAGGTCATTGTCCACACATACCACCCTGCATTAAAGTATTTGTTCGCCAAAAAGGATGCAAAGCCTAGACTGATACGTTGGATTCTGCTGCTGCAAGAATTTGACCTTGAGATCAAAGACAAAAAGGGAACAGAAAAGCATGTTGCAGATCACTTGTCAAGACTGGAGAAGGGAAAGAGTCTCCCAACAGACGAGACACACATACTGGAGACCTTCCCTGACGAGCAGTTGTTCGCTGCCACAAGCACTGCCGGTCGCAGCCATGGCGGCAGGTAAGTTTTATGAACTCCCCTGGTATGCTGATTTCGTTAATTATTTAGTTAGCGGAATAACTCCTCCCGACCTTAATTATCGAGCTAGGAAGAGGTTCCAAAATGATGCTAAGTATTATTATTGGGACGAACCTCTCCTTTTCAAAAATTGTGCAGATTAGGTTATCAGGAGATGCGTATCACAGGATGAACAAGAAGTTGTGCTTCATCACTACCATGCTTCACAATATGGAGGACATTTAGGTGGTAACAAAACTGCTGCCAAAGTTTTGCAGTCTGGATTCTATTGTCCGTCACTGTTCAAGGATGCCCAGGCATTCTACAAAAATTGTGACAAATGTCAACGGACTGGAAACATCTCAAGGAGACATGAGATGCCACTGCAAAATATTCTAGAAGTCGAGATCTTTGACGTTTGGGGGATTGATTTTATGGGACCATTCCCAACTTCTTGTGGGAACTTATATATCCTCATGGCAGTGGACTATGTGTCCAAATGGGTTAAAGCGATCTCTACTCAGAAAAACGATGCCAAGACGGTTCAGAGGTTTTTGCATAAAAACATATTTTCCAGATTTGGCATCCCCAAGGCGATCATCAGTGATGAAGGAAGGCATTTCGATAATAGGGTTATAGTTGCTGCCCTGAAAAAGTATGGTGTCAAACATCGGATAGCAACAACATACCACCCTCAGACCAATGGACAGGCTGAAATATCCAACATAGAGGTTAAGAACATTCTTGAAAAGATGGTTAAGCCAACTCGGAAGGACTGGTCTCTACACCTCAATGATGCATTATGGGCCTACAGAACAACATTCAAAACTCCATTGGGAATGTCACCCTACCGGCTGATTTATGGGAAAACATGCCATCTACCTGTTGAGATTGAGCACAGAGCATACTGGGCCATTAAGGAAGTGAATATGGACTTGGAAAAGGCAGGACAGAAAAGGCTGCTTGACTTGAACGAGATAGAAGAAATTCGAGCAATGGCCTATGACAACGCAAGGATTTACAAAGACAAGACAAATAAGTGGCATGACAAAAAGTTGCTGCCACGATAGTTCTGCCCAGGGCAGCTTGTGTTGTTGTTCAATTTTAGGTTGAAACTCTTCCCAGGGAAGCTGAAATCTAGGTGGTCAGGCCCATTCCAAGTGGTGCAAGTTTTTCCCCATGGTGTCATCACAATAAGATCTTTAAAAGACGGGCACCAATTTAAAGTCAATGGACAAAGATTGAAGCATTATCAGGGGACTGAAGCCCCAAAAAGGCAGGAAGTGGTTACTTTAGGAGATGCCCCTCATGGCATCCCTAATTTAACCTGATTTTATTTGTAATTTTATTAATATTATATATATATATATATATTAGGTAAGTAGAATTATTTTATATTTTAGGAACTAAGTTTTTGTTTTTATTATTTTTAGGAAATAAAGGAGACAAGGAGAAGAGGGAAAGTGAATTCAGCCCACCATCTTTCCATCAGCCCAAAAAGCCCAACATTGGAGCTTGCCGTTACAGCTGCCGCGACAGACGCGGAAAATCCAGCCTGTGAACACGTTGTCGCGGCAGACACGCAAACGCGTAACAGACGCGCGGCAGACACGCAAACGCGTAACAGACGCGCAGCAGACACTGAAACGCGTGACAGACGCGTCAGAAACCGCGTAACAACTGGCCCCGTTATTCGCGCCTGCCGTGACAGCTCCAACGGGCAGCAAACTCCCCCTCTATATAAACCCCATCTTACTATTCATTTTCACTCACTTTTACTCTCTCTACTTGTTTCCTCTAGAATTTTACTTGCTTTCATTTTCTTTCCACAGTCCTTAGAACATGAGTACCAGAAATACCTGCCGAAACGCTGCCTCAGGATCTGCCCCAGCAGCATCCACTCCAAGCTCCTTCCAGATTCGAGATATGTGGGAGGAGAAAGGCTTCATTTACACTTCTAGAACGGAGAACCTGGGGCTGCAACCGTTCATAGCCCGCAAAATCAGAGCCCTACAGTGGCAGATATTTGCCGAGCAGCCAGAGGAAATGAACGTGACCCTCGTACGAGAATTCTATGCTGTCATCGGCAGCAGGGAGGTGACATCAGTTACAGTCCGAGGGAAAGAGGTACCTTTCGAGCCCGAATACATCAACACACTCTACGAGTTCTCTGTTGGGAGAAAGGAAGATGGCCACCGAAGGTTTGTGGAGGGTTTAGAGCCTGCCGACTACGATGCTGTGATGGCAGAACTCAAAGAAGAGGGTACCAAGTGGAATACCGATCCTAAAAACCCAAGGACGGTAAAACGAGTTCAACTCACACCCGAGGCAAAACTTTGGAATGCATTTATCAAGAAACGTATCATGCCCTCCTCACACAACACAACAGTCGACCAACCAAGGTTAGCCCTCATTCATTCTATTTTAAATGAGAGGCCAATTAACGTTGGCAAATACGTTCGGGAGGGTATACTGGATTGTGCATACCGGCCATCAGGACCACTCTTCTACCCTTATCTCATCACTACCCTATACCGCAGCCACAATATACCGGAAGCTGCCGAGGATTTAAGAGTTCGAGGGAAAGGCTGGACAAACAAGAACATCCTCAGCTTGATTGAACTCAAAGCTGCCACGCCCCTGTCGTCTTTTGACCCCACTGCCACGGCAGCCGAGTCGACAGAGCCCACCAACACCGAGCCTGCTACCACAAAACCCATGTGTAACAAGGTTTTTTTTCTCCACTAAAAAGGGTCCCCCGCCTTTTTTGAAAGAAACATTTGATATATATGGGGGGTTTAAAAACAATTCGGGTTTTGGGAAAAAACCTTTTAAATAATCTTTTTCTCGGTTTGGAGTCGCCATCGGCCACTAAGGTAGGCCAGACATCGTAAAAAAACAAAATCAGAGATTCGTTTGAAAGGGTTCGGGAGTTGGTTACGTGTGGGGAAGGGTTAGCACCCCCATCACGCCCGGAAATCGGTACCAAAACAATTGTTGCCTTTAATTGATGGAAATTATTCAAAATTTAAGAAGACTTTAATTAGGGGTTCTTCATTGAAAACCAGACTTCAATTATACGAGCTTTATCCAAATTGGTAGTTTCAAATTAGTTCGTCATTTAATTAAAAAGGATGACGGTACACCTTACCAAAGACTAAACCGACATCATATAAGACTGACTGTCGTGTTAGTTTAGGGTTCGGATCCCGTACGTCACCTTTATGCATGATGCAAGCAGATAAAATATGGTGCTATGGTCTTGTCCGTTTTAATTACGAATTTACCTTTAGACGATTCGAATTAATCCGAATATTCGTTGGACATCCAATGAGCTAGGCTAGTCGACCCGAATACGCGAATTAATAAGTATCTCCGTTTTATAATTAAAATGGATTAACATGCGAATTAGGGTACTAAAAATCACATGAAATGACATCAAAAATGCATGTCACACAAACACATTCGAATCATCATAAAAAGACAAAGTATTCACATATATAAAAAAACTACATAGAAAAACTATATTAAACATGCTTAAACATGATAAGAAAAAACATATAATCAAATGCTATAAGATAAACATGACATGCACCACAAAACCTATATCCACATTAAACGAGTATAACAACATGGCATAAAAACATTCGATGCAAATATGAATTAAGGGGACAAAAATGCATACATAATAACACAATATGACATGCAATATATAAATAAAATGGAAGGTAAATAAAATGTAAAAGAAAAAAGATAAACTTGAAGGGACCCGAACGGTAATTAAACCAACTTTAAAAAACAGATTATAATGCAAAATGGGACCGGAATAAAAGAAGACGAAAAGCCACAGGGACTGGAATGGGAATTAACCCATTCGACCATCGATTAGAATGAAAAAGGGCGAAATTGAAAACACTTGAAAATGTTGGAGGGCCCCGGGCGTGATTTTGAAATGCGGGAGCCCCTGCCCGCGCGATTAGAACAACACGGAGGGGTTAAAATGGTGATTAGACCGATTTAAAAACTTTAAAACGTTATAAAACCCGAATTAAAAAACATATCAGCCCTTTTTTTCATTTGTAAACCCTAATTTACAGAGACTCCCCCTTTCTTCTATGTTTCTCTGGCGCCGCAAAAGGGGTTCCGGTCGCCGCTGCCGGCGCCGGAACCCTAAAAAAAACCTTCCCTCCCCTTTTTCGAAACCAAAACAACCGAAAATCCCTTTCTTTTTTTTAAAAAAAAATGTCTCTGTTTTTCTTTTGTTTAAAACCCAAAACTGAAACTAAAAAAACCACAAACTTACACTTTTCGCGTCACCGGCTCTCCATGCATGGCTTCCGAGGGAGCTAGAAGGCTTATCGCCGGCAACGGGGAAACGGAGAAGAAGAAAGAAACGACGAGGGTAAGACCTTAACCCCTCTTTTGTTTTATTTTGTTTTTTTACAATTCGAAACTGAAAAATAAAAGGATGATACCTTCTGAAACACTTTGCTTGTATTGATATGAAAACTGTGATTACAATGTTTCTCTCTGAAAGATTCCTCTCTAGAAAACCTCCAATGCTCTCTGAAAATCTCTTCGAAACCCTCCTATTACAAATTTTTCTCTGAAAGAAATCCTCTCAAAAATACCCTGTAATTTCCGAATCCTCCTCTTCTCATTACATTTCGCTCGGGTTTTATAGGCCCCGAAATTACATTTTTCTTTTTTTTCTCTAAATACATGAAATGCTGTAAATCGTTGTTGATTTGTACGATTTTTGGCCGGACTCTAAAATTGGTTGCTGCATCTATGTGATTTCTGTTTTGCCTCTGTCTTTTTTGCGTGATTTCTGTATTTCGTTGTATTTTGGCCTCTGACATTCGTATTTTTGTGCTGCAGGTGACCGTTGAGAGGAGAGGGGGACTAGAGGAGGGACGTGGCCGGACGACGTGCAGTTGATGGGATTCGGGGAACTCGAAGAGGCTTGAGCGTGTGATGCACGCGCTCGTCGGGAGTCGTATCGCCACACGTGGGCTGCTGGGGAGTCGCGCGTGGAGGTTCTTGAGACTTCCAAGCTCCGATCTGGTCCGTTGATGCTGGTCTGGAACCCAAGGGTTGAGACTGTGCGGCGCTGGAGCAAAGGAGAGGCTCCTCTAGGGTTTCCTGCGCCTGGGTGATCTGGGCCGTTGTATCTGGCTCGCAGATCAAACGGCGGGAAATGCAGCAGCTGTACAAACAAAGTTAGGGCTCATCTAGGGTTTCTCCGAGTCTTGATCTGGGTCGTTGATCTCGTGCCAGATCCAACGACTGAGATTAGGGGCGGCTGCAAAACAAAGAGGGGCAGCTTATCAGATTAGGGTTTTTCTGTTAGGGTTTGGGGCTTATTTTAATTATTTGGGCCGAGTGGGCCATGTAATATATGTATAATATTTTGGGCTTTTTTATGTATAATGGACTTCGAATTAAAAACTGTGGACTTTTATTTAATTAATATATATATATATATATATATATATATATATATATATATATATATATGTTGGGCTTTTATTTGTTAGACTCAATTTTATTTATAGATTTAATAATATAAGATATTAATAATAGTAATAATAAGATAATAAAAGTAGGTAAAGATAACAATAATAGTAATAAGATAATAGTAATAATCGGTAATAAGGTTATTAATAATAATATAAGTAATAGTAATAATATATGATAATGGTATAGGTTATAATAATAGACTCTAATAGTAGTAATATATACTCTTTTTTCTTTTTTTTAATTTTTATATTTTATCACAATATATAAAGCCCATTAAAAGAAAAGAAAATAGGACGGGTTCAACACCCCGGACAAAATTAGTGATTACAGTTGCCCCCCTTTGCTTATACTTGTGGAACAAGGATAAAGCAAAGGCCATAAGCACCAATTTTGTCTGACTTCCCTGTTTGGATTCCGAGTCACCATGCACTTGAACTATTGGCGGTTCGGAAGTTGGTACGGGAAAATACAACGGTCGCGGAGTCCTGAAGCTATTTTTCTCATTTCAACATTCTTCAACGCTTCAAGGTCCGATCAAACAGATAATTAGCAGAAGCTCCATTCTCCAAGTGCCCGAACGGATAGGCGGGTTCTATTCTCCGAAAGCCCTAACAGATAGGCGAGTTATATTCTCTGAAAGCACGAACAGATAGGCGAGTTCCACTCTCCAGAAGCCCGAACAGACAGACAGGTTCCATTCTCCGAAAGCCCGAACAAATAGGCAGATTCCATTCTCCGAAAGCCCGAACAGCTAGGCGAGTTTCATTCTCCGAAAGCCCGAACAGATAGGCAAGTTCCATTCTTCGAAAGCCCGAACAGATAGGCAGATTCCATTCTCCGAAAGCCCGAACAGATAGGCGAGTTCCATTCTCCGAAAGCCCAAACAGATAGGCAAGTTCCATTCTCCGAAAGCCCGAATAGATAGGCAGTTTCATTCTCCGAAAGCCCGAACAGATTGGCAGATTCCATTCTCCGAAAGCCCGAACATATAGGCGAGTTTCATTATCTGAAAGCCCGAACAGATAGGCAAGTTCCATTCTCCGAAAGCCCGAACAGATAGGCAGATTCCATTCTCCGGAAGCCCGAACATATAGGCGGATTCTATTATCCGAAAGCCCGAACAGATATGCAAGTTCTATTCTCTAAAATCCTGAACAGATAGGCAGGTTCC
Organism: Hibiscus tridactylites; assembly: GCA_958450335.1. Lineage (NCBI taxonomy): Eukaryota > Viridiplantae > Streptophyta > Magnoliopsida > Malvales > Malvaceae > Hibiscus > Hibiscus tridactylites. Next base: position 95,576,455 of record OY288267.1, on the reverse strand, counting down.
ATTCTCCGAAAGCCCGAACAGATAGGCTGGTTCCATTCTCCGAAAGCTCGAACAGATAGGAGAGTTCCATTCTCCGAAAGCTTGAACAAATAGGCGGATTCAATTCTCTAAAAGCCCGAACAGCTAGGCGAGTTCCATTCTCCGAAAGCCTGAACAGATAGGCAGATTCCATTCTCCGAAAGCCCGAACAGATAGGCAGGTTCCATTCTCCGAAAGCCCGAACAGATAGGCAGGTTCCATTCTCCGAAAGCCCGAACAAATAGGCATATTCCATTCTCTAAAAGCCCGAACAAATAGGCGGTTTCTATTCTCCGAAAGCCCGAACAAATAGGCGAGCTTCCTTTTATGGGAAAAGCTTTAATATACCTGTCAATAATAGGTAAAAATGATATGCTGATGTGAGTTAGAATGCTCCTAATCTTAGGGATGCCTAAGTACAAGTGATGCATGTATTATGACATCAAAATGGCTCGGACGCTTTCACTCTTTTGGTTGGTCCATCGTGACCTTCTTCTTGTCTCTTCTTAATCTCTCTTGGTATTCTCATCTCTGCCAAATCTTAATCTTTCGGTCTCTCCTCGAAAGATGACTACTGACTTTCACTGGTCAGACTGGACGTAACACTTCTCGTAGTGCACATACTCAAAGCATTGCCCCCTATTTAAACTGGGTGCTCAACCGTTCTCTTCGTCTTTACTCAACGTGACGAATTTTCTCTTCTCTCAACAACGGGGGAAGCACATGCCCCCAAGTCCCTGAACTTTTTCTGGAGTTCATTTTAGACTGGTCCATCTTGACCTTCTTCTTCTTAACCTCTTTTGGCTTTCGTACTTGCCAAATCTCAATTTTTTGATCTCTTCTCGAAAGATAATTGTTGACTTTCGCTGGTCAAATTGGACATAGCACTTGTCGTAGTGCTCGTTCTCAAAACATTTCCCCCTTCTCAAACTGGGTGCTAAATTATTCTCTTCGTCTTAATTCAACATGACGACTTCATCTCTTCTCAACAATGGGGGAAACACATGCCCCCAAGTCCCTAAACTTCTCTCTTAAGCTCATCAAGGTCCAATTTCATCTTCTGAAGCAATCGAATTATTTCGACAAAAAATTTGCTCCAAGTCCTTGAACTGTAGCAACTGACAAGCTGTCATTTGTATTCATGACATTGGATTCTAAACTTTATCCCTGTAGCAAAGGGAAATTAATTTGTGTTCAAAAAAGATTTAGATTGCATCTTCTAATTTCAACATGAGATGCATTTAAAAAAAACAAAATTTTCTCTTTCAAATCATGGGTATATCAAGATGGACTAAATACCCTGAATATTAAGTGCACGAATGACACTGTTATGGCTTACCAATGATTGCCTCAAGCAACATGTGTGTAGGAGACCTCGAAAGCTGAGCTGATGCCTGAAAATATGACATACTCTCCAAGTTATTTCGGCTTTTTAATCAATTAGATTTATCTTCAATAGGCTTCGCCTTTATCAATTCTTTATAATTTTGGGGAAGTCAACTCATCACATTCCTTTGGCTCGAAATAATTGATGGAGCAAACAACAAAACCCCGAGCTACTCGGCATTGTCACGATTTGAGAATATTACCATCACTCATGTAGCTAAAGTGGATGGTGCATAGCAACCTTATTGGTCTTTTGCTACAGCGGAGTGCCCCAAAAATTCCACATCTGAAAATGCCTATTACCAGGCTTCGAACATTGGAGTGTTTTTGTTAAGTTTAGTATTCTCGATTTTTTTTAGCACGAAACATTTCCGGTTATTCTTCCGAAGGTCATAATTCCATGTGTGTTTGATTAGGTGACCAAATTAACTTGGAGTGTAAGCCACATATTCATCATCTTCAAAGCTTTCGATATCCACTAGACAAAGGCGGCTCGAAGTCAACCTTTGGGTCAAGGCCAATGTCCCTTGTGCAATTGATATACGGGGACTCAATAGGCAAATATATACACACAAAATGAAAAAGGCAATTGAAACATAATGCATCCTTTCATTGAAATTTAAAAACATGCAGTCTGAGGCCCTTACAAAAATCTTTGCTACCTTCGGGCAAAGGGTAGCGAAGTGGATTCCACTCATCACTTCAAGGAAAGATTAAAATGCAATGAAATGAAAGCAAACTTAGATGCATAAAACTCTTAAATACTGCTGAGCTGACCATCCATTCCACCCTTCAAACTTCTTCGAGGAACTCAACCTTCTTATTGTCCATTAATTCTTGGACCAACTGCTTAAATTCGGGACAACTTTGAATCTCGTGCCCCACAGTCTGATGGTACTCACAGAATGACTCATGGCTTTCACATGCCCCATCCGGACCCTTCTCAATTAAGCACGCCACGCACAATTGTTCATACACCCAACTCAGAGGGGACTTGATTTCTAACGCCTCCATCCTCACCTTCTTTACCACTTCGAGGGCATTCACGCTCCGACCTTAATGTTTCGGAAGTGGGTTGGTCATCACATTCGGCTCCTCTAACTCTAGGACCCTGGTGTTAATCATGTTTTGCACGAGCTTCTTGAATGGTGCACAATTTTCTATCGTGTGTCCCGGTACTCCGCCATGGTACTCACAGTGTGCCTTCTCATCGTACCATGCAGGGTAAGGCAGCCAGAAGGGAGTAACAGGATACTGGCGAACCGATCGGCCTCATATAAGTGCTTGTATACCTCTTTGTAGGGTATAGGTAGAGGGGTGAAGGTCATTCTCTCTTGTTCCTTCTTGGGAGCACTATTCTCTCTTCGGTTTGAGCCTTGCGCATTCCCGCCTGCGTCTTGAGGCAGTGAAATGGTGAGGTGCCTAGAAGCCTCGTAAGTACCAACGCTGTTCACCTCGTGGTCTTTCTTCTTAAACTGCTTCTGGGCATTCTCTCCTCCATCAATCCTACCACTCTTGATGGCTGCCTCGATCGCTCACCAGTCATAACCATATCTGAGAAGTTACCGATAGGGTTGCTTATCATGCGGTCATAGAGGGTCCCTTTCAAGATATCGACAAACATATGGGAGATCTCATTCTCACGGAGCGGCGGTTGAACTTGTGCCGCCACATCTCGCCAACGCTGGGCGTACTCACGGAGGCTCTCATTGTGCATTTGCTCCAAACCTTGTAGCATGAGTCGGTTCGGAACCATGTCGGTTATATGCCTATACTGATCCGTGAAAGCCTTAGCCAAATCCTTCCACGACCTAATCTGAGCACGGGTTAACTAATTGTACCACCTCACCGCGGGCCCCACTAAGCTGTCATGGAAGCAGTGAATTAGCAACTTCTCATTGTCGATGAAACCCGTTATCTTTCTACAAAACATGGTTATGTGAGCAGAAGGGCAAGTCGTCCCATCAAATTTCTCAAACTCCAGTGTCTTGAACTTGGGCGGAATAATCAGATTTGGAACCAAACTGAGATCTCTAGCATTCATCCCATATGCCCACTCTTCTCCCTCCTTAGTTCGAAATTTCTCCTCGAGGTCTTTCCAGGTCTCTTCTAGTTGTTTTGAGAACTCGACCTTCACTTTGTTCAGATTCTCAAGCTCATCCAAGTCTGGGACACTATCCCCAATATTTTCCACATTAAAAACCAGACTCGATGGAGCATGGGTAGAGGCGCCCGCCTGGTGTGATGTTGCCCCATCTCCTTGGGTAGCCACTCCTTGCGAGGGCTTAAGGGTATTGGTAACAAAACCGGGAGAAAACGAGGGGTCTCCCTTATCCTGACTAGGGTTTCCAACATCACCCTTTCCTTTCAAATTAGCTTGCAACAACTGAGATATCTCGTTCATCATATCTTGTTGGGACTTGATAATGGTGTCCCTCAATTCTTGCTGAGCTCGCTCCAACTGACCTCTTAAATCAGCTTCCAACTTAGCGAAACTTTCCTCCATTTGCCTCCTTTGGTGGCGAGTAAAGTGTGGGTGAGGAATCTTCAGTAGTCACAAATGCTACCATGACCCCGAACAATTAATTCCATGATTTAATGATGTAATGCATGAAATGTGTATGCACAACTGAAACAAATGAATGAACGCAACAAATTAAAAAACACAAAATCGAATGCAAGGAAATGTTGATTCGACGAACATCCTCATTAAACAACTTTCCACAACGAAGATCAAATCTTTTTACAACGATGTAAGAAAATATATACACATGTTACAAAATTTTCTTTCTTTTTCTCGTCTCTTTCCCTCAAATTAGGGTCCCGAAAACTCCGTTGCTATGGACTCTTTCTCCCATTGTGAAAGTTTTCAACTTTAGACTGTTCTCGAATCAACACCTCGTATGAAAATGCGATAAATATGCAAAAATAAGCAAAACAAGACAAGAAATGATATGAACCCGGTAATGTGACCCGAGTCATATAGATGTGCCCGATCGTGATTCTAGTAAGAAATATTCTTTGCTACGCTTTGAACTCTGAGATATCACAAAACATACATGTGAGATGAATAACAATATAATAAAAAAATAATGAAGAAAGGAATTGGATAGGTAATTTGGATAGTATGGTGGCTAAGGATGGAGGATGATAATCATGGAAATGTGTAAATCAAAGAAGGAGTGATGTGAGATGCTAAAGGCGGCGTGGATTTGTATGGTTGCAAGGATAGCGAATTGTGACCCGCTAGCTATAACGAGCTAGGAACCAACAATATACTTTGATGGATTCGATGTGGAGGAGTGTGGAACGTGACCCACAAGCTATAAGTGAGCTTGGAACCAACACTATAGTAAAATGAAATGGATAGAAGACTACAAGCACAACTTGAAGTCGATAGAGTTCTCGCAAGAACAAGATGAAAGCAATCTTTCAAAGGTTTATATTCTCTAAAAAAAGTCCTTACAAATGAACCTAAGGTGCCTATTTATAGTGTGGCTAGGCACCATATGAAAAGTCACACAAAAGAGAGACGAATGCTCATCTAAATGCTATTGAATACAAATAAATGAAATGTTTCTTTTTATCCTTTTGATGGATGAATTTTGCTTTAAATTGAGATGAATTTAGCCTTAAATTCGTCCAAAAGAAGTGGTGACTCTTGGGCTGCTTCATTTTGCTTGCAAATGGATAAAAGAGAATGAATGTGGACACATGATGAATGTAGACATCCCACACGTCCAAATCAGCTTGTCTCTTTGAATTCCTTGATGATTTTATCACTTAATTTGATGATTAAATGACATCAAATCAGCCTTCATTGCTTGCCCATTTGTGGAATATGACCAGCCTTCAAAAAATGATAAATAAAGGCCTTTTATGCATAATTTGAATGCTGATTATTGCATGTCCCTTCTCTTGAACGTGAATGGCCTTCATTGGTTCATAATTTCAACCTTGAATAGGTGAATTATGAAGCTTAAATGCTTTGTTACTCTAAGAAGATGAACGGCCTTGAAAAGATGAAAATAATTGAGCCTTGAATTGCCTTCAATTGCCTTGTTTGCATGAGTAAAGATGGTCATCAATGACTTGTTTCCAAGTTGAAGATGAAAAGTCTCTTCTTTAATCCACACATCACATGAACCTAGACACACACAAAGGATTTATTCAAACTTAAAATAATAGATGCATGAAACAATTAAAGAGTTAGTTAATTGAGTGAACTAGTTAAATGAATGAACTAGTTTAACTAAAGAACTAACTTTATTGAATTTAACTAAATGCATGAATGAAGTAGTTTAAAGAATGATTTAAGATACATAATTAAACTACTTCCCTAAATGAACTAAAACTATAAATGAAGTGCATGCTTTAATGACCAGCACACTTTATCAATGCAATTGAAGTTTGAAATACTTAAATTCTCATACAAATGCATGCATGAGCAAGGTAAGGCATTCCTCCCTTATTATTTCTTCTTTCCCACGTTCATGGCTTGTTGTAAACAAGCTTTCCATGGCTGATTGAAACTCTTTGGCCCGTGCACGTGTAATGGGGCCACTTGGGTACTTCTCCGGGTACTTGTTCTTGATGGTCATATCATTCCCTCCCTCTTTAAAGCGATTTGTCCCCAAATCGTCACCTACATCAAAAGGAGATAAATCAGCAACATTAAAGGTTGCACTAACATTAAACTCACCTGGGAGGTCTAGTTGATAAGCATTATCATTGATCCTCTTAACTACTTGAAATGACCCATCTCCTCGAGGCATCAATTTAGATTTCCGTTGGGCTGGAAACCTTTCTTTTCTCATGTGCAACCACACCCAATCTCCTGGCTCAAAGACAACTCTCCTTCGACCCTTGTTTGCTTGCTGCTCATATTTCTTAGTTTTCTTTTCAATATTATCCCGCACTTGTTGATGAAGTTTCTTAACAAATTCAGCTTTGTTAAGTCCATCTTTATTCACAATTTGATCAGCGGGTAATGGCAATAAGTCCATCGGAGTTAATGGATTGAACCCATACACAACTTCAAAAGGAGTGTGTCCCGAGGTGGTATGGATTGATCGGTTATATGCAAACCCCACATGTGGTAAGCACTCTTCCCATGTCTTTAGATTCTTCTTAATAATGCTCCTAAGCAACGTGGAGAGTACACGATTCACCATTTCGGTTTGGCCATCCGTTTGAGGGTGACAAGTGGTGGAAAATAGCAGCTTAGTTCCAATCTTACTCCATAGGGCTCTCCAGAAGTGGCTTAAGAACTTCACGTCTCGATCGGAAACGATAGTTCTTGGCACACCATGTAATCTCAAGACTTCCCTGAAAAACAAGTTAGCAATATGTAAGGCATCATTAGTCTTGTTGCAAGGAATAAAATGAGCCATTTTGGAAAATCTATCCACTACTACAAAGATGGAGTCTTTGTTATTCTTTGTGCGTGGAAGCCCTAGCACAAAATCTCATTGAAATGTCCATCCATGGTGCTTCTAGAATAGGTAGTGGCGTGTAGAGTCCATGTGGCATGGCTTTAGACTTAGCCTTCTTGCAAGTGATGCAACATTCACATAACCTCTCTACATCTCGTCTCATCTTTGGCCAATATAAATGCTCTTGAAGTATGGCCAAAGTCTTTGCTATTCCAAAATGTCCCATTAAGCCTCCTCCATGGGCTTCTTTGATAAGTAATTCACGTGTGGAACCTTGTGGAATACAAAGTCTTCCTTCCTTGAATAGGAACCCATTGTCCCTATAATAGTTTTCAAACGTTCCTTTCTCACAAGCTTTGTAAATTTTTTCAAAATCAGAATCAGATTCATATAAATCCTTAATGAAAGCAAAACCCAACAACTTAGATTCTAAGGTGTTTACAAGAGCGTACCTCCGAGACAATGCATCGGCAACTATATTCTCCTTACCTTTCTTATATTTGATCACATAGGGAAAAGATTAAAGAAACTCCACCCATTTGGCATGTCGTTTGTTGAGTTTATGTTGCCCCTGAATGTGCTTCAATGCCTCATGATCGGTGTGAATAATGAACTCCTTAGTCCATAGATAGTGTTGCCATGTTTCCATTGCGCGAACAAGGGCATACATTTCCTTATCATATGTTGGATAATTCAATGTAGCTCCACTTAATTTCTCACTGAAATATGCTATAGGACGTCCACCTTGAGATAATACTGCTCCAATTCCCACACCTGATGCATCACATTCAATTTCAAACGTTTTGTTAAAATCAGGTAAGGTAAGCAAAGGGGCATGAATTAAACATTCTTTAATGTCATTAAAAGATTTCTCTTGGTCTTCCCCCAGAAAAAGTTAGCATTCTTCTTGATGACACTAGTCAAAGGGGCGGCAATGGTGCTGAAGTTTGGCACAAATCTTCGGTAAAAGCTTGCAAGTCCATGGAAACTCCTAACTTGGGAAATGCTTGCTGGTCGTGGCCATTCTTCAATGACTTTAACCTTCTCTTTGTCAACCTCTAAGCCTTTAGAACTGACAACAAAACCAAGAAAGACAACTTTGTCAGTACAAAATGTACACTTGTCTAAATTAGCATATAACTTCTCCTTTCTTAAAACCAACAAAACTGACCTCAAGTGTTGAACATGTTCTTCCATTGATTTACTATAGATTAAGATGTCATCAAAATAAACCACAAAAAATTTACCCAAAAACGGTCTAAGAACATGGTTCATTAACCTCATGAAAGTACTTGGTGCATTAGTTAAGCCAAAAGGCATAACCAACCATTCATAGAGTCCTTGCTTTGTTTTAAATGTTGTTTTCCATTCATCACCTTCCCGCATCCTTATTTGGTGATAACCACTCTTAAGATCAATCTTAGAGAAAAGGTTAGAACCACTAAGCTCATCTAACATATCATCTAAACAGGGAATAGGGTGACGATCCTTTACCGTAATTTTGTTTACCGCTCGACAATCTACACACATGCGCCAAGTTCCATCCTTCTTTGGCACAAGTAATACCGGAACGGAACATGGGCTAAGGCTTTTCCTCACGTAGCCTTTGGCCATTAGTTCAGCCACTTGCCTTTGTAACTCCTTGGTTTCCTCGGGATTGCTTCGGTAAGCTGTACGGTTAGGAATGACAACACCGGGAATGAAATCTACTTGCTGTTCAATGCCACGGATTGGTGGCAGCCCACTTGGTATCTCCTCTAGAAATAATTCGTCAAATTCCTGCAACAAAGACACAATAGAAGAAGGCAAAGTGTGATCAAGTTGGTTAGTGTTCAATAAACTTTCCTTGTACACAAGTACAAGTAATTCCTTTCCCGACAGCAAACACTTTCTCAACTCTCTTTCTTTGGTAAACACATTCATTTTCGTACCCTCACTTTGCTCACTCTCACTTGCTTTTACCTCTATTTTTGATTCTCTCTCTTTGTCTCTTTCAATACTTTCTCTCAAATGTATTTGGTCTTTGTGAATTTGTTTTGGTGAAAGAGGGGCTAAGGTAATCTTTCTTACTCCATGGGTGAGTGTATACCGATTGGTATATCCATCATGTATGACTCGTTTATCGAATTGTCATGGCCTCCCAAGTAGTAAATGGCCAGCGTGCATCGGAACAACATCGCAAAGAACTTCATCCTTATACTTTCCAATGGAGAAAACAACAAGAACTTGCTTGGTAACCTTGAGTTCTCCTCCGTCATTAAGCCACTGCAGCTTGTAGGGATGTGGATGCTTTGTGGTTGCTAATCCAAGTTTTTCTACCATAAGAGTACTAGCAACATTAGTACAACTACCTCCATCAATAATGACAAAGCATACCTTTCCATTAACATGGCAGCGAGTATGAAAGATATTCTCGCGTTGCTCATTCCCTTCATTCGCTTGCACACTTAGGCTCCTTTTCACAATAAGGGCCTCTCCTTCTGCTGCATACTCTATATCATCACCTTCATCTTCTTGTATGGTAGCAACTTCATCTTCCTCCTCTTGTTCCGATTCAACCTCTCCATCATCACGAAGAAGCATGGTGTTGCGATTTGGGCATTGGCTTGCAATATGCCCTCTTCCCAAGCACTTGAAGCATTGTATATCTCGGGAACGGTTTGGAACATTCGGAGCCTTACCTTTGCTAGTTTCGGCAATGGCCTTGCTTCATTTGGGTGGTGCGCCTCTTTCATTGGGTGGTATTGGAGGACTCCGTTTGTAAGAACTTTGCCCCCATCTTGATGATGCTCCCCCATAGGTTCGTGTTGAACCCTTCCGTTTAAGTTGCTTTTCCACTTTTATGGCCATATGCACCATGTCTTCGATCTCCACATAATGTTGCAACTCAACGACGACCACAATATTTGGGTCAAGGTCGGATAGAAATCTTGCCATGGTGGCTTCTTGATCCTCATCAATGTTAGCTTGGATCATGGCTACTTCCATCTCTTTAATGTAGTCCTCAACACTACGGTTGCCTTGGGTGAGATTTTGAAGCTTGTTGAACAACTCCCTATGATAGTGAGTTGGAACGAACCTCCTACGCATAACGGCCTTCATCTCATTCCAAGTAGAAATTGGATGTTCGCCATTGCGTCTCCTGCTAGATGTCAACTGATCCCACCATATTAGTGCATAATCTGTAAATTCAATGGCTGCAAGTTTTACCTTCTTAAGCTCGGAGTAGTTTTGTCACTCAAAGATGTGCTCAACTTTTTTTCCCATGCAAGATAGGCTTCAGGATCCGTTCTTCCTTGGAAATGAGGAATGGTTATTTTGATGTTGCTAAGATTATCATCAACTCTTGACCGAGCTCTTTGGTACCTAGGTTCTTGACGCCTCAAACTTTGCTGGGAGGCTCGCTCGTCTATGAATTCTTCGTCCACCTCTCCCTCATACTCTTCCTCGTGATCTGAATTATGCCTTCGTTGAGATCTTTCCTCCAAATGATCTAGTCGTTCTTGCATCGGCCCCAATCTTTGTTGCAACAACCTGTCCATCTCTCGGATAATATCTTGAAGATTGGAGTTAGTTGCATCTACGTTAACATTATTACTTCCTCCAACAGAGTTTCTCACGGAATTTTGAGACACTATTAGTAACAAAAATAAAAAAAAATTAAAACCTCACAAACACAAAACCTCACCTATTCCACTCTAAGAAAATGCACTCACACTCGTGTTTCACTCGGGATGGCTTTTACCCTTGATGTGCACTCTTGCCTTTTTCCACTCTTGCTCTCAATCAAGTCCTTTTAAGAACTTTCTCAAGGCTTGCAAATGGCTTGTAGAATTCGGCTGAAAAAACAAAACTTGGCGAAAAGAATTTGGAAGGTGGGATAAGAAAAAGTGGCAACAACAAAAAAAGGTAAATTGTGAGAGTTGGTAAAGATGACAAAATAGTAGAAAAAGAAAAAATGATGTAAGATTTCTTAAAGAAGAATAAAGAATATGATGCCCCCTCCCTCTTTAACTTTCTCTATTTTTTTTTTATTTTCTCTCTTTTTTTTTCTTTTTTTTTCAGAAGAGAGACAACGACTATCTTACTGAATCAACCTTGCTCTGATGCCAATTGATATGAACCCGGTAATGTGACCCGAGTCATATAGATGTGCCCGATCGTGATTCTAGTAAGAAATATTCTTTGCTACGATTTGAACTCTGAGATATCACAAAACATACATGTGAGATGAATAGCAATATAATAAAAAAATAATGAAGAAAGGAATTGGATAGGTAATTTGGATAGTATGGTGGCTAAGGATGGAGAATGATAATCATGGAAAGGTGTAAATCAAAGAAGGAGTGATGTGAGTTGCTAAAGGCGGCGTGGATTTGTATGGTTGCAAGGATAGCGAATTGTGACCCGCTAGCTATAACGAGCTAGGAACCAACAATATACTTTAATGGAGTCGATGTGGAGGAGTGTGGAACGTGACCCACAAGCTATAAGAGAGCTTGGAACCAACGCTATAGTAAAATGAAATGGATAGAAGACTACAAGCACAACTTGAAGCCGATAGAGTTCTCGCAAGAACAAGATGAAAGCAATCTTTCAAAGGTTTATATTCTCTAAAAAAAGTCCTTACAAATGAACCTAAGGTGCCTATTTATATTGTGGCTAGGCACCATATGAAAAGTCACACAAAAGAGAGATGAATGCTCATCTAAATGCTATTGAATACAAATAAATGAAATGTTTCTTTCTTATCCTTTTGATGGATGAATTTTGCTTTAAATTGAGATGAATTTAGCCTTAAATTCGTCCAAAAGGAGTGGTGACTCTTGGGCTGCTTCATTTTGCTTGCAAATGGATAAAAGAGAATGAATGTGGACACATGATGAATGTAGACATCCCACACGTCCAAATCAGCTTGTCTCTTTGAATTCCTTGATGATTTTATCACTTAATTTGATTATTAAATGACATTAAACCAACCTTCATTGCTTGCCCATTTGTGGAATATGACCAACCTTCAAAAAATGATAAATAAAGGCCTTGAATGCATAATTTGAATGCTGATTATTGCATGTCCCTTCTCTTGAACGTGAATGGCCTTCATTGGTTCATAATTTCAACCTTGAATAGGTGAATTATGAAGCTTAAATGCTTTGTTACTCTAAGAAGATGAACGACCTTGAAAAGATGAAAATAATTGAGCCTTGAATTGCCTTCAATTGCCTTGTTTGCATGAGTAAAGATGCTCATCAATGACTTGTTTCCAAGTTGAAGTTGAAAAGTCTCTTCTTTAATCCACACGTCACATGAACCTAGACACACACAAAGGGTTTATTCAAACTTAAAAAATAGATGCATGAAACAATTAAAGAGTTAGTTAATTGAGTGAACTAGTTAAATGAATGAACTAGTTTAACTAAAGAACTAACTTTATTGAATTTAACTAAATGCATGAATGAAGTAGTTTAAAGAATGATTTAAGATACATAATTAAACTACTTCCCTAAATGAACTAAAACTATAAATGAAGTGCATGCTTTAATGACCAGCACACTTTATCAATGCAATGGAAGTTTGAAATACTTAAATTCTCATGCAAATGCATGCATGAGCAAGGTAAGGTATTCCTCCCTTATTATTTCTTCTTTCCCACGTTCATGGCTTGTTGTAAACAAGCTTTCCATGGATGATTGAAACTCTTTGGCCCGTGCACGTGTAATGGGGCCACTTGGGTACTTCTCCGGGTCCTTGTTCTTGATGGTCATATCAAGAAGACAACTGGGTTAGTATCAACAATAATGAATACTGAATAAAACAAGCAAAAGGAAACACATCAAACAAATTAACAATGCAAGACCTAATAGCATGAATTCTAATTCTACGGTTAACCGCATGGCTCTAACTGGGGTAAGCTTCTTAAATTCTCACTCATGTGGTTCGGTTCTAACAAGGGTACCCGAACCTATCTTATCACCTACTAAGGCGACAAGAACCCCAATTTTGGCCCATTACAAGCTTGCAAATTGGTTTCGGTTGGAGGGAAAGCACGACCTAATGACGTGGAGGGCTGCTCACATGTCAAAGACGTGGATTCCGGAAGTGAATTACCGACCCGTGGAGGGAGACTCACGTGGGTATGGGCGTTTCACTCCCACTTAAGGGACAAAGCTATGGTATAGAGCTTAATGCGTGATACAACACATGTCGGTGATTCCTTTAAAATTAAATGAAGAATTAATTCAAGACCACCAATTATCAAAGCTCGTGTACTTAAAGTCTTATTTTCAAAGAAGAACCATCTCACTAAATTCGAATTAAATTTCAAAAATTTCCAATTAAAGGCAACAATTATTTCTTTGGCCAAACTCTCTTTTTGTTTTGAAAAACAAAATGTGTCCCCAGCGGAGTAGCCAGACTGTAACAAGGTTTTTTTTCTCCACAAAAAAGGGTCCCCCGCCTTTTTTGAAAGAAACATTTGATATATAAGGGGGGTTTTAAAAACAATTCGGGTTTTGGGAAAAACCTTTTAAAAAAATCTTTTTCTCGCTTTGGAGTCGCCACTGGCCACTAAGGTAGGCCAAACACCGTAAAAAAAAACTAGAGATTCGTTTGAAAGGGTTCAGGAGTTGGTTACGTGTGGGGAAGGGTTAGCACCCCCATCACGCCCAGAAATCGGTACCAAAACAATTGTTGCCTTTAATTGATGGAAATTATTCAAAATTTAAGAAGACTTTAATTAGGGGTTCTTCATTGAAAACCGGACTTTAATTATACGAGCTTTATCCAAATTGGTAGTTTCAAATTGGTTCGTCATTTAATTAAAAAGGATGACGGTACACCGGACCAAAGACTAAACCGACATCATATAAGACTGACTGCCGTGTTAGTTTAGGGTTCGGGTCCCGTACGTCACCTTTATGCATGATGCAAGCAGATAAAATATGGTGCTATGATCTTGTCCGTTTTAATTACGAATTTACCTTTAGACGATTCGAATTAATCCGAATATTCGTTGGACATCCAATAAGCTAGGCTAGTCGACCCAAATACGCGAATTGATAAGTATCTCTGTTTTATAATTAAAATTGATTAACATGCGAATCAGGGTACTAAAAATCACATGAAATGACATCAAAAATGCATGTCACACAAACACATTCGAATCATCATAAAAAGACAAAGTATTCACATATATAAAAAAACTACATAGCAAAACTATATTAAACATGCTTAAACATTATAAGAAAAAACATATAATCACATGCTATAAGATAAACATGACATGCACCACAAAACCTATAACCACATTAAACGAGTATAACAACATGGCATAAAAACATTCGATGCAAATATGAATTAAGGGGACAAATGCATACATAATAACACAATATGACATGCAATATATAAATAAAATCCAAGGTAAATAAAATGTAAAAGAAAAAGGATAAACTGGAAGGGACCCGAAAGATAATTAAACCAACTTTAAAAATAGATTATAATGCGAAATGGGACCGGAATAAAAGAAGACGGAAAGCCACAGGGACCGGAATGGGAATTAACCCATTCGGCCATCGATTAGAATGAAAAAGGGGCGAGATTGAAAACACTTGAAAAGGTTGGAGGGCCCCGGGTGTGATTTTGAAATGCGGGAGCCCCTGCCTGCGCAATTAGAACAACACGGAGGGGTTAAAATGGTGATTAGACCGATTTAAAAACTTTAAAACGTTATAAAACCCGAATTAAAAAACATATCAGCCCTTTTTTTCATTTGTAAACCCTAATTTACAGAGACTCCCCCTTTCTTCTCTGTTTCTCCAGCGCTGCAAAAGGGGTTCCGGTCACCGTTGTCGGCGCCGGAACCCTAAAAAAAACCTTCCCTCCCCTTTTTTGAAACCAAAACAACCGAAAACCCCTTTCTTTTTTGAAATAAAAAACGTCTATCTTTTTCTTTTGTTTAAAACCCAAAATCGAAACTAAAAAAACCACAAACTTACCCCTTTCGCGTCACCGGCTCACCATGCATGGCTTCCGAGGGAGCCAGAAGGCTTATCGCCGGCAACGGGGAAACAAAGAAGAAGAAAGAAACGACGAGGGTAAGACCTTAACCCCTCTTTTGTTTTATTTTGTTTTTTTTACAATTCGAAACTGAAAAATAAAAGGATGATACCTTCTGAAACACTTTGCTTGTATTGATATGAAAACTGTGATTACAATGTTTCTCTCTGAAAGATTCCTCTCTAGAAAACCTCCAATGCTCTCTGAAAACCTCTTCGAAACCCTCCTATTACAAAATTTTCTCTGAAAGAAATCCTCTCGAAAAAACCCTGTAATTTCCTAATCCTCCTCTTCTCATTACATTTCGCTCGGGTTTTATAGGCCCTGAAATTACATTTTTCTTTTTTTCTCTAAATACATGAAATGTTGTAAATCGTTGTTGATTTGTACGATTTTTGGCCGGACTCTGAAATTGGTTGCTGCATCTCTGTGATTTCTGTTTTGCCTCTGTCTTTTTTGCGTGATTTCTGCATTTCGTTGTATTTCGGCCTCTGACATTCGTATTTTTGTGCTGCATGTGACTGTTGAGAGGAGAGGGGGACTAGAGGAGGGACGTGGCCGGACGATGTGCCGTTGATCGGATTCGGGGAACTCGAAGAGGCTTGAGCGTGTGATGCACGCGCTCGTCGGGAGTCGTATCGCCGCACTTGGGCTGCTGGTGAGTCGCGCGTGGAGGATCTGGAGACTTCCAAGCTCTGATCTGGTCCATTGATGCTGGTCTAGATCCGAGGGTTGAGACTGTGCGGCGCTGGAGCTCATGAGAGGCTCCTTTAGGGTTTCCTGCGCCTGGGTGATCTGGGCCGTTGGAACTGGCTCGCAGATCAAACGGCGGGAAATGCGGCGGCTGCACAAACAAAGTTAGGGCTCATCTAGGGTTTCTCTAAGTCTTGATCTGGGTCGTTGATCTCGTGCCAGATCCAACATCTGAGATTAGGGGTGGCTGCAAAACAAAGAGGGGCAGCTTATCAGATTAGGGTTTTTCTGTTAGGGTTTGGGGCTTATTTTAATTATTTGGGCCGAGTGGGCCATGTAATATATGTATAATATTTTGGGCTTTTTTATGTATAATGGACTTCGAATTAAAAACTAAGGAATTTTATTTAATTAATATATATATGTTGGGCTTTTATTTATTAGACTCAATTTTATTTCTAGATTTAATAATATAAGATATTAATAATAGTAATAATAAGATAATAATAGTAGGTAACGATAATAATAATAGTAATAAGATAATAGTAATAATCGGTAATAATGTTATTAATAATAATATAAGTAATAGTAATAATATATGATAATGGTATAGGTTATAATAATATACTCTAATAGTAGTAATATATACTCTTTTTTCTTTTTTTAATTTTTATATTTTATCACAGTATATAAAGCCCATTAAAAGAAAAGAAAATAGGACGGGTTCAACACCCCGGACAAAATTAGTGATTACACCAGGCAGCCTACCGCAGCAGCTTCTCTAGCAGACACCTCAACACAAATACTCGCTGCCATACAAAAAATGGAGGAACGACAGTTAGGCATGATGAGTTTCATCCGAGACTTCACCACCGCCACAGTACATTTCATCCACACCTTTCTTAATTTCCATGATGCACTGTTCCCTTTATTCCCTAACCATTATTTTGCTCCCCCCACACCTGCCCATACCCCTACCCCTGCTGCCACACCAAAAACGCCATATGCCGCGTCCACTCCGACCCCTGCCACAACAGCTGCAGGCGGCAGCCGCACAGCCGACACATCTGCCCGGGGAGCCAAGAGAAAAGAGCCCATGTTCGACCTCGACATGTATATAGCTGGCTTCTCCTCTTCATCCATTTGGGAGGAATCCGATACCGAGCCCTCTGTCAAGAGCAACTTGTCCAAGGAGTTTACCCCGGAGAAACGGCAGAAAACAGGCCCCGGAGTTGACCCATCCGAGCAGGACAATTCTGGCAGCAGTAGCAGCAGCAGTGGCAACAGCAGCAGTAGCAGCTCCGAGGAGGTTCAGGTAGTGGAGAAACCACCACATATTTCACCTACCCGCATCCAGCCTCCGAGGGAAGCCAAGACCAAGACCACCTCTGCATCTCCAATCCATCTGCAGGCACCGACAAGGAAAGTCACTGCCCGCTGGCAGATTCGCATCAGCAATAGCAGTAGCAGCGGCGACGACAGCGCTTGAATATTTAAGTTTCTTATCTTATATTGATGTCTGCCATTTTGTTATATTTTGTGATGTTGTTTTTACTTTTTTCTTTTCCATATCTGTCATTTGCATTGAGGGCAATGCAACCCTTGAGTTTGGGGGTGGCATCCCTCCATTAATGAAGTGTCTTTAGGTTTAAATATTGTGTCTTTTGCTTAGTTTATTTTTGCAAAAAAATGATGAAAATTTGGCTTAAGTCTTTGAACTGAACTTACCTGCCGTAACAGCCTCTGTCGTGGCAGTGCCTTTAGGATAGTTTTAGGAGCATCTTAGAGCCTTACTATAGTTCTAAAACTTAAACACCCTTTGTGATTTTTATACTGTCTAGAAATCTAATGGTAAACTAGAATAGGGAAAAGCTTAACACTTGAGTTGCCCCTAGAGGTGCCTAACACTGGCTCTAGGAAAAGAGGTTAAAGTAGACTCAAACCTAGAGGTGCCAGAAACCGGCTCTAGGAAGTTAGCTAGAGGTGCCCGAAACCAGCTCTAGTCAAACTTAAGAAAAGAGAATCCAGTCAGATTAAAAACTAAAGGAGCATAAGAATTGCTTCCAAAAAAAGGATGAAAGTTGGCATAAAAATTCAAGGTAGAAGCTTAAGCTATTCTAGTAAACTAAGGGAGTCTAGGCATATAATTGCTCACAAAACATGCACACACTACACGAGAACTATAGCTAGGTTCCGAATGAATCCTGAATTATCCAACAAGGTGTTGCTCACAGTAGGGAATGAATGGTAGGTAAGGGAAAGTTCACTGTTTTAAGCCAAACAAAAAAATCTGTTTATTTATTTTTAGGTCTTAATTGCTTGAGGGCAAGCAAAAACGTGAGTTTGGGGATGTGTTGAGTGTGTAAAAGTTCTATATTTTACCCCCTATTTAACCCATATTTCTGCTGCATTTAAGCATAATTCATTGCATTTTGGTCAGATTTCATTTATACATCGCAATTATATCATATGGCACAGTTTCTACTGAAATTGGTTGCTTTTGCAGGTAGCTGCTGTAGCAGATGGAGGGGCAGTGGAGAAGCAGAGCTGGAAACCGGATGTGTAGACGAGATGGACGATGCTGCCATGGCCGCTGCCGTGGCAGCCAAGGATGACAGCAATGGTGATGAGAAGAAGTGAAGTGGGCCTCGACAGAAAGAGAAAATTAAGCCGGTCTGTCGTGGAGCACCCTTATATTTTTCCAAGCCCTAGATCAGAATGAAGGCCAAGCCCAAAGTTCAAGGAAGAAAACTCTAAGCAAGAAGGAAGGACAAATTAAAGATATATGCTCTGAAGATTTAGTGTTTAATAGAGTTGTACTTTAGTTTAAACTTGTATTCTTGCCATATTAGAAAACTTGAACCCAAGGCCTATATAAAGGCATGTAATTCGACCTAGGAGAGGACATCTTACTCTCTAGCCTTCTTCTAAAAACCCTAGCCGTTTTCCCCTTCTCATCATGTTCTAAACTTCCCCTAGGGCTAAGGGTTGATTTGTAAAGTAGTTGCAAGGATTGCATTTGTTTTAGGAATTTTTCTGTTCAATAAAATAGACTTCAAGTTTGCTTATTCTAGTTTTCAACATCTTGCAAGAGTATCGGGAGAGCATTGTGAGATTACACATTTACTTAATATCGGGAGAGTTAAGTATACGAAAGGAATAAGTACGAGTTCTCTAGTTTATGGTTGAACTATCTCGGACCTAGGGATAGGACGAGGTTAAGTGGCTAAGGAAGAATTCAACAACATCGGTGTTCATCATTCGATTCACGCCGGGAGGTATCATCAAGGACGTGTTCATCGACAGACTTGGACCTAGGGACATGCCAAGGCATAGCAGGGATTCTTGCCAAGCTTGAAGTACAGAGTTGTGTGCTCGCTGCCGCGACTAACAATAGACCACTGCCGCGACAGGTGCTGCCGCAACAGGCGCAACGACAGAACAGAGATTCCTAGACTTTGCAACACCTGCACTACTGAGCAATTCAATACCGGCCCATTCTCTCTATCCTGATTTCAATACTCTTTTATTTTAGTATTTTTTATTATCTCGTGACAACAATTAAACTATTTCTTTTCTCTCTTGTGCAGCAATCTAAGGTTAAAGCTATTAGCCCAGTTCCTATGGAGACGATATCCGATACTTACGTATCACTTTACTACTTGCGTCGTGTACACTTGCACTACATTGCGATAGACACTTTTACACTAACACTTGGCTGCTTCTGGAGGGCTGCTGGATGATGCTCCCATAGTCCGACTATGTAGATTTCGGTGAACTTCCCAAACCGGGTCTCCAAGTTCTTAATAGCAGCCTCCTGGTTGTACATCTTCATCTCCGTCCTGTCCATGAAAGACTCAGTTTTTTCAATAAATTTATTTGTATAAACAATAAATTCACTAGTTTGTTTCATGAAGTGGATTTGCTGCTGAGTCTACTGCCGGGACTGGTTCTGCTGGTAGCCTCCCTGCAGCTGCTGTGGATTTGCTGCTGTCTTTGGGTCGCTCCAGGAGAAGTTGGGATGGTTTCTCCAGTTAGGATTGTATGTGTTTTGGGTTGGCATGATATTCCTCTCATATCCTCCCATGTAGTTTTGCAGATGCAGTGCATTCAGAGAAGTCATGGTTGGCCCCACATTCGCCATAGAAGGGCTCAACAACTTTTACTTCATGGACCTTCCCTGGGGATTGCACCATCTTCATCACCAGCTCTGTCAGAGTGTCGAGGCGGGCATTAACAAATTCGGAGGCTTCCACTTCATTTTACAGTAGTTGACCGCCTTGTGCCACCTCGGCGAGCTATCGTGTATTTATAGTCGTTTTTAGCTGCTATATTGACCAGTCGTAGTGCTTCCTCTGGAGGCCTATTTAGGATGACCCCGTTAACCGAGGCATCTATCAACATCCGAGTTGGGTAGTTAACCCCATTGTAGAATATAGATACCCGAGTCCAAGCTGGTAGACTGTGAAGCGGACAATTGTTCAGCATTTGTTGGTACCGCTCCCATGCCTCATACATCGGCTTGTCATCCCCTTGTCTAAAAGTTGTGATCTTATTTCGCAGCCAATCGGTGACGTTGGATGGGCTGAATCGGTCTAGAAAGTCCTTGCAGAGCTTCGCCCATAAAGTGAAAGATCCGGCTGGCTGGTTATTTAACTACTGTTTCACCCTATCCCTAAGTGAATAGGGAAATAGCCTTATCCACAATACGTCCTGGTGTACCCCATGACTCTTGAACGCTAGTCAAATGTTTAGGAACCCTTGTAGATGTTGCCGAGCATCTTCCGTGGCAGTCCCTCTGAAGTGCCCTAGTGTGTTTAGCATGTTGAACATGACAGACTTCAGTTCAAAATGACCTGCCCCTATCTCCGGTTCCGTTACTATTGGGTCGAACCTTTAAAAGTCAAGTTCAAGGTAGTCCCTGGTTGTCCGCCCTTGGGGTGGATCAGGGGGATCCTGCCTCTATTGTACTTGTGGTCCTCTGGGCGGAAAATCTGGCTGCCCACCCCTGCCATTGGTGGCATCAATTGGTGGGTCTTCGTTTACCATGATTTCTTCCTTTGCTTTGCCTTTGTATTTGTTCTGTAGGATTTCCCTAAGCTCCCTCTTAACCCTTCTCTTTTCACGCTCTAGATCGTCGTAAATTACAAGGTTTCCTTTAGGGTTAGCCCTGGTCATACACTTGCAAAGGACACGATAAAATTTCTTTTTTTTTCGATTAAAAATAAAAAGAAAAGAAAAAGTAAAAAGGTGCAGAGATTGAAAAACGAAATTCGATGTTACCAATCACCGGCAACGACGCCAAAAACTTGTAGGGTGTGTAGGTGTTCCCTTTTTGTAAGAGCACAAGTGCACACTCCTGTCAAGTTATAGTATAAATGATGGTCGAATCCCACGAGGATTGGACATCTTGTCTCGTTTCGTAGTTCCTGCACAATGGTAAAGGAAAAGCACAAGTGAATGATTGGTTGAGATCGAAGAGTAAATAAAAACACAAGCAAAAGAGAAGAGGTGAATCAGATTGATAGAGCAGGCAGGGTTATGATGCCACTTAGTGTGAAAACTGCGTTGAAATATGTTTGAGTTATCCTAGTTTCAGTAGCTAAAAGGGATCGCTAACCGAGTTGGTTGCCTTGGTTCCACACTATTCCTCAAGTCATCAATCTCGAGCATCTTAACCTAGAAATAGGAGAGATCACTGTCGACTATCCTGCCGAACTTGAAGTATCTGCCAGACTTGCCGCCAGGACTTCCTTCCATTCCACCCGCGGAGAGAGTACACACCCCTGCAGTGGCAGTGACCTGCTGCGGCCGCATGACAGGGTCGTAGTTTGGCGCTCGCCATACCCGCCGAGGCAGCGTATCGTGGCAGCAAAGAATAACTCATACATATTACAACGCAGTTTTCACACTAAGTTGCAGCATAACCCTACCTGCTCTATCAACCTGATCCTCTTCTTATCTATTACTTGTGTTTTTATTTACTTTTCATTCTCAACCAACTATTCACTTGTGCTTTATTTTACCTTGTGCAAGAACTACAAAGACGAGACAAGCTGTCCAATCCTCGTGGGATTCGACATCTTTTATACTATAACTTGACAGGAGTGTGCACTTGCGCTCCCACAAAAAGGAACACCTACACGCCCTTCAAGTTTTTGGCGCCGTTGCCGGGGATTGGTAATAGCAAATTTCATTTTTCCATTTTCTGCACTTTTTATTTATTTTTATTTTTATTTTAATTAAAAAAGTTATTGTGTCCTTTGTAAGTGTATGACCAGGGCTAATCCTAAAGGAAACCTTATCATTTACGACGATCTAGAGCGTGAAAAGAGAAGACTTAAGAGGGAGCTCAGAGAAATCCTACAAAATAAGGACAAAGGCAAAGCAAAGGAAGAGAATATGGTGAACGAGGACCCTCCAATTGATGCCATGAATGGCAAGGGCGGGTAGCCAGATTTGCCGCCTAGAGGGCCACAAGTACAACCGAGGCAGGATCCCCATGATCCACCCCAAGTGCGGACAACAATAGACTACCTTGAACATGACTTTCAAAGGTTCGAGCTAATAGTGACTGAACCGGAGATAGGGCAAATCATTTTGAACTGAAGCATGTCATGTTCAACATGATAAACACACTAGGGCCCTTCGGAGGGACTTCCACAGAAGATGCTCGACATCATTTACGAGTGTTCCTGGACATTTTCTGAGCCTTCAAGATTCATAGGGTACACCAGGACGTACTGAGGCTGAGGCTATTTCCCTATTCACTGAGGGATAGGGTGAAACAATGGTTAGACAACCAGCCAGCCAGATTTTTCAACTCATGGCCAGAGCTCTGCAAAGACTTCCTTGATCGCTTCTGTCCTTCTAACATCACCGACAGGCTGTGAAACGAGATTACATCCTTCAGGCAAGGAGATGAAGAGCCAATGTATGAGGCATGGGAGCGGTACCAACAAATGCTGAATAACTGCCCGCTACATGGCCTATCGGCTTGGACTCAGGTATCTATATTCTACAATGGGGTGAATTACCCAATGCGAATGATGATAGATGCCTCGGTCAACGAAATCATCTTAGACAAGCCTCTAGAGGAAGCACCGCGGCTGTTGAACATAGCGGCCAAAAACGATTATAAATATTCGACAGCCCGCCGAGGCGGCACAAGGCAGTCCCTTAATGCCCGCCTCGACCAATTAACAGAGCTGGTGATGAAGAAGATGCAAACCCTCGGAAAGGTCTTTGAAGCCAAGGTTGTAGAGCCATTCTGTGACGAATGCGGATGCAACCATGATTCCTTTAACTACACTACATCTGCAAACTACATGGGAGGTTATGAGAGGAATAGCAGGCCAGCCCAGAACACATACAATCCTAACTGGAAGAACCTTCCCAATTTCTCTTGGAGCAACCCAAAAACAGCTGCAAATCCATAACAGCTCCAGGGAGGGTACCAACAGAATCAGTCCCGGCAGTAGACTCAGCAGCCACAAAACAATAATTCACTAGAAGAAACTCTGAATAACTTTATGAAACAAACTGGTAAATCTATTGTTTATACAAATAAATTTATGAAAAAAACTAAGTCTTTTATGGACAGGACGGAAATGAAGATGAACAACCAGGAGGCTAATATTAAGAACCTGGAAACCCAATTTGGGAAGTTCACCGAAATGTACCACAACCGGACTATGGGAGCATCGTCCAGCAGCCCGCCAGAAGCAGCCAAGCCCACTTTTGAACATTGCAAGCCCATAACTACAAGAAGTGGGAAGCAGCTGGATGAACCTAGGATGGTGGAGCAGTTAGAAACTCAGACGGAACATATAAGTAAGCCTGCCCCAGCAGCACCTATACTAGCCACCCCAGCAGCAACACCTACTCCAACCGCCCTAGCAGAAGAAAATGAACGCAACACTAACAAGGATGATCCTACCCGAACTAAGCCCCCAAGAAAGGAGAAAATAGAGGACATCCGTCCGCCAGCACCATTCCCCCAGAAGCTCAAGCAACAGCAACAGGAGCACCAATTTAGAAAATTCTTAGATATTCTGAAACATGTGCATATTAACATACCTCTAATAGATGCTATACAAAGTATGCCCAACTACGCGAAGTATCTAAGGGATATAGTTTCTAAGAAGAGACATATAGGGGAATTCGAGAGAGTGACTGTCACTGAGGTGTGTATGGCCTTGCTGCACAACAAGCTGCCGCCCAACCAGAGAGATCCAGGTAGCTTTGTTGTACCATGCCAGCTGGGCAGCAAGCACGAGACCAGAGCCTTGTGTGACTTGGGAGCCAGTATAAACATGATGCCTATGGCTATCTATGACAAACTAGGTATTAGGCCTGCCAAACCAACCTCCGTGATGCTTAAACTTACCGGTCATTCGTTCGTGCAACCGGAGGGAAAGATTGAAGACATACTGGTCAAGGTGGGAAGCCTAATTCTCCCCGCCGATTTCCTAATATTGGACTGTGTGGCTGATGAGAAAGCCCCCATAATTCTCGGGCGACCCTTCTTGGCCACGGGAACAACGCTGATAGATGTGGAACTCGGGGAACTTACAATGAGTGTAGATGATCAAAGAATAAGGATGAATGTGCTACAACCCTCAAAGGAAGGAAAGGAATGCCTGGATGTAAAAGCTACCAAGATAAGTGTGGAAATAGGCCAGGACAGCGGCTGCCATGATAGACCTCGGGGTAGATTAAAGGACCCCATCACACAAAAACTAAAGGAACAAGAGTACCCCCAAGAAGGGAGAAAAAGCTAAACCACCTCAGGAAGTGTTTATGTGTAGGGGATGCACCCAAATGCATTCCTAACATAACTTATTTTTTATTTTTATTTATTTTTATGCATTAGGAATTAAGTTTATTTTTATAGGACTAGATTAATTTTCAGTATTTAATTTTTTAGATTTTATTTAATTATTTAATTATTTTTATTATTTTAGGATATAGAATTAAAGAGCAGGATTAAGAAGGAAGCCCAGCGAGAAGCCCACCCAGCATCATGCCAAGACAACATCCCGCGCAACAAGTGTAACGGCTAGTTGGTCGCCAATGGCTCCGAAAATAACGGGCAGATTACTCCGTAACGTGTACGACAAAATCGGACCGTTGAGCATTCAATGTCGCCCCGGCACCTCTCAGCAGCCCTTATATATACACCTCTCACTCACTTCATTTCACTTTACTTCCATCTTCTTGCTATTTGCTATCTGATTACCCTGCTCTCACATAGTTTTCATTTTTAGTTTCAGTTACAAACAAACCGTTCACATGTCTTCAACGTCAACCAAGAAACCCATTTACACAAGATGTTGCTTCAAGGCATATGAGGAGAGATACAAAGAGAAATTCTCCAAGTAGGCTGTATGGGAGGAACATGGCTTCCATTACACGCAACAAACGGGAGACCGCGGTCTCGAGCCTGCCTTGTTCTGAACCATCCACTACAAGGGATGGGAAACATTCGCACAACAGCCTGAGATAACAAATGTCACAATAGTAAGAGAGTTCTACTCCCATCACCCTTGCCCGGAGAAGCCGTTCGTCTACGTTCGTGGGGAGGCGGTTAAACTCAATCATGCTGTCATCAACAGCTATTACGGCCTTGATATGAACGACAATCCGCATGAAGAATGGAGGCAGTCACTGACAGCTGCCCACTATGACGAGATCAAGGCCAGAATTTGCAAGCCCAATACACCATGGCTGGGGGGGCAAACACGTAGGATCTGTCCGTCGCCGCCACCTGCTGCCTGACGCCATGCTATGGAACTCATTCGTGAAGAGGCGTCTGCTACCCTTATCACACATCTCCACAGTTGACCGGCCGCGCCTTGCCCTGATATACATCATCACCACAAATCGGCCAATTAACGTAGGGGATATTATCTGCACGGAAATATACAACTGCTTCAAGAAGAAGAAGAAGGGCAGATTATACTTCCCATATCTCATCACAGGTCTCTGCACCAACTTTGGAGTCCCGACAGAGCCCACAGATGAGTTGACGATTGCCAAAGAGGGCTGGACCAAAAAGTCCGCGCACAGATGATGCAGGACCTAGAACCAGCAACGCCAAGTCAGCCCTCCACCACCCAGTTCGAAACTCCAGCCGCCCCGGCGGTACTGATACTGCCCCAGCCACAGAGGTCATCCCGCTGCTGCACACACTCTTGGAACATACAAAACGAATAGAGCAGTAATAGGTGGCCTTCATGAATTATGTGGGGGAGGCCCAAGAAGCCCTGGTGGCATATTTCCTGCAGAAAATTCCTGGCGATGTGCCCACCATGCCCCCTTTTCCTGATGAGCTTGCAGTGGCAGCAAGAGCACGAAGAACTCCACCAGCCGACACTCTTCGCCCGTCAGACCACCAGGTGCCCTCTCCTATGCATTCTCCACATCACTCAGCTGCCACCCCATCACACAGTGGCAAACTCCCCCGATATGCACCAACAGAATATCTCCCCCGCCTGCACAGCCAACACAGTAGCAGACTCCTCCTCGTCAGAAGAGATTGAGCAGCCACCGCCGGAGCAAGAAACAACAGTAGTTGCAGCAACAGCAGCCATCCCTATGGCATTCATCCCTCCAGCAGCACCCACAGAGGAAGGAAAAAGGAGGAGGAAGCGGTACATAATAGCCGATGACCCTGTGGACCTCAAGTCGGAGTAAGAAGAGAGCGACGCATCTCCCGTCGTTCCCCCTGTCGAGCCTCAAGAAGAGCCACAACATACACCAAAGAGAGTCCAGCCGCCGCAGAAAGTGAAAACCTCACCTGCCAGAACCGCTGCCAAGGCATCCGTCGGCCACCGCTTCGTCATCAAAACATCCTCCTCCTCCTCAGCTGACTAGAATCCCACCTCCTCCTAACCCTCAGCAAACTTTTAATTTCTTTTATCTTTATTTTTATTTTTATTTATTCTATTTTCTTTGTTTTCTAATTTTAAAATTTGTATTTAATTTTCTTTTTTTGTGCATTGAGGGAAATGCCCATCTCAAGTTTGGGGGGGGGGATAGCTCTCGCATCATTTGTAGGCATTCATAGTTGCATTTAGATTGCATTGTACTTGCCTTAGTAATAATCGAAAAAAAAAACTTGTTATGACTTGTGCCTATGATATGGTAGCCGATTAATTTAGTTTCGCACCTAACTAATATTAAATTTAATCTTGGGAAAAAGCATGAAATATGACTTAGATTTTTTTCTTTTTTCCTGGAAATGTTGAATATCTCTGTTACTTGCCGAATGTATAGAATATTTGATGAACACTACCTGTTTGGTTTTTTAGAATTCTTTGAAAATTCTAACAATAATTGCAGGTAGCTACCGAGGCAGGAAAAAGAAACAGTAAAATATAGAACTACCAAGGCAGCAAAATCAAAAACAGAGAAAGATGTTGTATTACCCTAGAGGTGCCCGCAACAGGCTCTAGGAAGAATGATGTGCGAGGACACTCCGCTGCTATCAAAGTCCAAGAATCTGAAAGCTCAAAAGTGACGGACAAATTAGCATGAGTGAATCAAAGCCTTCACGGGATAACTCTACTCCAAGGGTTCGGGGTTATGTAGTTTGCTCCTATCTCAACGTCAGACCTGGAAGAGTAGTTGTGATAAGCTGAAGCCCTCACTGCCATGATTAAAAGTAATAATGTGCTTAATTGTGCTGCCTCGGCAGCAACCTTTCAAATACATCAATATCTTTGTTTAATCTTTTATTCTGCGTATTCAGCTTGATTACATATTTGAAAACATTACACAGGCATGAGGAATTTAACTCTAAGTTGTTTTCTTATTTATTTCCCTTCATTAAGTTTACTATATAGGTGCCACGGCCTTGAGGCAGAAAATCAGGTTAAAAACATGTTTTTCTTTCTGACTATTATTAGAGCAAGTACTCTAGTTTGCATTGCTTAAGGACAAGTAATAGTTCGAGTTTGGGGGTATGTAAAGTGTCCAAAAGTCATATATTTCATACACTTTCCAACTCTTACTATGACTGTTTTTAAGCACATATTAGGCATAATTAGGTTCATGCATAACATTTTACAGTATTTCATTGTTCTACCTTACTTTTATAGCTTAAGATTCATTTGGTGAATATGAGATATTGTTCTAGTGTATTCTTGCTTGTAGGTACTAACAGCTGAGCGAGTGAACCGAGGAGCGGAGGACATTACGCTGAGGAACAAACCCAGGAGCTGTACTGAAGTAGTTCCGACAAAAGCAAGTTACTGCCGAGCACCTACCGAGCAAAAGCTGCTGTCGACCTTGCTGCCATGGCAGCTGACTATCGAAGTTTGGAGAATCGGGGCGCGATTTGTAGAGCTAAAACTCCTGATTCTACCGCCAGCGTTCACATGATTTTCCGACGTTAGTAGCAGCAGCTAGGGCTGCCGAAGAAAAACTCTCAAGCTTGCTTGCGGACAATGGCAAACGGGGAAAAGTCCATATTCCATGCAAAGAAGTAAGCATTTAAAGTCATATTAAAGAAGGAAAGCTACTTTAGAGGACTTGTACTTTAAGGAGGACTTAACCTAGTCTTATAGTCTATAAAAACCCATTGTAACTCCTAGTTCAAATCATCTTAGGTATTCTATAGACTTCTCTTGTGCTCTCCGCCACCGCCATGTTCTATTTCCCCATTGGGTTAGGGTTATGTTGTAACTAGAGTGAAACGGTTGTTTTAGGTTTTTGAGTTATTTCTTCAATAAAATATTTCAAGTTTACTTAATCCATTGTTCTTCATTCTTTCAATCTTTCCACACCAGTCGTTTGAGAGAATCCATTTGTCGGGCACCAAAGTGCAAGGCTCAGGAAAAGGGTTAAGTACGGTCACAACGGGAGGCGTGACTAACTTGGTTCGACACTAGTCCACAAGTTTCAGCGGCTAAAAGGGATCGCTAACCGAGTTGATTGCCTTGGTTCCACACTAGTCCTCAAGTCATCAATCTCGAGCATCTTAACCTAGAAATAAAAGAGATCACTGTCGACTATACTGTCGAACTTGAAGTATCTGCCAGACTTGCCGCCAGGACTTCCTTCCATCCCACCAGCCAAGGCAGTACACACCCCTGCAGTGGCAATGAGCTGCTGCGGCCGCGTGACAAGGTCGTAGTTTGCCGCCCGCCATACCCGCTGAGGCAGCATATCGTGGCAGCAAAGAATAACTCATACCTATTACAACGCAGTTTTCACACTAAGTGGCAGTATAACCCTGCCTGCTCTATCAACCTGATCCTCTTCTTATCTATTACTTGTGTTTTTATTTACTTTTTGATCTCAACCAACTATTCACTTGTGCTTTATTTTACCTTGTGCAGGAACTACAAAGACGAGACAAGCTGTCCAATCCTCGTGGGATTCGACATCTTTTATACTATAACTTGACAGGAGTGTGCACTTGCGCTCCCATAAAAAGGGAACACCTACACGCCCTACATCATTGCATGATCCTAATTATGCCTAAGATGTGCTCAAGAATGGCAATAATATGAGGTGGAATGTGTATGAAATATAGGACTTGTGGACACTGTACAACTGGTGTGCTCCAAACTCTACCGGTAGTGCGCTTGCTTCTTGTTCTCGTAGATGGGGCAGTTCTTGGAGTTTGTGCAGCTGATTGTGCCTCTAATTCAACTTTCATGGGGTTGATAGGTTTAACGGACGGCTCCTTTGCTAGGGCAACTTCGGTAGGTTTTGTTGTTCTCTTTCTCTTATTGGGTAGTGAGCTTGTTGTAGAATCTGTGTCCTGGTTCTGTGAGGAAGGCTGGGTCAGAGTAGGGCTCTTGTTGAAGACTAGTGTCTTCTGGGTAGAGGGAGGAGGTTCCTTTATGTCGCCTTTAGAGATTCCGAAAAGGCTGGGAAGTCTATGCTGATATGTGGTAGAATTTCCTTGAAATAGTCGTTCATAACAACATCTCTCTCCTTAACATACCCATAGAAAATAGTCTAGTCTTCACGCATCTTGTCCATATCCTCTCGGTGACGATTGGTGGAGGCAACCAATGCAGCAATTCTTGCTGCAGTAAATGTTTTCGCTCCTCCAGCCAGTGTCTTTGTTGGAGCATCCTCATCGAATCCTTTGATAGAGGGGACCATTTCAGGCGTGATATGACCTTTCCCTGAGTTCTTCGCATCAGCAACGGGGTCTTCGAATACCCCTTTCTCTCGACAGAGGGTCGTGATAAGGTTGGGAAAGATGAGCGGACTAGATTTCCTCTTCAAACATGCATATACCTCATCCACAATAATTTTCCTCACATCAATGGATCGGCCATTGAGAATAGAATGAAGGAGAAGGAGCCTTGGAATATTAACCTTTTTCGCGTGAGAAGTTGGCATGAGCCTATTCTTGACAAAGTGGATCCAAAGTTTTGCCTCTGGCTTGAGTCGCGCACGCTCCACTGCTTTACTTGATGCGTCTAAGTTGGTACCTTCAAGTACAGGACTTCCAACACTTCCTTCACAGTTTGTGGGTCGACATTCTCGGCGAAAGGTGTGTGGTGGTCCTCTGAATTTTTCAAGCCAAAGAACTTGTTGATCTTGGCTGTAGTGAACTTGATTTGATCTCTACGCACGTACACATCAGATTGTGTAGGACTGGTAAGATGGGCATAGAACTGTTGAACAATGGGTATGCAAAAGTTGTCAGGGTGAGGAATGAAGGTAGCCCATTTGTGGTTTGCGACGACATCCAAGACATCCTTATCGAACCCTTGTTCCCCTTCAGTTGGGAACTTGAAGCCTTGTTCTGGTAGTAGTTTCCGGTCTTGCAGGCTTTGGAATCGCTCCTTGGCCTTGTCGTCTAAGAACTTCTTTATGAGCACGGGCTTGGGTTGGCTGCTGCCAGACGCACCTTTTGCTCGCTTGCAATGGTCTATTATTTGGAAAAAAGAGGGGGAAGATTGGGAGATATGGGAGAAAAGGTTTGGTTAGGGTTTTTTCAGTTTCGAGCGGGTTGGAGAAGATGAAGTGGGGGGTCTTTTGGTTTTCTTTGTGTTGATGTGATGAGAGAGGGAGTTAGTGGGAGTTGATAATGAGAGTGATGAGAGTTAAGGGGAGGTAACTGACATGAATTGAAAGAGAGAGAGTTTTGGGGATTTTTGGGCAGCGTGTGTGTAAGGTAAGGACAAAGGGGTATTAAATAAAAATGTGAAAGTAAGAAAGAGAAAATACCTAGGCAATAATTGCTAGGGTTTTCTTTAAATGAAAAGGTGAAGGGTTTAATTAATTCCCCCTCTTTTTGCCCTTTTTGAGCCAGCTTCCTCTCATGTTGGAAAAACTTAATTGCTCATTCCTTATATCCTTATAAAACAAAGGCCTGATACGTCGTTGCACACTAACCTGCCACCCGCGTACCTGGGGTGCTCAAATGCAAACAAAACAAACCTAACATTAAGGCATAATGGAACAAAAGGACAAATGGGATTAAAAACCTAGAGTACAAAATAAAAATAAATATTAAACTACGATATTTATGAACATAAAAACATAAAAATGATGTAGCATATTAGAAAAGAAAAGGAGGTGGTTCAAACTCTTAAGGATCATGGAGGATGAAAGATGATTTATCGCGCAGAACTGGGGCTCCATTGTACAGCTTCAAACGATGTCCATTGACCTTGATTACCATGTCATCATCAAGCTTTTTAATGTCCATTGCACCATGAGCATAGACGTTGTGAACTAGGGAAGGACCTGACCACCGTGACTTCAGTTTGCCTGGAAAAAGCTTAAGTCTGGAGTTATAAAGGAACACTTGTTGCCCTTCTGAGAAATGCCACGTCAAAAGATGTTTGTCATGCCACTTCTTTGTTTTCTTCTTGTATAGGCGTGCATTCTCATAGGCTTGCGATCTGAATTCTTCCATTTCATTCAGCTCTAAAAGCCTTCTTTCTCCAGCCAGGTGTGCATCCATGTTAAGCTTCTTAATGGCCCAATAGGCCTTGTGCTCGAGTTTAACGTGTAGATGACACGCTTTCCCATAAACTAGCTTGAATGGTGACATTCCCAAAGGTGTCTTGTAGGTTGTACGGTACGCCCAAAGAGCTTCATCAAGCTTAGGAGACCAATCCTTCCTTTTTAGGTTGACCACTTTCTCAAGAATCTGCTTGATTTATCTATTCGAGACTTCAGCTTGACCATTAGTTTGAGGATGATATGATGTAGCAATCCTATGTCTCACACCATACCTTTGTAATGCTTTAGCAATCAGCTTGTTGTCAAAGTGGGTTCCTTCATCACTGATAATTGCTTTTGGTGCCCCAAATCTTGTAAAGATATTCTTGTGAAGGAACTTCATGATGGTCTTGGAGTCATTCCTTGGAGTAGAAACTGCTTCAACCCATTTAGATACGTAGTCCACAACCAAAAGAATGTACAAATCTCCATAAGATGAGGGAAATGGTCCCATGAAGTCTATTCCTCATACATCAAAGAGTTTGACCTCCAAGATTCCTTGTAATGGAATTTCATGCCTCCTAGAAATGTTATCCGTCCTTTGGCAATGATCACATAATTGACAAAATGCGAGCACATCATTGAAGAGAGTGGACCAATAGAATCCTGATTGTAGGACCTTTGCAGCAGTCCCAGCTCCTCCAAAATGTCCGCCACAAGAAGATGAATTACAATGGTAAAGTATCTCCTTGTGCTCTTCTTCGGGGAGACACCTTCTAATGATCTGGTCAGCGCCTTGCTTGAACAAATATGGTTCATCCCAAAAATAGGATCATGCGTCATGCCTGAATTTTCTTTGTCCCTGTCTATTCAAATCAGGAGGCAAAATACCACTAACGAGAAAGTTAACAATATCAACATACCATGGAATTGCTGCAACATATAGTATTTTCTTATCAGGAAATTCCTTCTTAATTTCCATTTCATCTTGTTTTTCTTTATTATTTTCTAGCCTAGAAAGATGGTCGTCTACTTGGTTTTCACACCCTTTTCTATCCCTAACTTCCAAATCAAATTCTTGCAAGAGTAATATCCATTTAATAAGTCTAGGTTTAGCATCCTTTTTGGTCACTAAGTATTTAATAGCCGAGTGATCGGTGTGAACAATGACCATAGTGCCTATTAGATAAGACATAAACTTATCAAAGGCAAATACAACAACCAACAATTCTTTTTCAGTTGTGGTGTAATTAATTTGAGCATCATTCAATGTGCAACTAGCATAATAAATAACATTAAAGAGTTTACCTCGTCGTTGTCCAAGAGCTACTCCTATTGCATAGTCACTTGCATCACACATCAAGTCAAAAGGTGAGCTCAAATCAAGTGGAACAACAATAGGTGCTAAGGTAAGTTTCTCCTTCAGTTCTTCGAAAGCGCTGAGGCATTTTTCTTCGAATATGAAGGGTTGATTTTGCTGTAGCAAATTACACAGTGGCTTGGAGATCTTTGAGAAGTCCTTGATGAACCTTCTATAGAAGCCATCATGGCCCAAGAAACTCCTGATGCTCTTCACATTGATGGGAGGGGGCAGCTTCCCAACTACCTGAATCTTTTCTCTATCAACCTCAATGTCATTCTTCGATATTTTTTGACCCAAGACCGTTCCTTTGGTCACCATAAAATGACATTTTTCCCAATTGAGCATCAAATCAGCTTCTTCACATCGCTTTAGCACTTTGGCCAAATTTCCCAGGCATGAATCAAAATCTTTCCCAGAGACTGAAAAATCGTCCATGAAGACTTCCAGAAATTCCTCAACCATATCTGAGAAAATAGCCAGCATACACCTCTGAAAAGTTGTTGGGGCATTACAGAGTCCAAAGGGCATTCTTATGAAAGCATAGGTACCATACGGACATGTGAATGGTGTCTTTTCTTGGTCCGTAGGTGATATAGCAATCTGATTGTACCCTAACTATCTGTCAAGGAAACAATAGAATGCTTTGCCCACCAATCTATCTAGCATTTGATCGATGAATGGGAGAGGAAAGTGGTCTTTCTTGGTCGCTTTGTTGAGCTTCCTATAGTCCATGCAAATCCACCATCATGTTACAGTCCTTATTGGCAATAATTCATTCTCATCGTTACTCACCACATTGATTCCTCCTCTCTTAGGCACACATTGGACTAGACTAACCCACGAGCTGTTTGATATGAGGTAAACTACACCAGCGTCAAGCCACTTGATTATCTCTTTCACCACCACCTTCTTCATGATGGGGTTGAGCCTTCTTTGGGGTTCAATAAAATTGATGTGACAATCATCAAGCAAAATTTTGTGCATGCAAATAGTAGGGCTAATCCCCTTTAAGTTAGCCATAGTCCAACCTAAAGCTCTTTTATGTTGCGATAGCGTATTTATTAAACTAGACTCTTGCTTAGGTGTAAGACTAGATGAGATTATCACATGCAAAGTTTCATTACTACCCAAATAAACATATTTAAGATGAGATGGCTAGGGCTTTAACTCTAATGTAGAAGCATGCTCAAGTGAAGGCTTAGGAGGAATAAATTCTGAAAAATCAAGGGGTTCAAAGTGTGTACCTTGTTTGGCTTCGAGTAGGCTCGATTGCTCCACCTCTTCTGATAATTCCTCGAATTCCTCATACTCGATCTCATAGTCCTCCTTATTATCTTCATCTTGGATCTGCTCATATTCATCCATTTCTAAGAAATTGCGACAGCAAAAGTCTGTAGTCTCCCTTCTTGCTATAGCATCCATGTACTGAAATTATTAATATTCATCCACATATTTGAGAGTGTTGAAGACATTGATAGTCACCTTTTGATCAGCCACCCTCATAGTAAACTCACCCTTTTCACAATCTATCAGAATTCTACAGGTTGCTAGAAATGGTCGCCCCAAAATAATGGGTGTGTTATCATCCGCCTCAAAATCAAGAATGAGGAAGTCGACTGGGAAGATGAACTTGTCCACCTTCACCACTACATCTTCTACTCTTCCTTCCGAGCGTACATGAGATCGGTGAGCCAATTACAAGATATCTGTAGTTGGCCTTACATCTCCTATGCTAAGCTTCATGAAGACTAACTTTGGCATGAGATTAACACTAGATCCAAGGTCACAAAATAGTTATCACCTATTGAACATTGTATAATAAAGCTGTCTGGATCCTGTCTCTTAGGAGGAAATTTGCTCCACCCAGAATAGCATTCACTTGTTGTAGCAACTAGAGCATACCGCACAACCTTTCTTTACTTGGTGATGATGTCCTTGAGAAACTTAGCATAAGTGAGCATCTGATCAATGGCTTCTAAGAATGGGACCTTAATATGCAGCTGGTCTAGACCATCCACGAATTTCCTGAATTGGAGATTCTCATTTTGTTTCTTCAGTCGTTGAGGGAAGGGAGGTGGGGGTCTAACTTCTTCCTCTATCGACGCATGTTTCTCTTTTGCTGTAGCATTTTCCCTATCGTTGATAGTTTCATTCACTAAATCCTCATCCTTCTCCTTCTCACGGGATGTTTCAGCTTGCAATTCTGGTTCCTCTTGCACTTCCTTAGGAGCAGAGTCTTCTTTCTTGTTCCCACCAAACTTATCTTTAGTGTTAAGTTGGGTACCACTCCTCAATGTGAGAGCATTACATTGCTCTTTGCCATGCTTTTTAGTGACTTCAGTATCACTAGGCAGATTTCCTTGGGGTCGCACATGTAATGCTTGAGAAATTTGACCCACTTGGGTTTCCAACGATCGTAAGGATGAACTGTGACTTTGCAGTAAAACTCCTTGATTTTTAATGGTCATGGAGTGATCTTGAAGCAATGTGTTAGTAGATGCCATAAATTCCTTAGTGGATGCCATGAAATCCTTTAGTGTAGCTTCCAACAAAATGTTGTTGGATAAAGATGCAAAACCCTTGTTGTTTTGCCACGACATATTCTGAAGTGGTCCGTGTGATTCTCCCTGATTCTGCTGATTTGCATTCCCATAGTTGTTATTCCCTTGATTTCCCCAAGATAGGTTAGGATGCTGACGCCATCCAACTTTATAGGTGTACGAGTAGGGATTGTTATTTCGATTGGAATTCCCTACATATTTTGTATATTCTTGGTTGTACGGGCACTCGCTCAAGTGGTGGTTTCCATTGCAACGGAAGCAAGTTGATGCCACTCTTACTTCCTTCACCTCACTAGGCTTTTGGAGAATCTTTAGCATGGTCGTGATAGCGATTAATTGGGCTGCTACTGAGGCATCCATATCCGTATCACGTGATACTTGAGTTTTCTTCCCCATTCCAAGTCTTCATGAGGGAAATTGATAATCTTTGTTGGCTATTCTATCAAGGATGTCAAAGGCTTCCTCGGATGACTTGTCTAGCAATGTCCCATTTGCTGAGGCATCTAGCATCATTCTAGTGGGAGCATTAACACCATTATAGAACATAACAACTTGTGTTCAATCATGAAAATCGTGATTAGTGCAATTGCGCAATAATCCTTTAAATCTATCCCAACACTCATAAATTGATTCGTCATTAGACTGGCGAAAGGACACGGTGTCATTCCTCAACTGAGTGTTCCAATTTGGTGGATTATACCGCAGATAAAGCTCTTACACAAATATGTCCATGTTTCCAATGATCCGGCTGGCACACCACTCAACCATTCTCGTGCTCAGTCACGCAGAGTGTAACACCCCAAATTTGGGCCTAGATGTTTAGAGTCCGAATCGGACCGGTCAAAAGACGGTTCGAATCTTAAAGGGAGTTTTAGGGAACACCTAGTTCGGGATACTTTAAAAATATAAAAAAATATCTAAATATCCTCATTTAATATATGAAAGATAATGGTGGAATCAATTTTACAAAATAAGGTTTGGAAGTACTACATTTCGGTGTAGTGACCAAATCGCAGTTTTTGCAAAAGTTAAGTAGTGACTGTTTTGTAAAGGCTTGAAACTTTGAATCTTTAAGGAGCTAATTTTACCAAAATGTTTTCATCAGATTTTTTCTTAATTTGGGTGATTTAATTAATGTTTTAATTAAAGGAAATGAAGGCTAATTAATTTGGAAACTACCTTTGACTATTCATAACTACTTTTCACAAATTTTCCCTCATTTTATTTTCTCTCAAATTCTTTTCAGCCAAACGCATTCTCTCCAGCAAATATACTTTGATTTTCACTTCATTTTATGAGATTTCAACCTTCCTTTGATTCTTAATCAATTCCTCATCAAATCCACTTGATTTCTACATTGAATTTTCAAGAAAACATGACCAAATCAAGGAGAAATCATCCATTAGAGGTAAGCTTCGTCCTTCTTCTCTAATGATCAGTTCTTTACTGAAATTTCCAAGTTATTAATCCTTTGCTAATGATTTTTAAGTGATTTTAATGTTAGAAACAAGAAATTGTTTTAAAACTCAAGATTTTGGAAGAGATCTTGAAGATTTTCGTGGTGAATGATTGGGCTCTATTTTGAGATGGTTTTCTAATGTATTTTGGATGTTAATTGATGTTACAAATGAGGTTTTATCAATCAAATCCTGAATAGGATTGTTTTCCTAAGTTTTGCTTGTTAGAATGATGGTTTTTGGGGGTGGTTTTGGTGTTCTGTTATAGCTGGAGGTATAAGAACGAGTTTGTGGTGGTTTTTTATGTTAATTGATTTTTAGAAATGATTAGAAGTGATAGATCTTTGCTGGGTTTTGTTTTGGAAGAGTTTGGAGGTGATTTCGGTAGTGTTTGGTAGCCGAAATGTGGTTTCTAAGTAGAGCAGCGAGTTTAGGTGTGTGGCTGATGATTTCAATGCCTGATGATGCATTAATCCTCTGCTCTTATGTGTTATAAACATGGGAGACATCTTCGGACGCCTTTGGTGTTGATTCGGAAGCTTAGATAGCATTTCGGCAAGCACGCGAAACGTAATCGATGAGTGCGTATGGTTTTAGAAGTCCTTGAGGGACAAAGAATCAAGGTTTGGGGATTCAGGAAAGGTTTGAAACACCTTCCTAAGTCTGGAAGTAAGTATTGGCTAGATTGCTCTCTTGTATGTGGTGGATTGCCCTTAAAATGCTTTTACATGCTCATGGTTTGAGATAAATAAATTCCTACTGTTTTTATGCATGATTTGTAGCATGAGATGATGCTTGAGATGATTTCATGAGATGGCATGTTGCATAGTTGAGATTTGAGCTTTTGATTTAAAGTATGGCAAATGTTATGGTTTTGAAATGAGATGAGAATGATTTGAAAATGTTGCATGAAAAAACAATAGGTGAGATGATGATTTAACATAATATATTGGCATAGATGTTGAGATACTTACCGGATATAATTGATCGATCAATAGGATAAGAGTGCACTATAAACTAAAAATTCGTACGTGCTCCTTGGTTAAGCCAAATGGAGAGAACCGATGATGGGCATTCCATCGTGTAGGACTTGGTGAAATACCCATGCTTTGTGGCGATGAGAGATCCCGCCATGTGAGTACGGTGATGCGAGATTCCACCAGAAATTATGTTGCTAGACGAGTGAGTACGGTGATGGTAGATTCCACCGGAAGTGTCTAGTGAGATGTCTGCATATCCGAGTAATAATGAGATGTGTAATGCCAATATAAAATATGAAATGGTTTTTGATTCACATGTACCTTTGATGAGATGATTTGTGCTATGAGAAAGGAATATGAGATTTGTATATGAAATTCTTTGGTTTTACAAGCATGAGTATGGCTTTGCCATGAGATTTGCATTGGTTTAAATGCATGCGATAGAATTGAGGTACATGTGTTTTCAATGAGAAGTTGCTTTGAATGGTTTTCAAGCATGAGACAGAAGGAGCATGTTTGTAGAAAAAGGCTTTTGAGAAAGTGTTTTCAATAAATGCATTATTGTGTTGGTTTCTTTAGAGCATGCCTCACTAAGCATTTGTTCTTACGCTCTCTTTTACCAATAATGTAGATAATTGAGGTGTTTACGGGCATCAAAGAGGATAAGATCATCCAAGGAAGTACAAGCTCATGTATGGTGAAGTTTTCATACCCTTTAGTTTTGATATAATGGCAATGGGAAACCAAGGTTGTAATTGGGAGATATGTTTGAACTCTCTAAGTTTGTGGCATGTTTATATTGGCATTTTTGGTTTGTAAGTGGCCTTAAATGTTTTGTTGAGGTTGGATTTCTTATATTGGTTTTGTGGTTAGGGAGTATGCCTATAGACTATGTGAATTTGTGTTTGATGTCATGCTTGTGTTAGAAAGTCCTAAACATGTTCCTTATGCATAAAATGGTTTGTTGGTAGGATTTGGGTGTCTTTGAGGCATGTTTGTTTGGGTTAAAGGATGAAAAACCATCTATATCTGTTGTTTCTGGGCAAAGTGTATCGAAACACCCTCAAGTGTTTCGAAACGGGGGCCTGTAATGGTTTACGTGTTTCGAAACATTTGGGACTGTTTCGAAACAGTTTGGCTACTGGAGTGCCCTGTTTCGGTACTGGTTTCGGAACATACCCGCCTACCGAAACGGTCAACACCGTTTCGATACATGCGTTTCGATACGGTGGGTAGGCGTTCCGATACGGTTGACCGTTGGAGACAGATTTGAATTGCTTTGAGACTTCATGCCCTACATTTTAGTCCAAAATGTCGTGAATGCAATTGCTTGAGCTTGGAAAGTCTATTTAAACTGAAATTTGGCAGAGAAGCATGTAACATGATTAATTTCATATTGGTAATCCTAAAACCAGTAAAGTCCCTCTAATTTACAAAAATTACATTTTGGTCCCTAATATGCGTAAGTTAAGCAATTTAGTCCCCAAATGTTTTCTTATCGTTGTGCCTATCCCTTCCATGATTCATGAGTGCTCACTTAGGCTTAATATGCATCTAGACAAGATTAAAATAAAAAAGGGTCGTTAATCAAGGTTGACTTTCGGGTTGACTTTGGTTTCCCCGGTGTAATCTTCATAGTTCGGGTCAAGCGCCTAGGCCGGGCTAAGGGGGTTACATAGAGAATAAGGAAAGAGTTTGAGTTTCAACACATCCTCGTGCACCCCTTGTTGATGGAAAGAGTCACACACTTCTATGATAGCACATATGTGTTGTCTAGCATCTTCATGAGGCGAGCCTCCAAACTGACCAATTGAGTTTAACATATTGAACATGAAAGGTTTAAGGTCAAAGTGGGCTGCCTGAATTTTGGGAGCAACGATTCCTGGATTAAGATCATCTAAGAAAGGATTTAGGTGATCTCTAATAGCTCTGGGTCTTGCTAGAGCATTTTGACCTTGGTCTCCAATTACTACAGTAGGATCCCCTTGATGTCGAGCTCCATTCATGATTCTAATTGCTTCTTGTATGCGTCTCTATAGAGCTTCTGGATGTTCTCTATTTATGAGCGCAAGTGCACACTCTTGTGAAGTTATAGTATAAAAGATATCGTCTCCCACAGGGATTGGAGCAGCTCCTATGAGTGGTTTCCTGTATAAAGATTTAGTAAATGCACAATTAAATCTCATTATGCGGAAATATAAAAACACAAATAAAATAAAGATAGTTATGAGAGGGATGATAGGGAGAGATTTGGTCGATAAACTAGGTAAGACAATTGCAGCTCAGTAGCATGAAGACTGCATTGTAAAGCCTGAGTATGTTTTAGGCTGCCATGAATTGCTGCCTCGGTGGGTATAGCCGGCGGTAGGCTACGACCCTGTCACACGACCGCAGCGGGTCACTACACCTGCAACTTTCGTTGTCTCGGCAGGTGGAACGAAAATAAATCCTGGCGGCAAGTCTCGCAGACATTCTAAGTTCGACGGGATAGTCGACAATGATCCTCCCTATTTCTAGGCATGGATGCTCGAACACTCACGTTATGTAGGCAATACCTAGCAATCTCATCATAAACCTAACACAGGCAAGTCTATTCGATTGGTGATCCCTTTTAGCCGCTGAAACTTGTGAACTTGTTAGGAACCAAGTTAGTCACGCCCCAACATGTTGTGACCGTGCTTAACCCTTTCGTGAGCCTTACACTTTCGTGCCTGACAAATGGATTCTCTCAACTGACTGGTGTAGACTAATCGAAAGAATAAAGTGCATAGATGAAGCAAGCTTTGGAATTTTATTGAAAACAACTCAAAACTATTACAACTGTTTCGCACATACTACTTTACATACAAGTGTCTAAACCCTAGGAGAGTTGGGCCGCAACCCCCAACAACCCCCATCTACCTAGCTACATCTTTGTTGTGTGGCTATTTAACCACGCATCCCCTCATACCTCGTCATGCCCCTATACCCTTACATACATTGGGTATATATAGGGCTGATGGCCTAAGTTTGAGTCCTCCTTGAAGTAGAAGTTCTTAAAGTATATTTACATTAAATACATACTCCTTTTTGACTTAAATATGGACTTCTTTGGACATTGCCTTCTCCTACAAGTAAGGATAAGTACTCCTACTTAACGATCTTGGATTAGCTCTACCGGTCGCTACAGGTTTTGGAAAACTGCAAGACTGGGCTCGTTGGGCTCAGGGAATTGCCCTCTTTCAATCGCGGCCCATCTTGACTAAGTTGGTGTAACTCCTGCCTGGGCGGCACTTGGCAGCAATGCTGCTTCGGCAGCATCCTGGCATCATCTGAGGCTGCTTCAGTACAACTCCTTTTGTTCCAGCTTTCCCATCTTCTCATGTCATCTCCTATCCTCTCCTCTCCTTTCTATAGCACCTAAAATTAATAACTAAACTAAAACAACAACTTTTCTCAACCAAACATAAAATATTCAATAAAAGTATGGTAAAAGAGAAGATAATGTCATAATGCATGCAATGCACCTAAATATGCCTAAATGAGCTTAAGAATAGCAATAATAAGGGCGGGAACGTGTACAAAATATAGAACTCGTGGACACTCTACACACCCCAGACTCGAACTATTTCTTGTCCTCAAGCAATGCAACCTAGCTAGTAAATTTGCCCTTCGCACAAAATTAATGAAACATTAGCCTTTAACTTGATTCTTACCTCAAGGCCGTGGCACCTATTTTATGTTAGTGATAGGGAATGGCATGAAATAACTTAGGTTTAAATTTTCTTAATGCCAGTGAAGTGTGTGCAGGTCTGTGTTCATGCTTAATATGCTGAAATTACTAAGTTAACAAAGAATGCATAAAAAAATAAATTACCAGAAAGGATACGAGTTGCTGCCTTTGCAGCACTATTTGGCACTTTTGTCTTATTTTTCTGATCATGGCTTTAAAGGCTTCAGCTCATCACAACTATTCTCTAGGTCTGAAGCTAAGATAGGTGCACTCTACGAAACTCTGAACCCTTTAAATAGAGTCATCCTGTGAAGGCTTTCATTCACTCTTGCTAATTTGTCTGTCACTTGGTTTAGATACGTGGACTTTGATAGCATCGGAGTGTCCTTGCTCATAATCCTTCCTAGAGCCTATTTTGGGCACCTATATGGTATTAAACTTCCTGCCTAGAGCCTGTTTCGGGCATCTCTAGGGTTTTCATCATCTTAGTTTTGCTTCCCTGTGTTGCAGTAGCGGCCAACTTGTATTCGATCAAGGAATTTTTATTAAGGCATGCAATGTTAAACTTAGAACTTATGCAAAAATTCAGCATTTATCAGACAAGTGTAAAGATAATGGTAGATAGAAAAATTTTCGAAGTATTTTTCATGCTTCTTCCCATAGTTAGGTTAAATTTTTTTAGTAAATTTTTATTTTGCTGCGAATATAAGTAGTCGGCTAATCTATCATAGGCACAAGTTTGAAACTAAAAATTTCTACTTCATTAAGTGATAGGGGGCAGAATTTACACATGATCCTATATGCTGCTAAATGATCCTAAAAACAAAGAGAACTATTCTCCCAAACTCAAGGTTGGCATTGTCCCCAATGCCTTTACACAAAGAAAAAATTAAAAACAGAAAATAACAAAAAAAGAAAAAGGAATTAAAAATAGAAAAATAAAATAAAAAGAAAAATAGAAAAATGAAATAAAACATAAGAATTAAAAAGAAAAGAAAAGGAAATGGTGCTATAGGCTGAGGGAG
This sequence comes from Hibiscus tridactylites, assembly GCA_958450335.1. Lineage (NCBI taxonomy): Eukaryota > Viridiplantae > Streptophyta > Magnoliopsida > Malvales > Malvaceae > Hibiscus > Hibiscus tridactylites. The sequence goes on along the minus strand of OY288267.1, from coordinate 95,533,846 downwards.
TTCCCCTCTGTTGCTGCTGCGTTAGAGGAGGAGGCGGGCAGGACTAGGCGGCGCGTGGCAGATGGTCTGTCGACTGGGCTCTTTTTCTTACTATGCGGTGACTGGATGCGGATGGGGGTGGGTTTCTTGGATTGTCCTTCAGGTCCACCCCTTGGGGTTCTGTTGCTGGCCGCTTCCTTTTCCTTACTGCCTCTGCCGGTTCGTCATCGAGGGAGTCTGAGATCTCCATGTCTGAGTCATTGGCGGCTTGGACAACAACCTCTTTTCCTGCTGGGGAGGCATCGGTGGTCTCCTCCTCCTTTTCTGATTCGGATTAGGAGATGAGCTCGTATGGATGGATGGGGGTTGGGGAGGTTCTTCTCCTAGGGCGGTGATGTGGCCACTCACTATCGGCGGCGGCAAGAGTAGCAGCTGGTCTTGGTGTGATATGAACTGGCTTGAATGCTGCTATCTCTGTTGGGAACGTGGGCAACTGTGGGCCGCCGTCTTGATACTTGTCAAGCAAGTAGGCCACAAAGGCCTCTTGCACGTCCGCGACATATTTGGCGAAGATCACTTGTTTGTAGGGATGGGCATTATACCTGGACCCGACGGATTCCAACCCGACCCAGCCCGATCGGGTCGAATTTTGTAATGAAAAAATCGGGTTAGGTTTGGGTCGGGTCGGGTTTTTGTTAAGGGTAAACCTGGGTCGGGTCAGGTTCGGGTTTAGGGTGGAAAATATCCGACCCGGGACTAATAGTGTAATTTTTCCCTAAATTTTTTAGGATATTTATAATAATACCCCTCTTTATATGTATATATTTTATATAATTATGTCCTTAAAATTGATTTTTTATTTATAATTTAGTCCTTTAAATTATAATTTTTTACAATTAAGTCCCTTAAAATTATTTTTTTACAATTAGGTCCCTAATATTAATTTATTTTATATGGTTCGGGTCGGGTCGGAGTCGGTTTTAATATATTTATTTTCAGGTCGGGTCAGGTTTTCTGAAGCAAAAGTTCGGGTCGGGTGCGAGTTTAGGGTGCCTATTTTCGGGTCGGGTTCGGGTGGGCCAAAAACTCGACCCTACCCGACCCGTGCCCATCCCTACCTATTTGTGCTTGATCCTTTGGCAACTTTCAACTAGGCTGCGCAACAGGGGGATCACGGCGGAAGGGAGGCCATCTTTAGTACTGCCTGCTGCGGCTGGGGTGGCAGCAGCTTGGGACGGCGGCTGGGCTGTTGAAGCTGTGTCTGGCTCCGGTTCATGCATCATCAGCTAGCGTGCCCTTCTTTTCCATCCTTCCTTGGCAGGAAGTATTTTGTCATTGGGGTGAGGCGGCATGTGGAAATTGGTGCAGAGGCCTGTCATGAGTGCAGGGAAGAAGTGAGGTCCCTTGGTGTTTGGCTGTTCTCCATGGGCATAGATCTCCCTTAGGATCACTTGTCCAGCATTGATTTGTCGTCCCTTCATGATGTTGTAGATAAGGGCGAGCCGCGACATGTTGACTGTCGATCCGTGCGTGGTGGGCATTAGGCAGCGTTGGACGAAGTTACTCCTAATGGCTGCCTCCGGCAGCAAGTCGCGGCGGTTGACTGACCCATTGTTCTTGACTGTTAGCCACTTGGTGTTTGGCTTACAGATCTCTCTTTTGATCTTGTTGTAGTCGCCGCCGTTAGTTAGGATTCCCATTCTTCATGTGGGTTTTCACAGACTTCTATGCTATAAAAGTTGTTGATCATATATGCTGTAAATTTGACACCTTCTCCGCGGACGTACACGAAAGGATTTCCCGGTGTCGGTCTGTGGGGGTAGAATTCTCGGAAAAGGTTGATGTTGATTCCTTCTAGCTGCCATGCAAACTGGTCCAAGTCCAAGTTTTGTATCATTTCGAATAGGGAGGGCTCGAGGCCAAAATCCCCATCAGGCTGGGTATATTGGAACCCCATTTCCTCCCATAGTTGCCGCTCTCTTTAGTATTCTTTGTAGGTTGCCTCGACAGTTGGTTCAAGAACCTCTTGAAAAGGGGTTTGGAGGTGGCAGCAGGTTGCTGCAATGTGGCCATAGATGTGAGACGGTTGTATTTCCTAAAGAATGAAAAAGAACGTGAAAGAAAATAAAGCAAGGGAAATGTTGGAAGATAAGATAGCAGAAAGAATTGAGAGTAAATGGTAAAGCAAAGAGATGAACGGGGAGAGAATAGTTGGCCTTATATAGCTGCTTCTCTCCGCTGCCTTGGCGGGCACGCTGTCAACGGGCGGCAATTATTGCGGCGTGAATAACGAGATTCTAGCAGTTACGCAGATAGTCGTTTTGATCATTGTGGCAAATGTAGCCGTTGCGGCTAGCCGTTATGAAGCCACTAGTTGTTATGCTCATCTACCTTGGGCTGCTTTGGCCGTTAGTTGGGCTTCTCCTTTATTCTCTCATCTTTCTTGATCATTCCTTCATTCCTAATCTGAAATAAATTAAAAGCAAAAACTAAATTAAAATAACTGAAAATTCAATCTAATCCTAATGCATAAAAATAAATTGAAATAAAAATTAAAAATTAGGTTATGTCAGGCTGTGCTTTTCCCAAGCATAACCACTTCCTGAGGGCTTTGTATTTTGGCTTTGCATCTGGGCATGTCCTTCCCCTCCTCAAGTGGATGCTGGCTGCCATCTTTGTCGCTCTGGCGGGACATACACCAAATAAATAAAGATTTAATGTGCAAAAACTAAAATAGAAGTGCAGAAATTCAAACGTAGTTGTTGTTGCCAATCTCCGACAACGACGCCAAAAATTTTGTAGAACGTCTGGGTGTTCTCTATTGATGAGCACAAGTGCACACTCTTGTCAAGTTATAGTATAAAAGACATCGTCTCCCACATGCATTGGAGCAGCTCCTATGAGTGGTTTCTTTCACAAAGATTTAGTAAATGCGTAATTAAATCTTATGATGTGGAAATATAAAAACACAAATAATATAAAGATAGTGATGAGAGGGATGATATGGAGAGATTTGGTCGATGGCCAAGGTAAGATAATTGTAGCTCATTAGCATGAAGACTGTATTGTAATGCCTGAGTATGTTTTGCGCTGCCATGAATTGCTGCCTCGGCGAGTATGGCAGGCGGCAGGCTAAGACCCTGTCACACGGCCGCAGCGGGTCACTACCCCTACAACTTTCGCTGTCTCGGCAGGTGGAACGGAAATAAGTCCTGGCGGCAAGTCTGGCAGACATTCCAAGTTTGGCGGGATAGTCGACAGTGATCCTCGCCATTTCCAGGCAAGGATGCTCAAACACTCACGTGATGTAGGCAATACCTAGCAATCTCAGCGTAAACCTAACACATGCAAGTCCATTCAATTGGTGATCCCTTTTAGCTACTAAAACTTGTGAACTTGTTAGGAACCAAGTTAGTCACGCCCCAATATGTTGTGACCGTGCTTAACCCTTTCGTGAGCCTTACACTTTCGTGCCCGACAAATGGATTCTCTCAACTAACTGGTGTAGACTAATCGAAAGAATGAAGTTCATAGATTAAGAAAACTTTCGAATTTTATTGAAAACAACTCAAAACTATTACAACCGTTTCTCACATACTACATTACATACAAGTGTCTAAACCCTAGGAGAGTTGGGCCGCGACCCCCAACAACTCCCATCTACCTAGGTACATCTCAGTGGTGTGGCTATTTAAGCACGCATCCCCCCATACCTCGTCATGCCCCAATACCCTTACATACATTGGGTATATATAGGGCTGATGGCCTAAGTTTGAGTCCTCCTTGAAGTAGAAGTTCTTAAAGTATATTTACATTAAATACAGACTCCTCTTTGACTTAAATGTGGACTTCTTTGGACGCTGCCTTCTCCCACAAGTAAGGATAAGTACTCCTACTTATCGATCTTGGATCAGCTTTACCGGCCGCTACAGGTTTTAGAAAATTGCAAGACTGATCTCGTTGGGCTCAGAGAATTGCCCTCTTTCAATCGCAACCCATCTTGACTAAGTCAGTGTAACTTCTGCCTGGGCGGCACTTGGAGGCAATGCTGCTTCGGAAGCATCCTTGGTGGCATCTGGGGCTGGTTCAGTAGAACTCCTTTTGTTCTAGCTTTCTCGTCTTCTCCTGTCATCTCCTCTCCTCTCTTTGCTATGGCACCTAAAAATAAAAACTAAACTAAAATAGTAACTTTTCTCAACCAAACATAAAATATTCAATAAAAGCATGGTAAAAGAGAAGATACAGTTATAATGCATGCAATGCACCTAAATATGCCTAAATGAGCTTAAGAATAGCAATAATAAGGGCAGAAATGTGTACAAAATATAGAACTCGTGGACACTCTATAGTCTCCGCTGACGAAATAGATGTTCAGTTTCAGGAATGTAAGGTAGTATAGGCTCTCGATGTCTTCTTCGGCGCATGCAATAGCACAGTACCTTAAAAGACAAACAAAAGCAAGCTAACAAAATATATACAAAAACAAAAACAAAATAAACTAGTGCAACGACTAAACCTAAAACAACCAATTTCCAATCCCCGACAACGGTGCCAAAAACTTGTTTGCACGTGTGATGTACTATAAATGATACGCAAATATGGTGCAAGTATACACGTCGAACAAGTAATACAATGATAAGTGAGTATCGTCTCCACAGGGATTGGAGGTGTTTAGATGTAAGCTTAAGCACACAAGTGTCACAAAAAGTAAATAGATAATGATGTGGCGAATCAAGACAGAGCGATAAATGCTGAAGCAAATAAAGATAAAGATAGCGTGCTGAAATCAGTAGACTTAACAGGTCCTCTTACGTATGCGAATCTCACTTGGGAATGACTGGCTTGGTTGTCTGGTTAACCTATGTCTTAGCTCTCAACTAGGATTTACCTCTTTAACTTACTCTATGCTCGGCAGGATTTACTCAAGGTGCTCCTTAACTATCTCTAACAAGGAAACTGGGAGTAGGAAATGTTACAGCAATACCTCTCAGCGTAAACTCTATCACTCCCCCTACCCATAAAGTTCTATCCTTTTTAGCCGTTGAAACCCATCACTTATCTCTGAGGTGGATTAGAATTGTGCCTCTCAGCATCCAACTCCATTGTCTATGCAGGTTAAGGAAAGCTCTATCAACCACTAACCTCAACTCACACCTAAGGAAAGACCAACTCTCGAAGGCTCTTAAAACCCTAAGCATTTAACAACATAGACAAAGCATAGATAGAAGCAAGATATAAATAAACATGCATTAAAGAAGCTAAAACATAGATCATACAAACAGCCCAAGCCGCCTAAAATCAGTTCATGTCTGGGCAAATAACATCCGAAGTATCTTCGTTCATACAACCCATTTTCTAGATATAAAAGAAATGCTAAAGCAACAGAAAAGGAAGAGGAGACTCCCAATCTGCTATGGACTGTAGCACCACAAACCACCCTAGGCTTGCCGCCTCTCTCAAGGTCAGCAAGGTCAGACCCTTGGAGCTTCAACAATGGAGGACACCAAGTGGAGGAAGAAGAAAAGAAAAGAAAAGAGCCGCCTTTGTTTTCTCTCCCTAGCCTTTTTGTAACCTTTTCACGCTCTCCCTTTAATAAGGGTCTTATGTCCTTTATATAATTGAGGCTCCTAGGGTTTTTTGCCCTAATATTCTTTGGCGTCCAGGGAATATTCCCTATGCATGTGGGGCACAATCAGACAAAAAGAGGGCTCGCACATGTGGACTATCACTGTGTGCGCGTTACTTTGTCCTTTTTTACGCCCATAATTGATGTCCAATTTGCTATAACATCTTCCTTCCTTGCCCTGCTTCACATCAGCTTCAACCTGCACAACACCACTCCAGCACATACCTTTCAAGAAGCATCTAGTCTCGTGAAGTTAAGCCAAACCACCAACAAGCAAAGATATATGCAACTATATGCTCTAAATGCACCTACATGCTATGAAATGACCTTGAAAACAAACAAATACCTAAGTAAAAGGGTGTAAAATATAAGCATTTTGGCAAGTCATCAGCATGGCAGTTTTGGCCTTTCCCTTGCCCTTTTCCTTTGGGTCAAGAGCCGTGAGGTTTTTCCAAATAATGACAGTGATGGTTGTTCCCTTGATTGTTTTGTTGATATCCTCATCCGTCCTAGGCACTTTATGGTGCAAACATATATTAGAAATTAACAAAGGGAAAAACAAACTGCCCTTACCCTTCTCAGCACATTTATAAGTCCTATCTATGAAGATCTTGCCAACATTGATCTTGTGTCATTTGATGATGGAGTGCAACAAAATCAATCGTTTTTTTGAGATGGTCTCATTGTGAGATGTAGGCAACATATTTGCCTTGATGAAATGATTTCAGCCTCGCATTGGTGGCTTCAATGCCATCCATTTCGACGTTCGGTGTCCCTTTGATAAAACGATCCATGCCGTGCTAGGCTCTCGCAGTTCTGCCATCAGCTTTTTTCTCTTGGCAGTAGTCATTGAGTCGGCATACTCCTTGTGTTCATCCTCCACATCCTCTAACTTAAACATGTCATTAACAAGATGATGCTTTGAACGGTTTGGACAAAGGAAGAAGAAGAGAAAATATGGATCTTGGTTTCTTGCTTGATAAAAGGGAGAAGTGAAAGAGATTTTGTTTCTTTAAACGACTAGGGTATGTAGAAAGTAAAGAGTTAAGTGTTAATAGGGTATAATTAAAGTAGCCGAATTAATTGGGGTTAAGGATGTAAAATAAAAAAAATTGATTTGATAAGGGGTTAAGTGATAAGGGTGATGTGATAAGGTTGTAAGTGATAGGATATGGTTAAAGTGATAAGGGTGTAAGTGATTAGGATCAGGTTAAAGTGATATCCGTTATATGATAAGGTTGTAAGTGATAGTGTTGGTTGTAAGTGATAAGGGTTATTTGATTTAAACCGGTTTAAATGATAAGCCATGTTTGAGGTGTTATAATTATGGTTGTGTTGGTTAATCCCCTCACCATGAACTAATTTTCATAGTTGGCGGGGGATGTTTAGATTGAATATTTGCTTTATGCTTTAGTTCCTTTATAATAATTCTGTTTTTGGCAAAGTTTTTCTATTTGACATACTCTGATTTTTCGTAAACACTCTGTCAAGCGAGACTTGGCACAGTACACCTATTGCCTCCCAATAAATTAACAGACTTGGGTTGGCGACGATTAAGTTGTTGAATACTTGGGAGAGAAGCTTCGAGAGAACTCCTTCAACTAGATGAACTTACTTCGAAAGTGAAATCTACCCCCTCAGAGTATAGATTGGTTTCTATCAAATTGGTTTAAGAAAAACATACACTATAGAGATATAGGCGTTTTTACTTGGCCAATTTAGGTCAATGACCATCGAGAGAGGCTTTCCTAATGTTGAATCTACTCGGCAAAAAATGCCAAGACAGATTTGCCATTAAAGGATGGCATGAGCCGTGTTGAATCCAGGCATTCCCTGCCAACAGTCATCACTCATTTAGAAACACCTTCCTTGCCAACATTTTACTTCATTTTTCTTTTCTCTTTTTAGTTTCAAAACAATCATCTTTTCTTCCAAAGCAAGTAACAATCAAACAATCGAATTCAAGACAATCTCTGTGGGATCGATAACTCAGCTTTCCACGTTGTATTACTTGCAGACCGTGTATACTTTCATGGAAAAGACTCTTGGCATAAAATGATGCTGCGTTCATGCAGTGACTATAAATGGTACACAAATGGTGCAAGTATACACATAGAACGAGTAATAAAGTGATGAGTGAGTATCGTCTCCACCGGGATTGGAGGTATTCACGGTTGTTGTAACAATAAAGCTTGAACTTTTTGCAGATGACAATGCTATAGTAAAGGAAATGAGGTATAATAATTCTGAAGCAAAATAGTGCAGAGAAAGATGAGATAATAATATGATAGACATGTCCCATTTCGTATGCGAAACTCATTACGGAATGACTGGCTGGGAATGATGGACAACCTAACTCAAGCTTCTTAACAATACTAAGGCTCTTCAACTATCTTCTATGCTAGGCGGGATTTACTAAGAATTCCCCTAAACTATCTCTAGCCAGGGAACTGGGAGTTAGAAATGCTACAGCCATACCTCTCGGCGTAAACTCATAACACTCCCCTACCCTTCATGTACTATCCTTTTTAGCCCTTGAAACCTATCACTTATCTCTAAGGTAGGTTAAAGTCTGCCTCTCAACAGTCACTCCATTGCTTATGAGGGTTCTAGGGCTAGCTCTCTCGATTACTAACCCCAACATACACTTAAAGAACGACCAACTCTCGAAGGCTCTTAAGGTAGGGCCTATCTCTCAAAGCACTTACAACCCTAAGCTCTTACAACTTTAAGGAAATGATGAATGCATAAACAAAGCATAGAATCATGATAAACACTGAAAAAGCCATAGCATGCATTAAAAAGTACTCAAAATAAATCATCCATCAAACCCAAGCCATATAAAATAGTTCGTGGCTGGGCAATATCATCCATCATATCATTACGATAACATCACCGAATATAAAGATATAACAAGAAATTGCTATTGCGACAGAAAGAAAAGTGAACTCCCTCTCCGCCATGGACTACTCGACTGTCTTAGGCCCATCGCCTCTCTCGAGGCCGGTGAGGCCACTCCTTAGAGCTTCAACGATGGAGGACACCAAGCTAGAGAAGATGAAGGTGGAAACTTTGCTCCAAGCTTCTCTCCCCTTTATATATTGAAGGCTTCTAGGGTTTGGTGCCCTAAAGATGCCTTGATATTCCTAAGGAATATCCACCGACAAGGTCTGCCACGAGGGGACAAGGGAGACAGTCTGCAGGTGGGCACCGGCTGCTGCACATGTCAGATCGTCCTTTTCTGCATGTTCACATGTTTCTGCAGCTCAGGTGTATCTCACATGCTGGCCAATGTCCACTTCCAACATGCTATAGCAATTCCCGGCACCGGCTTTTCTCTTGACTCCTTTCCTGCGCACCACATAACCAAAACCAACCCTTCGAGCAATACCCCTCGATTTGGACCACTAACCAGCAAATATAAATATGCACCCAGAAGAAGAAAATGCAACCTAAATGCAGTCTAAATGCTATGGTATGAACTCAAGAACAAGCAAATGCTATAGCAAAAAGGTATGAAAACAAGGATATCTATGCAGTTCTCACACCCCCAAACTTAAGCTATTGCTTGTCCTCAAGCAATGAATAGAACAGAACAAAAGAACTACTATGGCAAAGATTTAACCTAGAGGGTTGCTATGGCAATATTTCAGTCCTCAAAAATAACTTAGGCAGGTAAATATATATATACAACCATACATGAGATCCTTAAGAACATTCCTTAGAAATAAATTGTGTGCGTGTGTGCGTGGTTGCTTTCCTCCTATACTTAAGCTGGTGAGACAAGTTTTCAAGGAAGCTCCCTAGTTATACCCTAACTATGTTCCCTAGTTCTTTTCCACTTTTTAGACTCTCAAGGATATAAGTTTTCTGCTACGAAGGGTGTCAGCTCATCACACCTACCGTCCTTAACTCTAGATGAGCAGGGAGCAAACCTCTCACCGCCGAGCTAGTAGGCAGAGTCATCCCGTGACAACTTTCATTCACTCATATACTATAGCAAGGCTTTATTTTTCTTCTTGTTGTTTTTTTTTACACTGAAAAAGCTATAGCAAAGCGGTGTGTCCTTCTACTTATATGTCGTAGCATTTATTCGTTTGTTTTAGCACAGGGTCGTCTACTTTTTCTTTTAAATTCTCTAGAGTCTACATATCAGAGTTTACTAGGGTTCTTCCTAAAAAAAATTCTAACAAACTTACTTATAGAAAGAGAGCAGCTGTGTAACAATTTTTTTAACAACTAGATCCTTAAGTCTGTTCTACAGATCTCAAATAGTTGTGTTTTTTCTACTTTAGTTCAGGCCTTAGCAATTTTATCGTCAGACATCATAAATATGTTCATAGGCTGTCTCTAGACTAAACAGAAAGTCATAGTAAAAATTTTGTTCTATCCTATAATGCATATGCTAAAGCAAAATATTAAATATGAACACTAACACCCCCAAACTTGAGAAATGCAGTGTCTGCAATGCATAAACTAATCTACACTATATGCTATGATAATTGAAAAATTGAAAAGAAAAAGGTTAGTACCTCCTGGGTGCAGAGGCTAGGTGGTGCTGCTGGTGTTGTCCATCGACGTCTCAGAGGAGTAGTGGTTTGGGTCAGCCACATCATCCACACTTTCTGATGAGACTAATTGAGAACTTGACGAGGTCTTGGCACGTCCAGTCGTGTGTTTGATGCGAGTTTTCAGTCTGGAAGCTGTAGCATCCTCGGAATGTGCTGGAGTCGGCTCAGTTGCGTGTGTTGTAGCAACTTCCTTCTGAGGGGTTTCATCAGGGTCATTTGGTATGTGCTCTTGTTCTGGGAGTGGGTTCTCTGGTCTTGAAGGTTTAGGATTGGTCACCTTTTTGGTGCGTTTCCTCTTCTTGGCTGGAGATGTTGTTGGCTCGGTTTCTTCGACACTAGGCTGGACAGAGGGAGTGTCTTGTTCTGACTGGGAAGTTGGAGTTGCTGGTGCTTTCTTTCGCGGAGTCTTTCTCTTTGCAGCAGGTGGGACGGAGCTGGGTTCACTGGGAGACATTGTTTGTGCTGTAGCAGTGGCGGGGGCTTGCAATAACTCCATTGGAAATACTGGAAAAGTGACATTCTGGTTCGGCAGGAGTTTGTTCAAGCAGGATGCTATGGCACTATCGCGGTGTTGGGCATATTTGAAGTACACCCGCTGATTTGCCTTCATCAGGTTGAGCTCAGAGCTCAGTTCCTTTGTAGTTGCCACCAATGCTGCAACTCTTGCTGCAGCAAAACTTTTAGCTCCACCCTCTAATGCTTGCTGAGGCATGTCTTTGTTAAACCCCTGGAGTTTCGTAACAAGTGCTGGGGTCAAACATGTCTTTCCTTAGCCTCTGGTTTGAGGCGTCCTCTCTCAACGGACTTGTTATTATCCAGCACCGTTCTCTAAAAGCAGATGTCCTCCAACACCTCACGTTGCGTCTGTGCGTAAATTATCATCACAAAAGAAGTGTGACAGTCCAAAGAATGTTTCAGCCCGTAGAACTTGTTGATTGCTACAGCAGTAAACTTTATCTGCTCTCCACGTACGTGAACTGTGGACTGGGTTGGACTCGTCAGGTGAGCATAAAACTCCTTCACCAGTGATGTGCAAATTTCCTCAGGATGGGCAACAAAGTTTTTCCATCCATGGGTGCCAATGACGTCCATTACAGACTGGTCGAACTGATCCTCTTCCTCTTGATGGCATTTAAACCCTAGTTCTGGAAGAACGTTTCTGTCCTTGAGCTATGTCCATCTCTCCTTTACTGCCTCGTCAAGAAATTTGGGAATTTCTAGGACTAGACGTTGTGTGGGACGGTTAGAAGTCTCAGGGGCATTTTTGCAATGGGACATGGAGTTTTTGCGGAAAATGGGGAGAAGTAGATATGCGATGGGAAGAGAAATGGTGAAGGTGTTTTGTGTTTGGGGAGAAAATCGAAAAGTTGGAGGGGAAGTTTTTGAGTGTTTGAAGAAGATGAAGAAGGTGAGGGGGCAGGTGATGAAGAAAATATTGGGAGTTAAAAAGGTGGGAAAAATTGACAAATTAATGGGAGAGGGGAGGTGATGGGGACGTGTGTCGGCTTTAAGGGAGAGCGAAAAATTTCTGGAGTTAATGCAATGGCAGACGACTGGAGAGAGAATATAGGCTTATGTGGCTAGGGTTTCTCCTCATTAAATAGATGAATATTCTCTCTCATGCTTTTTGTTTTTCTCTCTCTCTTTTAATTCAACTCCCCCACTTTTCGGATAAAACCTCCTTATCTTTTTCTTTCCCCTTTTTATCGTCCCTCCAAAATAGGATAAAAACAACACCCATGTCTTTCTCCCTTTGCTACCAACCCTGCAGACGGCATGCTCCCCTGCCTTTGTACCTGACATTGTGCTAGGAAAGAGAAAGACTTGTCTCTAAGGATAGGGGCTCCACTGTACACCTTCAGGCGTTGGCCATTGACCTTGAAGACTTCATCGTCGTCCAACTTCTTGATATCCACTGCGCCATGAGGGTACACCTTGTGTATTATGAATGGCCCTGACCACCTCGATTTCAGCTTTCCAGGAAAAAGCTTTAGCCTAGAGTTGTAGAGAAGCACTTGTTGACCTTCTAAGAAATGCCTTGGTAAAATGTGTTTGTCATGCCATTTCTTGGTTTCCTCCTTGTAGATGCGAGCATTGTCGTATACTTGGGCTCTAAATTCCTCCAGCTCGTTAAGCTCTAGCAATCTCCTTTTACCAGCAAGTTGGGCAACCATGTTGAGTTTCTTGATTGCCCAATAAGCTTTGTGCTCAAGCTCCACGGGTAAATGGAACTCCTTGCCAAATACAAGCTTGAAGGGTGACATCCCTAAAGGCGTCTTGAAGGCTGTCCTATATGCCCAAAGTGCTTCATCCAACTTGGGGGACCAGTCTTTTCTCTTAGGATTAACCACCTTCTCCAAGATTTGCTTGATTTCTCGGTTAGAAACTTCAGCCTTTCCGTTTTTCTGCGGGTGATATGTTGTAGCAATCTTGTGCCTGACTCCATAGCGTTGTAATGCTTTAGCAATAAGCTTGTTTTCAAAGTGAGTTCCTTCATCACTAATGATGGCTCGGGGTGCTCCGAATCTAGTGAAGATGTTCTTGTGAAGAAACTTCATGACTGTCTTAGAGTCGTTCCTTGGGTTGGAAACAACTTCCACCAATTTTGACACGTAGTCGACTGCTAGCAAAATATATAGATCTCCATATGATGCAGGAAACGGACCCATGAAGTCAATTCCCCACAGGTCAAATATTTCAAGCTCCATAATATTTTGCAACGGCATTTCATTCCGCCTGGAGATGTTCCCCGTTCTTTGGCATCTGTCACAAGTCTTGTAGAACTCGTGTGCATCCTTAAAAAGTGTAAGCGAATAGAATCATGCTTGAAGAACTTTTGCAGCAGTTCTAGCACCACCAAAATGCCCTCCACATGGTGATGAGTGACAGTGGTACAAAATGCTATGGTATTCTTCCTCTGGGACACATCTCCTTATAATCTGATCAGGACATTGCTTGAACAAGTAGGGTTCATCCCAATAGTAGAATCTTACATCATGTCTTAATTTCTTGAGTCTCTGACTAGATAAATCAGGAGGCAAAATACCACTAACAAGATAATTAACAATATCAGCATACCACAGAATTGTTGTAGCAGCTAACAGTTTCTCATAAGGGAATTCCTCCTTAATTTCAGTTTCACTACCCTGTGTGATAGCATTTTCTATCCTAGACAAATGGTCAGCTACCTGGTTCTCACATCCTTTCCTATCTCTAACTTCTAAGTCAAATTCCTGAAGCAAGAGTACCCACCTAATAAGTCTAGGTTTAGCATCCTTTTTAGTCACTAAGTACTTAATGGCTGAGTGATCGGTATGAACTATGACCTTAGTGCCTATCAAGTATGACCGAAACTTATCAAAGGCAAATACTACAGCAAGCAATTCTTTTTCAGTAGTGGTGTAATTGATTTGTGCATCATTCAAAGTGCGGCTAGCATAATAAATAATATGAAAGAGTTTACCTCGGCGTTGTCCAAGTGCTGCACCGACGGCGTAGTCACTTGCATCACACATCAGCTCAAATGGCTCGTTCCAGTCAGGTGGAATGACAACTGTTGCTGAGATAAGCTTCTCCTTTAGTTCTTGAAATGCGCTATGGCAATCTTTGTCAAACACAAATGGTTGATTTTGCTGTAGCAAACTGCATAGTGGCTTTGAGATCTTCGAAAAATCCTTGATGAATCTCCGATAGAAGCCAACATGCCCTAGGAAGCTTCTTACTCCCTTGACAATAGTGGGGGAGGTAGCTTCTCAATGACCTCGACCTTTGCTTTGTCAACTTCTATCCCTTGCTTCGAAATCTTGTGGCCCAAGACCGTTCCTTCTATTACCATAAAATGGCATTTTTCCCAATTGAGCACCAAGTCAGCTTCCTCACACCTCTTTAGGACCTTGGCGAGATTGCCCAAGCATGTGCCGAAGTTATCTTCGGAGACCGAGAAGTCGTCCATGAAAATTTCTAAAAAATCCTCGACCATGTCTGAAAAGATAGCCAGCATACATCTTTGAAATGTTGCTGGAGCCTTGCAGAGACCAAAGGGCATTCTCCGAAAAGCATAAGTTCCATAAGGGCGTGTGAAAGTCGTCTTCTCTTGATCTTCGAGTGCTATAGCAATCTGATTGTACCCAAAATACCCATCAAGGAAGCAGCAGAATGCTTTGCCCGCTAGTCGATCCAACATCTGATCAATAAACGGGAGAGGAAAATGGTCCTTCTTGGTCGCCTTGTTGAGCTTCCTATAGTCCATGCAAATCCTCCACCCCGTGACGGTTCTAGTAGGCAATAGCTCATTCTCCTCGTCACTTACCACGGTCACGCCTCCCTTCTTCGATACACATTGCACTGGGTTGACCCATGAGCTATTGGATATCGGGTAGATTACTCCAACATCCAGCAACTTGATTATCTCTTTCATCACTACCTTCTTCATAATTGGGTTTAGTCTCCTTTGGGGCTCAACTGAATTGTTGTGACAATCATCAAGCAAAATTTTGTGCATACAAATAGCAGGGCTTATACCCTTTAAATCAGCCATAGTCCACCCTATTGCTTTTTTATGTTGTAACAACATATTTACTAAACTAGTTTTGTGAGACTAGATGAAATTATCATATGCAAAGTTTCATTGCTCCCTAAGTAAACATATTTAAGATGTGACGGAAAAGGTTTCAGTTTTAAAGAAGGTGCATGCTCAAGGGAAGGTTTAGGAGGTACAAATTCTGAAAAATCAAGAGGTTCAAAGTGCGTACCTGGTCTAGCCTCGAGTTGACTAGACTGCTCCAGTTCCCTTGAGAGCTCTTCTTGGTTTGAATCATCATCTTTGAAGAGTGCTTCAAACTCCTCCATTTGCATCTCATTGCTACAACAAAACTCATCAATCATATTTTGTGCTGTAGCATCTACATATTGGCATACTCTTGGGTTATCTGCATACTTGAGGGTGTCATGAATATTGATCGTGACCGTCTGATCAGCCACTCGCATCGTGAATTCACCCTTCTCACAATCGATCAAAGCTCGCCCGATGGCTAAAAATGGCCTTCCCAAGATAATGGGTGTGTTGCTATCAGCTTCATAATCGAGGATTAAGAAGTCGACTGGAAAGATAAATATGTCCACTTTTACCACAACATCTTCAACTCTCCCTTCTGGACGAACATGAGAATGATCGGCTAGCTGTAGCAAACCTTGGTGGGCTGTGCCTCTCGAATTCCCAGTTTCAGAAAAATAGACTTGGGCATTAAGTTGACACTTGATCCCAAATCACAAACTGCTCTTCCAACAAACTAGTCGCCAATAGAACATGGGATAGCAAAACTACCTGGGTCCTTCTTCTTAGGTGGCAGCTTGCTCCACATAGAATAACACTCTTCTGCTATAGCGACAGTCTCTTGCTTCTCGACCTTCCTCTTTTTTGTGACTATATCCTTGAGGAACTTGGCATATGTTGGCATTTGATCAGTGGCCTCCAGAAATAGGACACTGATATGTAGTTTGTCCAGGATATCCACAAATTTCTGGAACTAAAGGCCTTCTTTCTGCTTCTTGAATCGTTGAGGAAAAGGAGGTGGGGGTCTAACTTCATTTGTCTGAACTGGTGGAGTTACATCTTTTGTTGTAGCAAAAGCAGGATCCTCCTCCGGTGTTTCTTTTGCTATGACATCCTCACCCTTCTCTAAACCTAGGGGATCTTGTAAGTTATCTTCTTCCTGAGGCAAGTTGGTCTGAGAGTCCTCCTTCTCTTTTCCCCCAAACTTGTCTTCTTTACTAATTTCCTTGCCACTCCTTAATGTGAGTGCGCTGCATTGTTCCTTGCTATGGTGCTTAGTGGCTTCAGTGTCACTAGGCAGACTTCCTTGTGGACGTGCATGCAAGGTTTGAGCTATCTGGCCAACTTGTGTTTCTAAGTCCCGAAGAGACGAACTATGGCTTTGCAATAAGGCTCCTTGATTTTTGATGTTTGATGCATGATCCTGTAGCAAAACTTTCGTGGTTCCCATGAAATCTTTTTTCATAGCCATAAATTCTTTGAATGTAGTCTCTAGTGAACTGTTAGATGAAGGTGATGCTCCCTTGTGACCTTGCCATGACATTATCTTGTTAGAAGATGGTGTTTCGATCAGATTCTGCTGTGGCGCTGGCTGTGCAGAATTACTGTGCCCCTGATTACCCCAACTGAAACTTGGATGCTACTGCCATCCTGGGTTGTAGGTATTGGAGTATGGATTGTTGTTGCGGTTATAATTCCCCACATATTTGGTTGACTCTTGATTGTCAGGGCATTCACTCAAATGGTGATTGCCATCGCATCTGAGACATGAGGTTGTGGAATTCACTTCCTTGACTTCATTGGGGCGTTGGAGGTTCTTTAGCATATTTGTGATAGCAATTAACTGGGTGACTACTGAGTCATCAGCTTCACTGTCTCGAGCTACTTGGGTTATCCTCCCCATTCCAAGCCTTGTGGTCAGAAGCTAGTAATCATTGTTGGCTACCCTATCAAGAATGTCAAATGCTTCCTCCGGTGATTTGTTCAATTTTTCGGTGAACCCTAAGGTGAAACACTAGGACTAATGAACCCTCGTTCAAGCAACTCCTGAAATTACGTCTTCAACTCTTTTGCTGCAATCCTGTAGAGAGCAATAGACAGTGGAGTTGTATTTTCATACAACTCAATGTCACACTCAACAGCTCTATTCGGTGGCAAACCAAGCAAATCTTCTGGAAATACACCCCAAAACTCACATAATGTACGTATGTCCTGCACACACACTTCCTTTTACCCTGGATTCATCACATAAGCTAAGAAAGCCTCGCAACTTGATTCCATCAGCCGACTCACCTCAAGAGCCGAAATAACATTGGACAAGAATTTAATATTCTCACCAACAATTACTACCTCGTAATCATTGACAAGTTTCAAGGTAACTCGCTTGGTATCAAAATCAACCATAGCCCTATGCTCGGTTAACCAATCCATCCCAAGGATTGCATCAAAAAAATAGAAAGGTAATTCCATTAAATCAACTGCAAACACATGACTTGAACAGATAATGATCATCTCCTAAACAACCTTCTTGTAACAATTGTTTCACCAAAGGAACTAGTTACTTGCATTCCCACATTTAACATCTCAACAGGGATATTAAAAAATGTGCATGCTCACTCAAGATATATGAATGCTTAGAGCCAGAATCAATAAAAGATAACAATGACAAAGATTTCAAAATGAAAGTACTTGCAAGCACATCGGTGTCGTTGCGTCCCTCGCGATGTACATACACCCTCGCAGGACCACCACCCTCAGGTTGCACAACCACAACATGTGCTACAGCTCTCTGACCATCCTCCTTATGCTAGAAATTACCAGGACCATGCCTATGGCCTCGCTGAGGTGCAACAACAGGTGCTCTACCCTGACCACCTCCAGCCAACAATGGACAATCACGCCTCAGATGATCAGTCGATCCATAACTCCAACAAGAGTTAGCTGCCATAGCTGCAGGAGCTTGTCCCTCTCGAGCCAAATGAGGACAATACCACCTCAAATGCTCACGCGATCCACAAACCCAACAAGCATTTTGCTCAGAATTCACCCTATTACCTTGAACTGGCACACCACGCCCATTATTACCTCACCTCCGCTGAGGACGATACCTGCGATCACGATGCCTCTTAAACAGTCCACCACTAGGACCAAAATCTGCAGCTCTCTTACCCGAGATAAAACCACCAACTCGAGAGGACAAGCCTAAACTATGCTCAATATCCTTAGCTCGCGTCACCAACACATCAAAATCTGTGTAATTAGATGCCAACATGAAAGTCTTCACCTCTTGCACCAAGCTATAACAGAAACGATCACAACGATGCCTATCACTCGGCACCAACTCAAGAAGCATACTGACTCAAACGTACAAACCGAACCTCATACTTAGCCACAATCATGCTACCTTGAACCAACGACATGAACTCACGTTTCTTGTCATCTAAGTATCTAACTCCTAGATACTTCTTCTTAAAGGCAGCTTGGAAAACTACCAATTCACTTCATTAGGCTCTAAAGCCATAGTTACTGTCGTCCACCAACTGTAAGACTCGCCTTGCAATAGCGAAACAACACATCCCATCTTACACGCGTCGTTGCACCCCATTTGATCCAAAATCCAGATCGTACTAGCCATTCAAGCCTCAGATGCCTCGGGCGACAAACCACGATACTAATTGTTGCGTGCAAAAGTGATGTGCAATTAGCGTGCAAGTATACACGGTACCAAGGTATAGTATTTAAGATATCGTCTCCATAGGAATTGTAACAACTTTTCAGAGTACACTTTTCTACACAAGTAAAATAAAACACATATATTATAAGTTAGTTTGATTGAAGCTAAAACTAAAGCGAGTAAAGTGAATTGAGAAATCAGAGTGAGAGAATGGGTCGGTATTGTATGTTTCATACTGTGGAGAATTGATGTACTCTCTCGGTACAGTTTTGATGATTAACTTAACAACTTTAGCCACCGCCCACAAGTATGCCTCGGTAGGCGCCCGCCTCAGAAGAGATGTATGAGATCGCCTGGGCAGTTAAGCGATGATTCAAGGTTCAGCAAGGCTCCCTTCTATGACTCCCTCTTCTCCCGAATCTTGAATTACTATTGGCGAACACGTCTTGGATGATACCTCCCGGCGTGAATCTTAGGGTGAACACCAACTGATGATGAAACCTCTCTTAGCCACTAAACTTCTAAACTTATCCTTAAGCCGAAGTAGCTTTACCCTATGGTTGGATAAAATCGTGTTTACTTGTTTTGTAAGTTCAACTCTCCCGATATTGAACAAATAGATTGTCGCCCTCTTCTCTCCCAAGAGTAAATAAACCTTGAACTTTATTGCAAACTGAAATCCTAAACGAATACAACAAGTCTCCAACAACTACTACACAACCAACCCTTGCCCTAGGGAAGGTTTAGAACATGGTGGGGTTTTGACGGCACTAGGGTTTCGAAAAGAATGAGTTTCTCTCTAATCTCAATTGTGTTCTCTCCTTCAAGTCGATTACATATATATATGGGAGGAACCTAGGCCTAAGTCGGTTTAGGGTAGGAATATTAGTTAGAGTACAATTACAACTCATTAAAAGATCATATCTAACATTAAATCTTCCTAGATTCTCATTTGACTTTTTCCAACATGACCTTGACCTTGGCTTTTCTTTGTCTATTGGGCTCTAATGCACGTGCAAGTGGTCTCTAAAAATCGGGCTTGATGAGCTCTTTCTATCACATACCACTTCGCATTTTTCCACTCTTCCTTTAGTCGCCGCCTCGACGGCACTTTGTTGACTGCCTCGGTAGAGGTGTGGTCTGGTGTGCAAGGGTTGGCAAGCTCGTCATTCTGGTTCTTTCCTTCTCGATCAGTTCTCGAACAGCTCTCCAAGTGGTCTATCAGCTTCCCCTCTGCTGCCTCAACGACATTTGCATGGGCGGGTACCTGTGCATAGTAAGAAAACACGCCTGAGCAGTATCTTTTAGATAAAAATAACTAAGTGCATCAAATATGGCAGAATATGTAATCTATGCTGATTTGTGTATGTTTACCTAATAAATGCAACTAAACTAAGCTTAAGAACAACAATAATTGAGCTAAAATAGGGCATAAATATAGGACTTTTGCACATTTAACGTACCCCCAAACTCGAACTATTGCTTGTCCTCAAGAAATCTAATCTAATGATAACAAGTCCAAACTTAAAATCATATGTAAACTAAGTCGAGAAAACATTTTGAGCAACCTTTACATGCCGTGTAGATTTACGCCTAATTAGCATCCTTTTGAATGATAACATACTTACCTGGAACTGAACTATGTATCTCGTGAGTGTGTGTGTTCCTTGTGATAAGAATGATTCTTCAGCTTCTAAGTAAACTTTCGATAAACACCTTAATTCCCTTGAGTTTCCCTCTAGTTTCTTTTGCAATTAAACCACTAGAGCCGATTATAGACATCTCTAATTATTATTTTTTACTCTAGAGCCAGTTTCGGGCACCTCTAGGACGTCTATTCTTTTTCTTTCTTTCTTTCTTTCTTTCTTTCTTTCTCGAAAACATCAATTTCTACCCAAGTTTACTAGATGAAATACCTAAGTTTCCTAGAAGTCCTAAAATCAAACTAGTCACAAAGAGTGTTTTCTTTTAATTTTAGACCATAATAGGATTCTAAGTTAATCTAAAGTTATGCTAAGGTTGCCGCCTAGGCGGGCCGTCTGCCGCGACGGGTAAAGGATACTCAAGAATTTCCCTCAAACTTAAGAATTCATTAGACATTAAATAAACGCATGTTACATTAGATCCTAACCTAAATGCAACTAAAAAACAAAATAGAAGAAATAAAAACAAAAAAATGGGAAAATAAAAGAAAAACAAAAATGAATAAAATCAGAGGACTAATTTTCCCTCTAAACTCGAGAGGAGAATTATCCTCAATGCATGCCTACATATGCAAAAAATTGCATATATTAGATAAAAATGAAATAGAAGAAGGAGAGAGAAGCATAGATTGATGGTGTCTCGGAGGAGGCGTCGTCGTCGGCGCCGACTATGATCACCCTCTTTCAAGCTGCCATTTTGAAGCGTTTTGCCACCCTCGGCGGCTACTGGCAGGAAGGTAGACTTGGTTGTCCCTTTTGCGTGACTTCTCGGTCACCATCGTCTTTGCTGTCTAGGCAGACTTCTTCGGTGGCATAGTGCTTTCTTTTTGTGCCCGGGGAGAATGATGGCTCTGTTGAGATAGAGTAGTTGGAGTTGCAGAGGCGACCAGATGGGTTGCCGAAGAAGAAGGCGCGACAGACGTTTCTGGTGCTGCCAGGCGGCGGGAGCTGGGCGACAACATCAGTAAAGTCGGGTGGCAAACTTGTGTCGATGATGTTGCTCGACTGCCTCTGTCAAAATTCTCTGGAAGGCTGGTTGGTTGCTGGTTGTGGCCATTGATAGGTTGTGAGACAGTTGAATTTTATTTGCAAGAAGAGGAAAAATAAAAGGCCAAAAAAATTGGAAAGATTGCAAGATCAAAGAGAATTCAAGAAATAGCAAGGAGGTGAAAGTGATTGTGGATGGATGGAATTGGGGAGTTTAAATAGTAGTTGGGAGAGGCTGTCGTCTCAACATTAAATTCTGCCTGTTGGCGGGTTTCTGCCCATTGCTGGGTTGGTGGGTGGGTAAATGTTAGGCTGTTGTTGGGATTGGGTAGATGGGTTCACTCCTTGGACTATTGGTTCTTGAACGCCTTCCTTGAACAAAAACAAAATAAAATAATAAAATGCAGAAAGAACTAAAAACTGAAATTTTAAAAATTCTAAGTCTAATAAAGCATAAAAATGTGGAAGATAAAATAAAATTATGTTACTCTAGGAGTGCATGGGCATGCATCTCCTAATGTGACGACTCCCTTGTCTATTCGAGCTTGAGGGGGTCGTTTTCGATACTTCTTGTAATCCACCCGCACCCTCCATCGAGTGACTATTTTTCCCATAAAAGGGTGGACCATTGTGTTTGCAACTGCTTGCTTTTACAGTATCATGGTAGGGGTTCCTTTCTTCCTTGTTCCCTTGTAGTCCATGTGTACCTTCCACCTTGTTGTTTTTCCTGGAGGCATGAAAATGTGATTAGGAAAAATCATATCAATATCCAACCATGTACTTACCTTATTCTCGTCGAAGTTCGTTATGGTGGAAAGTAGCCTTTGCTACTGAGGCAACTGTTGCGGCAACCAATTGTTGTGGCAATCTTCTGTCATAATGTGGTGCAAGTCAAGGGAAACCCTACTTTATGAAGACCTTTGTGAACACCATTTTCGTTAGGTCTCTCAACCATCTCCATCAGTAGAGATTTTGTTGGCAATAATTCTATCGGTGTTGGTTCCTCAAGAAATACCTGCAATGGAAAAGGTGATTTTTCAAATAATTCAAAAGGTTTAGCTATTACTGGCTCATATTTTGTTAGCAAAGTATTTCCATCGTGTTGCTCCTCTATGTGGTCGTACCATTGCCCAAGCAAAGGTAGATGAGAGCAATCTACAGATTCTTCAGCTGCCGAGGCAAGTGTAGTTGTCGAGGCATAGCTCTATTCAGGTTCCTCAGTCCTTGATAGTGCAATCTGTTGCATAGGCTCATCAATGTGTTCTTTGCATTGCTCCGCGTCTTCTTACCTTGGGATGTTAGTGTCCATGGGACGTATTTGCTGGTGATCAGAGGTTGACGAGGCATCATGTTCAGGTTCATCCATGACATTAATGAGAATTGAATTGCTCAAAAGTGCGTCCACCTTGGCGATTCTTGCGTCCATAGAAGCGTGTCTTCCAAGGATTTTGATTGCTCTTGAGGAGAAATAAATTTTTAGGCCATGTCTGCTGCTAGGCAGCAAAATTTTCATGGTAGGAAAAATTTTGAGCTTGTTGATCGTACCATGAAGAATCTTGTTGTTGGTCCCATCTCGATTCGTCCATGTATTCACCGAAAAGATGTGGGCAACTTTCGAACTCATGATTTCTGTTGCATGTAAATAAGACTATCGCAAATAGTGCAAGTGTACACGACGCAAGTAGTAAAGTGATACTAGAGTATCGGATATCGTCTCCACAGGGACTGAAAATAACTCTAACCTTGAATTGCTGCACAAGAAAAAGAAATAGTTTAAATGATTGTTGAAGTAATCTTGTGTAATAACTAAAATAAAAGATAAGTAAATCAGATTGAGAGAATAGGCCGGTATTGAATTGCTCAGTAGTGCAGGTGTTGCACTGTTCAGAGGAACTTCTGTTGTTATGTCATCGTTCCTGTCGCGGCAGCACCTGTCGCGGCAGAGGTCTGTTGATGTCGCGGTAGCGACCAACAACTCCGTAATTCAATCTTGGCGAGAATCCCTGTTATGACTTGTCATATCCCTAGGTCCAAGTTCTGTTGATGAACACGTCTTGGATGATACCTCCCGGCGTGAATCAAAGGGTGAACACCAATGTTTGTGAATTCTTCTTTAGCCACTTAACCTTGTACTTATCCCTAAGCCAAGATGGTTTAACCATAAACTGGAAAACACGTATTTACTCCTTTCGTATGCTTAACTCTCCCAATATCAAGCAATTGGATAACCTCACAATGCTCTCCCGATGCTCTTATGAGATATTAAAAACCAGAGTAAATTAACTTGAAGTTTTATTACTTGAATAGAAAAATCCTTAGAACAATACAATCCTTACAACTACTTTACAAGATCAACCCTTAGCCCTTGGGGAAGTTTAGAACATGGTGAAGAGAGAGAAACGACTAAGGTTTTAGGGGGAAGATGGCTAGCAGTGATATATCCTTCCCTAGGTTGAATTACATGCCTTTATATAGGCATTGGGTCCAAGTTTTCTAATATGGCAAGAATACAAGTATAAATTAAAGTACAACTCTATTAAAGACTAAATCTTCTGAGTAGATGCCTTTAATTCATCCTCTTTTCTTGCTTTGACTTTCTTCCTTGAACTTTGGGCCTGACCTTCCTTCTGCTTCAGGACTTAGAAAAATATGTGAGTGATCCACGACAGACCAACTTGAAATCCTCTATCTGTCGAGCTCCACTTCACTTTTCCAACTTAGTGTCTCTCTGTCGTCATAGCTGCCACGACAGGAGTCACGAAAGACAATGCTCTTATCCCTTCAACTCCAACTCCGCAACATGCCTCTGTTCCCTTTCTGCCCTGGATTTCTGATGCGGCAGATACCTGCAATAGTGACAAATTTCAGCAGCATTTGTGTAGTTTTATCTAATTGTGACGTGTATGCAAAAATCTATCCTAAATGCAATTAATCATGATTGAGTGCAACAGAAATATGGGTAAATGATGCGTAAAATATAGAACTTTTATGCACTCAACACACCCCCAAACTCAAGTTGATGCTTGTCCTTAAGCAAATGCAACCTAACTAAGAATGAATTTTTTTTGCTTGGCTTAATTCAGTGAACTAGCATTACCTACATCCCTTTCACTATCAAGAACAGTACCCTTTTGGTTGTTTATGGATTTACCCGGAACAATTCTATAATTCTTGTGTAAATGTGTTCAGGTATTATGAGCAAATATGTGCTTAGACTCTTTTAGCAACTAGAATAGTTATGCTACTCGCTTAATTTTTTATGCCAAATTGATTTTTTTCTTGGAGACAATTCTTAGGCTCCTTTAGTTTTTTCGAATTTAAACTCAAGTGTTTTTCTTATTTTGTTTTTACCAGAGCTTGTTTTGGGCACCTCTAGCTATCTTCCTAGAGCCGGTGTTAGGCACCTCTAGGGGTATTGAGTCTAAGTTTTTCTTTTCTTTTATTCTTTTCCTAGAGCCAGTTTTAGGCACCTCTAGGGGGAACTCAAGTGATTAAGCTTTTCTACTCTAGTTTACTAACAGAAATCTAGACAGCATATAAGTCACAAAAGTGTTTTTGAAGTTTAGAACTATAGCAAGGCTCTAAATAATTCCTAAAACATCCTAAAGGCACTGCCACGACTGTAATCCCCTTAGCCCGGCCTAGACGGTTGACCCGAACTACGAAGATTACACGGGGAAAACCAAAGTCAACCCGAAAGTCAACCTTGGTTAACGACCCCTTTTTCTTTTAAAACTTGTCTAGATGCACATTAACCCTACGCGTACACTTGAGATAAGCATACTCAAAAATCACAGCAAATGGAAATCAATAAGGGACTCAATTGCACAACATACGAATTTAGGGACCAAATTGTAAATTCTGGAAATTAAGAGGACTTTGCCAATTTTTAAGATATCATTATGAAATTAATCATGTTTCACGCTTCTCTGCCAAATTTCACATCAAACGGACATTCCAAACTCAAGCAATTGCATAAACGAAGTTCAGGACTAAAACGTGAAGATTTCAAAACATAAAACCATATAATTCAGTGCCCAACGGTCAAGTGTTCCGGAACAGGGGCTGACAATTCCGAAACACGGGACCGTTTCGAAACCTGTTCCGAAACAGGGCTTGGCAGTAGCAAAAGTGTTTCGGAACGACTCTACCCGTTTCGAAACACCAAGGCCATTTCAGACCCCTGTTTCGAAACAGTAGTACCCGTTCCGATACGGGCTGCCCAGAAATGCAGAAATTATCTGGTTTATCACACATTCGACCCATCAAACACATCCCTATGACCCCCAAATCATGCTGACAAGTCATCATGCATCAAAGGAACATATTTGCATCATCAAAACATATTCATGGCATCAATTAGGGAAAACCACAATCTATAGGCATGCATCCTATTACCCAAAACCAATAAACATCAAACCATCAAAGCGAACACCAAAAATGGCCAATTACATATCCAAAACATCATAGGCATCATGCCAAACTTAGGGAGTCCAAAACGTCTCCCAAAAACACAACCTAGGTTCCCATTGCTAAATACCAAAAACTAATAGTGTTGTAAAAATAGTCACCATACATGAGCTTAGTCTTTCGCTTGGATTCTTGACCTCCTTGCTGCCCTTAAAGCACTAAAATTCTCTGCATTATTGATTCAAGAAAGAGAGCGTAAGCACATATGCTTAGTGAGGCATGCTCTAATGAAACAACACAATAATGCACTTTATAAAACACCTTTCAAAGGCCTTTAAATTCATAAACATCATTTCTCATGCACAATGCATACAAAACAAGCATCTCATGCTTCATTACATCATCATGTCATATTGGCTTTCAAGTGATAATCCATAACCATTTTTCAACGCAAAACACAATCGGATACATGGATTACAAGCGTTGTCCCATACGCTTCATACACACTACCAAACACACAAGGTGGAGTTTATCGGTACAATCACAACTCCTCAACGCCCATGATAGAGTATAACGGTACAATCACAACCCCTCCACATCACTCATTGGTAGTTGTATAACATCACTAACGAGAACACGGGACACACAACACAAGATCTACACATGGCATTTTAACCACCATTATGATCTTAGACATCTCGTTAGTGTACTTGGATGGAGTTTACGGTACCATTACAACCCATCAACATCCAAGGCGACTTTATTCACGGTGCACCCAATCCTATAGCCGGCTAACTATATCCGATTCAAGTACTTTTAAACCAACACATCACTTTCCAATATACATCATTTACCATCATCAATTCACTGTTTTAAAGCATTAAACAAAGCCATTAAACCATCATGCATCACTATGCATCAAAGCTACATTTATCAATATCAAACCAAGGATCTCTTACCTTGAGCATCCTTCAACACATGGTTTTCAAAACCAGCATTAAACATGCTAAAATATGCTTTAAAAACAGAATTTAATCATGCAAATTAAACACATTGCATCCAACCATTTCATGGTTCAACAAAGAGAGAGTTTCTCCGAAAACTTACTCTTGAGCTTAGTTAAGTTGCTTAGACTTAAACTAAGCTCCCAAAACCTTCAAACATTGGTTTGAAAGCTGAAAACCAAACTTCACTCACCAATTCCGTTTCGCAAGCTTGCCAAAACGTCGTTCAAGCCTCCGGATCAACACCACAAGGATCCTGTCTCCCCTGTTTTAAACACATCAAAGCAGAGGATTAATGCATCATCATGCATTAAAATCTTCAGCCAATACACCTAAACTCGCTGCTCTCACCAAAACTCACATTTCGGCTACCAAACACAACCGAAAACACATCCAAACACTTCCACAACATTACCCAGCCAAGATCCATCACTCCTAAACATTCTTAGACATCAATTAACATCCAAAAATAACCTAATCACGTCCTTATACCTCCAGCTATAGCAGAAAACAAAAATCACCCCAAAAACCACCATTTTCACAAGTAAAAACTTAGGAAAATCAACCTATTTGGGATTGCATTGATTAAACCTCCATTTCACATCATTTAAACATCCAAAATACATTAAAAAGGCATCTCAAAACAGAGCCCAAACTACCACCACGAAATTCTTCAAGATTTGATCAAAATCTCAAGTTTTAAGCCAAACTCAAGATCATAACATTAAAACATTTAATAACACTTAATTTAAGGATTGAGAACTTGGGAATTTCAGTAAAGAACTGAGTATTTAGAGGAGAAGGACGTCATACCTCTTAATGTGGATTTCTCCTTGTTTAGAGCCAAAATCCTTGAAAATTCAATAAGCAAATGAAGAGGATTTGATGTAGAAATGATTAGGAATCATTTGGGGATTGAAATCTCATCATTAGGTGTGAAAATCAAAAGAAAAGTTGTTGTGGAAATGTGTTTGGCTGAGGGAATTTTGAGAGAAAATGAAATGAGAAAATTTTAGCAAAAGTTAGTTATAATACTAAAACATGATTTTTCCCTCTTTTCTTTTTATTAATTAAACATTAAATGAGTCTTTAAAAATCAAGAAAAATCTGGAGAAATCCTCCCTTGGGTAAATTAGCTCCTTAAAGAATCAAAGTTTCAATCCTTTTAAAACAGTCACGAACTTTTCAAAAATTACATTTTAGTCACTAACTCAAAATGTCATACTTCCAAGCCTCATTTTGTAAAATGATTTCACCACTCTCTTATGTATATTAAAAGAGGATTTTTAGATATTTTCCCAAATTTTTAATGCATCCCGAACTAGGCTTTCCCTAAAACCACCTTTTATATTCGAACCGAAATTTTTAATGCATACCGAACTGCGGTGGGCTGGTTCATTCCTCCTCTTTGCTTTGCTTCCTTTATTTCCTGAAAACTAAAATAAATAATGAATTAAAAATATTATTTCCTATAAATAAATAAATAAAACTAAATAAAATTAGGGATGCCTTGAGGGGTATCTCCTAAAGTAACTACTTCCTGCATCCTTGGGGCTTCAGTCCCCTGATAATGCTTTAGCCTTTGTCCATTGACTTTGAATTGGTGCCCATCCTTGGTTGATCTTATTGTAATGGCACCATGGGGAAAAACTTGGACTACTTGGATAAGGCCAGACCACCTAGATTTAAGCTTTCCTGGGAAGAGCTTCAACCTAGAGTTAAACAACAACACCTGCTGCCCTGGGCAGAACTGTCGTGGCAGCAGTTTTCTATCGTGCCACTTCTCTGTTTTGTCCTTGTAGATCTTGGCGTTGTCCCAGGCCATTGCTCAAATTTTTTTAATTTCATTCAAGTCCAGTAGCCTTTTCCGCCCTGCCTTGTCCCAGTCCATATTAACTGTCTTGATAGCCCAATATGCTTTGTGTTCTATCTTGAAATGTAAATGGCAAGTTTTCCTGTAGATGAGGCGGTAGGGTGACATTCCCAATGGCGTTTTGAATGCAGTCCTGTAGGCCCAGAGTGCATCATTTAGGTGAGGAGACCAGTCCTTTCGAGTTGGTTTTACCATCTTCTTTAGGATGTTCTTCACTTCTCGATTTGATATTTCGGTCTGCCTATTCGTTTGAGGGTGATATGCTGTTGCAATTCGGTGTCTTACTGTAACGCCCCGGTTTTGGGCTCAGAAGTTTTGGGCGTTGACCGTTTCGGTCAAAGTGCTGATCGAATATTTAAAGGAGAAATTAGGAAAGCCTAGTTCGGGTTGCATTAAAAATATGGGAAAATGTTCTAAAATCATCTTTTAATATATAAAAGTGAACTGTGAAATCAATTTTGAAAAATGAGGTTTGGAAGGGTGACATTTTGGCTAGTGACCAAAATGTAATTTTTGAAAGTTGCGTGACTATTTTATAAAGGATTGAAACTTTGAATCTTTAAGGAGCTATTATTCCAAAAAGAGTTTCTCCAGATTTTTCTAAGATATTTTAAGGTTTTATTCTGATTTTAAAACATATGAAAGAGGAGGGAAAGTCATTTTGACTATTTTATAACTAACTTTCCATTTTTCTTCCAATTCTCTTTTTCTCTCATTTTCTCTCAACCCAAACACATCTCTCCAGATTTTCTCCTCTGATTTTGTCACTCAAATCTCTCATTTCAATTCTCTTTGGATTCCTAATCATCTCTACAACAAAACCTCACCATTTGCAAGTGGTTTTATCAAGCTTTTTGGTTCTAAAAAGGAGAAATTCAAGTTTGGAGGTAAGAACGTCCTTCTCCTCTAAACTATAAGTTCTTTACTAAAATTCCTAAGTTCTCAATCCTTGATTTGTGGTTTGTTAAAGGCTTTTCAATTGAAATCTTGATTTTGGCTTAAAATGCAAGATTTGGTGATTTTTGGTGAAATTTTCGTATGATCTGTTTAAGCAGGGTTTTGAGGTGTGTTTTGATGTTAAATGAATGCTAAATTGATTAGAAGTTGAGGTTTAATTAATGCAATCCCGGATAGGTTGAATTTCCTAAGTTTTGCTTGAGTTTTTGGTTGTTTTTGGAGTGTTTTTGGTGATCTGTTATACCTGGAGGTATAAGGACGTGTTTGAGATCATTTTGGATGTTAATTGATGTTTAAAAATGGTTAGAAGTGATGGATCTTGGCTGGGCTAAGTTTTGGAAGTGTTTGGAGGTGATTTCGGTTGTGCTTGGTAGCCGAAATGTTGGATTTGTGATGAGCAGTGAGTTGTGTTGTGTTGCTGGTGTTTTTAATGCATAAAGATGCATTAATGCTCTGTTTTTGTGTGCTTGAAACAGGGGAGTTTGATCCGTGAGCTTTAGAGGTGTTGCGGAAGGTTTCGGATGCTTGAAAGGCTTGTTGGCTAGCCTTGTTTTGTGTATCGGTGAGTGAAGTTGGGTTTTCAGCTTTTAAACCAAGGTTTGAAGGTTTTGGGAGCTTAGTTTAAGTCTAAACAACTTTGCTAAGCTCAAGAGTAAGTAAATGGTTTTCGCTCTTGAATTGTGTTGTGATTTGGCTTTTAAAGCAATTGTGGTTGATGATTGAAATGCATGTGTTTTGCATGATTTAAATTCTGTTTTGAAAGCATATTTTGGCATGGTTTAATGCTGGGTTTGGAAGCCATATGTGAAGGATGCTCAAGGTAAGAGATCCTTGGTTTTGTACATGGAAATTGTGGTTTTGATGCATGGTGTTGCATGTTGTTCAATGGCTTTGTGTAATGCTTTAAAACAGTGAATTAATGATGGTAATTGATGGTTTTTGCATTATGGTTATGCATGTGAATCATTGGACTAATGTGGTAAGTTGGTTATATTGGCAAGTGATGTAAGTGGTTCTTGGTTTCTTTGATCGGATATAGTTAGCCGGCTATAGGATTGGGTGCACCGTGAATTAAGTCGCCTTGGAGGTGGAGTGGTTAAGTGTGAACCGGTAAACTCCCTTCAAGTATCCTAACGAGATGGTTAAGGTCATAATGGAGGTGGAATGCCCATTCGAGGACCTTGGTTAAGCAAAGGTTATATGGTGGTTAAAAGTCCATATATGGGGACCTTGTGCTTGTTAAGATCACAATGGTAGTGTAAAGTCCATGTGCGGATCTTGTATAGGGTGTCCCGGATCTCGTTAGTGATGTTATACAACTACCAATCGGTGATGCAAAAGTTGTATGGTGTTTGAAAGTCCATACATGGGAACCTTGTGCATGTCAAGGTTGTATGGTGTTTGAAAGTCCATACATGGGAACCTTGGGAAAAAGTTGAGGTTGTATGGTGTTTGAAAGTCCATACATGGGAACCTCGGGAAAAGTTGAGGTTGTATGGTGTTTAAAAGTCCATACATGGGAACCTCGGGAAAAGCTAAGGTTGTATGGTGTTTAAAAGTCCATACATGGGAACCTTAGGATGGTAAGGTCAAATGGTGTTTAAAAGTCCATTTGGAGACCTTGGATTGGTAGTGTGTATGAAGCGTGGGGGACAACGCTTGTGATCCGCGTATCCGATCGGGTGTTGAGTTGAAAAGTGGATGTGGTTGATCACTTGGAAGCCAATGTAATGTTCTTGATTATAAAGAAGCATGAGATGCTTGAAAAGATGCATGGTTGCATGAAAAGTGGTTAATGCTTGTGAATGCATGTTTACTTGTTAAGTTGAACAAGTGTTGATTATCATTTGGTAAATGATGCATGTGTGCATGGAATCTCTTAAATGCATTGGAGTCTTGTTAAGACTTGTTTAAAAAGGCATGTGATGATAATGTTGTGGTTCATATGTTGCCTTTGTTTAATGCATGTGTTGGATTGTTTGAGTAAATGGTTTTAAAGGGTTTCTTGCTTGAATGGTTTTCAAGTATAAGAAAGGTATGTTGTGAGATGGAAGTGTTTTCCAAGGTTTTGAATTTAGCTTTGCATATGGTGTTTATGCATAGAATGGCTAAATGGATGATTTTTGCAAGTTGTGCTTTGAAAAGGTTTTCTTAGCTTGATAAGCTAAGGGTTGGTTTTCATGTATGTGCAATGCATGGTTTTAAGCATGATGTTGAAAAAGGGTTTTCAAACTTTGCTTGGTAAACAATTCGGGTTTGTTTTAAAAGTGTTTTGTGACCCGCTGCATTGATGGTGTTTTGGTTTTGAGCATTCCTCACTAAGCATTATGTGCTTATGCTCCTTTTTGTCCATCAATGCAGATTCTTGAAGTTTGGACAGCGAGAAGCAAGGGATTCAAGGAGGACTCCATTTGAGATGTATGTCTCGGTGAATAGCTATAGTTAATAAAGGCAATGGGGGTAGAATCTCTTGGGATGTGTTTATGTGTTCGAATATGTTCGGACAAGAATGGTTTATGTTGTTGATGTTGTTGGAACATGTATTTGGCTTCTATGAGATTGATTTGGAAGTTTATGCTTGAAGTGGTTGCTTGTGTAGGAAGCATGCCTATAGATTTGGGGCTTTTCATATATGTGGGTATATTGTTGAATTGTTGATGCAAGTATGTCTCTTATATGTTGAATTGCATGTTGGTAAAGTTTGGTGGCTTTTGGAGTATGTTCGAATGGTCAATTGTGTGTTTAAGCATGTCTTTTTCTGCATTATGTGCAGGGCGTTTCGGAACAGGGACTACCGTTTCGGAACGGATGCCCTGAATCAGCCCAGGCGTCCGAAACGGTAGACACTGTTTCGAAACGGAAAGCATTCTGCCAGTCACCTGTTTCGGTACGCGTTGTGGAACGGCCCCGCGTTTCGAAACGGGCTCTGCCTGTTTCGGAACGGGTGACCGTTGGGGGCTGACATTGGCAGTTAAATGTTTTGAATTTTTTGCATTTTGGTCCTGAATCTTGTTTGTGCAATTGTGTGAGTTTGGGATCTCCGTTTGAGCTAAAATTTGGCAGAGAAGCATGAAACATGATTAATTTTAAGTTGGTAACTTAAAATCTGGTTAAGTCCTTAAAGTTTTCAGAATTTACAATTTGGTCCCTAAAGTTGTAATTTGTTCAATTGGGTCCCTGTTTGATCTCTGATGTTTGTGATCTTTGAGTATGATGTTTGTGTGATCACAATTAGGGCTAATGTGCATCTAGACAAGGTTAAAAAGAAAAAAAAAAGGTCGTTAATCAAGGTTGACTTTCGGGTTGACTTTGGTTTTCCCCGTGTGACTTTCTTAATTCGGTTCAACCGTCTAGGCCGGGTTAAGGGGGTTACATTTGGTGGTATCAGAGCTGAGTTGCGAATGCTTGGGGAAAACGGTAAGTTGTTGTGATGTATGTTTGATGTTTACCTTGTTGTGTGGTTGAAAGTTGGTTGAAACACGTGTTTCTGAGCAAGTTGCTGATGTTTCGAGCATGTTTTATGGTTATGAATCTTGGTTGAGCTTGTGTGGATTTGTGCTGATGTTGTGAGCTGGTGATATGCTTGATGAACATGTAATGAGTATGTTATGTTGCTAATATGCTGTTGCAAGTGGATGCTGTTTGGTGTAAGCATGATCAAAGTATGTTGTTTGATATGCTTGATGTTGTGATATCCATGTTTGTGTTGACTGTTATGTCATGTAAAAGGGGAGGATTCGGGATACCCATTGCCTTATTAATATAGCTATTGTGTTATTTTGGAGTTGGAGTTTGAATCCTTGCTTAAAGCTGGTCTAACCGGTTTGTTTGTTTTGTTGTGAATGTTTGTTGTTGTTAGTAGTATGGCGAAGTCGATGATAGATTGGCAGTTGGGTGAGATGGTTGCTGCCTCAGGGCAGGTTGTTAAGGCATGGAATTCACCCTTCTGTAGAGGTGTTTTGTCTCAGTCTTCTGTGCCTGGGGTTGAGGCGTTAAGGCATGAGGAAGAAGCTGGTTCTGTGGTGAAGAGTTCATCACCTGTTGCTCAAGAGGTGTTGGGAACATCTCAGGCTGTGGTAAAGGTAAAGTCAGTGGATGTGCTGGCTGTGCGATGTGTGGGTTTGTCGAGGCAGCGTTTGCTTGATTTGGGTGCTGTGGAATATCATGGATTGTCACCTGAGACATTTGAGGCCTGGTTGGCCAGTGTGATTCTGATTTTGGATCAGGAAGGCTGTGATTATGCTTGTAAGCTGGGAAGTGTTGTTTCTCTGATGTTGGAGGTTGCATGTGTTTGGTGGACATCTGTGGCGGTGGCGTCACATATCCATGATATTGACTGGGATTTCTTTGTATCTGCCTTTTGTGAAAGGTATCTTGGAGAGAAGTTTCCAAGGGTTAAGCAATGTGAAGGTAGTGCTGTTGTGGAGCAGGTGTTGCTTGAGCAAGGAGTGGAAGCTCAGCCACCGGTGTGTGATGGTTGTGAAAGGCGCCATGTTGGAGGTTGTTGGGGCGCGGGTACTTGTTGGAACTGTGGTTCTAAAGTGCATGTGAAGCGTGATTGTCCCCTTGGGGTGAAGTCAGCTTTGGTGATAGCCAAAGGGTCTCTAAAAGGTCGTGGGCACGGCCGAGGCAAGGTTCAGAGGTGGCAGAAAGAGCAGAAGGTTGTGAAGAGTTTGGGAAGTGAGAATTGCTGGAAATGTGGGTCTGCTGGACACATGAGACGTGATTGTTTGATGTTGGCTCGGAACAGCCAAGGTTCCTTACCGCAAGAGGTTGGTGATGACCTCAGTGTGTTAGCTGGTGCTGCAGTGGTGCGGCAGGAGGATGATGGTTTCGCGAGGAAGAGAGCTCATCTGATGAAGCTTCAGGGTGGTGTTGTGTTTTCAGGTAACCTTGTTAAGTAATCTTTGCTCTAGTTACCCTGGTTTGGTTTCTGTTGGTTTTCCTTGCGTGGTAAGTCTAGTCTTGTTGCTAGCATGTTTGGGGTGATAGTTGTAGTTTGGAAACATCTTTGGTGTGAAGAAGGTTTTAGTGAGTACCTTGTGGATAATGGTTGTTGGAATGATGGAGTTAGATAAGTTAGGAGTGAGGTAGGAGGTTGTTCTTAGACGGATTTTGAGGATGTTATTGGAAGGTGTGAACTGGCATTAATGCACAGTTAAAATCATTGTTATAGGCTATATTATATATGTGCTGGTCCATGCATACATGTGGCATGACATTAGAGGTTTTGCATACATGTACATCAGGCATTGATAGGGCATGTAGGTGATCATGCATACGATGTTCACACTCGCTAATAGCTAATCGAATCTGTTAGTGTGGTGGTTGGGTTAGGTTGGATGATGGGTTTTTGGAGGTTGTGTTGGTGCTGAGTGGAAGTTAGAAGTAGTGGAGTGTATTAAGCTAGTTGCTAGAGATAGTGGGAGTAGTATAGCCTGTTGGTAGAAGGATAGCGTTTGTTGCTTAAGGAGTTTAGTGGTTTGGTGGTGGAGAGTACCGGTTGAAGTTAGAATCGGTCAAGTGGTTTGAATGGCTAAATGGAAGGGGTAGTTCCTTGGTGTTAAAGGATGTTGCAGTTTAGTGGTTGTGTTTCCAAGTGCTGAAGCAGCTTAGCATTTAAGTTGTTGTGGAAGGGTTGTGTTTGTAAGTGTTGGTTCTTAGTAACCTTCGAAGAGTTGAGAAGATGATCTGTATGTTTAAGCTGGGCGATGTTCTAGTAAGGCAGGTGTTGTGGTCAAAGCTTGCGGTGGATAGGCAATGAAAGATCGAAGGCCATTGTTGTTTGAAAGGATTCTTGTGAGAAGTGGTTGGTTGGTTGTGAGTATGTGAATTTCTTTTGAAGCCAGCTGGTGGTGTGTGGGACGGTTGGCGGAGTCGAGTTGGGGTTGCGATGTAAATTTTGGAATCTGGGTGAGTAGTCCTTGTGAGTTGTTATGGTAATGATGGTGGCAGATGTGAAGGATTGTTAGCATTCGTTGAGAAGTTTGGGTAAGCAGTTGACGCTTGAGAATTTTTGCTTGTTGGGAAGATTCTTTGGAAGAGGTTTGGGAGTTTGCAAGAGTTTTAGAAGCAGAGAAGTTTGCATAGTGGCTGAATTGGATTGGCTTGTGTCACTGTGTAAACGAGTCTTGGGAGTTGTGTGTTGCAGTGATGTGTGCTGTAAAGGTTGAAGTTCTTCAGGTTGATGTTGGGGCTGTGTACAGTCCGGATGTGTGAAAGGTTAAGTTGTAGCTATCTTTGAGTGTTCAGGATTTTGTGAACAGTATGTGGTGGTGTTGAGTTTGGTGGAGTTTTTGTGTGGAATGTGTTCAGTGATGGTTGAGGCTTTTGTGTTGCCTTGTGTGTTGATTTGAGAAGGTTGTGGTTCTCTTGTTGCCAGTTGAAATTTCGAGGACGAAATTTCCTAAGGGGGGGAGAGTTGTAACGCCCCGGTTTTGGGCTCAGAAGTTTTGGGCGTTGACCGGTTCGGTCAAAGTGCTGATCGAATATTTAAAGGAGAAATTAGGAAAGCCTAGTTTGGGTTGCATTAAAAATATGGAAAAATGTTCTAAAATCATCTTTTAATATATAAAAGTGAACTGTGAAATCAATTTTGAAAAATGAGGTTTGGAAGGGTGACATTTTGGCTAGTGACCAAAATGTAATTTTTGAAAGTTGTGTGACTGTTTTATAAAGGATTGATGTAACCCCCTTAACCCGGCCTAGACGGTTGACCCGAATTAAGAAAGTCACACGGGGAAAACCAAAGTCAACCCGAAAGTCAACCTTGATTAACGACCCTTTTTTTTCTTTTTAAACTTATCTAGATGCACATTAGCCCTAATTGTGATCACACAAACATCATACTCAAAGATCACAAACATCAGAGATCAAACAGGGACCCAATTGAACAAATTACAACTTTAGGGACCAAATTGTAATTTCTGATAAATATGAGGACTTAACCCAAATTAAAGTTACCAGCTTGTAATTAATCAGGTTTCATGCTTCACTGTGAAATTTCAGCTCAAAAGGACTTCCCAAACTCATACAATTGCACAAACAAGATTCAGGACCAAAATGCAAACAATTCAAAACATATAACCGCCAATGTCAGCCTCCAACGGTCGCCCGTTCCGGAACAAGCAGAACCCGTTTCGAAACACGGGCCGTTCCGCAACGCGTACCGCAACAGGGGCTGGCAATAGCCAAACCGTTTCGGAACGGTCCCTCCCGTTTCGGACGTCTGGGCTTGTTTAAGGCACCTGTTCCGAAACGGGTGGCACTGTTCCGAAACGCCCTGCACAGATTGCCCCAAAATGCATACTAAAACATGCAATTAGACGTCCAAACATGCTCCAAATGCTACCAAACTTTACCAGCATGTAATTCAACATATATAAGGCATACTTGCATCAACAATTCATCAAAACAACATCACATATGAAAAGCCCCAAATCTATAGGCATGCTTCCTACACAAGCAAGCCATTCAAGCATAAACTTCCAATTCAAGCATATAAAAGCCAAACACTTAAACCAACATTCTCATCAACAATTCAACATACTTAGGGAGTTCAAAACCTCTCCCAAAACATACACATAGGTCCCCCATTGCCAAATTACCAAAAGCTAAAAGTGTACTTAAGAAACCTTCCATACATTGAGCTTTACTTTCACTTGATTGCTTGACCTTCTTGCTGCCCTCAAGGTACTCTAATGTTCTGCATTATTGAATTAAGAAAACGAAAGAGAGCGTAAGCAAAAGCTTAGTGAGGAATGCTCATAAAACCATTCAATAATGCATTTATAAAACATTTATAAATCATGCTTCAAATCATCAATTGCTCATGCTCAAAAGCATACTTAAAACAAGCATCTCATGCTTCATATCATACATGTCATATTGGCCTCAAGTGACAAGTTCCATTTCTTTAAAAACAAGTTCATCAACTTTCACCCCAAGGACTTTTAAACACCTTGGCCCATGGACTTTTAAACACCATGGAAGAGGACCACACAAGGACTTTTAACCACCTTTGTGTCCATATCTAGTATCACCCCAAGGACTTTTAAACACCTTGGCCCCAAGGACTTTTAAACACCTTGGCCCCATGGACTTTTAAACACCATGGAAAGGATCACACAAGGACTTTTAACCACCTTTGTGTCCATAGCAAGAACCATCCAAGGACTTTTAACCACCTTGATGTTCTTAAGTAAACAAGGCTCACTCAAGGACTTTTAACCACCTTAGTGACCTTAACCTTTTCAAAACATCACTTGCCAATATACATCATTATCATCAATTTATCCACTGTTTTAAAGCATTAAACCAAGCCATATACATCATGCATTTTAAAGCATCAAACCACATTTTATCAATGTACAAAAACAAGGAACTCTTACCTTGAGCTTCCTTCAACATATGGCTTATAAAAACAGCAAATACCATGCTAAATCATGCTTTCAAAACAGTATTTAAATCATGCAATAAACCACATTGCATCACAACAAAATCATGGCCACCACTAAAGAGTACTTTCCGAAAACTTACACTTGAGCTTAGCAAAGTTGTTTAGACTTAAACTAAGCTCCCAAGACATTGGTTTCAAAGCCGAAAACCCAATTTCACTCACCGATTCCACTTCGCCTCTTGCCGAAGCACCAAATCAAGCTTCCAGATCAACAACTCTTGGATCCAAAGATGCCTCCCCTGTTTTAACACATCAAAGCAGAGGATTAATGCATCATCATGCATTAATAGCTTCAATGAAAGCACCTAAACTCGCTGCTCTCATCGACACTCCATTTTCGGCCACCAAACACAACCGAAAATGCATCCAAACCTCTTCTCAACAAAGCCCAGCCATAAACCATCAAAACCTAACATCCTTTAACATCATTTAACATCTAAAAAGAGCCTATAAACATCCTTATACCTCCAGCAACATCAGATCCACAAGATCACCTCAAAAGCATACAAGAAACACAAGCTAAACTTAGGAAACTCAACCTATCCGGGATTGCATTGATCAAAACTCAATTCCTTATCAATTTAGTGTCCAAATATCATCAAAAACACATCTCAAATCACAGATTTATCAGATCAAACGAAAATCACCAAAAATCACCAAATCTTGCATTATAAGCCAAGATTCAATTCACAACTCAAAAGCCTTTAATAAAACATCAATTAAGGATTGAAAACTTAGGAATTTCAGTAAAGAACTGATAGTTTAGAGGAGAAGGACGTTCTTACCTCCAAACTTGAGTTTCTCCTCTTTAGAGCCAAAAAGCTTGAAAATCCAAATAGCAAATTGCAAGGTTTTGTTGTAGAGATGATTAGGAATCCAAAGAGAATTGAAAAGATAGATTTGAGTGACAAAATCAGAAAGAAATCTCTGGAGAGAAAGTGTTTGGGTTGAGAGAAAATGAGAGAAAAGGAAAATTGGAAGAAAATGGAAAGTTGGTTACAAAATGGTAAAATGATTTCCCTCCACTTTTCTTAAGCTTTAAAATCAGAATTATTCATTAAAATATCTTAGAAAAATCTGGAGAAACTACTTTTGGAATAATAGCTCCTTAAAGATTCAAAGTTTCAACCCTTTCTAAAACAGTCACCAAACTTTCGAAAATTACATTTTGGTCACTAGCCAAAATGTCACCCTTCCAAAACTCATTTTCCAAAATTGATTTCACAGTTCACTTAATTATATTAAGAGATGATTTTAGAACATTTTTCCATATTTTTAATGCAACCCGAACTAGGCTTTCCTAATTTCACCTCTTTAGATTCGAACAGCACTTTGACCAAACCGGTCAACGCCCAAAACTACTAAGCCCAAAACCGGGGCGTTACAACTCTCCCCCCCTTAAGAAATTTCGTCCTCGAAATTTACCTGAAGGAAAGAGATAAGGAAACTGCTTCAGCATGTCTTCCTTCCGCTCCCACGTGGCTTCCTCAACACCTCGATGCTTCCACAGCACCTTCACCAACTCAATGGTCTTGCCACGAAGAACCTTGCTATCCGAATCCAGAACCTTCACCGGTTCCTCATCATAGGTCAAATCCGGATTCAAAACCACTTCCTCCACAGGCATCACATGCGAAGGATCAGATCTATACTTCCGGAGCATAGAAACATGGAACACATCATGAATCTTCTCCAACTCCTGAGGTAAACTCAACCGATACGCAACAGGACCCACACGCTCAACAACCTCATATGGTCAAATGTACCTAGGGCTCAACTTACCCTTCCGGCCAAACCTCATCACCTTCTTCCAAGGCGAAACCTTCAAGAACACACGGTCACCCACCGCATACTCTATCTCCTTACGCTTCAAATCCGCGTAAGACTTTTGCCGATCAGAGGCAGCCTTCAACCGCTCACAGATGAGCTTCACCTTCTCAGTGGTCCCTTTCAACAAAGCCGGCATCGAAACCAACTTTTGACCAGTTTCAGCCCAACAAAGAGGAGTCCTACACTTCCTCCCGTACAAAGCCTCATAAGGTGCCATCTGTATACTCGCCTGATAACTATTGTTATAAGCGAACTCAACCAAAGGCAGATGCTTCTCCCAAGAACTTTGGAACTCAATCACGCAACATCTCAACATATCCTCCAAAATCTGAATAACTCGCTCAGACTGACCATCCGACTGAGGATGATAGGATGTACTGAAATGCAATCTTGTACCCAGAGCTTGATGCAAACACTGCCAGAAACGCAATGTGAACCTCGGATCCCTATCCGACACAATCGACTTAGGCACACCATGCAGCCTCACAATCTCAGCAATGTACAGCTCTGCCAGCTTATCCAAAGAGAACGTAGTATGCACAGGCAAGAAATGCGCACACTTCGTCAGGCGATCCACAATCACCTAAACAGAGTTCTTCTTCGAAGGAGACAAAGGTAAACCAGATACAAAATCCATGGTAACCCTCTCCCACTTCCATTCAGGGATTTTCAACGGTTGCAACAACCCAGAAGGAACCTGATGTTCAACCTTAACTCACTGACACACCAAACACTTGCTCACAAACTCCGCAACATCCTTCTTCAAACCCACCCAATAGTACTCATCACGAAGATCACGGTACATCTTAGTACTACCAGGGTGCATAGAAAAAGGACTACTATGGCCTTCAGCCAGAATAGCACGCCTCAACTCAGCATCAGCAGGCACTACTATCCGACTCCCAAAACACAACACACCATCATCATTAAAACAGAAATCCGAAGGTCTACCCTCCGCGATATCCTGAACATGAGACACCAAGGAATCATCCAGCAACTGCTTATCCTTGATCAACTGAACCAACGATGGTTTCACCTGCAACTCAGCAACAAGACCACCATCACGCGATATTCTCAAGCTAGCAAACATAGCCCTCAGCTCAACAGCTACCTTCCTACTCAAGGCATCCGCAACAACATTAGCCTTTCCAGGATGATACTCAATCGTCAGATCATAATCCTTGAGCAACTCCAACCAACGCCGCTGCCTAAGATTCAACTCCTTCTGTGACATCAGATACCTCAAACTCTTGTGATCCGTGTACACAGTACACTTCTCACCATACAGATAATGCCTCCAGATCTTCAGAGCAAAAACCACTGCAGCCAGCTCAATATCATGCGTAGGGTAATTGCGCTCATGCACTTTCAACTGCCGCGATGCATAAGCCACCACCTTACCCTCTTGCATCAGCACACATCCCAAACCAACATAGGATGCATCACTATAGACCACAAACTCTTTCCCTGATTCAGGCTGAACCAAGATAGGAGCTTGCGTCAAAGCCACCTTCAGCTTCTCAAAAGCCTGCTGTCTCACTTCCGTCCACTCATACTTAACATCTTTTTGTAACAGCTTCGTCAAAGGAGCAGCAATCTTGGAAAAACCATCCACAAACCTTCGGTAGTATCCCGCCAAACCAAGGAA
This sequence comes from Hibiscus tridactylites, assembly GCA_958450335.1. Taxonomy (NCBI): domain Eukaryota; kingdom Viridiplantae; phylum Streptophyta; class Magnoliopsida; order Malvales; family Malvaceae; genus Hibiscus; species Hibiscus tridactylites. The sequence continues at coordinate 95,492,575 of OY288267.1, read as the reverse complement.
ACTACGGACCTCATGAACAGACTTAGGAACCTTCCAGTTCATCACTGCCTCAATCTTTTGAGGATCAACACGAATCCCTTCAGCTGAGACCACATGCCCAAGAAACACCACCTCCTTAAGCCAGAACTCACACTTGCTCAGCTTAGCATAAAGCTGATTCTCCAACAAAGCTTGCAAAACAATCCTCAAATGCTCTTCATGCTCCTCCTCAGTACGCGAGTACACAAGGATATCATCAATGAACACCACAACGAACTTGTCCAGGTATTCATGAAACACACGATTCATCATGTCCATGAAAGCAGCAGGAGCATTTGTCAAACCAAACGGCATCACAAGGAACTCATAATGCCCATACCTTGTCCTGAAAGCTGTCTTAGGCACATCCACATCCTTCACCTTCAACTGGTAATACCCTGATCTCAAGTCAATCTTAGAGAACACAGCAGCTCCCCGAAATTGATCAAAGAGATCATCAATCCTCGGCAAAGGATACCGATTCTTGATAGTCAACTTGTTCAGCTGACGGTAATCAATGCACATCCTCATAGTGCCATCTTTCTTCGTCACAAACAAGACCGGTGCTCCCCAAGGTGACACACTCGGCCGGATGAAACCACGATCAAGCAGCTCTTGCAACTGCGTCTTCAGCTCCTTCAGCTCCTTAGGTGCCATTCTATAGGGAGTAATGGACACAGGAGTTGTATTCTCATACAGCTCAATTCCAAACTCCACCTCGCGATTAGGAGGTAAACCAGGCAACTCCTCAGGAAAAACACCAGAAAACTCCTTCACAACTCTGATATCTTGCACCCTCAACTCCTTAGAACTAGGATTCATCACAAAAGCTAAATAAGCTTCGCAACCTTGCCTCAGCATCCTGCTCGCCTCCAAGGTAGAAACAACATTGGCAAGAAACTTCACATTCTCACCAACCACAACAACTTCATAACCATCCGCAAGCTTAAGCGAAACACGCTTATTTTCACAATCCACAACAGCACGATGCTCAGCAAGCCAATCCATACCAAGGATTACATCAAAACCATAAAAGGGCAGCTCCATAAGATCAACATGAAAAACATGCTCTTGAACAACCAAGGGACACCTTCTATAAAGCTTTCGAGTCACAACAGTTTCACCAAATGAACTAGTGACACGAACACCAACATCCAAAGACTCAACAGGCAAACCAAGCAATTCAGCATGCTCACGCAAAATGTATGAATGCGTAGATCCAGAATCAATCAAAGAAAGCAATGACAAGGATTGCAAAGTAAAGGTACCTGCAATCACATCTGCATCATTCCTCCCTTCACGCTGAGCATACACCCTCGCTTGGCCTCCACCCTCAGGCTGAATAGCCACAACATGGGCTACTCCACGACCACCTTCCTCACGCCTCTGGAAATTACCACGGCCGCGCCCACGACCTCTCTGTGGTGCAGCAACAGCAGGAGCACGCATCTGATCACCAGCCAACCTCGGACAATCTCGCCTCAAGTGGTCTGCAGAACCACAATTCCAGCACCCATAACCAGCTGCCGCAACAGGAGCTTGCACCTCCCTCACAACACGAGGACAATCACGCTTCATGTGACCACGTGAACCACAGATCCTACAAGCACTAGGGTCAGCTCTAGCATTACCTCCTCTAGCAGGTGCACCACCACCTCTCTTAGCTGAGGACTGATACCTCTGATCACGTCCCCTCTTGTTCCGTCCACCTCCGGAACTATACTCAGCAGCTCTCTTACCAGAACTTGCTCCAGCACCTTTCGCAGATAAACCCAAGTTCATCTCTATATCCTTGGCCCGGCCCACTAATACATCAAAATCATCATACTCAGTGGCCAGCACATACATCTTCACCTCCGTTACAAGACCATAACGAAACCTTTCGCACCTCTCCCGTTCATCAGGAATAAGCTCTGGTGCATACTGACTGAGTCGCACAAACTGCACCTCATACTCAACCACTGTCATACTCCCCTGGGTAAGAGTCATGAACTCACGTTTCTTCTCATCAAGATATCTCACACCAAGATATCTCCGCTTGAACACATTCTGAAAGAATGTCCAAGTCACATCAGCTTCAGCCATCCCAGAGATTGTGGTCGTCCACCATGTATATGCATCATCCTGAAGCAAGGATACCACACAACCCAACTTTTGCACATCCGTGCAACTCATCTGACCCAAGATTCGCTTGGCACTCTCTAGCCAAGCTTCCGAACTCTCAGCAGACATACCCCTAAACTCAGTCCCACCAAGACTGCGCAGACGCTCCAAAGGTAGTCTAACTCCGGCATCTCCCTGATGCCCAGCTCCTTGAGCTCCAGCTACTGCTGCTCGAAAAGCACCCGCAATAGCTTGTACAAACATCGACATATCAGGCATAGCTTGCCCCTGACCAACCTCTGGTCCAGCAGCTCCAGCACCAGCTGCAGCTTCAGCTCTCCCTCCCTCAGCACCACCACCACCAGGTGGAGGAGGAGGTAACACCGCACTACCCGTGTTCTCTTCATTTTCATTCTCATTCTGAGCCGCAGCTCGCACATTACCCCGTAACTCTCTACGTGGTGCCATACTTTTACCATGCAATCACAATGCAAATAAAACAAAGTCAGGCCCAGCAAGGTAAGCAATCCAAGTATTCAAGCTCAATTTCATTCAAAATCAACATCATTTCATTAGCTTTTATTTGGCAATGGGTACCCACAACATGCTACATCACAGCATACATCTCAATTGCATCCAAATCACAAGCCACTAAACATGCTTTCAAACAACAAGCATACAAGGCATACATACTTCAATCATGCACACATTCATTCCCAATTACTCGAGAACTCAGCTCTGATACCACCAAAGATAACCCCCTTAACCCGGCCTAGACGGTTGACCCGAATTAAGAAAGTCACACGGGGAAAACCAAAGTCAACCCGAAAGTCAACCTTGATTAACGACCCTTTTTTTCTTTTTAAACTTATCTAGATGCACATTAGCCCTAATTGTGATCACACAAACATCATACTCAAAGATCACAAACATCAGAGATCAAATAGGGACCCAATTGAACAAATTACAACTTTAGGGACCAAATTGTAATTTCTGATAAATATGAGAAATTAACCCAAATTAAAGTTACCAACTTGTAATTAATCAGGTTTCATGCTTCACTGTGAAATTTCAGCTCAAAAGGACTTCCCAAACTCATACAATTGCACAAACAAGATTCAGGACCAAAATGCAAACAATTCAAAACATATAACCGCCAATGTCAGCCTCCAACGGTCGCCCGTTCCGGAACAAGCAGAACCCGTTTCGAAACACGGGCCGTTCCGCAACGCGTACCGCAACAGGGGCTGGCAGTAGCCAAACCGTTTCGGAACGGTCCCTCCCGTTTCGGACGCCTGGGCTTGTTTAAGGCACCTGTTCCGAAACGGGTGGCACTGTTCCGAAACGCCCTGCACAGATTGCCCCAAAATGCATACTAAAACATGCAATTAGACGTCCAAACATGCTCCAAATGCTACCAAACTTTACCAGCATGTAATTCAACATATATAAGGCATACTTGCATCAACAATTCATCAAAACAACATCACATATGAAAAGCCCCAAATCTATAGGCATGCTTCCTACACAAGCAAGCCATTCAAGCATAAACTTCCAATTCAAGCATATAAAAGCCAAACACTTAAACCAGCATTCTCATCAACAATTCAACATACTTAGGGAGTTCAAAACCTCTCCCAAAACATACACATAGGTCCCCCATTGCCAAATTACCAAAAGCTAAAAGTGTACTTAAGAAACCTTCCATACATTGAGCTTTACTTTCACTTGATTGCTTGACCTTCTTGCTGCCCTCAAGGTACTCTAATGTTCTGCATTATTGAATTAAGAAAACGAAAGAGAGCGTAAGCAAAAGCTTAGTGAGGAATGCTCATAAAACCATTCAATAATGCATTTATAAAACATTTATAAATCATGCTTCAAATTATCAATTGCTCATGCTCAAAAGCATACTTAAAACAAGCATCTCATGCTTCATATCATACATGTCATATTGGCCTCAAGTGACAGGTTCCATTTCTTTAAAAACAAGTTCATCAACTTTCACCCCAAGGACTTTTAAACACCTTGGCCCCAAGGACTTTTAAACACCTTGGCTCATGGACTTTTAAACACCATGGAAGAGGACCACACAAGGACTTTTAACCATCTTTGTGTCCATATCTAGTATCACCCCAAGGACTTTTAAACACCTTGGCCCCAAGGACTTTTAAACACCTTGGCCCAATGGACTTTTAAACACCATGGAAAGGATCACACAAGGACTTTTAACCACCTTTGTGTCCATAGCAAGAACCATCCAAGGACTTTTAACCACCTTGATGTTCTTAAGTAAACAAGGCTCACTCAAGGACTTTTAACCACCTTAGTGACCTTAACCTTTTCAAAACATCACTTGCCAATATACATCATTATCATCAATTTATCCACTGTTTTAAAGCATTAAACCAAGCCATATACATCATGCATTTTAAAGCATCAAACCACATTTTATCAATGTACAAAAACAAGGAACTCTTACCTTGAGCTTCCTTCAACATATGGCTTATAAAAACAGCAAATACCATGCTAAATCATGCTTTCAAAACAGTATTTAAATCATGCAATAAACCACATTGCATCACAACAAAATCATGGCCACCACTAAAGAGTACTTTCCGAAAACTTACACTTGAGCTTAGCAAAGTTGTTTAGACTTAAACTAAGCTCCCAAGACATTGGTTTCAAAGCCGAAAACCCAATTTCACTCACCGATTCTAGTTCGCCTCTTGCCGAAGCACCAAATCAAGCTTCCGGATCAACAACTCTTGGATCCAAAGATGCCTCCCTTGTTTTAACACATCAAAGCAGAGGATTAATGCATCATCATGCATTAATAGCTTCAATGAAAGCACCTAAACTCGCTGCTCTCATCCACACTCCATTTTCGGCCACCAAACACAACCGAAAATGCATCCAAACCACTTCTCAACAAAGCCCAACCATAAACCATCAAAACCTAACATCCTTTAACATCATTTAACATCTAAAAAGAGCCTATAAACATCCTTATACCTCCAGCAACATCAGATCCACAAGATCACCTCAAAAGCATACAAGAAACACAAGCTAAACTTAGGAAACTCAACCTATCCGGGATTGCATTGATCAAAACTCAATTCCTTATCAATTTAGTGTCCAAATATCATCAAAAACACATCTCAAATCACAGATTTATCAGATCAAACGAAAATCACCAAAAATCACCAAATCTTGCATTATAAGCCAAGATTCAATTCACAACTCAAAAGCCTTTAATAAAACATCAATTAAGGATTGAAAACTTAGGAATTTCAGTAAAGAACTGATAGTTTAGAGGAGAAGGACGTTCTTACCTCCAAACTTGAGTTTCTCCTCTTTAGAGCCAAAAAGCTTGAAAATCCAAATAGCAAATTGCAAGGTTTTGTTGTAGAGATGATTAGGAATCCAAAGAGAATTGAAAAGATAGATTTGAGTGAAAAAATCAGAAAGAAATCTCTGGAGAGAAAGTGTTTGGGTTGAGAGAAAATGAGAGAAAAGGAAAATCGGAAGAAAATGGAAAGTTGGTTACAAAATGGTAAAATGATTTCCCTCCACTTTTCTTAAGCTTTAAAATCAGAATTATTCATTAAAATATCTTAGAAAAATCAGGAGAAACTACCTTTGGAATAATAGCTCCTTAAAGATTCAAAGTTTCAACCCTTTCTAAAACAGTCACCAAACTTTCGAAAATTACATTTTGGTCACTAGCCAAAATGTCACCCTTCCAAAACTCATTTTCCAAAATTGATTTCACAGTTCACTTAATTATATTAAGAGATGATTTTAGAACACTTTTCCATATTTTTAATGCAACCCGAACTAGGCTTTCCTAATTTCACCTCTTTAGATTCGAACAACACTTTGACCAAACCGGTCAACGCCCAAAACTACTAAGCCCAAAACCGGGGCGTTACAATTGAAACTTTGAATCTTTAAGGAGCTATTATTCCAAAAAGAGTTTCTCCAGATTTTTCTAAGATATTTTAAGGCTTTATTCTGATTTTAAAACATATGAAAGAGGAGGGAAAGTCATTTTGACTATTTTATAACTAACTTTCCATTTTTCTTCCAATTCTCTTTTTCTCTCATTTTCTCTCAACCCAAACACATCTCTCCAGATTTTCTCCTCTGATTTTGTCACTCAAATCTCTCATTTCAATTCTCTTTGGATTCCTAATCATCTCTACAACAAAACCTCACCATTTGCAAGTGGTTTTATCAAGCTTTTTGGTTCTAAAAAGGAGAAATTCAAGTTTGGAGGTAAGAACGTCCTTCTCCTCTAAACTATCAGTTCTTTACTGAAATTCCTAAGTTCTCAATCCTTGATTTGTGGTTTGTTAAAGGCTTTTCAATTGAAATCTTGATTTTGGCTTAAAAATGCAAGATTTGGTGATTTTTGGTGAAATTTTCGTATGATCTGTTTAAGCAGGGTTTTGAGGTGTGTTTTGATGTTAAATGAATGCTAAATTGATTAGAAGTTGAGGTTTAATTAATGCAATCCCGGATAGGTTGAATTTCCTAAGTTTTGCTTGAGTTTTTGGTTGTTTTTGGAGTGTTTTTGGTGATCTGCTATACCTGGAGGTATAAGGACGTGTTTGAGATCATTTTGGATGTTAATTGATGTTTAAAAATGGTTAGAAGTGATGGATCTTGGCTGGGCTAAGTTTTGGAAGTGTTTGGAGGTGATTTTGGTTGTGTTTGGTAGCCGAAATGTTGGATTTGTGATGAGCAGCGAGTTGTGTTGTGTTGCTGGTGTTTTTAATGCATAAATATGCATTAATGCTCTGTTTTTGTGTGCTTGAAACAGGGGAGTTTGATCCGTGAGCTTTAGAGGTGTTGCGGAAGGTTTCGGATGCTTGAAAGGCTTGTTGGCTAGCCTTGTTTTGTGTATCGGTGAGTGAAGTTGGGTTTTCAGCTTTTAAACCAAGGTTTGAAGGTTTTGGGAGCTTAGTTTAAGTCTAAACAACTTTGCTAAGCTCAAGAGTAAGTAAATGGTTTTCGCTCTTGAATTGTGTTGTGATTTGGCTTTTAAAGCAATTGTGGTTGATGATTGAAATGCATGTGTTTTGCATGATTTAAATTCTGTTTTGAAAGCATATTTTGGCATGGTTTAATGCTGGGTTTGGAAGCCATATGTGAAGGATGCTCAAGGTAAGAGATCCTTGGTTTTGTACATGGAAATTGTGGTTTTGATGCATGGTGTTGCATGTTGTTCAATGGCTTTGTGTAATGCTTTAAAACAATGAATTAATGATGGTAATTGATGGTTTTTGCATTATGGTTATGCATGTGAATCATTGGACTAATGTGGTAAGTTGGTTATATTGGCAAGTGATGTAAGTGGTTCTTGGTTTCTTTGATCAGATATAGTTAGCCGGCTATAGGATTGGGTGCACCGTGAATTAAGTCGCCTTGGAGGTGGAGTGGTTAAGTGTGAACCGGTAAACTCCCTTCAAGTATCCTAACGAGATGGTTAAGGTCATAATGGAGGTGGAATGCCCATTCGAGGACCTTGGTTAAGCAAAGGTTATATGGTGGTTAAAAGTCCATATATGGGGACCTTGTGCTTGTTAAGATCACAATGGTAGTGTAAAGTCCATGTGTGGATCTTGTATAGGGTGTCCCGGATCTCGTTAGTGATGTTATACAACTACCAATCGGTGATGCAAAGGTTGTATGGTGTTTGAAAGTCCATACATGGGAACCTTGTGCATGTCAAGGTTGTATGGTGTTTGAAAGTCCATACATGGGAACCTTGGGAAAAAGTTGAGGTTGTATGGTGTTTGAAAGTCCATACATGGGAACCTCGGGAAAAGTTGAGGTTGTATGGTGTTTAAAAGTCCATACATGGGAACCTCGGGAAAAGCTAAGGTTGTATGGTGTTTAAAAGTCCATACATGGGAACCTTAGGATGGTAAGGTCAAATGGTGTTTAAAAGTCCATTTAGAGACCTTGGATTGGTAGTGTGTATGAAGCGTGGGGGACAACGCTTGTGATCCGCGTATCCGATCGGGTGTTGAGTTGAAAAGTGGATGTGGTTGATCACTTGGAAGCCAATGTAATGTTCTTGATTATAAAGAAGCATGAGATGCTTGAAAAGATGCATGGTTGCATGAAAAGTGGTTAATGCTTGTGAATGCATGTTTACTTGTTAAGTTGAACAAGTGTTGATTATCATTTGGTAAATGATGCATGTGTGCATGGAATCTCTTAAATGCATTGGAGTCTTGTTAAGACTTGTTTAAAAAGGCATGTGATGATAATGTTGTGGTTCATATGTTGCCTTTGTTTAATGCATGTGTTGGATTGTTTGAGTAAATGGTTTTAAAGGGTTTCTTGCTTGAATGGTTTTCAAGTATAAGAAATGTATGTTGTGAGATGGAAGTGTTTTCCAAGGTTTTGAATTTAGCTTTGCATATGGTGTTTATGCATAGAATGGCTAAATGGATGATTTTTGCAAGTTGTGCTTTGAAAAGGTTTTCTTAGCTTGCTAAGCTAAGGGTTGGTTTTCATGTATGTGCAATGCATGGTTTTAAGCATGATGTTGAAAAAGGGTTTTCAAACTTTGCTTGGTAAACAATTCGGGTTTGTTTTAAGAGTGTTTTGTGACCCGCTGCATTGATGGTGTTTTGGTTTTGAGCATTCCTCACTAAGCATTATGTGCTTACGCTCCTTTTTGTCCATCAATGCAGATTCTTGAAGTTTGGACAGCGAGAAGCAAGGGATTCAAGGAGGACTCCATTTGAGATGTATGTCTCGGTGAATAGCTATAGTTAATAAAGGCAATGGGGGTAGAATCTCTTGGGATGTGTTTATGTGTTCGAATATGTTCGGACAAGAATGGTTTATGTTGTTGATGTTGTTGGAACATGTATTCGGCTTCTATGAGATTGATTTGGAAGTTTATGCTTGAAGTGGTTGCTTGTGTAGGAAGCATGCCTATAGATTTGGGGCTTTTCATATATGTGGGTATATTGTTGAATTGTTGATGCAAGTATGTCTCTTATATGTTGAATTACATGTTGGTAAAGTTTGGTGGCTTTTGGAGTATGTTCGAATGGTCAATTGCGTGTTTAAGCATGTCTTTTTCTGCATTATGTGCAGGGCGTTTCGGAACAGGGACTACCGTTTCGGAACGGATGCCCTGAATCAGCCCAGGCGTCCGAAACGGTAGACACTGTTTCGAAACGGAAAGCATTCTGCCAGTCACCTGTTTCGGTACGCGTTGCGGAATGACCCCGCGTTTCGAAACGGGCTCTGCCAGTTTCGGAACGGGTGACCGTTGGGGGCTGACATTGGCAGTTAAATGTTTTGAATTGTTTGCATTTTGGTCCTGAATCTTGTTTGTGCAATTGTGTGAGTTTGGGATCTCCGTTTGAGCTGAAATTTGGCAGAGAAGCATGAAACATGATTAATTTTAAGTTGGTAACTTAAAATCTGGTTAAGTCTTTAAAGTTTTCAGAATTTACAATTTGGTCCCTAAAGTTGTAATTTGTTCAATTGGGTCCCTGTTTGATCTCTGATGTTTGTGATCTTTGAGTATGATGTTTGTGTGATCACAATTAGGGCTAATGTGCATCTAGACAAGGTTAAAAAGAAAAAAAGGGTCGTTAATCAAGGTTGACTTTCGGGTTGACTTTGGTTTTCCCCGTGTGACTTTCTTAATTCGGGTCAACCGTCTAGGCCGGGTTAAGGGGGTTACACTTACTCCGTATTTCTTTAGTGCACTAGAAATTACCCTACTGTCGAAATGCCTCCCCTCATCGCTAATGATCGCCCTTGGGATGCCAAATCCTGAGAAGATGTTCTTGTGAAGAAATCTTTGCACAATCTTGGCATCGTTCTTTTGAGTGACGATAGCTTCTACCAACTTAGACACATAGTCTACTGCCAGTAGTATGTATAGATTCCCACAAGAGGCTAGGAATGGCCCCATGAAGTCGATTCCCCAAACATCAAGGATTCCGACCTCAAGTATGTTATGCAGTGGCATCTCATGGCTTCTAGATATGTTTCCAGTCCTTTGGCATTTATCACAGCTCTTGTAAAAAGCTTGTGCATCCTTGAGCAATGTAGGGCAATAGAAACCAGATTGCAGAACCTTGGCAGCAGTATTATTTCCTCGCAAGTGTCCTTCATAAAGGGCAGCATGGCAATGGTTAAGTACTTCTTTCTGCTCCTCTTGTGGTATGCATCTCCTGATGATCTGATCTGCACAATGTTTAAAGAGAAGAGGTTCATCCCAATAATAATGTTTCACATCATTTTGGAACCTCTTCCTAGCTTGATAATTAAGTTAAGGAGGTAGTAAACCACTTACAATGTAATTGACAATTTCAGCATACCAAGGGGTTTCCGAAAGCTTACCTGCCGCCATGGCTGTCGCGGCAATGTTGGTGGCAGTGAACAACTGCTCATCTGGGAAGGTTTTCAGTATGTTTGTCTTGTCTTTCTCTTGATCCCTTCCCATCTCCAGTCTTGACAAGTGATCTGGTACTTGGTTTTCTGTCCCTTTTTTGTCCTTGATTTTAATGTCAAATTCTTGCAGCAGCAGAATCCAACGTATCAATCTTGGCTTGGCATCCTTCTTGGTGAACAGATATTTGAGTGCTGAAAGATCTGTATAGACCACCACTTTTGTTCCAAGTATATATGGTCAAAACTTGTCAATTGCAAATACCACTACAAGTAACTCCTTTTCTGTTGTGGTGTAGTTTATCTGGGCATCATTTAGAGTTTTGCTGGCATAGTAGATCACATGGAAGAGTTTCTCCTTCCTCTGCCCTAGTGCTGCCCCGACAATATAATCACTAGCATCACACATTATCTCGAATGGTAAGCTCCAGTCTGGTGGATGTACTATTGGGGCTGTTACTAGCTTTTCCTTCAATATCCTGAATGCTTCAGTACATTCAGTGTTAAAGTCAAAGGCACGATTCTGTTCCAACAGGAGACACAGGGGTTTAGTAATTTTCGAGAAATTGGCAATGAATCTTCGATAAAACCCTGCATGTTCTAAGAAACTTCTTATTCCTTTGACTGTGGTGGGTGGCGGTAGTTTTTCAATAACCTCGACTTTAGCTCTATCTACCTCTATGTCGCGGCATCTAACCTTGTGGCCCAACACTATGCCCTCATACACCATAAAGTGGCATTTTTCCCAGTTTAAAACAAGGTTTTCCTCTTCAGATCTTTCAAGAACCTTCTCTAAATTTCCTAAGCAACGATCAAAACTGTCTCCAAAGACGAAAAAGTCATCCATGAAAATCTCTAGGAAATCCTCCACCATGTCGGAGAATATTGCCATCATGCACCGTTGAAAGGTTGATGGTGCATTGCAAAGCCCAAATGGCATTCTTCAAAAGGTATATGTGCCGTATGGGCATGTGAAGGTTGTTTTCTCTTGGTCCTCTGGTGCGATTGCGATTTGGTTATAACCTTAGTAACCATCAAGAAAACAATAGTAAGGCTTCCCCACTAATCTATCAAACATTTGATTGATAAAGGGTAAGGGGAATTGGTCCTTCCGGGTAGCTTTATTAAGCTTCTGATAGTCCATAAAAACCCTCTAACCGGTCACAGTCCTGGTTGGGATTAGTTCGTTGTCCTTGTTCGTCACCACGGTTATGCCTCCTTTTTTGGGTACACATTGCATCAGGCTCACCCACTCGCTATCCGAGATGGCGTATATTATTCAAGCATCAAGTCACTTGATGATTTCTTTTCGCACCACCTCTCGCATAGCTTCATTCAGTCGTCTTTGAGCATCAATTGTCGGCTTATGGTCATCCTCCAAAAGGATCTTATGCATGCATAATGCCGGACTGATGCCTTGTGTAACACCCCTCACCCGGTTACGAGTGAGCGATGTTACTATTCGGGTGATGGACAGATTCATACATGTCAACACATCAACATACAATTATATGAGATTCAATTCATACTTAACAAGCATCAAAGCAAACAATCATATAATCATTTATCCAATAACAAGATCATAAATGCAAATAGGTGAGCCAATTTAAAACTTTTCTAATATTCTATTACCATTCGAACTATACAAATCATCCAACAACAATTCTAGATGCAACCTTCCTAATTCAAATAAAGATAACATACTTATACATACTCAACCATTCAAATCCATCAAGGGCATGAACCATATAAATGATACTCAAATTCATATCAAGCTTAGTTAACTTCAAACATAGTTCATTCATATCATCATATCCATATTTACATAAACATTCATCAAGTCATTACGTAATATAACATGTCTTAGTTTTATACAAACCAAACTTAACAATTACATGTTCCATAATGCATGACAAACTAACTTAGACTATGCCACCAACTAGGAGACTAAGCAGGATTATATCATACTTGTTCTTGGCTTGCGAAGCTCTCGGAACAAAACGGATGGCTTTCGAATATCAACGAACCTGTTATTTTGGAAGAAGGAAACAAAGAGAGTGATAAGTACACATAATGTACTTAGTGAGGCAGCCCTAGACTTTACTAGTTTCAATCTTTTAAAGTCTTATTCAATATTTAAAGTTACTTAGCTAGGCTTAGCACGTATTGGAATACCTAGCTAGTCTATCAAAACCAAGATAACTAAGCTATTTTCATGTACTAACCAATAGGGCAGCAAGTATTTACATGTACAATGACTTATTGGGCAGCAACCATTTCATTTAAAACATACCAATTTGGGCAGCAAGCTACATGTACATTTCATACTAAATTGGACAGCAAGCAACATATACAATTCAAGCCAAATTTGGGCAGCAAGCACATGTACAATTCAAGCTAAATTGGACAACAAACAACATGTAATCTCATTATCATCTTGGCAGCAACATTTCATAGTTTCACATCACAACATAGTTCATTTTAAATCTCAACCAAGTACACATATTCATTCCATATCATAAGGGCTAATATCCAACTTGTTCGTTTAAACATATATCATTGTTCTAATCATGTTTTGCCTTGGATGATTAATGAATTAGGTAATCAAGTCTTCATGTAACATGTAACATTAGATACTCAGTATCCATTTCTCATTTCAACTTATAACAGAGGATGCATATGCATCAATGGTGACTTACCACCATTCAATTATCAAGGTGACTAACCACCTTATCAGGTTTATAGGTGACTAACCACCATCCTGTAACAAAGATCAGAGGAGCTCAATGACTCTAAGGCATGCCCTTCTACCTATACACACTAATCAAACCAAGGACTTTACTTGTCTTTCTTTATTAACAATAGCATTTCACTTGTTTATCAAACACATATCACAAAGTCATGTACACATTCAATCATGTTTACATTGTGCACATTCAAGCCATGCTCAATCAAATTTCTAGCAAGCATTTAGCATCATTTCAATCATATAACCATCTTCAAACAGTAGCTAAATCATCCATTAATTCAATTCAAGTGGCTCAAACAACTCATGTCACAAAGCAACACATATAGACATCAACTAGCATATCTAGATAGCATCATATACCTAGTTCATAGTTCATTCCTTTAGTCCTTCTTCCTTAGCATTTAAATTTACCAATCCATTATTAAGTTCATTACATACTTCATTTTAAATCATCCAAGAAACATAAACACATTGGTTGAGACACTAATCTCAACCATAAACTAGCTACACTCACAAATACTTCCAAGCTTAGTTGTTATCCTTGATGATGATTCCTTTCCCCCTTCTCTTTGCTTGATCACTCCTTGAATCTTCTTGAAATTATTCACCAATGTGATCTTAAAACATAAAATATCATATACAATATCCATTAGTAATTAATTCAAACATATAAATTCATTTACTTAAGCATAATCACCTAGACAAGTGAATCTGCCCCCTAAACTGGCAATTTGAGTAACCTCTACTAAACTGGTCATATCTTTTTACTCACAACTCCAAATAAGGAGTTCTTTACCATTATAGAAAGCTTATAAACACACCTTTACAACCATGTATGGCACATAATTTTATCGTTTCCCAGTTAATACAGTTTTACATTTGAAAACAGGACAATTTCAGGGCCTAATCTGTCCAAGCTTAACCTAGTGACTTTAGTGCATTTAAATCCTATATTTCACAATTCATTTGATTCTAATCTATTAACCACATTAACCTACATGTATTAGCATAACAATGCAGTTCTAACATCTTTAAAAACAGAGCATTTAAGTCCTCAATTTATCAATTTCCACAAAACAGTCCCCTTTAATCCTTTAATAATCCTACATGTGATCTAAATGCATTTAATCTACCAATTGAGACTTAATTCAAGCTTGGCCATTTAATTTTTATTCATTCCATGACTCCCCTGTTTCAAGAATAAATTCTCAGAATTTATTAACACCATTTTGACCCCTAAACATTTCGAATTTCACAATTTAGTCCAGCAGATTCCAAATTCATTCAGTTTCAGTCCAGTCAACTTCTAACAACAATTCAGAGACCTATAATTAACATTTTCGTGCAATTCTTACCTCTATCTCATGTAAAATTTTGTCCTCTACAACTTTGTATAAGAATACTTTTTCCAGAAATGACTCAAACATGCTCAATTTTCCATATTTCTACAGGGTATCATACAAGTACACATCTGGGCAGATTCATACCTAAATTCATGTTCATGCTTTAATTTCCAGAAATTCATCCTAAATTCAAGAACCCAGAATTTCAACATCACCATAACTTAATTCTAAGCCTATTTCCAAAAAGAAATCATAATCAACACATCAAAATAACCCTAAATTTCAAGAACGATATCAATTGATTATCAAGCACTTACTTGAACTAAGAACTCAACATGCATGCAATTCTTCTTATTTTTCCAGCACTTTAATGCATTCAAACTCTCAAACTCTCTCTTTTCTCTCTCGGTTTGGCATGGAAATAATGGGAGAAAGATGGTGAAAATTTGGGATGTGAATCCCTTGTTAGCCGTGTGGCTTAGTGTAGATTTGGGTGGGACACATGGCTACATAGTAACCATGTATTAATTCCACTAAAAATGTATATTATAATAATGTATTCAGCCCACTATTTTATAATTAGACATATGTTTAACTTATTTAATAGGTTTAATTTCCATTATACATATATTATAATATAATTCTTTTAAATTATTATTATAAAGTTTAATCTAATAAAATTCCACTATCTAATACATATGTAACATACATGTATCACATGTTAAATTCTATTACTTATAAGTCTATATATGATCGTACATATTGTTTTAATCCCGTTGTAATTTAATAGGACATAGCTTATGTGGTTTCATTTCAATCTTAGTTAAATTATATGATGTTTACATTTTCTTTGTTATTTTCTACGGTTCCAATTAGGGTGATTTTAGGGTGTTACAACTCCTCCCCCCTTAAAGAAAATTCGTCCTCGAATTTTACCTGAATCGAACAGATGAGGATATTGCTTCTTCATCGTGTCCTCAGGTTCCCACGTCGCTTCTTCGACGTTGTGATTCCTCCAAAGAACTTTGACGAGAGGAACACTTTTATTTCGAAGTCTCTTGACTTCTCGATCAAGGATTTGAATAGGCTCTTCTTCGTATGAAAGATCAGGATTGAGTTCAACTTCTTCAGGCTCAAGAACGTGAGATGGATCAGATCGATATCTTCTGAGCATTGAGACGTGGAAGACATTGTGTATTTTATCGAACTCGGGAGGAAGAGCGAGTCGATAAGCTACATGACCAATTCTTTCAACTACTTCAAATGGTCCGATAAACCGAGGATTTAGCTTGCCTCTTTTGCCGAATCGGAATACTTTCTTCCATGGGGAGACTTTAAGAAACACTTTATCTCTGACTTGATGTTGAATGTCTCTACGTTTCAGATCAGCGTAAGACTTTTGGCGATCAAAGGCTTGCTTCAATCGAGAATGAATGATTTGAACTTGTTCTTCGGTTTCCCGAAGCAATTGTGGTCCCAAAACTTTATTATCACCGAGTTCAGACCAACATAGAGGTGTTCGACATCTTCTGCCATACAATGCTTCGAAAGGAGCCATTTGAATCGAAGATTGGAAGCTATTGTTGTAGGCGAATTCTACCAAAGGTAGTGATTTCTCCCAGTTCTTTCCAAAGTCAATGATACAAGCTCTGAGCATGTCTTCGAGAATTTGAATTACTCGCTCAGATTGACCATCACTTTGCGGATGGAAAGCTGTGCTAAGATTCAGTTTGGTTCCGAGAGCTTTATGTAGAGTCTTCCAAAATCGAGCTGTGAATCGGGGATCTCGATCGGAGACTATTGAGATTGGAACTCCATGTAAACGAATTACTTCTCGGATGTATAATTCAGCCAAGGCTTCAAGACTGAGATTCATTCTCACCGGAATGAAGTGTGTTGATTTGGTGAAACGATCAACGATCACCCAGATAGCGTCGCACTTTCTTGGCGAACAAGGAAGACCGGTTACGAAATCCATTGTGATCCGTTCCCATTTCCATTGTGGAAATTTGAGAGGTTGGAGCAAACCAGTAGGGACTTGGTGCTCGGCTTTAACCCGTTGGCAGTTCAAACATTTTGCTACAAAGTCGTTGATAGCCGTTTTCATTCCTGGCCACCAATAAAAGGGCTTGAGATCCTTGTACATCTTAACTGATCCAGGGTGGATCGAAAAAGAACTTTGGTGCGCTTCTTGTAGGATTTCATCCTGTAATTCTTTGTTATTAGGGACACATATACGATCTTTGAAGTATAGAAGAACGTTCCACTTAACAGAGAAGTCAGGATTAGACTCAAGCTTAGAATTGATTTTCTGAAGTTCCGAATCAATTTGTTGAAGTTCTTTGATCCTGGTGATCATAGTAGATTGAACTTGAAGTTCATTCAGATAATTCTGAGCCTTGCATAGCCGGAAATGAGCGTTGATAGCCGAAGAAGCTACGAATAAACAAATTGAAGATGTTACTTAGGTTCGAAAATTTCATTTGAAGGATTTCTTGCTAAACAAGAAAGTGTTCAAATTCTTCCTTAACTATCAAGAATGAATTTGAATGATCACTTTAAATTTGAAGATTGAATGTTTTCGAATTTTCGAGGATTTCGAGTAACTTACAGAGGTTCGGTTTTCGACTCAGAGCGTCGGCAACAACATTGGCTTTTCCGGGATGATAATCGATGGTCAGGTCGTAGTCTTTGAGCAACTCTAACCATCTTCTTTGTCTAAGGTTCAGATCTTTTTGAGTGAGTAAATACTTCAGGCTTTTGTGATCAGTGAACAACTTGCATCTTTCACCGTACAAGTAGTGTCACCAAATTTTGAGCGCGAACACAATGGCTGCAAGCTCGAGATCGTGAGTAGGATAATTCAATTCGTGTTGCTTCAGTTGCTGGGATGCGTATGCAATCACATTGCCTTCTTGCATCAGAACACAACCTAGGCCTGAGTGTGATGCATCGCTGTACACTATGAATTCTTTGCCCGATTCAAGTTGAATAAGAACAGGAGCGTGTGTCAAAGTTTGCTTGAGTTGATCAAAACTTCGTTGCTGCTTTTCTGACTACTCAAAGTTTACATCCTTTCGGAGGAGTTTGGTTAATGGTGCGGCAATAGTGGAAAATCCTTTCACAAATCTTCGGTAATAGCCGGCTAATCCAAGAAAACTTCGGACTTCGCTCACATTTCTCGGAGGTCTCCAATCAAGAATAGCTTGAATTTTCTTGGAGTCGACTTTGATTCCTTCGGCAGAAATGATGTGTCCGAGGAATGAAACTTCAGATAACCAAAACTCACACTTAGTGAATTTGGCAAACAATTGGTGATCTCGGAGCGTCTGAAGCACAATCCGAAGATGATCAGCATGTTCTTCCTTGTTCCGAGAGTATACAAGGATGTCGTCAATGAAAACAACTACGAACTTGTCAAGATAAGGCTTGAATACTCGATTCATCAGGTCCATGAACGCAGCAGGGGCATTCGTTAAACTGAATGGCATTACTAGGAACTCGTAATGTCCATATCGAGTTCGGAAAGCTGTTTTGGGCACATCTTCTTCTTTTACCCTCATTTGATAGTAACCGGACCGAAGATCAATCTTAGAGAACACGGCTGCGTGTTTGAGTTGATCGAACAAATCTTCGATTCTCGGTAGCGGATACTTGTTCTTGATGGTTACTTTATTAAGTTGTCGGTAATCGATACAAAGTCGCATCGTACCGTCCTTCTTTTTAACGAATAGTACAGGAGCACCCCAGGGAGAGATGCTAGGTCGGATGAATCCTTTATCCTCAAGTTCTTGAATTTGCTTCTTTAGTTCTTTGAGTTCAACAGGTGCCATCCGATAAGGTGTAATGGACACAAGATTAGTTCCAGGTTGAACTTCGATCTTGAATTCAACTTCCCGAGTTGGAGGAAGGCCAGGGAGTTCCTCGGGAAAAACATCGGAAAATTCAGATACAACAGGCATTTCAAGTAAACCGAAATCAAGCTCGTCTTGCAGTGCCATAGCGGCGAAAATAGAGATCGGTTTCTTGTCTATCAATAGAATGGATTCTTTTCCTAAACCCCGTAAATATAACCTACGGTTTTGACAGTCTACCCAGGCTTCATGTTTTCCCAACCAATCTAGTCCTAAAACTAGATCAAATTCACATTTGGGTAATACATATAGATTACAAGGAAAGGGTACATTTCGGATTGTTATCCGACAGTCTTTACAAATCAAATTTATAGGCATACTACCTCCTATAGGGTTCGAAACAATTAGCCCAGTTTGTACAGTTTCAGGTTTCAATTTAAGTTCATCTAACAAGTATGAGCATATAAATGAATGGGTTGATCCCGAATCTATCAATGCGTAAACATGTTTAAGGTTAAGTTCAATCGTACCCGCAATGACATCGGGAGACTCTTCTTCTTACTTGCCACGAATGTGATAGACACGAGCTGGGGCTCGGGACTCCTGATAAGTGGTGGCTTTTGATTGGGCAGCCTTGCCTTTCCCGGGATTGTTCGACTGAACTTGTCTCGGATGTTTGCCTCGGCTAGACGACACAG
Source organism: Hibiscus tridactylites (assembly GCA_958450335.1). Lineage (NCBI taxonomy): Eukaryota > Viridiplantae > Streptophyta > Magnoliopsida > Malvales > Malvaceae > Hibiscus > Hibiscus tridactylites. The sequence goes on along the minus strand of OY288267.1, from coordinate 95,473,374 downwards.
AACTTTGGTTAGCCGATCGAACAAAAGATTGATCATTTCTTTTTGGACAGTCTCGGATGTAATGATCATCAGCGCCACAAGCATAACAGAGGTTCGCCTGGGCTCGGCATTGGCCAAAGTGATTCTTCTGACAGAATTTGCAAACAGGAGGTCTGTCGACATTTCCAGTACTGTTAACGGAAACAACCGGAGTAGCCATCTTGTTGGAGTGTTGGGGCTGGAAATTATTCCGAGTAGATGGTATATAGGTGGAGGATGATTCCTTCTGATGTTTCGGCTTTTTAGACCACCGAGACTTGTCGTCACTCTTCCGCTTCTTATCAGTTCGGAATCCACTCTTTCGTTTCTCGGCATTCCGCATCTTAGATTCAGTGGCGATGGCCCGATTCACAAGGATTTGAAAATCCGTAATGTCAAGTGTTGTGAACATCGGACTCAATTCATCACTTAGCCCGTCGATGAACATTCGGCATTTATCTTTCTCGGTCTTGATGTACTCCGAGCCATACTTGCAGTATTTGCAGAAATCGGCAACATATTGTTCAATCGGCCGATTGGCCTGTTTCAAATGTAAGAACTTCTTCCTCCGATCAGCAAGGTATTGTTCGTTAATATATTTCTTTTTGAATTCATCAACGAAGAATTTCCATGTAACTGACTCGGGAGGGGCAGTCAGAGTTGTGGTTTCCCACCAACTTAGAGCTTCTTCGGCTAGAAGTGCAATCGCACATTCAAGTTTATGTTCATCCGAACATTGAAGTTGACGAGTTAAGATTTGAGGGGTTCTTTCGAGCCAGTTCTCAGCTTCTTCCGGCTTTTCCTCGTTTTCACCGGTGAATGTAGTTGCTCGATGTTGCGCGAGCTTGTCGATAGGGGCTCGACTCGGGGCAGCAACCACCGGAGTCGGTTGTTCTCGTCGGATGTTCATTACTAATTGATCGAACATCTCCTTCATACTTAGGAGACATTCCTGCTGAGCACTCTGAACAGTCGGAATTGTCGGAGTTGTCTGATTAGGTTCAAGGAGTGGAGTCGGTTCTCGCGGTTCCGATCTTCTCGGAGGGTCCGCTTGCTCGGGAGGATTAGATTTTCCCGGAGTGTTGGTTTTCATCCTAACGCTACCATCCTCGTTAGATGATTCCTGAGGACTTCCATTATCACGAGCCAAACGTGATTCGGACATTCTAATAAGATTTCAGAAAAGATCGAAGTTAGAGAGCGCAATCGCAAGCAATTCGATATAAAACTCCTAGGTGGCATAGTTTAACCTATATGATGCAATAGACCCGATTTAGTCCGAGAATCGACTAAACCGAAGCTCTGATACCAATTTATGTAACACCCCTCACCCGGTTACGAGCGAGCGATGTTACTATTCGGGTGATGGACAGATTCATACATTTCAACACATCAACATACAATTATATGAGATTCAATTCATACTTAACAAGCATCAAAGCAAACAATCATATAATCATTTATCCAATAACAAGATCATAAATGCAAATAGGTGAGCCAATTTAAAACTTTTCTAATATTCTATTACCATTCGAACTATACAAATCATCCAACAACAATTCTAGATGCAACCTTCCTAATTCAAATAAAGATAACATACTTATACATACTCAACCATTCAAATCCATCAAGGGCATGAACCATATAAATGATACTCAAATTCATATCAAGCTTAGTTAACTTCAAACATAGTTCATTCATATAATCATATCCATATTTACATAAACATTCATCAAGTCATTACGTAATATAACATGTCTTAGTTTTATACAAACCAAACTTAACAATTACATGTTCCATAATGCATGACAAACTAACTTAGACTATGCCACCAACTAGGAGACTAAGCAAGATTATATCATACTTGTTCTTGGCTTGCGAAGCTCTCGGAACAAAACGGATGGCTTTCGGATATCAACGAACCTGTTATTTTGGAAGAAGGAAACAAAGAGAGTGATAAGTACACATAATGTACTTAGTGAGGCAGCCCTAGACTTTACTAGTTTCAATCTTTTAAAGTCTTATTCAATCTTTAAAGTTACTTAGCTAGGCTTAGCACGTATTGGAATACCTAGCTAGTCTATCAAAACCAAGATAACAAAGCTATTTTCATGTACTAACCAATAGGGCAGCAAGTATTTACATGTACAATGACTTATTGGGCAGCAACCATTTCATTTAAAACATACCAATTTGGGCAGCAAGCTACATGTACATTTCATACTAAATTGGACAGCAAGCAACATATACAATTCAAGCCAAATTTGGGCAGCAAGCACATGTTCAATTCAAGCTAAATTGGACAACAAACAACATGTAATCTCATTATCATCTTGGCAGCAACATTTCATAGTTTCACATCACAACATAGTTCATTTTAAATCTCAACCAAGTACACATATTCATTCCATATCATAAGGGCTAATATCCAACTTGTTCGTTTAAACATATATCATTGTTCTAATCATGTTTTGCCTTGGATGATTAATGAATTAGGTAATCAAGTCTTCATGTAACATGTAACATTAGATACTCAGTATCCATTTCTCATTTCAACTTATAACAGAGGATGCATAGGCATCAATGGTGACTTACCACCATTCAATTATCAAGGTGACTAACCACCTTATCAGGTTTATAGGTGACTAACCACCATCCTGTAACAAAGATCAGAGGAGCTCAATGACTCTAAGGCATGCCCTTCTACCTATAGACACTAATCAAACCAAGGACTTTACTTGTCTTTCTTTATTAACAATAGCATTTCACTTGTTTATCAAACACATATCACAAAGTCATGTACACATTCAATCATGTTTACATTGTGCACATTCAAGCCATGCTCAATCAAATTTCCAGCAAGCATTTAGCATCATTTCAATCATATAACCATCTTCAAACAGTAGCTAAATCATCCATTAATTCAATTCAAGTGGCTCAAACAACTCATGTCACAAAGCAACACATATAGACATCAACTAGCATATCTAGATAGCATCATATACCTAGTTCATAGTTCATTCCTTTAGTCCTTCTTCCTTAGCATTTAAATTTACCAATCCATTATTAAGTTCATTACATGCTTCATTTTAAATCATCCAAGAAACATAAACACATTGGTTGAGACACTAATCTCAACCCTAAACTAGCTACACTCACAAATACTTCCAAGCTTAGTTGTTATCCTTGATGATGATTCCTTTCCCCCTTCTCTTTGCTTGATCACTCCTTGAATCTTCTTGAAATTCTTCACCAATGTGATCTTAAAACATAAAATATCATATACAATATCCATTAGTAATTAATTCAAACATATAAATTCATTTACTTAAGCATAATCACCTAGACAAGTGAATCTGCTCCCTAAACTGGCAATTTGAGTAACCTCTACTAAACTGGTCATATCATTTTACTCACAACTCTAAATAAGGAGTTCTTTATCATTATAGAAAGCTTATAAACACACCTTTACAACCATGTATGGCACATAATTTTATCGTTTCCCAGTTAATACAGTTTTACATTTGAAAACAGGACAATTTCAGGGCCTAATCTGTCCAAGCTTAACCTAGTGACTTTAGTGCATTTAAATCCTATATTTCACAATTCATTTGATTCTAATCTATTAACCACATTAACCTACATGTATTAGCATAACAATGCAGTTCTAACATCTTTAAAAACAGAGCATTGAAGTCCTCAATTTATCAATTTCCACAAAACAGTCCCCTTTAATCCTTTAATAATCCTACATGTGATCTAAATGCATTTAATCTACCAATTGAGACTTAATTCAAGCTTGGCCATTTAATTTTTATTCATTCCATGACTCCCCTGTTTCAAGAATAAATTCTCAGAATTTATTAACACCATTTTGACCCCTAAACATTTCGAATTTTAAAATTTAGTCCAGCAGATTCCAAATTCATTCAGTTTCAGTCCAGTCAACTTCTAACAACAATTCAGAGACCTATACTTAACATTTTCGTGCAATTCTTACCTATATCTCATGTAAAATTTTGTCCTCTACAACTTTGTATAAGAATACTTTTTCCAGAAATGACTCTAACATGCTCAATTTTCCATATTTCTACAGGGTATCATACAAGTACACATCTGGGCAGATTCATACCTAAATTCATGTTCATGCTTTAATTTCCAGAAATTCATCCTAAATTCAAGAACCCAGAATTTCAACATCACCATAACTTAATTCTAAGCCTATTTCCAAAAAGAAATCATAATCAACACATCAAAATAACCCTAAATTTCAAGAACGATATCAATTGATTATCAAGCACTTACTTGAACTAAGAACTCAACATGCATGCAATTCTTCTTATTTTTCCAGCACTTTAATGCATTCAAACTCTCAAACTCTCTCTTTTCTCTCTCGGTTTGGCAAGGAAATAATGGGAGAAAGATGGTGAAAATTTGGGATGTGAATCCCTTGTTAGCCGTGTGGCTTAGTGTAGATTTGGGTGGGACACATGGCTACATAGTAACCATGTATTAATTCCACTAAAAATGTATATTATAATAATGTATTCAGCCCACTATTTTATAATTAGACATATGTTTAACTTATTTAATAGGTTTAATTTCCATTATACATATATTATAATATAATTCTTTTAAATTATTATTATAAAGTTTAATCTAATAAAATTCCACTATCTAATACATATGTAACATACATGTATCACATGTTAAATTCTATTACTTATAAGTCTATATATGATCGTACATATTGTTTTAATCCCGTTGTAATTTAATAGGACATAGCTTATGTGGTTTCATTTCAATCTTAGTTAAATTATATGATGTTTACATTTTCTTTGTTATTTTTCTACGGTTCCAATTAGGGTGATTTTAGGGTGTTACACCTTGGATATCAGCGATGGTCCATCCAATCGTCTTCTTATGCTGTTGTAGCATTTTGATCAGCTGTTGTTCTTGTTCCTGCATCAACTTAGAAGAGATGATTACGGGCAACGTATCATTTAAACCAAGAAAAACATATTTGAGTTGCCCTGGCAGGGGTTTAAGGTCTAAAACAGGTGGTTGTTCAATGGAAGGCTTTTGGATTACATGTTCATTCTAGGTATAATTCAAAGGCCCGAAGAACTTACCTGGACGTATGCCTATCCAATTTACCTCCTAAGGACCTTTAGTATCGGTTGCATCTTTGTTTGAGGGGTCACTGTCGTCGATGCTGTCGTGACAGTCTTCAAGGTGACTGCGGGGGTAGTGACCAAATTTCCTGTCATGACAGTTCGACCTGATGCATGGTTGGTCTAGGACTACTTCTAAAATTGCGTTGCAGTCTTCCTCTGCATCAGCTTGTTTCATTGCTTGGAGAACATTGAGCTTAATTTGTTGGTCATTGACTCTCATAGTCAGTTCTCCTTTTTCTACGTCGATCACTGTTCTGCCTGTTGCTAGGAAGGGTCGCCCCAGGATGATCGGTGCGTTTTCATCTGCTTCACAGTCTAAAACAAGAAAGTCAGCAGGAAAAATAAACTTATCCACTCTTACCAAGATATCTTTAATCTTTCCTTACGATTGTACGTAAGAGCGGTCTGCCAATTGCAGCATGACTGTCGTGGGACTTGCTTGTCCAATACCTAGTTTCTTAAATACAGATTTGGGCATTTGATTAATGCTAGCACCAAGATCACAAAGTGCCTTACCCACAAACTTGTCACCAATTATGCATGGTATGATAAAGCTGCCATGATCCTTCTTCTTTGGTGTGGTCGCTTATGTAGGATTGTCATGCATCCTTCTGTCATCATCACTGTTTCAAATTCCCCAAGTCTGGACCTCCTGGACATTGCATCGTTCAGAAACTTTGCATAACCAGGCATATGCTTAATGGCTTCTAACAGCGGAATGTTGATGTGTACTTGCTTAACGACATCATAGATTTTTTTAAGTTGGTACTCATGTTTTTGTTTCCTTAACCGCTGTGGAAAAGGGGGTGGAGGACGATAATCTTCAAGGTGTCCTTCACATGGAAGTCAGATCTGAGGAGGCTCAAGATTTTCAGTTTCTTCCTTCTACTCCTTCTGCTGTCGTGGCAGGTGTGACGACAGCAGACTGTTTCTCTTCTGTCGGGGCAGTGTTCACAGTAGGTGTTTGTAGGGTCGGTTCCTTACTTGGTGTTTCTTTTATTATCGGCCCTTGTAGTATTTTCCCACTCCTCGTTGTAACCGCTTTGCACTGCTCACGTGTGGGTTTTCTAGTGACCTCAGTATCACTATGGAATCCTCCATTCTGCCTTGGGTTTATGAATTGTGAAACGTGGCCCATCTGTGTTTTTAAGGATTTTAGGGTAGCCTCATGGGTTATCATTCTCATCTTTGTCTTGTCCATGAAGAACTCAGTTATCTTGACAAAGTGATCCATGTTTGCCATATATGCTCCTCTTTGAGACATGAATGTGGCCAGGGTCTGCTCCAGTATGCTCGTTGTGGCTGTTGGCTGCTGTTGTGGTTGCTGTCGTGACAGAATCCTAGGACCTCCATGGTTCTGGTTGTTCCGGACTAGAGGGTTCAAGGCATTGTTGGGGTTACTCCATGAAAATTTGGGGTCCTTCCTCCAGTTTGGATTATAGTGGTTGGAATCATAGGTTTTATTCCTGTTATAGTTTCCAACGTACGTCGCTTCCTCCAGCTGTAATGGACACTCTTCTATACTATGCTTTCCGCTACAGGTTCGTCATGGACACTCCGTCCCACGCCTCATGCATTGGTTCGTCATCTTCCTGTTGAAAAGTAGCAATCTCGTTACGTAATCTTTCAGATAAATGAGAAGGGTTAAAACGAGAAAGAAATTCACGACTGAGATCTGCCCAGGTTCTTATTGAACCCGGCGTTAATTTATTCCACCAACATTTTGCTCTATCCCTCAATGACTGAGGAAATAGCCGGAGCCTCAGTACTTCCGGACTTATGCTTGGCAGCCTGAACAATCCACAGGTCTCCTGGAAAGTTTTAAGATGTTCACGTGCGTCCTCAGTAGCAGAACCACCAAATTGACCAGCAGAGTTTATCATGCTGAAAATGACAGGTTTCAGTTCGAAGTGTTCATCTTCCACATCTGGCAGGGTAGTTTCCAGTTCAACATGGTCGTTATCCATGAATTCTCGACAAATCTGTCATGCTGCTGGGGCAGCGGGCGGCGGCAGATCGTTTCGGGGGTCATTAGGAGGATCCACATTACCCCGAGGGTTATTGTTGTCATCTTCCCTATTGCCTTGCCTTCCGTTCACCATTGCTTCCATTCTCTCCTCAAGATAGTTGATATGTGTGTTCGATTTCTGGGTCTAATTCGTACTCAGGTATGTTGCCAATCCCCGACAACGACGCCAAAAACTTGTTGCGTGTAAATAAGACTATCGCAAATAGTGCAAGTGTACACGACGCAAGTAGTAAAGTGATACTAGAGTATCAGATATCGTCTCCATAGGGACTGGAAATAACTCTAACCTTGAATTGCTGCACAAGAAAAAGAAATAGTTTAAATGATTGTTGAAGTAATCTTGAGTAATAACTGAAAAAAAGATAAGTAAATCATATTGAGAGAATAGGTCGGTATTGAATTGCACAGTAGTGCAGGTGTTGCACTGTTCAGAGCAACTTCTGTTGTTATGTCATCGTTCCTGTCGCGGCAGCACCTATCGCGGCATAGGTCCGTTGATGTCGCGGCAACGACCAACAACTCCGTAATTCAAGCTTCGCAAGAATCCCTGTAATGACTTGTCCTATCCCTAGGTCCAAGTTCTATTGATGAACACGTCTTGGATGATACCTCCCGGCGTGAATCAAAGGGTGAACACCAATGTTTGTCAATTCTTCTTTGTCCACTTAACCTTGTACTTATCCCTAAGCCAAGATGGTTTAACCATAAACTGAAAAACACGTATTTACTCCTTTCGTATGCTTAACTCTCCTGATATCAAGCAAATGGATAACCTCACAATGCTCTCCCGATGCTCTTATGAGATATTGAAAACTAGAGTAAATAAACTTGAAGTTTTATTACTTGAACAAAAAAAACCTAAGAACAATACAATCCTTACAACTACTTTACAAGATCAACCCTTAGCCCTTGGGGAAGTTTAGAACATGGTGAAGAGAGAGAAACGACTAAGGTTTTAGGGGGAAGACGGCTAGGAGTGAGATGTCCTTCCCTAGGTCGAATTACATGCCTTTATATAGGCCTTGGGTCCAAGTTTTCTAATATAGCAAGAATACAAGTTTAAATTAAAGTACAACTCTATTAAAGACTAAATCTTCTGAGTAGATGCTTTTAATTCCTCCTCTTTTCTTGCTTTGACTTTCTTCCTTGAACTTTGGGCCTGGCCTTCCTTCTGCTTCAGGGCTTAGAAAAATATGTGAGTGATCCACGACAGACCAGCTTGAAATCCTCTATCTGTCGAGCTCCACTTCACTTTTACACCTCAGTGTCTCTCTGTCGTCATAGCTGTCACGACAGACAGTGCTCTTTGTCCTTCAACTTCAGCTCCGCAACATGCCTCTGCTCCTTTTCTGCCCTGGATTTCTGCTGCGGCAGATACCTGCAAAAGTGACCAATTTCAGCAGCATCTGTGCAGTTTTATCTAATTGTGATGTGTATGCAAAAATCTATCCTAAATGCAATTAATCATGCTTGAGTGCAGCAGGAAATATGGGTAAATGAGGGGTAAATATAGAACTTTTATGCACTCAACAATTTCCTTCACAAAAATTGCATGAATTTTCCCACATCAACTCTCGAGTGGTTTTTCTTGACATATTGATGCATTTGAACTTGTATTACACCTGAAATATTATATATATATATATATATATATATAATGCAAGGAAATAAAGATAAGTGCAGAAAAATAAAAACGAAGTTGTATGCCAATCCCCGGTAACGGCGTCAAAAACTTGTTGCGTGCAAAAGTGATGCGCCATTAGCGTGCAAGTCTACATGGTGCCAAGTTATAGTATTTAAGATATCATCTCCACATGGATTGTTACAGCTTTCCGGAGTTCACTTTTCTGCACAAGTAAAATAAAAAACACAGATATTAGAAGTTGGTTTGATTGAAGCTAAAACTAAAGCGAGTAAAGTGAATTGAGAAATCAGAGTGAGAGAATGGGCTGGTATTGGATGTTTCGTACTGTGGAGAATTGATGTACTGTCTCGGCACAATTTTGCTGATCAACTTAACAACTTCAGCCACCGCCCACAAGTATGCCTCGGCAGGCGCCCGCCTCGGTAGAGACGTGTGAGATCGCCCGGGCAGTTAAGCGATGATTCAAGGTTCGGTAAGGCTCCCTTCTATGACTCCCTCTTCTCCCGAAGCTTGAAGTACTATTGGCGAACACGTCTTGGATGATACCTCCCGACGTGAATATAAGGGTGAACACCAACCGATGATGAAACCTCTCTTAGCCGTTGAACTTCTAAACTTATCCCTAAGCCGAAGTAGCTTTACCCTATGGTTGGATAAAACCGTGTTTACTCGTACCGTGAGTTCAACTCTCTTGATATTGAAAAAATAGATTGTTGCCCTCTTCTCTCCTAATAAAGATTGCGACAATAAAGAACCAAGAGTAAACAAACCTTGAATTTTATTGCAAAACTAAAATCCTAAACGAATACAACAAGACTCTCACAACTACTACACAACAAACCCTTAGGCTTAGAGAAGGTTTAGAACATAGTGGGGTTTTGATGGAACTAGGGTTTTGACAAGAAGGAGTTTCTCTCTAATATCATTTGTGTTCTCTCCTTCAAGTCGATTACATATATATAGGGGAGGAACCTAGGCCTAAGTAGGTTTAAGGTAGGAATACTAGTTAGAGTACAATTACAACTCATTAAAAGATCATATCTAAAATTAAATCTTCCTAGATTTCTGTTTGACTTTTTCCAACTTGACCTTGGCTTTTCTTTGTCTGCTGGGCTCCAATGCACGTGCAAGTGGTCTCTAAAAATCGGGCTTAATGAGCTCTTTCTATCGCATACCACTTTGCATTTTTTCACTCTTCCTTGAGTTGTTCCCACGACGGCACTTTGTTGACTGCCTCTGCATAGGTGTGGTCTAGTGTGTAAGGGTTGGCACAGCTCGTCATTCTGGTTCTGTCATCCTCGATCAATTCTCGAACAACTCTCCAGGTGGTCTATCAGCTTCTTCCTTCAGTTTCCAACTTCTCCTTTGTTGCCTCGGCGGCATCTGCCTGGACGGGTACCTGCGCACAGTAAGAAAACACGCTTGAGCAGTATCTTTTAGATAAAAATAATTAAGTGCATCAAATAAGTCATAATATCTAATCTATGTTGTTTTGTGTATGTTTACCTAATAAATGCAACTAAATTAAGCTTAAGAACAACACTAATTGAGCTAAACTAGGGCATAAATATTGGACTTTTGCACACTTAACACTCAACACCGCCCAAACTACGCAAGCTTTCTAACGACAACCTTGTTTGCCCAACAGCAGGTGCTTGCACTTGCACTCCGGCAACAGCAACTTGGAATGCTCCAGTCATCGCCTGAACTAAAGGCGTCAAATCACCCAACACAGGCCCAGCTTGATCACGCTTTCCTTGCTCCTCACCCCTAGGTGGAGGCGGTAGAGGAGGTAAATTCCCACCGGGAGGTACCTCGTTCTCTTGATTTCCCTTCCCTACGACAGTAGCAATCGTACCCGATCTCAACTCTCTCCTCGATCTCATTGTGCTATTATAATTAAGGCATGATAATAAAATAAAACAAAATCATCAGGTCAGCTTCGAGCAAGGACCCAAGACTTCCAATTCAATTTAAAACACTTTAACTATAGTAATAAGGCAATGGGTGTCCCAATTTCCCCTGATAAATAGCATACAATCAACAAACATATTGCAAACATCGTGCATAGCAACCAGCATGATTCAACTCATCATATATATATATAACAATCACCATGCATATTGATCAACAATATCTAATTTACATCAACATGCCACTAACAATCACCGTGCTAAGCAAACATCGTCTTACAAGTTGAAATTACATCACATCAACTTACCAATATCCCAATCTTTCAAAACCTGGCTCTGATACCACCAAATGTAAACCCATCGACCCGACCTAGGCGCTCGATCGAACCGAATAGGTCACACGGGGAATATTAAAGTAAACCGTGAAGTTTACCTCAATAAATGACCCTATTTTTTTCTTTATCTTGTCTACATACACATTGTTACCCTGAGTATTTAGACTCGCAGCGGAAGAAACATTAACTCAAACAGACATTGAATAGGTATTCAATTGATTATAAACACAATTTAGGGACCATTTTGTAATTTTATGAATTTACAAGGACTTCTTCAATTTTTAAGTTACCAACCTTTAATTAGTTACATTACATGCCACTCTATCAAAACTCAGCTAAAAACAATCATCCAAGCTCATTTAATTGCAACCAAAACATTTAGGGACTGAAACATAAAGAAACAGAACTGCAAGAGATTCCAAACAACTAACTTAACAGCAGGGCGTTTCGAAAAACAATACCATGTATCGAAAAACCCTCTTTTGAAAAAGGTCCAAGTTTTTTAGAACATGGGCGCGTATCGAAACAACCTTTAAAGTGTTTCAGTATACCAAATTCCAGTAGCCAAACCTGACGAGCTTGTTCCTATACACAATGCCCTGTTTCGAAACCCCATGCCTAATTGAGAGACCCCGTTTCAATACAGCCTTAGGCGTATCGAAATGCTTGACCTGAAATGCCACATTTTTTCTGATTTTCTCACTTTAATGCAATCATAATCATTCCAACATGCTTCCAACTTATATCTAACATATCCAAACATCAATCTTCAATCATTCCAAGCATGATAAATATCATTCTAGGGCAATTAGCAACATAAGTAAACTATAGGCATGTAACCTAGAAAATAAGTCAAGCAATACACCGAAATGCATAACCAAGCATAAACCAAATACCAAAGGTCATTTACAAGTCAAAAACCACTTTTAAAACTTGCTTAAAAGGGAGTTTGTACAAATCTCCCAAAAACACAACGGATCCCCCATTACCCTTATTACACTAGTCTAAACCGAAACATACTTTCTTAAACGAAGTCTCTTGGAATCCCTTGCTACTTACTGCCACCAAAACCTCAATTATCTGCTTTGGTGGAAAAATGAGAGCGTAAGCACACAAGGGTTAGTGAGGAGTGCTCAAAAACAAAACACCATCAGTGCATTAAAACCATTTTCCAAGGCCACATTGAAAACACATTTCATTTACTTCAAAACATCAATTGAAAACCATCATGCCTTCAAAACCATGCACTTTCTTTATCAAAAATTAGCATGTAAACCTTATGCAACATGCATTATGAATCAACAACAAATCCCATTGCTAACACTCAATTTAAGCCTTCCCATGCATAACTACCATGTGCAAAGCTTAAAGAGTAAAACATGCATTTACACATTATGCATCATAAATCATTTCATAATACATCATCAATTATATTGGCTTATAAGTGATTATTAACATGCTCATTTCTCAAAACAACATCAGATGCGCGGATTCACAAATGTTGTCCCAACACTTCATACATTCTCATCGGCATATTAAGGTTCACACGCGGGAGCTACCCTCCACCGTTGTGACACATGTGGTAGAGTATTCGGTATACCGTATAAACCCTTCAACACCACTCACCGGTAGATGTATAACCCCACTAACGAGCGACAGGACACCACACACATACCTCAATTGTTAGGGTACTTGGATGGAATATTCGGTACACCGTATAAACCCCTCAACATCAAATGTGACATGTTTATAGTGAACTCAATTCTATAGCCGGCTAACTATATCCAATTTCATTTATAAACCATTTTTACAACATCACTTGCCAATATAATTCACATTTAACCACATACCTCATTGTTTTCAAAGCATCATCAATAAATCATTTTCCAAATCCTTAAACCATGCTTTAAATCACAAGTATAAAACATATACTTACAAGGATCACTTACCATGTGCATCCTCCATCATTTCAACATTAAAACATCAAATCACGTGCTATAAACATGCTTTAATAGTGGGTAAACGTGGATTTAAAATCAAGTGCATAAATCAACCCATAATAGCACAACCGAGGGAGAAATTCCTTATACTTACTTTCGAACTTAGACAAGCCTTTCAAGCTTACATCTAAGTTCCCAAAACAACCTTAAAAGTGTTTCAAAGCTGAGAATCACGTTCTCACTCACCGACACACGAAAACTTGACTAGTCGATGTGAAACCAAGCGTCCAAAGCTCATGAAACTTCACTGATTGCTTTCGATAGTTCTCCCTTGTTTATACAACACAAGAACAGAGGATTAATGCATCTCAATACATTAAAATCTCCAGAAAACAAACCTACCACTCTATTTTGCCCAAAAACATCAAAACTCCTATCTGAAACAACTGAAAATACCTTTGATTACACTACCAACTCAGCCCAGCAAAAACCTAACACTTCCATCCATTTTTAATCATCAATTAACATACAAAATCAACCTATTTGCATCCTTATATCTCCAGCAACCCCAATTTCACATTAACACCACAAAAACCCAATTCTAGCAACCTAAAAAACTAGAGATCCAATTAGTTTCGGGATTAACATGATCAAATCTTCATTTCAACATTAATAAACATCCAAAACATGATTAAAATCAATCATAAATCAGCCATAACATATCCAATATGAAAATCATTCAAAATCACCATTTAAGTTTCTTTTAACCATTTTCCTTTAAACAATCTTAAAACATTATTAGGAAACACAATTAAAGAGTCAAATACTTGGGAATTTCATTAAAGTGTAACACCCCAAAAACTGGGCTATTCGAAATCGGGTTCCGGTAATCAGAAATCTTATATTGAAAAAATCTAAATATTGATTTGGCATTGTCTATTTAGTTAATTGCATCGTTATTAGACCATAATTGAGTCACATTAGTTTTTAAGGGCCAAATTGAGGAAATCGAAAGTTTAGGTGCAAAACCATGAACTTTTGAGAGTTGGGGGACTAATCATGCGATTAGCCCCTCCATAATTAAGCCATTGTTCTTTAAGCAAATAGAAAATGAATCCTTCATTGGAAGGAAAGCTCATACGGCTATGTTATCAAAAAGGAGGAAAACCATTTGTTTTAAGCTTACCCGAAAACACCCTAAGCAAGCTCCTCATTCAACTTCATCTTCTTTGTTTCTTAAACCAAGCAAGCACCTCCATTAAAGGTTCAAGTCCAATCTTGAATTTCATCGAATCTTTGCTTTTAAATCGTAGCCTTGAAGTAGGTAAGCTTTTCTCCTCAAGTTAAAACCGAATCCACAGAGTTTCGGTGATGTAATCTTGAAGCTAGGTTTAGCTATCTATAGAACTCATTATTGAAATTGCTATCCTAAGCTTAGATAATGATTTCGCTATTGTTATATTGATTTCGATATTGAAATATTGTTCTAATGACTTTGTATTGGTTTCTCCTAGCTCGGGAAATCATTTTGGATCATCCGTCGACCCTATCGGAAGCTATGAATAGAGGTGTAGTAATCCGAGAACCGTAGGAGCCTCGGATTTACAAGGTGAGTGTAGTAGAGTCTTGGGTTTAGGCGCGAAGCCTTCCTGAGTGCATTATTGCTAATTTTGATTATATGTCTAACATTAGTTATAAGGGTGATGCATTGAATAAAGAGTCGGACACGTTGGTAAGCCCGATAAGCATTGCATTGGACATCAATATTGTCATTGATAGAAAGTATTACTTATGTTATTATCGTCGCCTTTGGCAAGATTATTATTATTGATCGTTGAACAAGCATTGATTAATTATTAAGTAAGCATGAGCAGGGGTCGGAAAAAATACCCGACCCGATTGACCCGACCCGAAAACCTGACGACCCGAAACTAAAATACCGGGTAATTCCCGAAAAAAAATTACCCGACCGGGCCGGGTACCCGACCCGAAAAATTTCCCGGGACACGGGCCGAAAGTTTTCCCTTACCGGGTACCCGACCCGACCCGATAAAATTTAATATATATTTTTTATATTTAAAATTATATTTTTATTTTATGTTTCTTAATATTTTCACTCTAAAATTAAGTTTAAATCCCTACATTTTTTCTATGTTTGTATTATATTCTTTTAAGTTTTAAGTTTAATTTTTTTTAATTATTTTTGTGTTAAACATGTGATTTTTTTAATTTTAAAATTAAAAAAAATTAAAAAAATAGGAACCGGGTACCCGGTACCCGTTTACCCGGGTACTCGAATTTTACGGGTACCCGAATCCCGGGTACCCGGATATAATGGGCCGGGACACGGGCCGTTTAATGAGGTACCCAGATGAACCGGGTACCCGGTTTTCCAGGTACCCGAATCCCGGGTACCCGACAATTCCCACCCCTAAGCATGAGAACTATGATTATGGATTATGAGATCATGGTTATGATTTTTGAGTTAAAAAGTATATGAATCATTGAATATAGTTATTGATAATGAACCTTGGATGTGAATGGATGATGGATACAATTGGCATGGCATAGAATTCATGAGCTCGGTGTACAGGTGGACTACGGTCCTAGGGCTACAGCCTACATTGATTGGCGAGGCGGAGGGATGTTTATTGATATTGGTCATTTGGTGAGGCGGAGGATATGGACCATACATGATTTGGCAAGGTGTAGGAATTCGCGTATCCACTATCATGATTCAATCCAAGGGTTAAACAAGGAATCTTATATGTTTAGCATTGAATATTAAAGCATGACATTAATGTTTAATAAGCATGAGATCATGTATATGCATCACTTGTTAAGTTTTTGCATTATATTTTACTACCTCACTAGGCAATGAATGCCTAACATATTTCATCTCATGCATTTTCAGGTTGAAAGATCGTTTGTGTGGAGATCAAATTGGTCGGGCAAGAAAAGTCACTACAAGCCTTTAAGTAACTTATTTTGATCCTATGAACTCCTAGGAAGGTGGCAATGTAGTTGAACTAGTTATTTGAGCCCATTTTGTTATGTTTGTGTTATGCTTGTATCATGTCAAGGCCTATAGCTCAAAATGGTCTTTTTGTTGAAGTTCAAAGTAGCTAAAATTGCATGTTTGGAGCCTAAAGGTTAAAACTAGGTAATCGTATTCGTATGAACATGAAATTTGGCATGCTGGTAGTTTTAGTCATTGGAAAATTGCATGTGAAGTTTCGTTGCATTTGTACATCGTTTGGTTAATTAATTTGTCCTTAAACCAACAAAAATTTGTCATTGAAGGTCACGCGTATCGAAACAAGAAGGCCCGTATCGATACGGTTAAACATATTTTGACCATGTAATAGAGCGTCCCGGTACGGATTTGAGAACCGTATCGAAACATTTTGCCTCTGTGATCTTCTATTTCGGTACGAGCTTGATGATCGTATCGAAACGTTTTGCCTCTGTGAACCCCCGTACCGATATGGGTCTATCCTGTATCGGAACAGGTCAAACCATAGTCAAGTCAAAGTTGGTGAAGTCAACTCGTATCGATACTAGTCTTACCTGTATCGATACGATCTAAAAATCAAGTCAACCTGGGTTGACCATCGCGCAACCATATCGAAACGGCTTAGGAGTGTTTCAATACGGGGTCAGTAAGTTAGTTAAAAGTAACAATTTGAAGTCTGTAAAGTTTACATTTTAGTCACTGATCCTTGAATGGCCTAATTAACTTGGTAAATGATCTCTAAATTGTATGAAATTTTACAAGCACGCTTAGGTTGCATTGAATTTCTTTGTTGTCTAGAAGGTCATTAAATTTATCATGTCTTACAAATTAGTCCTTGTTACTTTCAATTGTTTTAAAATGGTCCTAGATGAGTAATTCTTGTTCATATAGAATTTTCGCAACCACTTTTTAGGGGGCTTTGAGTTTTTGAAAACATGAAAACACGGAGTCGCCACCAATCGTTTTTTTTTAAAAAGTGTGATTGGATCACTTTTAAAAATAAGGTTATTTTAATAAAAGTTTTTGTTTTAGTAAAACAACAGTTTTGGTCTGCGAAAACCAAAAAACAGGTTCGGGGGTCGGTTACGCGGGGAAGGGTTAGCACCCCCACGATGCCCAAAATTGGTACCTAATTGGTTATAAAATCGTTTTCAAAACTGGAATTTGTAAGTTTACAAAGGTTCGACTTTACTTGTATGTTTAATGAATATTAGTCTATTTTAATGGCCTTATCACACGGGAGATGAACTTTAATTACCGCCAACATTTCTAACGCTAACCCGTCATTCCCGTTTGATAAGACACTGCATTAAATTAATTTCACTTTTTCAAACAACATAGAAATTTAGTGTTGAGCTTTTTATTCATTTCTAAGTTCGATTATAAAGAAAACCCTAAAAATGTCTAAGTCTTTTATTCCTAAATTAAAATTCAATTATGGTTAAATGTATTTTATTTTTGTGAAGAACATTTTTCAACAAAACATGTCTCTATCTAAACTTTAGTCCCTAATCCTAAGTTTTAAACTTATTTCTGAAAAAACAAGCAAGCAAACTCTTTTTACGCTTCTTTTCTTTTATTATCCCTTTTGAAAACTTTATTTCTTTTTTACCTTCTAAAAGCTAAGACACTTTTTACATTTTCTTACCTTTTTCATTTTTTACGTTTTTTACTCTTTATATTTTCCTTTTCAAAGAATAATTTATCTTTTAAAAAACAACTTTTTTTTTACTCTTTATATTTAAAAGTGGGCTTTAAAATGGGCTTTTTAAGGATGTGTCTTTGTTGATTTAAAAAGTGGACTTTAAAAGATTTTTTTAATTTTTAATATATTTTTATTTTCCCCTTTTTTAATTATTAAAAATTAAGGTGAAAATTTAATGACAACAGCTGCCTCTCTTTGCTTATCTCTGTGCAACAAAGATAAAGCAAAGACAAGAAGACACTAATTTTCACCGATTTACTGGTTGGCTCCATTCTCCAAATGTCTGAACGGATAGGCGTGCTTCATTCTCCTAACACTCGAATAGCTGAGTTGGGTTCCATTCTCCATATGCCCAAACGGATAGGCTGGTTCTATTCTCCAAATGCTTGAATATCTAAGATGGGTTCCATTCTCCAAATGCTCGAACGGATAGGCTGGTTCTATTCTCATTATGCTCGAATAGCTAAGATGGGTTCTATTCTCCCAAAATGCCTAAACAGCTGAACTAGGCTTTGTTCTCCCAAATGCTTAATTACGCCAAGTCTATTGAAAATTTCATCCTCCTTATGCTTGGATGAATATGGAAGCTCCATTCTCCCTATGCCCAAACGGGTAGGCGAATCTTCCAAAACACTTCATCCTCCTTATGCTTGGATGAATAATCAAACTCTTATTTGAACAGGTCTTCTATGTACCTGAAAAAATAAAATGCAACATGCAATGCAATTATGATGTGCATTCCCTTAGGGATGTCTAAAACATGAATGCATGACAAGTGTTTTCTTATTAAAAATTCTTTTTCTTAGAGTGTTTTCTTAATTTGATGAAATTCTGGTTATCGAGGCCAACCCGATTAATATGAAATATCTCCTCAACTCGAGTAGGTAAGACGATTTGCTTCACTTCTCTTTCAACTCTTCTTGGCTTTTCGGCTTCGAATTCATCATTCCCTGGGATAAGGCCCACTCCTCTGCCTTGGAATTCACCCGTGAGCTATGAACAACTCTGGCTTTTGCTTTATTTTCTGATCTTTTGCTTACTGGTTCCATCTTTACATCCTATTCTCACTTTATTGGAAATATTTAATCCTTATCTATCTTCCTAGTCAACAATTTCATATTCAAGGAAAAACTCCCTAAGTCAAGTTTCGACCTTATAAGGCTACTCTTATCATCATATATGGAAGGCTGGTGGCTAAGAAATGTTGTTTAAGCTCCCAGACATTCACATGGCTTTTCTTTCTTTTAAAGAATTTTGCAACAAGGCTTTACTTTTTCTTCATTAAGCATTTTAACACCATATGCCCCAAATAATAATTATGGAACACTTCATAGTCCCTAAACTTTTAAAACATTCTAAAAGTAATTCTCAAAAATCTTTTGCATATATAAATTATTGTCAAATCCATTGATCCTTATTTCAAAGCAAGATGCTAGGGAAGGAAACAAGAAAAATCAATGTAACAGATTTTATTAATGTTGTGGCAAACACAAAAAAGAAGGTTTATAAAAAGGAAGGGGAACAAGTATTCAAATATCAATAGTCCAAACTTCTCATTCCAAACGCTAGAAGTAATCTTGAACGCCGCCAGTGTCGAGGAAACCTTTGAGTACAGTGCATGATCTGTGAAACCCCAAAATCTATTATATTATCTAAGCCGCCCTTTACGAGTTTTCAACTCAAACCCTCTTTTGGTTTCAAAACGCCCTTTATGGGTTTTCATTTTGAACCCTCCTTTTTCTTTTCTTTCTATTTTTCTTTTCTTTTTCTTTTTCTCTTTTTTTTCTTTTTTCTTTTCTATTCAGGCATAATACTTCTTGACAATATCAGAGTTTACCGGGTTTTGAAACTCATCACCATCCATCTCAGCTAAAATCAATGCTTCACCGGAAAGAACCTTTGTCACAATGTACGATCATTCCCAATTAGGCACCCATTTTCCTCGGGGATCACTTTGAATTGGCAACTTCTTCTTTAAGACCATATCACCTTCTTGGAATTCTCTAGGGCGAACCTTCTTTTCATAAGCCCTAATCATTCTTCTTTGGTGCATTTGACCATGACCTACAACTTTCAACCTCTTTTCCTGAATTAAGTTCAACTGGTCATACCTTGCTTGAACCCATTCTGCTTCATCTAACTTGGCTTCCATCAAAACACGCAACGATGGTATCTCAACCTCGATTAGAAGAACAACTTCAACTCCATATAATAATGAGAACGGAGTTGCCCCAGTAGATGTTCGTATCGCTGTTCGATATGCATACAGAGCAAATAGTAACTTTCATGCCAATTTTTATAAGTATAAGTCATCTTTGCAACTATCTTCTTAATATTCTTATTGGCCGCTTCTACTTCTCCATTCATCTTTGGGTGGCATACTACTGAGTTGCGATGCTTAATGTTGAACTGCTCACAAACCCCAACAATCATTCGATTGTTCAAATTAGAGGCATTGTCAGTAATTAAGCTTAATGGTAGACCATATCGACAAACGATCTCTTTCCTTAAGAAATTACAAACGGTAGAACTAGTTACATTTGTATATGAGGCCACTTCCACCCACTTTGTGAAGTAATCAATGGCTACCAAGATAAATCGATGACCATTTGACGCTTTCGGATGAATCTATCCAATGACATCTATGCCCCACATAGAGAACGGCCATGGAGACGACATGACATGAAGAGACTGAGGGAGCGCATGAACCTTGTCTGTGTAAACCTGACACTTGTGGCTTTTAAAGGAATAATTAATGCAATCCCCTTCCATTGTTGACCAATAATATCCGAAACACATAATTCTTCTTACCAGAGTGATACCCCTAGGGTGGGTTCCACAAATTCTCTCATGGACTTCTTCCAAAATCAATTGCGCTTCTTTTGCATCCACGCATCTTAGTAATATCTGATCTCGACTTCGTTTGTACAGGATCTCCCCATCAAGGATGTATCCTGATGCCATTTTTCTGATCATTTTCTTTTCATTTTCTGAAGCATGTGTTGGATATTGTTGAAACTTTATGTACTGCAAGATGTCATGGTACCACGATAAACCATCTTCTTCTTCTTCTATATTGTAACAATATGTTGGGGACTCCATCATTTGTAACTTAATGGGCACCATCTTCGAACCCTCGCTTGCTTTAAACGTGGCAACCAACGTAGCTAACGCGTCAGCCATCTGATTGTCTTCTCTTGGGAGATGCTTAAAAGTAATCACCTTGAATTCTTTAGTTAACTCAAGGACCAAATTGTGATACTCTATCAATTTTGCATCTTTTGTTTCCCATTCGCCACGTATTTGGTAGATGCTCAATGCTGAATCTCCATAGACTTTCAACTTTCGGATTTTTCTGTCGATGGCTTCCCTTAGTCCCAATATGCATGACCTTGAGTGTGTAAAAGTTCTATTATTTACACCATTTTTAACCCATATTTCTGCTGCATTCAAGCATCATTTCATTGCATTTAGGTTAGTTTACAGCAAAACATCACAAATATATTAAAGGCACATATTCTACTAAAGAATGTGGTTTTTGCAGGTAGCTGCCATAGAAGACGGTGAAGGCAGGCGCTGGGCAGAGAAGCAGAAAAGCTGAACTGGACAAGCAGACAAAGAGGAGGATGCTGCCATGGTGCTGCCGTGACAGCAGAGGACGACAGCAATTTTGTGGAGGAAAAGCAAAGTGGACCTCGACAGATAGAGAAAATTCAGCCCGTATGTCGTGTGAAAACCATATATTTTTCCAAGCCCCGGATCAAAAGATATGTCAAGCCAAAAGCTCAAGGAGAGAAAATCCCAAGAAACAAGGAAGACGGCTGGAAAGTAGATTCCTTGAAGATTAAGTCTTTATTAGAATCATACTTTTAATTAAAGTTGTAATCCTTGTTAACTTAGATAACTTGAGCCCAAAGCTTATATAAGAGCATGTATTTTAACCTAGGAAAAAGATAATATCGAATACCCCATAACCGATAACCAAAAACCCCTAGCCGTTTACCCGCCGCCGACATGTTCTAAATTCCCCTTAGGGCCACGGGTTGATTTGTAAAGTAGTTGCAAGGGTTGTTTGTTTTAGGAATTTTCAATTCAATAAAATAAACTTCAAGTTCTCTTATTTTGGTTATTAATATCTTGCAAGAGCATCGGGAGAGTATTGTGAGGTTATCTATTTACTTAGCATCGGAAGAGTTAAGTATACGAAAGAAATAAGAGCAAGTTCTCTAGTTTATAGTTGAACTATCTCATGCCTAGGGATAGGGCGAGGTTAAGTGGCTAAAGAAGAATTCATACACATCGGTGTTCATCCTTCGATTCACGCCGGGAGGTATCATCAAGACGTGATCGTCAACAGACTTGGACCTAGGGATAGGCCAAGGCAGATCTGGGATTCTTGCCAAACTTGAAAGTACTAAGTTGAGAGATTGCTTCCGCGACGATCAACAGACTGCTGCCGCAACGGGCGCGACGACAGAACTGGATTTCCTAAACTCTGCAATACCTGCACTACTGAGCAATTCAATACCAACCCATTCTCTCTATCTTGATATCTTTACTCGTTTATTTACGTTTACTTCATTATTTTCGTGACAACTCTCAAATATTTCTTTTACTTTCGTGCAGTAAGGTGAAGCTATTAGCCCAATCCCTGTGGAGACGATATCCGATACTTCGTATCACTTTACTACTTGTGTCGTGTACACTTGCACTACCATTTCGATAGACTATTTTACACGCAACAAGTTTTTGGCGCCGTTGCAGGGGATTGGCAACATAACTCTACCTTTTCTTTTACTGCACTTTTCGTTTTCGTTTTTTTATTTTATTTTTATTTTTCTGTTTTTCTTTGGTGCATTCAACTCTTGCTTTTCACAAGGATACTTGTTTATGTGCAGATCGAATCGAGGTAAAGACCTTGAGTATCAATTAGATCCGGAAATCGAACGATCATTCAATCTCAAGAAACAACTTCGTCACTTGCTAGCCAGGAACGAGTACCTTGAGGAACAGCTAGAGAAGATGGCCTACCAAGGAAACGACCCGCCTGTCGGCGACCCGCCTGCCGCTGCCGGACGACGGTCCTATCGTGACTACATGTTGAACGATCATGTAGAACTGGAAACCACGCTGCCGGACATAGATGTTGACAACTTCGAGCTGAAACCTGTCATGTTTAGCATGATCAACAATGCCGGTCAATTCAGTGGTGCTGTTACAGAGGATGCTAGGGAGCATCTCAAAACGTTCCAGGAGATCTGTGGTTCGTTTAGACTGCCATGAGTTAATCCGGAGATACTGAGGCTTCGGTTATTTCCCCATTCATTGAGGGACAGAGCTAAAACTTGGTGGAATAAACTTACGCCGGGTTCAATTAGAACTTGGGCAGATTTATCTCGTGAATTTTTATCTCGTTTTAATCCTTCGCATTTATCTGAGCGATTACGTAATGAAATTGCTACTTTTCAACAGGAAGATGACGAGCCGATGCACGAAGCCTGGGACAGATTTACTACCCTTCTGCGGAACTGCCCAATGCATGGATTCCCCGTCTAGAATCAGGTAACAAAGTTTTATAATGCTGCCAACTTACAAACTCGTATTCGAATTGATTCAGCAGCAAACGGGCTATTATTGGATAAAGATCCGGACGAGGCAATGTAAGTATTGAAAAATCTGGCTAAGAATGAGGAGCAGTTTCCGACAGCAAGAAGAGGGGGTAAACGGGTACTAGCTGTCAAGGACTATGAGGCCGACAGCACGATGAAATCACAGGTAGCATTCCTTACTAAGGCAATGAAAAAGCTATTGAATGAAGACTCACAGCGTGAATTTGCTATCGAGGAGGTATGTGAAATCTGTGAGGGAAATCATAGTTCGGATGAGTGTCCTATACAGTTAGAAGAGGGAAAATATGTTGGAAACTATAAGCCGAATTACAATTCCAACAACTATAATCCCAACTGGAGAAAGGACCCCAAATTTTCTTGGAGTAATCCAAACAATGCCCTGAATCCTCAAGCACACAATCAGAATCAGGGAGGACCTTGATTGCTGACGCGACAGTAACTGCCGTCGCAACAGCAGCTGCCGTCGCAACAACAGCAACAGTAGCCACCAGCTGCCACTAGCAGTATACTGGAACAGACTCTGGCCACTTTTATGTCTCAGACAGGTACTTATATTGAGAATATGAATCAATTTGTTAAGAAAACAGAGACATTCATGGATAAGACAGAGATGCGGATGACGAATCATGAAGCTACTCTAAAATCTCTGGAGACACAAATGGGTCAGGTTTCCCAACATATTAAGCCAAGGCAGACTGGAGGATTTCCTAGTAATACTGAAAATGCTAGGTAGCCCACACATGAGCAGTGTAAAGCTATTACTACTAGGAGTGGGAAGAAATTACCAGGGCCGGAAAAAGAAGCTGAAACAGTAAAGGAACCAGCCTTGGATAGACCTGCCGAGGAAGCTGCACCGATAGGTAATAAACAGACTGCTGCCGATGAGCCTGTCACGACAGCAGAAACGACAAAGGAGAAAATGGATGAACCTAAACCTCCTCAGATTCGTATGGAGTGGGAAGGGCGTATTGCTGATTATCGTCCCCCGCCACCTTTTCCTCAACGGTTACAGCAAGCTAAGCAAGAATCTCAACTTAAAAAGATATATGATATTTTTAAGCAGGTTCATATTAATATTCCGCAGTTAGATGCCATTAGGGAGATGCCCGGTTACGCCAAATTTCTCAAGGATGTCATGTCAAAGAAATCTAAACTTGGGGAATTTGAAACGGTAAAGATGACAGAAGGTTGCATGAGTATTCTGCATAGGCAGCCACCCCAGAAAAAGAAGGATCCGGGGAGCTTCATCATACCTTGTGTAATCGGAAATAAATATGTGGGTAAGGCACTTTGTGATCTTGGTGCTAGTGTTAATTTAATGCCAAAATCTGTTTTTCAGAAATTAGGTATTGGAAAGGCGCGGCCCACGACAGTAACTCTGCAGCTGGCAGACCGCTCTTATGTTCATTTGGAAGGAAAAATTGAAGATATTCTGGTAAGAGTGGATAAATTTATTTTTCCTGCTGACTTTCTTGTTTTAGATTGTGAAGCAGACGAAAACGCACCAATCATCCTTGGGTGACCCTTCTTAGCCACGGGAAGATCACTGATTGATGTGGAGAAAAGAGAACTCACCATGAGAGTGAATGATCAAGAGATGAAGTTGAATGTTCTCCAAGCTATGAAGCATGCTGATGCAGACGAGGAATGCAAGGCTATCACTGACGTTAACCTTGATCAACCCTGCATCAGGTCGGGCTGTCACGACATCAAATTTGGGCACTGCCGCGGCAGCCACCTACAGGAATGTCACGACAGCACTGACGACAGCACTGACAACAGCACCGACGATAGTAACTCCTCTGAATCCGATACATCTGAATCCGATACATCTGATACTGAAGATCAGGAGGAGGTAAACTGGATAAGCAATCGTCCAGGTAAGTTATTCGAACCTTTGAATTATACTTCGGATAACCATGCAATCCAAAAGCCATCTACTGTTGAACCACCTGCCTTAGAACTGAAGCCCCTGCCAGGGCAGCTAAAATATGCTTTTCTTGGTTCAAATGATACGTTGCCCGTAATCATCTCTTCTAAGCTGCCACAGGAACAGGAACGACAGCTAATAGGCATGTTGCGGCAGCACAAAAAGTCAATTGGATGGACGATAGCTGACATTCAAGGCATTAGTTCGGCGTTATGCATGCACAAAATCCTTTTAGAAGAAGATCATAAGCCGACTATAGATGCCCAAAGGCGGTTAAACCATGCGATGAAATAGGTGGTGCGTAAAGAGATAATTAAATGGTTAGATGCTGGTATTATCTACGCCATCTCTGACAGCAAATGGGTAAGCCCGGTGCAATGCGTTCCAAAGAGAGGAGGAATAACCGTGGTGACCAATGAAAACAATGAGTTAATCCCAACCAGGACTGTGACCGGTTGGAGGGTTTGTATGGACTATCGGAAGCTTAACAAAGCTACCCGAAAGGACCACTTTCCTTTACCCTTTATTGATCAAATGCTTGATAGATTAGCGGGTAAACCTTACTATTGTTTTCTTGATGGTTATTCAGGCTATAATCAAATTGCTATCGCACCGGAGGATCAAGAAAAGACGACCTTCACATGCCCCTACGGAACGTATGCTTTTAGGAGAATGCCGTTTGGATTATGTAATGCACCCGCCACCTTCCAAAGGTGCTTGATGGCCATATTCTTCGATATGGTGGAGGACTTCCTTGAGATTTTTATGGATGATTTTTCAGTCTTTGGAGACAATTTTGAGAGCTGCCTCGGCAATCTACAAAAGGTACTTGAAAGATGTGAAAAAGCAAACCTAGTTTTAAATTGGGGAAAATGCCACTTTATGGTGGATGAAGGGATAGTCCTTGGCCATAAGATTAGCTGACGTGGGATAGAAGTCGACAGGGCCAAAATAGAAGTGATCGAGAAGCTGCCGCCGTCGACCACAATCAAGGGCATTAGAAGTTTCTTAGGGCATGCTGGTTTTTATCGGAGATTCATTGCAAATTTCTCAAACATCACCAAGCCCCTATGCCATCTTTTGGAGCAGAACCAACCCTTTGACTTTAATGATGAATGTACTGAAGCATTCAAGGTTCTGAAGGAAAAACTGGTAACAGCCCCAATAGTACAGCCACCAGACTGGACACATCCATTTGAGATCATGTGTGATGCTAGTGACTATGCTGTCGGGGTAGCACTTGGGCAGCAGAGAGATAAGATATTTCATGTCATCTATTATGCCAGTAAGACACTAAACGACGCCCAAGTGAACTACACCACCACAGAGAAAGAGTTATTAGCTGTGGTGTTCTCCATTGACAAGTTTCGTTCTTACATACTTGGGACGAAGATAATAGTGCACACAGACCATTCTGCCCTGAAGTATTTGTTCGCGAAAAAGGATGCAAAGCCTAGATTGATACGGTGGATCCTGCAATTGCAAGAATTCGACCTTGAAATCAAGGACAAAAAAGGGACAGAAAATCAGGTGGCAGACCACTTGTCAAGGTTGGAAAAGGGACAGAGTCTACCAATCGATAAGACACAAATACTGGAGACCTTCCCAGATGAGCAACTCTTTGCTGCCGCAATCACTGCCGCGACAGCCATGGCGGCAGTTAAGTCTTCTGAACTCCCCTAGTATGCTGATTTCGTTAATTTTATAGTTAGCGGAATAATTCCTTCTGATCTTAATTATCAAGCCAGGAAGAGGTTCCAAAATGATGTTAAGCATTATTATTGGGACGAACCTCTTCTTTTCAAAATATGTGCAGATCAGGTTATAAGAAGGTGTGTACCACAAGAAGAGCAAAAAGACATTCTTCATCACTACCATGCTTCACAGTATGGAGGCCACTTAGGAGGCAATAAAACTGCTGCCAAGGTGCTGCCGTCAGGGTTTTATTGGCCGTCACTGTATAAAGATGCACAACTCTTTTACAAGAACTGTGACAGGTGCCAGCGGACAGGAAACATCTCAAGGAGAAACGAGATGTCGTTGTATAACATTCTAGAAGTCGAGATCTTCGACGTTTGGGGGATTGATTTTATGGGACCTTTTCCATCTTCATGTGGAAATCTATACATCCTCCTGGCAGTAGATTATGTCTCTAAGTGGGTTGAAGCCATCGCCACACAAAAGAATGATGCCAAGACAGTCCAAAAGTTTTTACACAAAAACATCTTTTCTAGGTTTGGCATCCCTAAGGCGATTATCAGTGATGAAGGGAGACATTTTGACAATAGGGTTATTACTGCCACCTTGAAGAAATATGGTGTCAAGCATCGGATCGCGACAGCATATCACCCACAGACCAATGGACAAGCTGAAATATCTAATAGGGAAGTTAAGAACATTCTTAAGAAGATGGTTAAACCAACTAGGAAGGATTGGTCTTTACTCCTCAATGATGCATTATGGGCATATAGGACAGCTTTTAAGACTCCATTGGGCATGTCTCCGTACCGATTGATTTATGGGAAAACATGTCATCTGCCTATCGAGATAGAACACAGAGCATACTGGGCGATCAAGGCAGTGAATATGGACTTGGACAAGGCAGGCCAGAAAAGGCTGTTAGATCTGAACGAGATTGAAGAAATACGGACAATAACCTACGACAATGCAAGAATTTACAAGGAGAAAACTAAGAAGTGGCATGACAGGAAGTTGCTGCCATGACAGTTCTGCCCAGGGCAGCTTGTATTGTTGTTCAATTCTAGACTGAAACTCTTCCCAAGGAAGCTAAAATCTAGATGGTCTGGTCCATTCCAAGTCGTACAAGTTTTTCCCCATGGTGCCATCACAATCCAATCATTAAAAGACGAGCACCAATTCAAAGTCAACGGACAACGCCTCAAGCATTATCAGGGGACTGAAGCCCCAGGAATGCAGGAAGTGGTTACCTTAGGAGATGCCCCACAAGGCATCCCTAATTTAACCTAAATTTTAAATTTTATTTATTTTTATTATTTATTATTTATTAGGAAATAAGGTTTATTTTATTCGAATAATGTTTTTATGTTTACTGTTTTTAGGAAATAAAGGAGTCAAGAAGAACAGGAGAAGTGAGCCCAACCACCGTCCATCCATCAGCCCAACAAAGCCTAATATTGTAGCCTGTCGTTCCAGCTGCCGCGACAGACAAGGAAAAGACTATCACGACAGACGCGGAAACGTATGACAGATGCGTAACAGACGCAGAAACGCGTGTCAGACGCGTCAGACACGCTTAAGCTCAACAGTCGCCCCGTTATTCACGCCTGCTGTTACAGCTTCAATGGGCAGCAACTCCTCTTCTATAAAACCCCGTTTCATTTCCATTTTCATTCACTTCTACTTTTCTTACTTGCTCTCCCCATCCAGTTTTCATTTGCTTTATTTTACTTTCAACAACCCTTGCACTAACATGTCTTCCAGAAGAACCCGCCGCAGTGCTGCTTCAACTTCTTCACCGGCAGCACCTACCCCTCAATCCTTTGCTACTAGAGATTTATGGGAAGAAAGAGGCTTCCTTTACACCCCAAGATCAGTCAATAAGGGCCTCAAGCCTTTCATCGCAAGGACGATTAGAGCTCTCTTGTGGGAAACATTCGCGGAGCAGCCAGCAGAGATGAATGAGACGCTGGTGAGGGAATTCTATGTTGCCATCGACAGCAGGACGGCAACAACAGTGACTGTCTAAGGGACAGAAGTGCAGTTCACAGCCGAGCGCATTAACTCTTTCTATGGCCTCCACTTCGGCCCCAACGATGATGCCCACCAGCAGTTCCTTGACACTCTAGACGATGCTCCCTTCGACGCTGTCATGGCAGAAGTGACAGAAGAAGGGACTGAATGGAACACGAGCCGTAAAAATCCCCACACAGTGAAGAGGGGGCAGTTGCTGCCAGAGGCCAAACTGTGGAATGCCTTCATCAAGAAGAGGATCATGCCGTCATAACATCACACCACCGTTGACCATCAGAGGTTAGCCTTAATACACTCCATTCTAAATAAACGACCCATTAATGTGGGGAGTTATATGCGGGAGAGTATTTTGGAAAGCACCCATAGACCAACGGCCCTCCTATGCCTTCCCTACCTTATCACGTCCCTCTGCCGCATTCATGACGTGCCGGAAGCCGACACCGATCGCATAGTGAAAGGACGGGGCTGGACAGACAAAAATATCATCAGCCTCATGGAGCTGACAGTGGTAACCCCTATCTCATCCTTTAACCCCGCTGCCGCCCCAGCTGAATCATCAGAGCAGCCAACTCCTGAACCTGCCGCCGTAGCTGCTCCGACAGACCCATCCAGTCAAATCCTTGTTGCTATTCAGAGAATGGAGGACAGACAGCTAGGCCTCATGACATTCATCAAGGAATTTGTCGCATCCACGGTAAATTTTATTCACAATACTTTAAATTTCCCTGATGTTGTCTTTCCCACCTTCCCTGCCCACTATTTCACTGTCCCCACCCCTGCCCACACACCTACCCCTGCTGCCACACCACATACACCATCTCTGCCTCCATTCCATCACCTGCCCCGACGGCAGCCGGTAGCACCCATGCCAAAACATCCGCTCGAGGAACAAAACGACCGGTGCCCTCGGATGACCTTGCTGCGTTTGTTGCTGGGTTCTCCTCCTCATCCATCTGGGCAGACAGCGACGCTGAACCCTCTATTCAAAGGAACCTGTCGAAAGAGTTTACACCGGTCAAGAGGCAGAAAAGAACTGCAGTCAAGAAAACTCTGCCAAGGGCCAGCAGCAGCAGTGACAGCAGCGGTAGCAGCTCTGACATCTAGGTTGCATAGCAACCACCCCAGCCCGCCCCAAGGACCAGAATCCGCCACCAAATCCGCCTCAGCAGTAGCAGTGAAGACAGTGCTTAAAATTTAAGTTTCTTATTTTCTTATTGCTGCCTGCTATTTATATATTTTGTGATGTACTGCCTTCATTTTTCATTTTGTCATTTGCATTGAGGGCAATGCAACCCTCGAGTTTGGGGGTGGCAACCCTCCATATTAATGGAGTCCTAGTACATCTTAGTTAATTGTTGGTGTCTTTTACTTAGTTATTTTTCTTAAAAAAACTGAAAAAATGAAAATTTTGGCTGAAAACTGTGAATTGAACTTGCCTGTCGTGACAGCTCTGCCGTGACAGCAACTTTAGGATAGTTTAAGGAAAAGTTTAGAGCCTTTCTATAGTTCTGAAAACTTAAACACCATTGTGACTGTTATACTGCTTAGACTTCTTTTAGCCAAACTAGAATAGAAAACTTAGCACTTAGAGTAGAAAAGAGACTAGAATCTAAGGAAACCTAGAGGTGCCCACCACTGGCTCTAGGCAGATAACCAGAGAAAAACTTCTAGAGGTGCCTATCACCGGCTCTAGACAGTTAACTAGAGGTGCCTGAAATATTGGCTCTAGTAGAAAAGAAAAGAAATTAGAAAAAAAGGAAATAACTAGAGGTGCCCGATTCTGGCTCTAGTAAGAAAAAGAAAGAAATAAGTCTCGTAAGAAAAACTCTAAACAAGCTAAAGTATAATATTCTAGTGAAACTAAGAGAGTCTTGGCATATAACTGTTCACAAGCATGCACACACTACACGAGGACTATAGTAAGAATCCGGACAGATCCTAAACTCTCCGACAGGTTGCTGCCGCCACAGGGAACGAACGACGGGTAAGGGAAAGTTCACCGTTTGAAAGCCAAAACAAAAATATTTCATTTTTCTTTTAGGACTTAGTTGCTTGAGGGCAAGCAAAAGCTTGAGTTTGGTGGTGTGTTGAGTGTGTAAAAGTTCTATTATTTACACCCTTTTTAACCCATATTTCTGCTGCATTCAAGCATCATTTCATTGCATTTAGGTTAGTTTACAGCAAAACATCACAAATATATTAAAGGTACAGATTCTACTAAAGAATGGTGGTTTTTGCAGGTAGCTGCCATAGAAGACGGTGAAGGCAGGCGCTGGGCGGAGAAGCAGAAGAGCTGAACTGGACAAGCAGACAAAGAGGACGATGCTGCCATGGTGCTGCCGTGAC
Source organism: Hibiscus tridactylites (assembly GCA_958450335.1). NCBI lineage: Eukaryota > Viridiplantae > Streptophyta > Magnoliopsida > Malvales > Malvaceae > Hibiscus > Hibiscus tridactylites. The sequence goes on along the minus strand of OY288267.1, from coordinate 95,441,958 downwards.
AGCAGAGGATGACAACAATTTTGTGGAGGAAAAGCAAAGTGGACCTCGACAGATAGAGAAAATTCAGCCCGTATGTCGTGTGAAAACCATATATTTTTCCAAGCCCGGATCAAAAGATATGTCAAGCCCAAAGTTCAAGGAGAGAAAATCCCAAGAAACAAGGAAAACGGCTGGAAAGTAGATTCCTTGAAGATTAAGTCTTTATTAGAATCATACTTTTAATTAAAGTTGTAATCCTTATTAACTTAGATAACTTGAGCCCAAAGCTTATATAAGGGCATGTATTTTAACCTAGGAAAAAGATAATATCGAATACCCCATAACCGATAACCAAAAACCCCTAGCCGTTTACCCGCCGCCGACATGTTCTAAATTCCCCTTAGGGCCACGGGTTGATTTGTAAAGTAGTTGCAAGGGTTGTTTTGTTTTAGGAATTTTCAGTTCAATAAAATAAACTCCAAGTTCTCTTATTTTGGTTATTAATATCTTGCAAGAGCATCGTGAGAGCATTGTGAGGTTATCTATTTACTTAGCATCGAGAGAGTTAAGTATACGAAAGAAATAAGAGCAAGTTCTCTAGTTTATAGTTGAACTATCTCGTGCCTAGGGATAGGGCGAGGTTAAGTGGCTAAAGAAGAATTCATACACATCAGTGTTCATCCTTCGATTCACGCCGGGAGGTATCATCAAGACGTGATCATCGACAGACTTGGACCTAGGGATAGGCCAAGGCAGATCTGGGATTCTTGCCAAACATGAAAGTACTGAGTTGAGAGATTGCTGCCGCGACGATCAACGGACTGCTGCCGCGACAGGTGCTGCCGCGACGGGCGCGACGACAGAACTGGATTTCCTAAACTCTGCAATACATGCACTACTGAGCAATTCAATACCAGCCCATTCTCTCTATCTTGATATCTTTACTCGTTTATTTACGTTTACTTCATTATTTTCGTGACAACTCTCAAATATTTCCTTTACTTTTGTGCAGTAAGGTGAAGCTATTAGCCCAATCCCTGTGGAGACGATATCCGATACTTCGTATCACTTTACTACTTGCGTCGTGTACACTTGCACTACCATTGCGATAGACTATTTTACACGCAACACATGCCTCGTATTCTACTATATTATTAGTGCAGAAGAATTTTAAATGACAAGTAAAAGGATAATGATCTCCTTCCGGCGATTCCAAAACTGCCCCAATACCTCGTCCTAAAGCATTTACAGCACCATCGAAATTCATGACCCAGGATTCTGTTGGTGACTCTTCATCTTTTGTAATACACATCAAATCCTCACAGTGGAAACTGAAATCTAATGCCTCATAACCGTCTTGTGCACGACTGGCAAGAAAATATGCCATGGCACTTCCTTTTACCGCTTTCTGATTCATATACTGAATGTCGTATTTTGAAAGCAACATTTTCCACCGCGTTATTCTTCCTGATAGGGCTGGAGCTTCCATCATAAACTTCAATGGATCTAATCGTGAGATCAACCACGTGGTATGATACAACATATACTGCCTAAGCCTTTTAGTGGCTCATACCAAAGCACAACACACCTTTTCAATTGGCGTATATCTTGCTTCACAGTCAATAAACTTTTTGCTCACATAATATATCACCCTTTCCTTCCTTCCAGTTTCGTCATACTGCCCTAGTACACAGCCCGTTGAATTTTCAAACACCGTTAGATATAGTATTAACGGTTTCCCCAAAACATGTGGCATTAACATTGGAGGATTAGTTAACTGCTCTTTGATCTTTTCTAAAGTTGCTTGGCATTCTTCATTCTAGGTCTCTGGGTTATTCTTTCTAAGCAACATGAATATTGGATCACACTTATTCGTAAGTTGGGAAATAAAACGAGCTATGTAATTCAACCTTCCCAAGAATCCTCGAACTTGCTTCTATTTTTGAGGAGGTGGAAGCTCTTGTATGGCCTTTACCTTGTCTGGGTCGATTTCAATTCCCCTTTTGCTTACTTAAAAGCCCAACAATTTCCCAGATGTAACCCCAAATGTGCACTTGGCAGGATTAAGCTTTAACTGAAATTTTCTCAATTTTTGAAAAAGCTTACACAAGTTTACTAGATGCTCTTCTTCAGATCTGGACTTAGCGATCATATCATCGACATAAACTTCTATTTCCTTATGCATCGTGTCATGAAAAAGAGTGACCATAGCTCTCTGATACGTTGCCCCTGCATTCTTCTACCCAAAATGCATTACCTTATAACAGAAGGTTCCCCAAAGCATTACGAAAGTAGTCTTTTCCATGTCTTCTGGGCACATATTTATTTGATTGTAACCAGAAAATCCGTCCATGAACGAGAAATGGGAATGGCCAGCTGTATTGTCGACCAAGGTGTCAATATGTGGAAGCGGAAAGTTGTCTTTGCGGCTTGCTTTATTAAGATCCCTGTAGTCGACCCACATTCTTACTTTTCCATCCTTCTTGGGCACTAGTACAATGTTTGCCACCCATTCTGGATATTTAGCTACTTCGAGGAATCCTACATTGTACTGCTTCTTGACCTCGTCTCTGATTTTCAAGAGTGTATCAGCCTTCATTCTTCTAAGCTTTTGCTTCAGTGGCTCCCATCCTTCTCTTATAGGAAGCCTATGCATGGCAATATCTTAGTCGAGACCAGGCATATCCTGATACGACCAGGCAAAGACGTCTTTATATTCTTGTAGAAGCTCAATAAAATGTTTTCGTGTCTCAACTGAGATGGTGGTACCAATCTTTACTTCTCGTTTCTCTTCTTCAGTCCCAAGATTCAAAACCTCTAACTCTTCTTTGTGGGGAAGAATTTGCTTTTCCTCTCCTTCTACCATTCTAAGCAAATCATCTGACAAGTCATACCCTTCTTCATCACTAGTACTCTCAACTTCCTCTAAATATAGCGGTAACTAAAAATTAACCTTGGAATCTGATTCGGAGTCAATATGATTTATTATGTTTTTAAGGGTTTGTTTTTGCTTTTGGATTTTTATGATCTTTTGTTTTTTTTTGGTGTTGTGAAAGAAAGTTTACCACAAGATATAATTGGGGGGAAATATGCATCTTTTATTGAAATCAGAATAATGGTTTTGACATAGACCCTTTTTACATAAGATCTCTAATTACCTCAGAGCCTAATGGTAAAAGAGTTGGTTTTGAGAATTACTCTGAGGCAGTCTTAAAAACTTCAGGGACTACTTTCGCGGTCCAGTTCTTCAGTTCAGTGCAGGGGCAGATCTTGGACAGATATTTGTTTTCTTCTTCCTCCTCATCTGTGATGGCGTTAATGCTTAAGTTTTTGAAAACCTTGCATAAGTCATTTTTTCCTTTCTCTCCTCGTCAAAGCGGACATTAAGGTCTAAAAGCCCTCCAGCCTTGAAAGTAACACTTAGGGGTGGGTACGTCATTGGCTCCCCTTCAACTTCTTCTTCCTTCTGCTTCATTTTCATGCTTTCCTGCTGGTTCTCAGCTTTCTTTTGCCATTTATCGGGCCTAAAGCCCAAACCGAATCGATCCCTCTTCGCTGGGATCACCACAGGATAAGGCTTTCCTCGTCTTTCTTCTTTAACTTCATCTTCTTGCTTCCCAAAGGAAATTTCCTTCATCGCACACACATCTGATTCATGCTCAACATCTCTCTTCTCGATGAAAACAAGTTCCTTGCTATTCATCTTGGCTTGAACCACTCGTTCAAACTCCAGGCAACACTGGATCTCATGTCCTTCAGCTTCATGGTATTCGCAATATGGTTTTTCAACGACCCTCATCTTTGGAATCTCTTCCTTTAATATCCCAGCTACAACTAATTGAGCCCATATCCAATTCATGGGTGCCTTAATCTCTTCAATGTATTCCTTGATCACTCTCTTCTGTTCCTCGAGCACAACATTCACCTCCTTCTTTTGGTGGTTTGGCAAAGGGTTTCCTTTTTCTTCAAAAGTTTCAAATGACAACATACCTAATTTTCTTAAATCATCCACCACCCTTTTGAACACGGTGCATTTCTCAATGGTAAGCTCCCTTACTCCTGCATGATATTCACATTGATCCTTCTCGTCTTACTACGGTGGATAAAAAGGTGAGAATGGAGGAACATGTCTTGGCAGCACCATTTGTGACTTGACCAACTCGGTGAACAAATCTGCGTAAGTCATTAGGATGGGAGGAAAGTAGGGCCTCGAGTTTCCTTGATATCTTCGCTTTCTTTTTGGGGCATTTCTAACCGTCGTAGATGAGGTGTTGGGCTTGTTGAACACCACACCTGTTGAATAACTGGGGTTATAGACATTCGTCGCATTGACTTCATTGTTGTTCTTCCTTTTATACGTCTTCTTCGTTCCCCCAATGTCCAACCTTCCACTCTTCATGGCTGCTAGGATGAGTTCCCCATTCTTTAACATGTCCGCAAAGTTCTTCGTAGCATGATTGAGCATGCGATCGTAAAAAGGACCCTTTAAAGTTTCCACGAACATCGGGGTGATCTCATTTTCTAGCAACGGTGCCTGCACTTGTGCCGCTACATCCCTCCACCTTTGTGCATATTGTCAGAAGCTCTCATGGTGTTTTTGCTCCATCCCATGCAAGACCAAACGGGTTGGAACCATGTCTGAAACATGCTTTTATTGCTCACTGAAGGCTCTAGAAAGATCCCTCCATGATTTGATGTTCGTCCGACTTAATTGCGAATACCAACGTGCAGCGGATCCTACTAAATTGTCTTGAAAGCAGTGAATGAGCAGCTTCTTATTGTCGAGGTACATTGACATCTTTCTACAATACATAGTAAGATGCGCTAATGGGCATGTGGTCCCATTGTATTTCTCAAAGTCTAAGATCTTGAATTTTAGTGGCGCAACAAAATCCGTTACCAAGCTCAGATCCTTGGCATCCATTCCACCATAAGCAGCTCCATCTTGGAAGGACTTGAGCATCCCTTCTAACTTTTCGTACTTTTCTTCCAACTTTTTCTCAGTTCGAGCCTTATCGGCGACTTCATCGAGGTCAAAAACCTCGTAATTGTTGGCCTCCACATTTGGAATATGGGTGGAAGATTCAGCTACATGGATGGGTGTTTTGGCCTTTGCAGCACCCTCCTTATTAAAGATCATTCCTAGGAATCGTGGAATGGAAGTAGTGTTCCCTCCTTCTTCAACCGCATCTGGGTCCTTGAATCCTAGCATAACAGCTATTGAACTTACCGTCTTTTGATGAACTGCCTCAACTTGTTGTTTCAGGTCAACCTCCATTTTCTCTAGCTTATCTTAAATGTTCTTTTGGTTCGCCTCCAAATTTTTTAATCTTTCCTCAGAGTTCATGGCTCGGGTTTGGGCTCGTGTACCGTATTTATGAGTTGTCTTAGCAATTTTAGATATTATGTCGTTTTAATTATTTAGTTAGTTTGTGACATGAATGAATGTATGCACAAATGAATTCACAAAAGCAAACAACAAAGCAAACAAGATAATGCAAATGCATGAATGCAGTTGAAGGGCCATCAATTCCATTGAAAATCTATTCATGAAAGGAAACTCTTTATTCAATACGAATGTTTTTATTACATCTTTTTTGAACTACAAATATTTTTCTGCTTGAACGCCTAACTCCTTAATTTCTTCAACTAGCCACATGAGTCGTGGTCCAAGTTCTCCAACGGGCTCGATATACTGACGAAGGGTTGCAGCTTCAGTTGCTAATATTGTTACATGCTTGGCCAGATCTTGGACCTGTGTCATCACCATCTTGTCAAACTTATTCCTTTTCTTGGAATCTTCGAACATTATCTCTGAGGCGAGTGAACCAATAGTCATTTCCTCCTTCGGTGATATCTTCTAGAACTAAGATATTTGTTCTATACTCTTGAAGGAGATTATCCATCTCTCTAACTCGCTCTTTCAAGGAGCCATTCTCACTCAAACTAGCTTGGAGTTCTTCATAGGTACGGTCCTTTTGCATCTTGTGAACCGTTCGACTCAATTTCTCTACTTTGGCTTCTAGCTCAATGATGAAGGCCTGACTTTGCTTCAACTTCTTGGTGGTTTCATCATAGACTGATTGTAGCTTTAGCAAACATGTTTTGTTGTCATGAGATTTCCTTTTCCAGGAAGTCGAATCTTCCTTCAACTCCTTTCGATGTCTCTTTCCCTTCTCATTTTCCGCTACTTGTTTCGTCTTCTTTCTTTCTTCAACCAAGGCCCATTGGAATTTCTCTATCTCCTTCTTATCGCGTTCCTTCTCCTTCACCACAGCTTGTTCTAACTCTTGTCTCCATTGTTCTGGCCTTTTTCGAAGATCCGTATATCGAACTGTAACTTGAAGCTTAAGGAAATCAACCCTCTGAATATAATACCTTTCTTCTAGATTCTCATACATTTTCCACACTCGGTTGGCTTCTCCCTTTTGCTTTTCTACATCAAGGCTAACTTCAAATTTGTCTCGCAAATTCTATTCCTTCTAACTTAGCCTGTCTTAGCTCTTCTCTCAGAATGTCGGCCTCTAAAGGAACCACTTTCAAATGTTCATCTATAGGCTTGGTGGGCCCAAGAGTAGGTAACATAACCTTGTCATTCATCCTCGTATGCCTCCAAATATCATAATCGGGAGTACACATGCAATGCTTATCAGACTCTATCTTCATAAAATAGCACATCTTCTATGAGTCACTAATTTCTTGCACCTTTCGCCTAAACTCCCCTTGAAACTCGAATTCAGACGTACCAAGCTCGGAAGTGAAAGGAACAAACTGTCGTGATCCATACTGGCGTGATACTAACAAAGTTGCACAACCAATTCCTCCCCATAAGCCCAAGAGCATCAAATAGTTGTAATCTCCACATCTATGCCTTACTTTAGCATGTTCCATCCATAGTACCCTCCATTTGATGTCTTCGTCACGACGATCTCTGAAGATATCTACCCACTTGCTTCTCTTGATACCCGGCCAATCTTGTGCAAAAAACTCCTGAAGTGGGGAAAAGTTTGGGGAGAACACGTTCGGTAAGGCCAAAGTTGGACACACCCAGAAATGACTAAGGGCCCAAACTTGAAGTAAAAGAGCACATCCTCCAAAACTCACGCCTTCCACTTTTCGACAAGCGTTCAAAGAGATGAAGGTTTCTGCTAACACTGCAGGCACTAGATTGACATTCCTCTTCAACTGCTCAAAGAAGTCTAGCAGGACCACATCGATGTTTCTCAACACCTTTAGAAAAATCACTAAACCGTAAATTGCAATGGCCAAGAGGTCTACCCTTTTGTGATGTCTGGAGGAACCAGAATAATGTTTCGAATGCGTGACCAAGGAAAGTTGAAACTTCCCCCTCTCTTCCATATCAACCCTTCAACCCATTCATTGCTCATTCTGGCAAATGAAACAAGTTTTGAGTGTGAGTTCTTGTTTTTGGGCGGCTTTGTATACACCCAATTCTCCTTCACATCATGCATATTGAATAATGCCAAGTATTCCTCGAAAGTTAGCATCATGTCTTCTCTGTTGAACGTAAAGAAGCAATACCCAGGGTTCCAGAACTGAATTAAAGCCTTCAGAAATGGCTCATCGACCCTCACAAAAAGAAGATATGCTATGTCGCCATAAGACTCACGAAAAAACTGCTTGGTCTTATAATCAAATTGGTCACATATCTTACGTAACTCCTGCACGTGGTTTTGCTTAACACTAACGTGGACATATTCCAAAGTTCCTGTTTCGTGAGCCGCACTTAAACTGTCTCTATACTTCCTCTGATTGACCTCAGACCAGTGACGCACTTTCGCATTTTCCTCTTCATTCTTTAAGAGCTTTTCGTCCATAATTAAACAACTTTCCATAATCAACCCTTTCTAAATATGAATGATGCACATGCAAAATAAACAAGATAATAAACAGAGATTAATAAAGCAAGGAAAATGAAACAGATAAAACAGTCAATAATTTAAATGCACGATAATTTTGGGCCAACATTCCAACATTTTAGGACATGTCTCCACTGATTATTCATGCGACTCAACACCCTAGGCTTTATGCATGGCTCTATTAGGGGTAGGCTCTAACTTCTCAAACTTGGTTTGGTTCTAAAAAGGGTACCCAAGTTGTCCTTGTTGTCCTCTACTAAGAGTAGCAAGGCCCTCGATTCTCACCCATTATAGGCTACAAACGAATCGAGTTCAACTCAGGAGGACTCACCACCGAAGCCTTCTCGAAGAATCAATATCCTTACGAAGGCAAAGGCAATGAGTCCTGAAGGTACTTGCTAAGCTCATATGAAGAATCAATATTCTTACATGAGAAAAGCGTGCCCCCCCCCCACTTAAATGATCGGGGCAAAGCTCGGGAATAGAGCTTGGAATTAAGTCTTATATGGGTAAAATAGAATTATATTCATTTAAATGGATAAATAAATAGAACCTATCGTGAACTTGCAAATTCCATATTTTTTAAAAAACATTTTTGAAAACCATTTAAAACCAATTAGTGGCCTGACCCTCTTTTGTTTTTATTTTAAAAACAAAAACATGTCCCCAGCGGAGTCGCCAAGCTGTCACAACCACTTTTTAGGGGGCTTCGACTTTTTGAAAACTTGAAAACACGGAGTCGCCACCAATCTTTTTTGGAAAAAATAGTGTGATTGGATCACTTTTAAAAATAAAGTTATTTTAATAAAACTTTTTGTTTTAATAAAACAACAGTTTTGGTCTGCGAAAATCAGAAAACAAGTTCAAGGGTCGGTTACGCGTGGGGAAGGGTTAGCACCCCCACGACGCCCAAAATACATACCTAATTGGTTTTAAAATCGTTTTTAAAACTGGAATTTGGAAGTTCACAGAGGTTCGATTTTACTTGTTCGTTTAATGAATATTAGTCTATTTTAACGGCCTTATCGCCCGGGAGATGAACTTTAATCACCACCAACATTTCTGGTGCTAACATGTCATTCCCGTTTGATAAGACATTGCATTAATATAATTTCACTTTTCCAAACAACATAGAAATTTAGTGTGTTGAGCTTTTTATTCATTTCTAAGTTCGATTATAAAGAGAACCCTAAAAATGTCTAAGTCTTTTATTCCTAAATTAAAATTCAAGTATGCTTAAGTGTATTTAATTTTTGTGAAGAACATTTTTCAACAAAACATGTCTCTATCTAAATTTTAGTGCCTAATCCTAAGTTTTAAACTTATTTCTAAAAAAACAAGCAAGCAAACTCTTTTTATGCTTCTTTTCTTTTATTATCCCTTTTAAAAACTTTATTTCTTTTTTACCTTCTAAAAGCCAAGACTCTTTTTACATTTTTTACCTTTTTCATTTTTTACGTTTTTTACTCTTTATATTTTCCCTTTCAAAGAATATTTTTTCTTTTTAAAAATAACTTTTTCATTTTTTTTCATTTTATAATTTCTTTTAAAATGACCTTTTCTTAAATAAACTTTATTTTTTCTTAGAGAATTTTCTTTTAAGTTTTTTTCATAATTTATCTTTATCCTAAACACTAAAATTTATTTGTAAATCCATTTTATTTTCTTTTTCCAAAACTTTATGACTTATTTATTTTTTTCTAAAAAACATCTTATTTATTTTTTCTTTTTAAAAATCACTTAATCAATTTATTATCAAAACTAAATTTAAAGAAAAAAAAACTTTTTTTATTTTTAAGAAATCTAGACATTTTATTATTTCCACCATGCATTATTGTTCCTAATTAAATCCTCAACTTTAAGTTTTTTCAATTAAGCCACATTTGTTCATTTTATTCTTGCATGTTAATTTAAACACTTTTAAAATTTATTTTTACATTCCTAAAGATCAAAACAATCCTAACAACATTTTTTAAGCATGCAAAATTTTTAAAAGATCAAACTAAAATTAAAACGGAAATTTAAAACAAAAAGTTACCGGAATCGTGAACGATTTTCTGACTTTGAGAAAGCAACCTAAAATTCACAAACACAAACACCAAAAATTCATCCAAGAACAAGCAAATAAATCAAATAAAAATAAATGAAAAGAAAGCTAGAAATTTTACCGAAAAACAATGAACGAAGAACTCGAATTCGGGCTTCTCGAAATGCTCCAAATCGCCTCCAGAAAATTGCTTCCAAACTCGAATTTCTACTCAAAATTTTGAACAACTCTTGAACAATTTTTTAGAGAATTTTTAGATTTTTTCCTAAACTTTTTCAAGTTCACTTCCAATTGTGTGTTGAACAAATGGGTAAAGGAGGGTTTTATAACTATCTTGAGCTTGCAAATCAAGCTATAATCCGAGTTTCAATCCCCAAATTGGAGCCAAAATCAGACCAATGGCTTGATCCTCTGAAAAACCCTAAAAATATCCCTCTTTGGTTCAAAATCGAGATCGAATTTCCCCTTGATTCGAGCCTAGGGTTTGACTCCTTTCACACTGTTTTTTGAAGATGTCGGCGAGCACAGGCGGCGGCGGCGAGCGGCGTTGGTGGCATTGGGTCGGCGGCGATGAAGCGGACCGGCCGGTACTAGCGGTGTTGGTAGCCGTGGCCGGTAGACGTCGGCCGGCCACCATGAAGGTCACGATGAGGGTTTGGTTGGGGAACCAGCGTGGGTGCAGCCCACGCGGTGGCGCGTGGCGCGCGCTGGTTCCCCCTTTTCTTTTTTTTTTTCTTTTTTTCCTTTTCCTTTTTTTCTTTAAATATGGGCTTCATAATAAAAAAAAATGGGGCTTGTTCTTTTTATTTAAAAGTGGGCTTTAAAATGGGCTTTTTAAGGATGTTTCTTTGCTTATTTAAAAAGTGGGCTTTAAAAAGGATTTTTTATTTTTTTTAATATATTTTTCTTTTTCCCTTTTTTTAATTATTAAAAATTTAGGTGAAAATTTAGTGACAACAAGAATAAATTGAACTATGTTGGTTATCCGGTACAGATTAAAAGTTGGTTAATAATTTTTGATTGATAAGAAATGAAATGCTATCGCATGTTTCTTTGATTTTTTTCTTCGGTAGCATTCTTCGACCCGGTCTCCGACCAGGCCGGATAGGGGTGTTACATTTGTGGTATCAGAGCTAGAGTTTAGTCGATTCTAGGACTAAACTGAAGCTTGTTACATTGTTATGGTATTACTTTGCCACCTAGGAGTTATATTTCTTGTGTATATGGTGACTTGTCGACTAATCTGATTTTTCTTATAGATATGTCTGGGACTAATGAAGCTTGTATTAACGAGCCTGACACTGATTCCTCAGCCCATGGCGAGGAGATAGGAGGAGGAAATCCTCCAAGTCCACCGCACCCGCAAGTACCCCCGATCCAGAATGTTGAGTCTGCAGCCCCTACCGCTCAAGCTGAATGTTATAAGAACATGCCTAATATGTTCAAACAGTTTATGGCTGCGATACAAGCAACACCATTCGTTCAGCCTACCCCTCATATTGCCCAGTATGCTCGTTCCCCTGTGGACAAGCTGGCTTCGCTCCGAGCCTATTCCTTTACCGGACAAGACGATGATAATCCTGAAGTTGCCGAATATTGGCTGGACAACATGTTGTGTATCCTAAACAAGCAGTTGTAGTGTTCGGATGAACACAAGTTGGAGTGTGGTATTGCGTTATTGACCGATGAAGCTCTCATGTGGTGGGAAACCACTATTCTCACAGTTCCTGAAGAATCGATCACCTAGGAGTTCTTTCTTCAAGAATCCGGAATAAGTATATCAATGAATATTACCTTGTGGAAAGGTGAAACACCTTTCTCCATTTGAAGCAAGGTGGGCGACCTATCGAGCAATATATCTATGATCTCTGCAAATATTTCCAATACGAAGCTGAATTTATAAAGAAAGAAGAAGACAAGTGAAGAATGTTCATAGCTGGCCTTAGCAATGAGCTACGACCCATGTTTACGGCCCTTGGCATCACCAACTTTCATGATTTGGTGAACCAAGTTAAGCCTGCGGAGGCTGCTCAGAGAGCTCAGAGGGGGAGCATGTCATACAGATCCGAGAAAAGAGCACGTGATGATTCTCGACCTCCTAGATGGAATAAGAAGGGCAAGTATCAAGGCCCAAAGCAAGCTTCGTATCCTCAACCCTCTCGCTCCGGAAATATTGAGAAGCCCCAGACTGTCTCTCAGTCTTTGTCCAAGGCGGCCTCTGTTGAGAGTACTGGAGGCTCGAAATGAGGCACGCAGCATCCGTTTCGTAACTTATGTCAGAAGAGACATCAGGCAGGGCAATGTCGCAAGCAGACTAGAGCATGTTTCTTCTATGGAGAGCAAGGTCATTTCATCTAGGATTGTCCTCAAAATCCCTCCAAGTCTGCAACTATATAAGGAGATATTACATCGTCTACTCAATCCTTCCAAGGGAAAGTACCAAGACAAGTACCATCGGGAGCTTTAGAGAGAATCGATGGCTCAGGGAAGTTTGGCAATAAGCAAGAATCAAAAGCCTTTGCACAGATGTACCATGTAAGAAGCCGAGAGGAGGATGAAGCCTGACGTCATCGCAGGTACGATTATGTTATACTCGCATCCCTTGTATGCTTTGATAGTTCCAGGATCTATGCACTCCTTCATAAGCACGAAATTGGTTAAGAGTTATGAGATGTCTAGTGGACCTATAATACCAAGAATCTTTGTGACCAACCCGTTAGCTGACTGTGTCACCATACGCTTCGTATATAAGAATGAATTGTCCAATAATGATCCAAGGAGTTCCATTTCCAGCGGATCTCCTAGCTCTACCAATCCATGAGTTTGATGTAATACTAGGCATAGACTGACTTAGTAAACATCAGACATGGGTAGATTGTTGTAAGAGGAAGTTGTATCTCCGGGGTCTGAGCAAGGAAAGTGTAGTTCTGATGAAATCTCGGAACCCTACATTGCAAACTTTAACATTGCAAGCTAAGAATGGACCTCGGATACAAGATATCGATACAATATGTGAGTTCCTTGATTTCTTTCCAGATGAACTTCCGGGTTTACCTCCGACCCATGAAATGGAAATTGGCATTGAAGTACAACCGGGGACTACCCCAGTTTTCATCGCACCTTATTAGATGGCTGCAGTAAAATTTGAGGAGCTAAAAGTTCAGATTCAAGAATTTCTTTATAAAGGCTTTATTCGGCCGAGTTCCTCTCCTTGGGGAACACTGTTCCTTTTTGTGAAGAAAAAAGATGGTTCCATGAGGTTGTGTATTGATTACCGGCAACTGAATAAGGTGACCATCAAGAATAAATATCCATTGCCTAGAATTGATGATCTATTTGATCAGCTCAAGGATGCTTCTGTGTTCTCCAAGATTGATTTAAGGTTTGGGTACTATCAGATGAGAGTGAGGGATTGTGATGTACCCAAGACTGCTTTTCGCACAAGGTACGGCCACTACGAGTTTTTGGTAATGCCTTTTGGACTAACTAATGGTCTGGAAGCTTTCTTGGACTTGATGAACCGAATCTTTTGACCCTATCTTGATAAGTTTTTGTTTGTTTTCATTGATGATATTTTAATCTATTCAGAGATTGTTGAAGAGCATCGTGATCACCTTCATATTGTGCTTCAAACCCTTCATGAAAAGCAACTATATGCTAAGTTCTCTAAGTGTGAGTTTTGGCTCACCGAAGTTGCCTTCCTAGGGCATATTGTATCGACTTTGGGCATTCAAGTGGACCCGAAGAAAATCCAAGCTATCCTTAATTGGCACCCACCGAAGAACATTGGCGAAGTCAGAAGCTTCCTCGGCTTGACCGGCTACTATAGAAGATTCGTCAAAGGATTTTCTATGGTAGCTACACCTTTGACTAAGCTTCTACGGAAGGAAAAATCATTTGTGTGGATCGAAGTACAACAGAGATGTTTTGATCAGTTGAAACAGGTATTGACTCATGCACTCGTCCTGATCCAACTCGAGTCCTAGAAGGATTACATCGTTTATAGCGATGCCTCACATTTCGGGTTAGGATGTGTTCTAATGCAAGAAGGAAAATTTGTTGCCTATGCATCTCGACAACTCAAGCCACATGAGATAAATTATCCCACTCACGATCTAGAATTACCCGTAGTTGTCTTTGCCTTAAAGATCTGGAGGCATTATCTCTACGGAGAAAAATGCTATCTTTTTACCGACCATAAAAGCCTTAAGTATCTTCTGACGCAAAAGAAGTTGAACCTTCGCCAGTGAAGGTGGATGGAACTCCTCAAAGATTATGACCTTGTTATCGATTATCATCCAGGCAAGGCTAACATTGTAGCTGATGCGCTCAGCCGTAAATTGATGCCTCGTAAGTATTATTAATATGATCATAGTTCTCTGATTCATCATATAGTATGGTTTATCATGAATTCCATTCTTTGTAGCTCTTCAAGCTATTAATGCTCATTTCCGTCATCAAAGGCGTTGTGGCCTTGTAGCTGAACTCCAAGTTCAGTCTACGATCATTTCGATAATCAAAGCTTTGCAAGAACAAGATCCTGAGCTTCAAGCCATTGCTTCAAGACTCTAGGATAGTCCTGATTTCAAGGTTAATTCCGAAGGGCTCCTATGTTTCCGTGATAGGATTTGTATACCAGCCGTGGAAACCCTTCGTAATAACATCCTTAAGGAGGCTCATTTGACTTCATTTTCGGTTCATCCGGGGTCTGTAAAGATGTACAAAGACCTTCGTGAATTTTATTGGTGGCCAGGAATGAAGCAAGTCATAGTAGACTTCATATCTCGATGTCTCACGTATCAACATATTAAGGTCGAACATCATGTCCCTACCGGTTTGTTGCTACCTATTGATCTACCTCAATGGAAGTGGGAGAAGATCACAATGGATTTTGTCAGTGGTCTACCTCTAACTTCAACAAAACATGATGCTATATTGGTCGTTGTAGACTGTCTCACCAAGTCAGCACACTTCATTCCAACTCGGATGGATTACGGACTTCCTAAGCTAGCTGACTTGTATATCAAGGAAGTGATTAGACTCCATGGAGTACCATTGTCTATCATCTCTGATCGGGATCCCCATTTTGCATCTCGATTTTGGAAGACCTTACAAGGAGCTCTGGGCACTAAAGTTAATCTTAGCACGACCTTTCACCCTCAATTTACCAGCCAATCAGAAAGGGTAATTCAGATCTTGGAAGACATGCTTCTAGCGTGCATCATTGATTTTGGTGGCACTTGGGAGAAATCCTTACATGTCATCGGGTTTTCCTATAATAACAACTACCAAGCTTCCATCAAGATGGCACCGTATGAGGCATTATATGGCAGACGATGTCGTACTCCTTTATGTTGGTCTGAGTTGGGAGAAGGCAAAGTTTTGGGCCCAGAATTACTTCAGGAAACCGAAGAATGGGTCACCATCCTTCACGACCGTTTGAAAGCTGCCTTTGATAGACAGAAAGCTTATGCCGATCTTCAGAGACGAGATATCGAGTATGAAGTAGGCGAGAAAGCTTTCCTCAAGGTATCACCATGGAAGAAGATTCTGAGATTTGGCAAGAAACGAAAGTTAAGTCCCCATTCATCAGACCTTTTGAAGTCATGAAAAGTATTGGCCCTGTAGCATATCATTTATAGCTACCTTCTGAGCTAAGTAAGATTCATGATGTCTTCCACGTATCGATGCTTCGAAAGTACCATTCTGATCCCTGGCATATTCTTGAACCCGAGTCAGTGGAAATCCAACCAAACCTAACCTACAAGGAGAAACCTGTCCAGATTCTTGCTAGAGAAGTCAAAAGACTTCGTAATAAGATTATACCTTTGGTCAAAGTACTTTGAAGAATCCATTTCGTAGAGGAGGCTACATGCGAACTAGAGGAAACCATGAGGAAGCAATATCCGCATCTCTTCGTTTCAGGTAAGAATTCGAGGACGAATTCTTTTTAAGGGGGGAAGAGTTGTAACACCCCAAAAACCGGGCTATTCGGAATCGAATTTAAGTAATCAAAAATCTTATATTGAAAAAATATAAATATTGATTTGGCATTGTCTATTTAGCTAATTGCATCGTTATTAGACCTTAATTGAGTCACATTAGTTTTTAAGGGCCAAATTGAGGAAATTGAAAGTTTTAGGGCAAAACCATGAACTTCCAAGAGTTGAGGGACTAATCATGCGATTAGCCCCTCCACAATTAAGCCACCGTTCTTTAAGCAAATAGAAAATTAATCCTTCATTGAAGGAAAGCTCATATGGCTATGTTATCAAAAAGGAGGAAAACCATTTGTTTTAAGCTTACCCGAAAACACCCTAAGCAAGCTCCTCATTCAACTTCATCTTCTTTGTTTCTTAAACCAAGCAAGCACCTCCATTGAAGGTTCAAGTCCAAGCTTGAATTTCATCGAATCTTTGTTGTTAAATCATAGCCTTGAAGTAGGTAAGCTTTTCTCTTCAAGTTAATATCGAATCCATGGAGTTTCGGTGATGTAATCTTGAAGCTAGGTTTAGCTATCTATAGAACTCATTATTGAAATTGCTATCCTAAGCTTATATAATGATTTTGATATTGTTATATTGATTTTGATATCGAAACATTGTCCTAGCGACTTTATATTGATTTTTCCTAGCTCGAGAAATCGTTTCGGGTCATCTATCGACCCCATCGGAAGCTAGGAATAGAGGCATAGTAATCTGAGAACCGTAGGAGCCTCAGATTTACAAGGTGAGTGTAGTAGAGTCGGACACCTTGGTAAGCTCAGTAAGCATTGCATTGGACATCAATATTGTCATTGATAGCAAGTATTACTTATGTTATTATTATTGATCGTTGAACAAGCATTGATTCGTTATTAAGTAAGCATGAGAACTATGAATATGGATTATGAGATCATGGTTATGACTTTTGAGTTGACAAGTATATGAATCACTGAATATAGCTATTGATAATGAACCTTGGATGTGAATGGATGATGGATACAATTGGCATGCCATAGAATTCATAAGCTAAGTGTACGGGTGGAGTACAGTCCTAGGGCTACGGCCTACATTGATTGGCGTGGCGGAGGGATGTGTATTGATATTGGTCATTTGGTGAGGCGGAGGATATGGATCATACATGATTTGGCAAGGCGTAGGAATTCGCGTATCCACTACCATGATTCAATCCAAGGGTTAAACAAGGAATCTTTTATGTTTAGCATTAAATATTAAAGCATGACATTAATGTTTAAAGCAAAGTAGTTAAACTAGTTATTTGAGCCCATTTTGTTATATATGTGTTATGCTTGTAACATGTTAAGGCCTATAGCTCAAAATGGTCTTTTTGTTTAAGTTCAAAGTAGCTAAAATTGCATTTTTGGAGCCTAAAGGTTAAAACTGGGTAATTGTATTCGTATGAACATGAAATTTGGCATTCTGGTAGTTTAAGTCATTGGAAAGTTGCATGTGAAGTTTCTTTGCATTCAGACATCATTTCGTTAATCAATTCGACCTTAAACTAGCAAAAATATGTCATTGTAGGTCACCCATATCGAAACATAAAGGCCCGTATCGATACGGTTAAGAATATTTGGACCATGTAATAGGGCGTTCTAGTACAGATTTGAGGACCGTATCGAAACATTTTCCCTCTGTGATCTTCTATTTCAGTACGAGCTTGATGGCCGTATTGAATTGTTTTGCCTCTGTGAACCCCCATACTGATACGAGTCTATAATGTATCGAAAAAGGTCAAACCATAGTCAAGTCAAAGTTGGTGAAGTCAACCCGTATTGATACTGGTCTCACCTATATCCTTACGGTCTAAAAATCAAGTCTACCTAGGTTGACCATCGTGCAACCGTATCAAAACGGCTTAGGAGTGTTTCGATACGGGGTCGGTTAAGTTAGTTAAAAGTAACAATTTGAAGTCTGTAAAGTTTACAGTTTAGTCACTAATCCTTGAATGGCCTAATTAACTTGGTAAATGATCTCTAAATTGTATGAAATTTTACAAGCATGCTTAAGTTGCATTGAATTTCTTTGTTGTAAGTTTTTTGTCTAGAAGGTCCTTAAATTTGTCATGTCTTACAAATTAGTCCATATTATTTTTAATTGTTTTAAAATGGTCCTAGATGAGTAATTCTTGTTCCTATAGAATAAATTGAACTAAGTTGGTTATCTGGTACAGATTAAAAGTTGGTTAATAATTATTGATTGATAAGAAATAAAATGCTATTGCATGTTTCTTTGATTTGTTCATTGGTAGCATTGTCCGACCCAGTCTCCGACCAGGCCGAGTAGGGGGTTACACAAAGAACCTTAATTAGAGGAGAAGCATGAAAATTACCTTTAATCTCTTGTTATTTCTTCAATTGACAATTTTTTGATGAAAAACTTCAATAATCCTTTGAGATAAATTTAGGAGACACAAAAGAAATCATTTGCAAATCAAAGTGAAATGGAAATATGAAGATATCTGGAAGTAATGAGAGAAAATAGATGTTTGGGTGATAAGAAAAGAGAGAAAATGGAAGTTACGTCAAAAATAGATTTATAAAACTAAATCCCCTTTTAATAAAACTATTTTTAATCTTTTAATTTAACCACAATTAAAATGTGCTCAATTAGATTATTGATCATTGAACATCAACATTTTTATTTCTATAGTCATTGTCATAAATATTGTCATTGGATATCAAAACTGGTATTGTTATTGTTATCAAAACATTGATCATTGAAATTTCTATTGAAAAATATTGGATATTGTTATTGCTATTAAACATTAGATTTGAAAGGACCATAGATACAATTGGCATGTCATAGAATTCATGAGCTCATTGGTACGAGTTAGGCTACAACCTTTATTGTGGTCCGGCGGAGGGATGTTATTGTGTATTGGTTAATTGATGCGGCGGAGGAAATATGACTAGACCATTATTGATGTTGGTGCGGAGGTGGAATTTGTGTATCCAAATACCATGAAATCGATCCAAGAAAAACTATTGATTGTTGCTATTGAACATTGTCATTGAATATTGTTATTGAGTATTGATGCCTTGATCATGTTAATTATGCTAAAGATGTCATTGATGAAATTGAAGCATGTCATACTATGTATTTTATGTTCATTCATTGTTCATGGCTACCTCACTTAGACTATGTAAGTCTAATGCATTCATCATCCACATTTCACATTAAGCAAGTTATCGGTTCGAGATCTGGATTAGTTGGAAGATCAGCAAGTCAGCTCAAGCTTAAAGTAAAGTAATTTGTCTCCATGAACTCCTAGAACGGTGGCAAAGTAGTTTAACTAATTGATTTTGATGTTTTGACTATGTGTACGAAGGCTATGTGTTGTATAAGGTTTGAATACCCTAAATGACTTGTTAAGTTTGCTTAAAAGTGACCTTTCAAGCATATTTGGCCTTGAGTAGATAAAACATGGTAAATGGATTAAGAATGGCATGAAACTTGACACACTGATAGATTATGTGTTTATAAGCTTGCTGGTAAAATTTGGTAGTAATTGGACCAGGTTTGATTGGTTAAAATGACTAAACATCAGCTAAAATCTGTCTTTTCAGGTCAGGCGTATCGATACGGGTGATGGCGTATCATTACGACCTTGTAAAATAGGCTAAGTTAAAACATGATGTATTGGTACACTCTAGAGGTGTATCCATACGGTTTTTGGCAGAATGATCTAGAGAGTTAATTGGAATGATACGGCCTTTAGTGTGTATCGAAATGGTCAACGATTTATGTAAAGTGTCTATAAGTTCTATATTTTATGCACAATCCATCTCATATTATTGCTATTTTTGAGTATATTTTAGGCATAATTAGGTTCTTGCATTGCATTTTACAGTATTCTTTACTTTGCCATGCTATTTATTGATTATCTCTTATTTGGTAAGGAAAAAGTTCCTATTTTAGTTTAGTTTTAGTTCCAGGTACTAGAAGGTTAGAGGAACTGAGGATATGATGCGGAGGTAGCAGACCAAGGAGTTGTATTGATGCAATTCCAGACAGAGACATTCGCTGCCGAGTAGCTGCCGCCACCATACCTGCCGCCCAGGTCAGCAAGCTGAGGAATTGGAGAATTGGAGTGCGATCTGTAGAGCAGAAAATCCTGATTCTAACGATGCCAACCACTCAATTTTCTGATGCCTGTAGCAGCGGACAAAGCCGTCGAAGGAAGAAATCAAAGACAACTTGCAGAGCAAGGCAACGTGAAGAAGTCCACATTCAACTCAAAGAAGTCAGAATTAAAGGTTGCATTTAATGAAAAAGCTAATTTGAAGACTTCTACTCCAAGGAGGACTTGACATAGTTAATGCCTATATATACTCAATGTATTTTTACTTCAAGACAACTTAGGTTTTCCCTTAGGCATAGTTTAGGTTTTCTTGCCGTCAATTATGTTCAAAATTCTTCTTTGGGTTTCGATTATGTTGTAAACTAGTGTGAGAACGGTATCAAGAGATTAGTTGTTTACTATCCATTTTTTTGGTATCGAGAGAGTCGAACTCACGAAAGGAGTAAGTACGGTCTTCCCCTTAATCAAGTGTTGATCAATCCAGCCTAGACATAGTTTAGAGTTTAAGGCGGCCAAAAGAAAACGAACCAAACATTGTTGTCTTTGCAAGATTCACGTCGCGGCTAGTATTATTTGTAGTGGGTAACAACAACAATCTGACTTAGATATAAGCGGGATCACTATCGAAGCATTCTGCCGAGTTTTCTGTCGAGACAATCGTTTGTTCCACTGTCGAGGCAGCGAAAGCGTCGCAGCAGCCAATTTGCCATCTCCAGCCGAGGATGCAAAGTCTGGCAGCGTAGAACAACTTATCCTATTCAACGCAGTTTCACACTAGGGAGCAGCATAATCTGGCCCGTTCTATAAATCTGATCTCTTCTCCAACATTTACTTGTGTTTTATTTACTTTTATCTTAAACAAACTAAATTTATTTGTGCATTTAATTTTCCTTGTGCAGGAATCACAATTCGAGTTAAGTTGTCCAATCCCTGTGGGAGACGATATCTTATATGCTATAACTTGACAGGAGTGTGCACTTGCCCTCATAAATAGAGAACACCTAAACACTCTACAAGTTTTTGGCATCGTTGTCGGAGATTGGCAACATTAAAATTCGTATTTATATCTCTGCACTTTTATTTTTATTTGCATTTGATTTTTAGCTTTTATTATTCTTATCTTTATTCGAAAAAAATGAATTTTACAGTTTCTTTTGCTAGTGCATGACCAGAGCAAATCCAAAGGGCAAAATCGTTTTCTTTGACGACATTGAAAGAAGAGCTGGAGAACTCAAGAAAGAAGCCAGAGAAGCCCTAGGGAAAGACATAGAAAAGGGAAAAGCAAAAGCAACAATGGTGAACGGCCAAGACGATAACCCTGCCATCGATGCCCATATCGGCAGGGATGGGTAGCAAGACCCGCCGTCTAGAGAACATCAACAAGTTCCTCCCAGGCAGCAACCCTCAATTCCACCCAGGCAGCCACAGTATGTTCGAACCACCAAAGACTATTTGGAGCATGACTTTAAAGGGTTTGATCCTATCATGATAGAGTCTAAAATTGAAGCGGATCACTTTGAATTAAAGCCCGTGATGTTCAACATGATCAACACACTGGGGCAATTCAGAGGGACTGCCACAAAAGATGCTCGGCAGCACTTAAGAGGATTCCTGGACATATGCAGAGCATTCAAAATACACGGAGTCCACCAAGATGTGCTAAGGCTTAGGTTATTCCCCTATTCACTGAGGGATAGGGTAAAGCAGTGGTTGAACAACCAGCCAGCAGGGTCATTCAATACATGGACAGAGTTGTGTAAAGACTTCTTAGATCGTTTCAGCCCATCTAATGTCACTATTGCGTGTAAAATAGTCTATCGCAATGGTAGTGCAAGTGTACACGACGCAAGTAGTAAAGTGATACGAAGTATCGGATATCGTCTCCACAGGGATTGGGCTAATAGCTTCACCTTAATTCACTGCACGAAGGTAAAGGAAATATTTGACAGTTGTCACGAAAAATAATAAAGAATACTTAAATAAAAGAGTAGAAATATCAAGATAGAGAGAATGGGCTGGTATTGAATTGCTCAGTAGTGCAGGTATTGCAGAGTTTAGGAAATCCAATTCTATCGTCGCGCCTGTCGCCGACAGCACCTGTCGCGGAAGCAGTCCGTTGATTGTCGCGGCAGCAAACACTCAACTCAGTACTTTCAAGTTTGGCAAGAATCCCAGATCTGCCTTGGCCTATCCCTAGGTCCAAGTCTGTCGATGATCACGTCTTGATGATACCTCCCGGCGTGAATCGAAGGATGAACACCGATGTGTATGAATTCTTCTTTTGCCACTTAACCTCGCCCTATCCCTAGGCACGAGATAGTTCAACTATAAACTAGAGAACTTGCTCTTATTTCTTTCGTATACTTAACTCTCCCGATGCTAAGTAAATGGATAACCTCACAATGCTCTCTCGATGCTCTTGCAAGATATTAATAACCAAAATAAGAGAACTTGAAGTTTATTTTATTGAACTTGAAAGATCCTAAAACAAAACAACCCTTGCAACTAATTTACAAATCAACCCGTGGCCCTAGGGGGGTTTTAGAACATATCGACGGCGGGTAAACGGCGGAGGGTTTTGGTAGTCGGTTATGGGGAAATCGGCTATGGGATATGGAGTATGATATGCCCTAGGTTAAAATACATGCCCTTATATAAGCTTTAGGCTCAAGTATTCTAGGTTAACAAGGATTACAACTTTAATTAAAAGTATGATTCTAATAAAGACTTAATCTTCAAGGATCCTACTTTTCAGCCGTCCTCCTTGTTTCTTGGGATTTTCTCTCCTTGAGCTTTGGCTTGACATATCTTTTGATCCGGGGCTTGGAAAAATATATGGTTTTCACACGACAGACGAGCATAGTTTTCTCTATCTATCGAGGTCCACTTTGCTTTTTCTTCACTAACTTGCTGTCGTCCTCTGCTGTCACGGCAACACCGTGGCAGCATCGTCCTCTTTGTCTGCTTGTCCAGTTCAGCTCTTCTGCTTCTCTGCCCTGCGCCTGCCTTCTCCGTCTACTATGGCGGCAACTTGCAAAATCAGCTATCTTTTAGTA
The DNA here is from genome assembly GCA_958450335.1 of Hibiscus tridactylites. NCBI lineage: Eukaryota > Viridiplantae > Streptophyta > Magnoliopsida > Malvales > Malvaceae > Hibiscus > Hibiscus tridactylites. The sequence continues at coordinate 95,418,910 of OY288267.1, read as the reverse complement.
GAATCCGTGCCTTTAATATATTTGTGATGTTTTGCTGTAAACTAACCTAAATGCAATGAAATGATGCTTGAATGCAGCAGAAATATGGGTTAAAAAGGGTGTAAATAATAGAACTTTTACACACTCAACACACCCCCAAACTCAAGTTTTTGCTTCCCCTCAAGCAACTAAGACCTAAAAGAAAAATGAAATATTTTTGTTTTGGCTTTCAAACAGTGAACTTTCCCTCACCCGTCATTCGTTCCCTGTGGCGGCAGCAACCTGTCGGATAATTTAGGATCTGTCCGGAATCTCACTATAGTCCTCGTGCAGTGTGTGCATTCTTGTGAACAGTTATATGCCAAGATTCTCTTAGTTTCACTAGAATATTATACTTTAGCTTGTTTAGAGTTTTTCTTACGAGACTGATTTCTTTCTTTTCCTTACTAGAGCCAGAATCGGGCACCTCTAGTTACTTGTTTTTTTTTCTAATTTCTTCTCTTTTCTACTAGAGCCAGTATTTCAGGCACCTCTAGTTAACTGTCTAGAGCCGGTGATAGGCACCTCTAGAAGTTTTTCTCTGGTTATCTGCCTAGAGCCAGTGGTGGGCACCTCTAGGTTTCCTGAGATTCTAGTCTCTTTTCTACTCTAAGTGCTAAGTTTTCTATTCTAGTTTGGCTAAAAGAAGTCTAAGCAGTATAACAGTCACAATGGTGTTTAGGTTTTCAGAACTATAGAGAGGCTCTAAACTTTTCCTTAAACTAACCTAAAGTTGTTGTCACGACAGAGCTATCACGGCAGGCAAGTTCAATTGACAGTTTTCAGCCAAAATTTCCAATATTTTCATCATCTTCTTCTTTTTTTTAAAGAGAAAAATAACTAAGTAAAAGACACAACAGTTAATTAAGATGTACTAAGACTCCATTAAAATGGAGGGTTGCCACCCCCAAACTCGAGGGTTGCATTACCCTCAATGCAAATGACAAAATAAAAACGCAGGCAGTACATCACAAAATATAGATATGGCAGGCAGCAATAAGAAGAAAATAAGAAACTTAAATTTAAGCACTGTCTTCGCTGCTGCTGCTGAGGTGGATTTGGCGGCGGAGTCTGGGCTTTGGGGCAGGCTGGGCTGTTTGCTCTACGACCTGGATATCCGAGCTGCTGCCGCTATCCCAAGTGCTGCTGCTGGTGGTGGTGGTGCTGGCCTTTGGCATAAGCTTTTTGTCGGCCATCTTTTTCTGCCTCTTGACAGGCGTGAATTCCTTCTCCAAATTCCTCCGAATAGGGGGTTCTGACTCGCTTTCTACCCAGACATAGGAAGGGGAGAAACCAGCTACAAAGGCATCGATGTCATCCGAGGGCGGTCGTTTGGTTCCTCGGGCGGATGTGTCGGCCGGAGGACTGCCAGCTGCCGTCGGGGCAGGTGATGGGGTGGAAGCAGCAGAATGTGTGTGGGGGGAGGCAGGTGGTGTAGGTGTGTGGGCAGGGGTGGGGATGGTGAAATAATTGGCAGGGAAGATGGGAAAGACAACATCGGGATAATTTAAAGTATGGGTAATAAAATTTACCGTAGAGTTTGCAAAATCCCTGATGAATGTCATCAGACCCAGCTGTCTGTCCTCTATCCTTTGAATTGCGGCAAGGATCTGAGTGGATTGGTCTGTCGGAGCAGCTGCTACGGCAGGTTCAGTGTTGGGCTCCTCTGATGATTCTGCTGGGGTGGCATTAGGGTTGACCGAAGAGATGGGGGTTGCTACTATCAGCTCCATGAGGCTGATAATGTTCTTGTCTGTCCAGCCCCGTCCCTTTACTAGTTTATCGGTGGTGGCTTCTGGTACGGCAGAGCAGCGGCAGAGAGATGTGATCGTGAAGGGCAGGCAGAGGAGTGCGGTTGATCTGTGGGTGCAGTCCAAGATGCTTTCCCTCAGGTAGCGTCCCACATTTATGGGTCGTTTGTTCATGATGGAATGAATTAGGGGTAGCCTCTGCCGGTTCACTGTCGTGTGGTGGGAGGACGGTAGAATTCGCTTCTTAATGAAAGCGTTCCATAACTTAGCTTCTGGAAGCAGTTGCCCCCGTCGGACGGTGTTTGGATTTTTCTTGCTCGTGTTCCACTTAGTTCCTTCTTCTGTTACCTCTGCCATGACAGCATCGAAGGCAGCGGTGTCGAGTGTGTCCAGGAACTGCTGGTGGGCATCATCGTTGGTACCAAAATTGAGGCCATATATATGGTTGATGCTGTCGGCTGTGAATGGTACCTCTGTCCCTCGGACAGTTACTGTTGTTGACGTCCTGCTGTCGATGGCGGCATAGAATTCCCTCACCAGCGTTTCATTCATTTCTGCTGGTTGCTCTGCAAATTGCTCCCACAGCATAGCCTTTATCGCCCTCGCGATGAACGGTTTGAGCCCCATATTCACTGCCTTACGAGTGTAGATAAAGCCTCGTTCTTCCCAAAGTTCCTTAGCTGCGAAGGACTGCAGGGTGGGTGCTGCTGGTGAAGAGGTTGAAGCAGCACTGCGGCGGGTTCTTCTGGAAGACATGTTAGTTGCAAGGGTTTTGTGAAAGTAAAGAAAACAAAGAAAAACGAAAGGGAAGAGCAAGTAAGAATAAGTAGAAGTGAGGAAAATGAAAATGAAACGGGGTTTTATAGAGGTAGAGTTGCTGCCTGTTTAATGCTGTAACGGCAGGCGTGAATAACGGGGCGATTGTTGAGCTATAGCGTGTCTGACGCGCCTAACACGCATTTATGCGTCTGTTACGCGTCTGTCACACGTTTCTGCGTCTGCCGTGATAGTCTGGTGACAGCCTGTCTCATCCGTGTCTACGGCGGCAGCTGGAACGACAGGCTTCAATATATGGCTTTGATGGGCTGATGGAGGGATGGTGGGCTTGGGTCACTTCTCCTATTCTTCTTGACTCCTTTATTTCCTAAAAATAGAAAACATAGAAAGAACATTATTCGAATAAAATAAACCTTAATACCTAATAAATAATAAATAATAAAAATAAATAAAAATAAAATTTAGGTTAAATTAGGGATGTCTTGTGGGGCATCTCCTAAGGTAACCACTTTCTGTATTCCTGGGGCTTCAGTCCCCTGATAATGCTTGAGGCGCTGTCCGTTGACTTTGAATTGGTGCTCGTCTTTTAATGATCGGATTGTAATGGAACCATGGGGAAAAACTTGTACAACTTGGAACGGGTCGGACCATCTAGATTTTAGCTTCCCTGGGAAGAGTTTCAGTCTAGAATTGAACAACAATACAAGCTGCCCTGGGCAGAACTGTCGCGATCCGATGCTTGACACCATATTTCTTCAAGGCGGCAGCAATAACCCTATTGTCAAAATGTCTCCCTTCATCACTGATAATCGCCTTAGGGATGCCAAATCTAGGAAAAAATGTTTTTGTGTAAAAACTTTTGGACCGTTTTGGCATCATTCTTTTGAGTTGCGATTGCTTCTACCCACTTAGAGACATAATCCACTACTAGAAGGATGTAAAGATTTCCACATGAAGATGGAAAAGGTCCCATAAAATCGATCCCCCATACATCGAAGATTTCAACTTCTAGAATGTTCTGTAGTGGCATCTCGTTTCTCCGTGAGATGTTACCTGTCCGCTGGCACCTGTCACAGTTCTTGTATAAGTCCTTTGCATCTTTATACAGTGTCGGCCAGTAAAACCCTAACTGCAACACCTTGGCAGCAGTTTTGTTGCCTCCTAAGTGTCCTCCATATTGTGAAGCATGGCAGTGATGGAGAATGTCTTCTTGCTCTTCTTGTGGTACACACCTCCTTATTACTTGATCTGCACATAGTTTGAAAAGAAGAGGTCCGTCCCAATAATAATGCTTAACATCATTTTGGAACCTCTTCCTAGCTTGATAATTAAGATCAGAAGGAAGTATTCCGCTAACTATAAAATTAACGAAATCAGCATACCAGGGGAGTTCAGAAGACTTACCTGCCGCCATGGCCGTCGCGGCAGCGATTGCGGCAGCAAAGAGCTGCTCATCTGGGAAGGTCTCCAGTATGTTTGTCTCATCTGTTGGTAGTCTTTGTCCCTTCTCCAATCTTGACAAGTGATCTGCCACTTGATTTTATGTCCCTTTTTTGTCCTTGATTTCAAGGTCGAATTATTGCAATAGCAGGATCCACCGTATCAATCGAGGCTTTGCATCCTTTTTCGCAAACAAATACTTAAGGGCAGAATGGTCTGTGTGCACTATTACTTTCGTCCCAAGTATGTAGGAACGAAACTTGTCAATGGAGAATACCACAGCTAATAACTCCTTTTTTGTGGTAGTGTAGTTTACTTGGGCATCATTCAATGTCTTGTTGGCATAGTATATGACATGAAATAGCTTGTCTCTCCGCTGCCCAAGTGCTGCCCCGACAGCATAGTCACTAGCATCACACATAATCTCAAATGGCTGTGTCCAGTCTGGTGGCTGTACTATTGGGCTGTTACCAGTTTTTCCTTCAGAACCTAAAAAGCTTCAGTACATTCAACATTAAAGTCAAAGGGTCGGTTCTGCTCCAAAAGATGACATAAGGGCTTGGTGATTTTTGAGAAGTTTGCAATAAATCTCCGATAAAAACCAGCATGTCCCAAGAAACTTCTAATACCCTTGACTGTTGTCGGCGGCGGCAGCTTCTCGATTACTTCTATTTTGGCCCTGTCGACTTCTATCCCACGGCAGCTAATCTTATGGCCAAGGACTATCCCTTCATCCACCATAAAGTGGCATTTTTCCCAATTTAAGACCAGGTTTGCTTTTTCACATCTTTCAAGTACCTTTTGTAGATTGCCTAGGCAGCTCTCAAAATCATCTCCAAAGACTGAAAAATCATCCATAAAAATTTCAAGGAAGTCTTCTACCATATCGGAGAATATGGCCATCATGCACCTTTGGAAGGTGGCGGGTGCATTGCATAATCCAAACAGCATTCTCCTAAAAGCATACGTTCCGTAGGGGCATGTGAAAGTCGTCTTTTCTTGATCCTCCGGTGCGATAGCAATTTGATTATAACCTGAATAACCATCAAGAAAACAATAGTAAGGTTTACCCGCTAATCTATCAAGCATTTGATCAATAAAGGGTAAAGGAAAGTGGTCCTTTCAGGTAGCTTTGTAAAGCTTCCAATAGTCCATACAAACCCTCCAACCGGTCACAGTCCTGGTTGGGATTAACTCATTGTTTTCATTGGTTACCACGGTCATTCCTCCTTTCTTGGGAACGCATTGCACCGGGCTTACCCATTTGCTGTCGGAGATGGCGTAAATAATGCCAGCATCTAACCATTTAATTATCTCTTTACGAACCACCTCTTTCATCGCATGGTTAAGCCGCATTTGGGCATCTATAGTCGGCTTATGATCTTCCTCTAGAAGGATTTTGTGCATGCATAATGCCGGACTAATGCCTTGAATGTCAGCGATCGTCCATCCAATTGCCTTTTTGTGCTGCCGTAACATGTCGATGAGCTGCCGTTCCTGTTCCTGCGGCAGCTTAGAAGAGATGATTACGGGCAGTGTGTCATTTGAACCAAGAAAAGCATATTTTAGCTGCCCTGGCAGGGGCTTCAGTTCTAAGGTAGGTGGTTCAACAGTAGATGGCTTTTGGATTAAATGGTTATCCGAAGTGTAATTCAAAGGTTCGAATAACTTACCTGGACGATTGCCTATCCAGTTTACCTCCTCCTGATCTTCAGTATCAGATGTATCGGATTCAGAGGAGTTGCTGTCGTTGGTGCTGTCGTCAATGCTGTCATGACAGTCTTGTAGGTGGCTGCCGCGGCAGTGACCAAATTTAATATCGTGACAGCCCGACCTGATGCAGGGTTGATCAAGGGCAACGTCGGTGATGGCCTTGCATTCCTCGTCTACATCAGCATGTTTCATCGCTTGGAGAACATTCAACTTAATCTCTTGATCGTTCACTCGCATGGTGAGTTCTCCTTTCTCCACATCAATCAGTGATCTTCCCGTGGCTAAGAAGGGTCGCCCAAGGATGATTGGTGCATTTTCATCTGCTTCACAATCTAAAACAAGAAAGTCAACAGGAAAAATAAATTTATCCACTCTTACCAGAATATCTTCAATTTTTCCTTCTGGATGAACGTAAGAGTGGTCTGCCAGCTGCAGAGTTACTGTCGTGGGCCGCGCCTTTCCAATACCTAATTTCTGAAAAATAGACTTTAGCATTAAATTAACACTAGCACCAAGATCACAAAGTGCCTTACCCACAAATTTATTTCCAATTACACAAGGTATAATGAAGCTCCCCGGATCCTTCTTTTTCTGGGGTGGCTGCCAGTGAAGAATACTCATGCAACCTTCTGTCATCTTTACCGTTTCAAATTCCCCAAGTTTAGATTTCTTCGACATGACATCCTTGAGAAATTTGGCGTAACCGGGCATCTCCCTAACGGCATCTAACAACGGAATATTAATATGAACCTGCTTAAAAATATCATAAATCTTTTTAAGTTGAGATTCTTGCTTAGCTTGTTGTATCCGTTGGTGAAAGGGTGGTGGGGGACGGTAGTCAGCAATATGTCCTTCCCACTGCATACGAATCTGAGGACGAAAATCATCGTTTTTCTCCTCTGTCGCTTCTGCTGTCGTGACAAGCTCATCGGTAGCAGTCTGTTTATCACCTGTCGGGGCAGCTTCCTCGACAGGTTTGTCTAGGGCTGGATCCTTTACTGTTTCAGCTTCCTTTTCCGGCCCTGGTAGTTTCTTCCCACTCCTGGTAGTAATGGCCTTACATTGCTCATGTGTGGGTTGCCTAGCATTTTCAGTATTACTAGGGAATCCTCCAGACTGCCTCGGCTTAATATGTTGGGAAACCTGACCCATTTGTGTCTCCAAAGATTTCAGAGTGGCTTCATGATTTGTCATCCTCATCTTTGTTTTATCCATGAAATTCTCTGTCTTCTTGACAAACTGATTCATATTCTCAATATAAGTACCTGTCTGAGACATAAAAGTGGCCAGAGTCTGTTTCAGTATACTGCTCGTGGCAGCTGGTGGCTGCTGTTGCTGCTGCGGCGGTAGTTGCGGAGGCAGTTGTTGTCGCGTCAGCAATCTAGGACCTCCCTGATTCTGATTTTGTGCTTGCGGATTCAGGGCATTATTAGGATTACTCCAAGAAAACTTGGGATCCTTCCTCCAATTGGGATTATAGTTGTTGGAATTGTAATTTGGCTTGTAGTTTCCAACATGTTTCCCTTCTTCTAACTGTATTGGGCACTCATCCCGACCATGATTTCCCTCACAGATATCACATACTTCCTCAACAGCAAATCCATGTTGTCCATCATCATTCAAAATCTTTTTCATTGCTTTAGTAAGGAATGCTACCTGTGATTTCATCGTGCTGTCGGCTTCATAATCCTTGACAGCAAGTACCCGTTTACCCCCTCTTCTAGCTGTCGGAAACTGCTCCTCATTCTTGGCCAGATTTTTCAAAACTTGCATTGCCTCGTCTGGATCTTTATCCAACAATAGTCCATTTGCTCCTGAATCAATTCGAATACGAGTTTGTAAGTTGGCAGCATTATAAAACTTTGTAACCTGATTCCAGACGGGGAATCCATGCATTGGGCAGTTTCGTAGAAGAGTAGTAAATCTGTCCCAGGCCTCGTGCATTGGCTCGTCATCTTCCTGTTGAAAAGTAGCAATTTCGTTACGTAATCGCTCAGATAAATGCGAAGGATTAAAACGAGATAAAAATTCACGAGATAAATCTGCCCAAGTTCTAATTGAACCCGGCGTAAGTTTATTCCACCAAGTCTTTTCTCTGTCCCTCAATGAATGGGGAAATAAGCGAAGCCTTAGTATCTCCGGATTAACTCCTGGCAGTCTAAACGAACCACAGATTTCCTGGAACGTTTTAAGATGCTCTCTGGCGTCCTCTGTAACAGCACCAGTGAACTGTCCGGCATTGTTGATCATACTAAACATGACATGTTTAAGCTCGAAGTTATCAACATCAATATCCGGCACCGTGGTCTCCAACTCTACATGATCGTTCACCATGTAGTCACGGCAGGACCGTCGTCCGGCTGCTGCGGGCTGGTCACCGACAGGCGGTATAATATCGCCGACAGGTGGGTCATGGGCCATCTTCTCTAGCTGTTCCTCAAGGTATTCGTTCCTGGCTAAAAGGTGACGAAGTTGTTTCTTGAGATTGAAGGAACGTTCAACTTCCGGATCTAGTGGATACTCAGGATCTTCACCTCTTTTAGATCTGCGCATAAACAAGAAAACCTCGTGAAAAGCAAGAGTTGAATGCACCAAAGAAAAACAGAAAAAGAAAAATAAAAACAAAAACAAAAATAAAAACGAAAAGTGCAATAAAAGAAAGATAGAGTTATGTTGCCAATCCCCGGCAACGGCGCCAAAAACTTGTTGCGTGTAAAATAGTCTATCGCAATGGTAGTGCAAGTGTACACGACGCAAGTAGTAAAGTGATACGAAGTATTGGATATCGTCTCCACAGGGATTGGGCTAATAGCTTCACCTTAATTCACTGCACGAAGGTAAAGGAAATATTTGAGAGTTGTCACGAAAAATAATAAAGAATACTTAAATAAAAGAGTAGAAATATCAAGATAGAGAGAATGGGCTGGTATTGAATTGCTCAGTAGTGCAGGTATTGCAGAGTTTAGGAAATCCAATTCTGTCGTCGCGCCCATCGCCGACAGCACCTGTCGCGGCAGCAGTCCGTTGATTGTCGCGGCAGCAAACACTCAACTCAGTACTTTCAAGTTTGGCAAGAATCCCAGATCTGCCTTGGCCTATCCCTAGGTCCAAGTCTGTCGATGATCACGTCTTGATGATACCTCCCGACGTGAATCGAAGGATGAACACCGATGTGTATGAATTCTTCTTTAGCCACTTAACCTCGCCCTATCCCTAGGCACGAGATAGTTCAACTATAAACTAGAGAACTTGCTCTTATTTCTTTCGTATACTTAACTCTCCCGATGCTAAGTAAATGGATAACCTCACAATGCTCTCCCGATGCTCTTGCAAGATATTAATAACCAAAATAAGAGAACTTGAAGTTTATTTTATTGAACTTGAAAAATCCTAAAACAAAACAACCCTTGCAACTACTTTACAAATCAACCCGTGGCCCTAGGGGGTTTTAGAACATATCGACGGTGGGTAAACAATGGAGGGTTTTGGTAGTCGGTTATGGGGAAATCGGCTATGGGATATGGAGTATGATATGCCCTAGGTTAAAATACATGCCCTTATATAAGCTTTGGGCTCAAGTATTCTAGGTTAACAATGATTACAACTTTAATTAAAAGTATGATTCTAATAAAGACTTAATCTTCATGGATACTACTTTTCAGCCGTCCTCCTTGTTTCTTGGGATTTTCTCTCCTTGAGCTTTGGCTTGACATATCTTTTGATCTGGGGCTTGGAAAAATATATGGTTTTCACACGACGGACGAGCATAGTTTTCTCTATCTATCAAGGTCCACTTTGCTTTTTCTTCACTAACTTGCTGTCGTCCTCTGCTGTCACGGCATCACCATGGCAGCATCGTCCTCTTTGTCTGCTTGTCCAGTTCAGCTCTTCTGCTTCTCTGCCCTGCGCCTGCCTTCTTCGTCTGCTATGGCGGCAACCTGCAAAATCAGCTATCTTTTAGTAGAATCCGTGCCTTTAATATATTTGTGATGTTTTGCTGTAAACTAACCTAAATGCAATGAAATGATGCTTGAATGCAGCAGAAATATGGGTTAAAAAGGGTGTAAATAATAGAAATTTTACACACTCAACAGTCACCAACAGATTGAGAAACGAGATCACAACCTTCCGACAAGGGGATGATGATCCAATGTATGAACCATGGGAGCGGTACCAACAAATGCTAAATATCTGCCCGCTTCATGGTTTCTTGGACTGGAACAGGTGTCAATGTTCTATAACGGGGTGAACTACCCAACTCGAATAATGATCGACGCCTCAGCCAACGAAATCATCCTCGACAGACCACCAGATGAGGCACTGCGGATCCTGAACCAAGCCGCCAAGAATGACTATAAGTACCCAACGGCTCGCTGAGGCGGCATTAGGCGGCCAGCAGCTGTGAACGAAGTGGAAGCCTCAGAATCTGTCAATGCCCGCCTCGACAAACTGACAGAGCTGGTTATGAACATGGAAAAACCCACTTGAAAAGTCTCTGAGGCCAAGGCTATAGAGTCGTTCTGTAATGAGTGTGGGGGCAACCACGATTCCTCCGAGTGTACGGCATCTGCCAATTTCATGTGAGGATACGAGAGGAACCGCAGGCCCGCCACAAACACATAAAACCCTGGATGGAGAAATCACCCAAACTTCGGTTGGAGCAATCCTAAAACTGCTGCAAATCCACAACAGCAACAAGGAGGTTACCAACAGAACCAGTCCAGACAGCAAGCTCAGCAACCACAGAACAATAATTCACTAGAAGCAACTTTACAAACTTTTATGTCTAATACTAGTGATTTTATTGTTCGTACTAATATGTTTATTGATAAAACTGGGCCGTATATGGACAAGACGAAGATGAGGATGAACAACCAGGAAGCTGCGATAAAGAACCTAGAGACCCAGTTTGGGCAATTCACGATCTTTAGCCGCAGGACAATGGGTGCAGCATACAGCAGTGCAGAGGCAGCAACAAAACCCGCATATGAGTAGTGCAAAGCCATATCTACCAGAAGTGGGAAATAGCTGGATGAGCCTAGAGTGGAAAAGCCAGAAGAGGAACAACCAGCAAAGTGGGAACTGCCTGCCGTGGTAGCATCAACACCAGTCGCCCCGGCAGATGAGCCTAACAGCAGCCCTGAGGCATATGATCCTTCATAGATCAAGTTCCCATGCAAGGAGCGCATAGAGGACATCCGCCTGCCGGCACCTTTCCCCCAGAGACTTAAGCAATAGAAGCAGGAGCATAAGTTCAGGAAATTCTTGGATATTCTGAAGCAGGTGCACATAAATATCCCTCTCATCGAAGCCATCCAGAACATGCCCAACTATGCAAAATACCTAAAGGACATGATTTCCAAGAGGAAGAGAATTGGGGAGTTCGAAATAGTTGATGTGATAGAGGAGTACATAGCTATGACGCACAATAAGCTGCCGCCCACGCAAAAAGATCCAGGCAGCTTCATTATACCATGCAAAATCGGCAGCAACCATGCAACAAAAGCCTTGTGCGACTTAGGAGCCAACATCAAGCTGATGCCTAAGGCAGTCTTCGGAAAGCTAGGAATTGGGCAAGCCAAACCTACCTCCATCATGCTCAAACTTGCTGATCAATCATTCGTACAACCGGAGGCCAAGATCGAAGACATCTTAGTTCGAGTGGGCAGCCTTATTTTTCCAGCAGACTTCCTCATCTTAGACTGTGAGGCCGATGAAAGCGCCCCTATCATCATTGGGCAACCATTTTTTGCCACGGGCATAACGTTAATAGATGTGGAGCATGGGGAGTTGATCATAAGGGTAGACAATCAGAGCATCAAGCTAAATATGTTGTAGCCTTCATCAAAGGAAAAGGAAGGATGTACGGATTCTTAGGCCGCCAAAATCAGCACTGAGACAGGTCAAGACAGCAACTGTCACGGCAGACCTAAGGGAAGGCTGAAGGACCCAACAGCACACCACCTTACAGAACAGGAGGACCCCCTAGGAGGGAAAGACAAGAAACACCACCTCAAGAAGTGGTTATGTCTGGGAGATGCACCCAAATGCACTCCCAACCTAACTTAATTAATTTTATTTTATTTTTATTTTCTTTATTTTTATGTTTTAGGAATAGATTTTACTTTATTGTAATTTATTTTCCTTAGGATTAGATTTTAAATTAGTTAAATTTATTTTTCAGAATTTATTTTTTTAGTATTTAATTATCTTTATTTTTATTTCAGGCTTTAGGAATAAAAGAGCCGGACCAAGAAGAGGCCCAACAAGGAGCCCGCCCACCATCCCGCCAAGATAGCAAAGGGCAGACCAGCGCAGAAATCGCATAACGGCTAGTTGCCTGCTAACGGCTAGCTGCCAATGGATACATAAGTAAGGAGCATAAATCTCGTAACGTGCGCGAGACAACTTGCATGTTGGACATTTAATGCAGCCACGACACCTCTCTGCAACCTCTATGTAAACCTCACTCATCTCATTCATTCACTTTACTTTCACCTCCTTGTTATCTTATTCTTGAATCCACTACTCTCTTTCTAATTATCTTATTTTTTAAGTTTCAGTTTTCATCCAAACCGTCTCACACATGGCATATGCATCCCAATCCAAACCCACCTTCCAACTCTTCTTCTCCAGTGATGACGAAAAGAGATACAGAACTCAGTTTGCCAAGCAGGCCATATGGAAGGAACAAGGGTTCCATTACACGAAGTATACAGGGGACCTTGTCCTAGAGTCCGCCACGTTCGAAAAGATACACAGGGAGGGTTGGGAGATGTTCACACGGCAGCTGAAGGCAGCAAACATCACATTGGTCAAGGAATTCTATGCCTACAACCCCCGCCCTGAGATGATGTTCGTGTTTGTACGAGGGGAACTAGTCAAGCTCAACGACGCTGTGATCAACATCTTTTACTTCCTAGAGATGGAAGACAACCCTCACGAAGAATGGAGGCAGTCATTGACGGCTACCGATTACGACAAGATAAAGGTCAAGCTGTGCGAGCCCAACACGCCGTGGTTGGCAGGAAAACATGGCAGCTTAGTGTAACGCTGCCCGAGCCAATGCTTTGGAACACTTCTATTAAACGGCGTTTGCTGCCCACCCCCCCACAACTCCACCATAGTCAGGCCGCGTCTAGCCTTCATGCATAGCATCATGGTGAACAGGCCCATCAATGTTGGGGAGATCATTTGCAATGAGATCCACAACTGTTTCTGGAAATCAAAGGGCTGGTTGTGCCAACTTTAATGTGCCCTCCGATCTAGAAGATCAGATGACAGTTGCCAAGGAGGGTTGGACCAGAAAAGTCCGCCTACAGATGATGCAGGCCAAGGAGACAGAACCCATTACTCCCAGCCAGCCCTCCGCCGCCCAGCCAGCCACACCAGCCGCCCCAAGCAGTACTAAAGCTGCCCAGAACACGGAAGTCATTGCCTTGCTGTGCGCGCTCATAGACAGCAACAAAAGAATAGAACATCAATAATTGATCTTCATGAAGTATGTGAGGGAGGTCCAAGAAGCTTTTGTGGCCTATCTAATTCAGAAATTTCCAGATGACGACCCCACTCTACCAACCTTCCCAGACGACCTAGCCTCCACCGCTGCACCCAGACAAGGAACACCATCAGAAGCAGCTGCCCGCAACGTCGTCTTACGCTGCCAGATGCTCTTTGCGACACACTATCCATCATACTCTGCCACCTCTACCTATAACACGATGGCAAACTCTCACGAGAGGCATCAACAACATCTTTCCCCCGCCTGCACAGCGGCAACGGTGGCAAACACCTCCTCATCCCATGCGGTCGAGCAGTAGCCAACAGCAGCAGCAGCAACAGCCTTAATAGTGATAGACCCTCCGACATAACCAACAGATGAGGCAACAAGGAAGAGGAAGCGACACATCATCTCCGCCGAATCAGAGGATGAGGAGTTAGAATCCGAGGCAGAAGAAAACGAAGCACCTCTTGAAGAACCGCGCCCACTCCTAAGAGAGTCCAGCCGCCACGAACAGCAAAAGTCTCACCTACCAAGTCTGCCGCTCAGACGTCTTCCGGCTGCCGCCTTTTCAACCAATCCTCATCCTCCTCCTTTACCGCCAAGACCCAAGCCTCCTCTCAGCCCTCAACCAACTTCTAGAGTTTTTTTCTTTTCTTCTTTTTTCTTTATTTTTATTTTTCTGTTTTTTATCTTAATTGTATTTATTTTACTTTTTTATGTTATTTTGTGCATTGGAGGCAATACCCGTCTCGAGTTTGGGAGGGGTTAGCACTCATTTTGTTCGGCATACCTAGTGCATATTAGGTTGCAATATGTACTTGCCTTGAAAAATTAATTGAAAAGAAATTTTTTTAAAAGAACTTGTGTCTATGATAGGATAACCGACTTTAAATTTTTCGCACCAATTAAAATGAACTTAATTTTGGGGAAAGCATGAAGTAAACTTAGGATTTTTTCTATAATTGCCAAAAATTAAAACACTACTATTACTTGTTGAATTTGTTTGAATTTCTAATAAACATTGTCTGCTTGAATTATTTGAAAAGTTCTATGTTGGGTTTTTTATGGTGCTCGATTTCTTCAACCATTCTTGCTTGCCAAGTGGTGGAGAAGTGGAATATTGGGTGATAGAGGTGTGGAAGCTAAAAATGATAAAGACAAGATGATTTATAGTGGTTCAACCTTCTAACCGAGGTCGACATCCACTACCTTAGCTTCCTACTAAGGATTTCCAATCAATCCAATATTGATTCGTCCCCTTTTCTAGGCTTAGGAGGAAACCCTTACAAAACCGATCAAGCTTTCTACCAAAAGCCTTGATCAAACCCTCTTTACAAAAGAGATAAAAATAAGAAAACTCAAATCCCTCTAATAGGTATTTGTTTGCACAATTAAGCTCTCACCCAATCCTAAAACACTTGAGCAAATATAACAATTTTTGCTCACTAGTGTTTGTCTATACAAGGAATTGACACTTAAGCACTAAGACACATTTTGATCATATGGTGTATTACAATTGAAGCATTAGCCTTCTCTTGATGCTTGGAGGTCCCTTTTATACTCTTTAATGAGTTTGTAGTCGTTACTAGCCGTTGGGGTTGAATTGGAGCCGTTGGAGACTTTAGTTCCCACCATAAATGTAGTTCTGAAGCCTACCATATTCGTATTGAAGACCGTTGGAAAATAGTCGTTGGGGGTGTTAAAACAGAGATCGATACACCTAATATGCGTATCGAAACGACCCCTATCTGTATTGATACGGTCTCACCCGTATCGGTACGAGTTTTGGCAGATTCAAAACTTGGGCAAAAGAGTATCGATACGGGGTATACCGTATCGGTACGGGCTTGTTAAAAATCCAGTTTTGACTACTTTAAAGCATTTAGAACTTTTCCAAAAACCTTTTTAAATACCTCAAACATATTTTCAAGTTGTTTGGACTTAGAAATGGTTTTGAATTCTTTTTAACTTTGTCCAAAACATTTTTCAATTATTATATCAAAGCATTAGTTCTACCATCTCCCCCTTTTTGACATAATAAAACCAAATTGAAAATTTGTTTGGGATTCTCCCCCTTTAAGTTTAAAAATGTGAATAAGAGATGAAAAAAAATTGAAAAGTAAGTAAAGCTCATCCTTATTCATTTGAGAATACAATTTTTCAAACCAAACTCTCCCCCTTTTTGTTATATCAAAAAGAATTCAAAAGACATTAAGTTCAAAATAACTTAGGAGGTTTAAAAAGATGACAAAATTAAGAATTTTGGTTTTTAGAATGGCTCCCCCTTACTCAAAGCATCATTAAAGAATGTTAGTCCAACATATATGATCATCTAGTTGAAATAAAAAAAATAAATCAAATTAAACAAATAAAACAACTAGATTTTTACCAACACTTGAATCCAAGGGAGGGTGTGAAGCCTTCCTCTTCAAGTGTCTTTCTTTGTGTGCATGGAGCTCCCCCTCAATTTTTGACTTGTTGATCACTCTCCATCACACCTATCATAAGACAATCAAGTAATTTTTGGTATCGTAATTGCTTTGGATCCATAGACATTAGTAGCACAAAACTTAGTCCCCTTAGGAATCCATTTTTCAATTTCATCCTTTTTAGTTGAAGTACTTAGTCCTTTTGGGACCCAAAAACTTCTAAAAACTTTACCATTTACAAATCTAGGGGCACTAGATTGTCTTACATAAAAATTTGATTTTTCTAAATTGTTTTGCTTTTGAAGTTTGTTGAAAATCAAATCTTTTTCCTTCTTAAGATCATCAACTTCTTTTTGATGACCTTTTACCATCGTTTGAAGCAAGTTTTGTAAATCTAAAACTTTAATTTCAAAATCTTTAAGTTTTGCTTCAAACACTAAATTGGTTTTAGAAAACAAATCATTTTCGGTTTTTAATTTTGAAATCAATTTCTTGTTTTTCAAAAATGAAGCCTTGAATTCAAAATCCAATTCATCATAGGCTTCTTGCAACTCATCAAAAGTATAAGAATTTGAAATGGATGAGTTAGAAGTTACCTCCCCCTCATTGAGGGCCATCAAGCATAGTTGGGCTACTTCATCATCGGTGGAGTCTTCATCACTCCAAGTGACAACTTATGCTTGCTTTGAAGATGATCCCTTCTTCTTGGACTTGTGGGATTCCTTCATCTTCTTCCTCGATTCATGCTTGGATTTCTCCATTTTTCTCTTCATGAACCGGGCAAATTTGTTGAAGAGATAGGCCATCTCTTCATCTTCACTTTCCTTCTCACTTGAATCTACATGATGACATGTGGATGATTTGAGAACAATGACATTTTCTTCATAATTTGGTGAGTGAGAAGTGAGAAGTGGTGGAGAAGTGGAATTTTGGGTTTTTTGCTTGGGTTTTTTGTGGTGCTCGATTTCTTCAACCGTTCTTGCTTGCCAAGTGGTGGAGAAGTGGAATTTTGGGTGATAGAGGTGTGGAAGCTAAAAATGATAGAGGACAAGATGATTTATAGTGGTTCAACCTTCTAATCGAGGTCTACATCCACTACCTTAGCATCCTACTAAAGATTTCCAATCAATCCACTATTAATTCGTCCCTTTTTTCTAGGCTTAGGAGGGAACCCTTACAAAACCGATTAAGCTTTCTACCCAAAGTCTTGATCAAACCCTCTTTACAAAAGAGATAAAAATAAGCAAACTCAAATCCCTCTAATAGGTATTTGTTTGCACAATTAAGCTCTCACCCAATCCTAAAACACTTGAGCAAATAAAACAATTTTGGCTCACTAGTGTTTGTCTATACAAGGTGTAACCCCCTTAACCCGGTCTAGACGATTGACCCGAATTAAGAAAGTCACACGGGGAAAACCAAAGTCAACCCGAAAGTCAACCTTGATTAACGACCCTTTTTTTCTTTTTAATATTGTCTAGATGCACATTAGCCCTAATTGTGATCACTCAAACATCATACTCAAAGATCACAAACATCAAAGATCAAATAGGGACCCAATTGAATAAATTACAACTTTAGGGACCAAATTGTAATTTCTGAAAACTTTAAGGACTTAACCAGATTTTAAGTTACCAACTTAAAATTAATCACGTTTCATGCTTCTCTGCCAAATTTCAGCTCAAACGGACATCCCAAACTCATACAATTGCGCAAACAAGATTCAGGACCAAAATGCAAACAATTCAAAACATTTAACTGCCAATGTCAACCCCCAACGGTCACCCGTTCCGAAACAGGCAGAGCCCGTTTCGAAACGCGGGGCCGTTCCGCAACGCGTACCGCCACACGGGCTGGCAGTAGCCAAACCGTTTCGGAACGGTCTCTCCCGTTTCGGACGCCTGGGCTTGTTTAAGGCACCCGTTCCGAAACGGCAGGCACTGTTCCGAAACACCCTGCACAGATTGCCCCAAAATGCATACTTAATCATGCAATTAAACATCCAAACATGCTCCAATTGCCACCAAACTTTACCAACATGCAATTCAACATATATGAGACATACTTGCATCAACAATTCAACAAAATATCAACATATACGAAAAGCCCCAAATCTATAGGCATGCTTCCTACACAAGCAACCATTCAAGCATAAACTTCCAAATCAATCTCATAAAAGCCAAATACATGTTGCAACAACATCAACAACATAAAACCATTCTTGTCCGAACACATACGAACACATAAACCTCATCCCAAGAGATTCTACCCCCATTGCCTTTATTAACTATAGCTATTCACCGAGACATACATCTCAAATGGAGTCCTCCTTGAATCCCTTGCTTCTCGCTGTCCAAACTTCAAGAATCTGCATTGATGGACAAAAAGGAGCGTAAGCACATAATGCTTAGTGAGGAATGCTCAAAACCAAAACACCATCAATGCAGCGAGTCATAAAACCTCTTTGAAAAGCAACTCGATTTGTTTACCAAGCAAAGTTTGAAAACTCCTTTTCAACAACATGCTTAAACCATGCATTACTCAAACATGAAAACCAACCCTTAGCTTAGCAAGCTAAGACAACCTTTTTAAAGCATAATTCGCAAAATCATCCATTTAACCATTCCATGCATAAACACCATATGCAAAGTTAAATTCAAAACCTTGGAAAACACTTCCATTTCACAACATACCTTTATTATACTTGAAAACCATTCCAAGCAAGAAACCCTTTAAAACCATTTACTCAATCAATCCAACACATGCATTAAACCAAGGCAATATATGAACCACAACAACATCATCACATGCCTTTTAAAACAAGTCTTATCAAGACTCCAATGCATTAAAGAGATTTCATGCAAACTTGCATCATTTACCAAATGAATAACAACACTTGTTCAACTTAACAAGCAACCATGCATTCACAAGCATTATACACTTTTCATGCAACCATGCATCTTTTCAAGCATCTCATGCTTCTTTATAAACAAGAACATTATATTGGCTTCCAAGTGATCAACACATCCACTTTTCAACTCAACACCCAATCGGATACGCGGATCACAAGCGTTGTCCCCCACGCTTCATACACACTACCAATCCAAGGTCTCCAAATGGACTTTTAAACACCATTTGACCTTACCATCCTAAGGTTCCCATGTATGGACTTTTAAACACCATACAACCTTAGCTTTTCCCGAGGTTCCCATGTATAGACTTTTAAACACCATACAACCTCAACTTTTCCCGAGGTTCCCATGTATGGACTTTTAAACACCATACAACCTCAACTTTTCCCAAGGTTCCCATATATGGACTTTTAAACACCATACAACCTTGACATGCACAAGGTTCCCATGTATGGACTTTCAAACACCATACAACCTTGACATGCACAAGGTTCCCATGTATGGACTTTCAAACACCATACAACCTTTGCATCACCGATTGGTAGTTGTATAACATCACTAACGAGATCCGGGACACCCTATACAAGATCCACACATGGACTTTACACCACCATTGTGATCTTAACAAGCACAAGGTTCCCATATATGGACTTTTAACAACCATATAACCTTTGCTTAACCAAGGTCCTCGAATGGGCATTCCACCTCCATTATGACCTTAACCATCTCGTTAAGATACTTGAAGGGAGTTTACCGGTTCACACTTAACCACTCCACCTCCAAGGCGACTTTATTCACGGTGCACCCAATCCTATAGCCGGCTAACTATATCCGATCAAAGAAACAAAGAACCACTTACATCACTTGCCAATATAACCACCATACCACATTAGTCCAATGATTCACATGCATAACCACAATGCATAAACCATCATTTACCATCATTAATTCACTGTTTTAAAGCATTACACAAAGCCATTGAACAACATGCAACACCATGCATCAAAACCACATTTTCAATGAATAAAACCAAGGATCTCTTACCTTGAGCATCCTTCACATATGGCTTCCAAAACCAGCATTAAATCATGCTAAAATATGCTTCCAAAACAGAATTTAAATCATGCAAAACACATGCATTTCAATCATCAACCACAATTGCTTTTAAAGCCAAATCACAACACAATACAAGAGCGAAAATCCATTTACTTACTCTTGAGCTTAGCAAAGTTGTTTAGACTTAAACTAAGCTCCCAAAACCTTCAAACCTTGGTTTAAAAGCTGAAAACCCAACTTCACTCACCGATACAGAAAACAAGGCTAGCCAACAAGCCTTCCAAGCATCCGAAACCTTCCGCAACACCTCCAAAGCTCACGGATCAATCTCCCCTGTTTCAAGCACACAATAACAGAGGATTAATGCATCATTATGCATTAAAAACACCAACAACACAACACAACTCGCTGCTCATCACAAATCCAACATTTCGGCTACCAAACACAACCGAAATCACCTCCAAACACTTCCAAAACTTAACCCAGCCAAGATCCATCACTTCTAACCATTTTTAAACATCAATTAACATCCAAAATGATCACAAACACGTCCTTATACCTCCAGGTATAACAGATCACCAAAAGCACTCCAAAAACAACCAAAAACTCAAGCAAAACTTAGGAAATTCAACCTATCTGGGATTACATTAATTAAACCTCAACTTCTAATCAATTTAGCATTCATTTAACATCAATTTGACACCTCAAAACACTGCCCAAACAGATCACACGAAAATTCCACCAAAATCAAGCAAATCTTGTATTTTAAGCTAAAATCAAGATTTCAATTGAAAAGCCTTTAACAAATCACAAATCAATGATTGAGAACTTAGGAATTTCAGTAAAGAACTGATAGTTTAGAGGAGAAGGACGTTCTTACCTCCAAACTTGAATTTCTCCTTTTTAGAACCAAAAAGCTTGATGAAACAACTTGCAAATGGTGAGGTTTTGTTGTAGAGATGATTAGGAATCCAAAGAGAATTGAAAAGGAAGATTTGAGTGACAAAATCAGATGTAAATCTCTGGAGAGAAAGTGTTTAGGTTGAGAGAAAATGAGAGAAAAGGAAAATTGGAAGAAAATGGAAAGTTAGTTATAAAATAGTCAAAATGACTTTCCCTCCTCTTTCATATGTTTTAAAATCAGAATAAAACCTTAAAATATCTTAGAAAAATCTGGAGAAACTCCTTTTGGAATAATAGCTCCTTAAAGATTCAAAGTTTCAATCCTTTATAAAACAGTCACGCAACTTTCAAAAATTACATTTTGGTCACTAGCCAAAATGTCAACCTTTCGAACCTCATTTTTCAAAATTGATTTCACAGTTCACTTTTACATATTAAAAGATGATTTTAGAACATTTTTCCATATTTTTAATGCAACCCAAACTAGGCTTTCCTAATTTCACCTTTATATATTCGATCAGCACTTTGACCGAACCGGTCAACGCCCAAAACTTCTGAGCCCAAAACCGGGGCGTTACAACTCTCCCCCCCTTAGGAAATTTCGTCCTCGAAATTTCAACTGGCGAAAAGGGAACACAACCTTCTCAAACCAACACACAAGGCAACACAAAAGCCTCAACCACCACTGAACACATTCCACACAAAAACTCCACCAAACTCAACACCACCACATACTGTTCACAAAATCCTGAACACTCAAAGATAGCCACAATTTAACCTTTCACACATCCGGACTGTACACAGCCCCAACGTCAACCTGAAGAACTTCAACTTTTACAGCACACATCACTACAACACACAACTCCCAAGACTCGTTTACACAGTGACATTAACCAAACCAAATCAGCCACTATGCAAACTTCTCTGCTTCTAAAACTCTTGCAAACTCCCAAACCTCTTCCAAAGATTTTCCCAACAAGCAAAATTCTTAAGCATCAACTGCTTACTCAAACTCCTCAACGAATGCTGATAATCCTTCACATCTGCCGCTAACATTACCAGAACTACTTACCAGAACTACTCACCCAAAATCCAAAATTTACATCACAACCCCAACTCGACTCCGCCAGCCGTTTCACACACCACCAGCTGACTACAAAAGAAGTTCACAGACTCGCAACTAGCCAACCACTTCTCACAAGAACCCAAACAACCAACAATGGCCTTCGACCCTTCATTGCCACCACAAGCTTTGACCACAACTCCTGTCTTACCAGAACATCGCTTAACCAAAACACACACAACAACTCCTCAACTCCTCAAGGGTTGCTAAGAACCAACACTTACAAACACAACCCTTCCATAACAACTTAAATGCTAAGCTGCTTCAGCACTTGGAAACACAACCACTAAACTGCAACATCACTTAGCACCAAGGAACTACCCCTTCCACTTAGCCATTCAAACCACTTGACCGATTCTAACTTCAACCGGTACTCTCCACCACCAAACCACTAAACTCCTTAAGCAACAAACACTATCCTTCTACCAACAGGCTATACTACTCTCACTATTTCCAGCACTAGCTTAATATTCTCCATTGCTTCTAACTCTCACCCAGCACCAAAACAACCTCTAAAAACCCATCATCCAACCTAACCCAACCACCACACTAACAGATTCGATTAGTTATTAGCGAGTGTGAACATCGTATGCATGATCACCAACATGCCCTATCAATGCCTGATGTACATGTATGCAAAACCTCTAATGTCATGCCACATGTATGCATGGACCAGCACATATATAATATAGCATATAACAATGATTTTAACTGTGCATGAATGCCAGTTCACACCCTCCAATAACATCCTCAGATTTCCATCGAAGAACAACCTCCTAACTCACTTCTAACTTATCTAACTCCATCATACCAACAACCATTAACCACCAGATACTCACTAAAGCCTTCTTCACACCCAAGATGTTTCCAAACTACAACTACTACCCCAAACATGCTAGCAACAGGACTAGACTTACCACGCAAGGAAAACCAACAGAAACCAAACCATGGTAACTAGAGCAAAGACTACTTAACAAGGTTACCTGAAAACACAACACCACCCTGAAGCTTCATCAGACGAGCTCTCTTCCTCGCGGAACCATCATCCTCCTGCCGCACCGCTGCAGCACCAGCTAACACACTAGGGTCACCACCGACCTCTTGCGGTAAGGAACCTTGGCTATTCCGAGCCAACATCAAACAATCACATCTCATATGTCCAGCAGACCCACATTTCCAGCAATTCTCATTTCCCAAACTCTTCACAACCTTCTGCTCTTTCTGCCACCTCTGAACCTTGCCTCGGCCGTACCCACGACCTTTCAGAGACCCTTTGGCTATCACTGAAGCTGACTTCACCCCAAGAAGACAATCACGCTTCACATGCACTTTAGAACCACAGTTCCAACAAGCACCCGCGCCCCAACAACCTCCAACATGGCGCCTTTCACAATGACCACATACCGGTGGCTGAGCTTCCACTCCTTGCTCAAGCAACACTTGCTCTACAACAACAACACCTTCACATTGCTTAACCCTTGGAAACTTCTCTCAAGGATACCTTCCATAAAAGACAGATACAAAGAAATCCCAGTCAATATCATGGATATGTGACGCCACCGCCACAGATGTCCACCAGACACATGCATCCTCCAACATCAAAGAAACAACACTTCCCAGCTTACAAGCATAATCACAACCTTCCTGATCCAAAATCAGAACTACACTGGCTAACCAGGCCTCAAACATCTCAGGTGTCGAACCATGATATTCCACAGCACCCAGATCCAACAAACGCTGCTTCGGCAAACCCACACATCCCACAGCCAGCACATCCACTGACTTTACCTTCGCTACAGCCTGAGATGTTCCCAACATCTCCTGAGCAACAGGTGATGAACTCTTCATCACAGAACCAGCTTCTTTCTCCTGCCTTACCACCTCAACTCCAGGCACAGAAGACTGAGACAAAACACCTCTACAAAAGGGTGAATTTCATGCCTTAACAACCTGCCCCAAGGCAGCAACCATCTCACCCAACTGCCATTCTATCATCGACTTTGCCATACTACTAACAACAACAAACATTCACAACAAGACAAACAAACCAGTTAGACCAGCTTTAAGCAAGGATTCAAACTCCAACTCCAAAATAACACAATAGCTAAATTAATAAGGCAATGGGTATCCCGAATCCTCCCCTTTACATGACATAACAGTCAACACAAACATGGATATCACAACATCAAGCATATCAAACAACATACTTTGATCATGCTTACACCAAACAGCATCCACTTGCAACAGCATATTAGCAACATAACATACTCATTACATGTTCATCAAGCATATCACCAGCTCACAACATGAGCACAAATCCACATAAGCTCAACCAATATTCATAACCACAAATCATGCTTGAAAACATCAGCAACTTGCTCAGAAACACGTGTTCCAACCAACTTCCAACCACACAACAAGGTAAACATCAAACACACCTTACAACAACTTACCGTTTTCCCCAAGCATTCACAACACAGCTCTGATACCACCAAATGTAACCCCCTTAACCCGGTCTAGACGATTGACCCGAATTAAGAAAGTCACACGGGGAAAACCAAAGTCAAACTTGATTATCGACCCTTTTTTTTTCTTTTTAATCTTGTCTAGATGCACATTAGCCCTAATTGTGATCACTCAAACATCATACTCAAAGATCACAAACATCAGAGATCAAACAGGGACCCAATTGAACAAATTACAACTTTAGGGACCAAATTGTAATTTCTGAAAACTTTAAGGACTTAACCAGATTTTAAGTTACCAACTTAAAATTAATCACGTTTCATGCTTCTCTGCCAAATTTCAGCTCAAACGGACATCCCAAACTCATACAATTGCGCAAACAAGATTCAGGACCAAAATGCAAACAATTCAAAACATTTAACTGCCAATGTCAGCCCCCAACGGTCACCCGTTCCGAAACAGGCAGAGCCCGTTTCGAAACGTGGGGCCGTTCCGCAACGCGTACCGCAACACGGGCTGGCAGTAGCCAAACCGTTTCGGAACGGTCTCTCCCGTTTCGGACGCCTGGGCTTGTTTAAGGCACCCGTTCCGAAACGGCAGGCACTGTTCCGAAACACCCTGCACAGATTGCCCCAAAATGCATACTTAATCATGCAATTAAACATCCAAACATGCTCCAATTGCCACCAAACTTTACCAACATGCAATTCAACATATATGAGACATACTTGCATCAACAATTCAACAAAATATCAACATATACGAAAAGCCCCAAATCTATAGGCATGCTTCCTACACAAGCAACCATTCAAGCATAAACTTCCAAATCAATCTCATAAAAGCCAAATACATGTTGCAACAACATCAACAACATAAAACCATTCTTGTACGAACACATTCGAACACATAAACCTCATCCCAAGAGATTCTACCCCCATTGCCTTTATTAACTATAGCTATTCACCGAGACATACATCTCAAATGGAGTCCTCCTTGAATCCCTTGCTTCTCGCTGTCCAAACTTCAAGAATCTGCATTGATGGACAAAAAGGAGCGTAAGCACATAATGCTTAGTGAGGAATGCTCAAAACCAAAACACCATCAATGCAGCGAGTCATAAAACCTCTTTGAAAAGCAACTCGATTTGTTTACCAAGCAAAGTTTGAAAACTCCTTTTCAACAACATGCTTAAACCATGCATTACTCAAACATGAAAACCAACCCTTAGCTTAGCAAGCTAAGACAACCTTTTTAAAGCATAATTCGCAAAATCATCTATTTAACCATTCCATGCATAAACACCATATGCAAAGTTAAATTCAAAACCTTGGAAAACACTTCCATTTCACAACATACCTTTATTATACTTGAAAACCATTCCAAGCAAGAAACCCTTTAAAACCATTTAATCAATCAATCCAACACATGCATTAAACCAAGGCAATATATGAACCACAACAACATCATCACATGCCTTTTAAAACAAGTCTTATCAAGACTCCAATGCATTAAAGAGATTTCATGCAAACTTGCATCATTTACCAAATGAATAACAACACTTGTTCAACTTAACAAGCAACCATGCATTCACAAGCATTATACACTTTTCATGCAACCATGCATCTTTTCAAGCATCTCATGCTTCTTTATAAACAAGAACATTATATTGGCTTCCAAGTGATCAACACATCCACTTTTCAACTCAACACCCAATCGGATACGCGGATCACAAGCGTTGTCCCCCACGCTTCATACACACTACCAATCCAAGGTCTCCAAATGGACTTTTAAACACCATTTGACCTTACCATCCTAAGGTTCCCATGTATGGACTTTTAAACACCATACAACCTTAGCTTTTCCCGAGGTTCCCATGTATGGACTTTTAAACACCATACAACCTCAACTTTTCCCGAGGTTCCCATGTATGGACTTTTAAACACCATACAACCTCAACTTTTCCCAAGGTTCCCATGTATGGACTTTTAAACACCATACAACCTTGACATGCACAAGGTTCCCATGTATGGACTTTCAAACACCATACAACCTTTGCATCACCGATTGGTAGTTGTATAACATCACTAACGAGATCCGGGACACCCTATACAAGATCCACACATGGACTTTACACCACCATTGTGATCTTAACAAGCACAAGGTTCCCATATATGGACTTTTAACCACCATATAACCTTTGCTTAACCAAGGTCCTCGAATGGGCATTCCACCTCCATTATGACCTTAACCATCTCGTTAGGATACTTGAAGGGAGTTTACCGGTTCACACTTAACCACTCCACCTCCAAGGCGACTTTATTCACGGTGCACCCAATCCTATAGCCGGCTAACTATATCCGATCAAAGAATCCAAGAACCACTTACATCACTTGCCAATATAACCACCATACCACATTAGTCCAATGATTCACATGCATAACCACAATGCATAAACCATCATTTACCATCATTAATTCACTGTTTTAAAGCATTACACAAAGCCATTGAACAACATGCAACACCATGCATCAAAACCACATTTTCAATGTATAAAACCAAGGATCTCTTACCTTGAGCATCCTTCACATATGGCTTCCAAACCCAGCATTAAATCATGCTAAAATATGCTTCCAAAACAGAATTTAAATCATGCAAAACACATGCATTTCAATCATCAACCACAATTGCTTTTAAAGCCAAATCACAACACAATACAAGAGCGAAAATCCATTTACTTACTCTTGAGCTTAGCAAAGTTGTTTAGACTTAAACTAAGCTCCCAAAACCTTCAAACCTTGGTTTAAAAGCTGAAAACCCAACTTCACTCACCGATACACAAAACAAGGCTAGCCAACAAGCCTTCCAAGCATCCGAAACCTTCCGCAACACCTCCAAAGCTCACGGATCAATCTCCCCTGTTTCAAGCACACAATAACAGAGGATTAATGCATCATTATGCATTAAAAACACCAGCAACACAACACAACTCGCTGCTCATCACAAATCCAACATTTCGGCTACCAAACACAACCGAATCACCTCCAAACACTTCCAAAACTTAACCCAGCCAAGATCCATCACTTCTAACCATTTTTAAACATCAATTAACATCCAAAATGATCACAAACACGTCCTTATACCTCCAGGTATAACAGATCACCAAAAGCACTCCAAAAACAACCAAAAACTCAAGCAAAACTTAGGAAATTCAACCTATCCGGGATTGCATTAATTAAACCTCAACTTCTAATCAATTTAGCATTCATTTAACATCAATTTGACACCTCAAAATACTGCCCAAACAGATCACACGAAAATTCCACCAAAATCAAGCAAATCTTGCATTTTAAGCTAAAATCAAGATTTCAATTGAAAAGCCTTTAACAAATCACAAATCAAGGATTGAGAACTTAGGAATTTCAGTAAAGAACTGATAGTTTAGAGGAGAAGGACGTTCTTACCTCCAAACTTGAATTTCTCCTTTTTAGAACCAAAAAGCTTGATGAAACAACTTGCAAATGGTGAGGTTTTGTTGTAGAGATGATTAGGAATCCAAAGAGAATTGAAAAGGAAGATTTGAGTGACAAAATCAGATGTAAATCTCTGGAGAGAAAGTGTTTGGGTTGAGAGAAAATGAGAGAAAAGGAAAATTGGAAGAAAATGGAAAGTTAGTTATAAAATAGTCAAAATGACTTTCCCTCCTCTTTCATATGTTTTAAAATCAGAATAAAACCTTAAAATATCTTAGAAAAATCTGGAGAAACTCCTTTTGGAATAATAGCTCCTTAAAGATTCAAAGTTTCAATCCTTTATAAAACAGTCACACAACTTTCAAAAATTACATTTTGGTCACTAGCCATAATGTCAACCTTCTGAACCTCATTTTTCAAAATTGATTTCACAGTTCACTTTTACATATTAAAAGATGATTTTAGAACATTTTTCCATATTTTTAATGCAACCCGAACTAGGCTTTCCTAATTTCACCTTTATATATTCGATTAGCACTTTGACCGAACCGGTCAACGCCCAAAACTTCTGAGCCCAAAACCGGGGCGTTACACAAGGAATTTACACTTAAGCACTAAGACACATTTTGATCATATGTTGTATTACAATTGAAGCACTAGCCTTCTCTTGATGCTTGGAGGTCCATTTTATACTCTTTAATGAGTTTGTAGCCGTTACTAGCCGTTGGGGTTGAATTGGAGCCGTTGGAAATTTTATTTCCCACCATAAATGCATTTCTGCAGCCTACCGTATCGGTACACGTGGAGGCGTATCGGTACGCCCTTCTCCAGAACTAGTCGTTGGGCTCTTTGTCAGCCTATGCGTATCGATACGCTTTAGGGCGTATCGATACGGCATGTCATTTAGAAGACCGTTGGGAAATAGCCGTTGGGGTTGTTAAAACAGGGATCAGTACACCTAATATGCGTATCGAAACGACCCCTATCTGTATCAATACGGTCTCACCCGTATCGGTACGGGTTTTGGCAGATTCAAAACTTGGGCAAAAGGGTATCGATATGGGGTATACCGTATCGGTACGGGCTTGTTGAAAATCCAGGTTTGACTACTTTAAAGCATTTAGAACTTTGCCAAAAACATTTTTAAATACCTCAAACATATTTTCAAGTTGTTTGGACATAGAAATGGTTTTGAATTCTTTTTAACTTTGTCCAAAACATTTTTTAATTATTATATCACAACATTAGTTCTACATTCTAACATGGTTGCAGGAAGCTGCAGCGGCAGGCAACAAACAGGAAAAAGAAAAGCACTGCCTCGGCAAAAAAGAAAGTTTTATGTTGTCTTTCCCTAGAGGTGCCCAAAATCGACTCTAAGAAGAATCATGTGCAAGGACACTCCGCTGCTATTAAAGTCCATGAATCTGAAAAATCTTTCATGTGACGGACAAATTAGCATGAGTGAATGAAATTCATCACGGGATGACTCTACTAAATGGGTTTGAAGTTTTGTAGTTTGCTCTTATCTTAATTTCAGACCTAGAAGAGTAGTTGTGATATGTTGAAGCCCTTATTGCCATGATTATTAATTGTGCTTAATTATGTTGCCTTGGCAGCAACCTTATATATCATGATAGCATCTTTGTTTACTTAGAATATTCATCAGATTCAGCTTGTACACAGTTTCTGCACACACTTCACTGGCATTATAGTTTACTTCAGAGGTAATTCATGATATTCCCCTATCACTAATATAATGTAGGTGACACAGCTTTGAGGTGTTAAATCAAGTTTAAAATAGAATTTTTCTTTCTAATTAGTTTAAAGGCTAAGTATGTTTAGGTTTGCATTGCTTGTGGACAAGCAACAGTTTGTGTTTGAGGGTGTATAAAGTGTCCATAAGTTCTATATTTTCTGCACAATCCATCTCATATTATTTTTGTTGTTGAGTACATTTTAGGCATAATTAGGTTCATGCATTGCATTTTACAGTATTCTTTACTTTGCCATGCTATTTATTGATTATCTCTTATTTGGTAAGGAAAAGGTATTGTTTTAGTTTAGTTTTAGTTTCAGGTACTAGAAGCTGGCAGAAGGTGAGAGGATATGAGGATATTATGCTGAGGCAGTAGTATAAGGAGCTGCCGCCACCATACCTGCCGCCCAGGGCAACAAGCTGAGGAATTAAAGAATTGAGGTGCGATCTGTAGAGAAGAAAATCCAGATTCTAATGATGCCAACCACTCAATTTTCTAATTCTTGTAGCAGCTGACAGAGCCGCCGAAGGAAGAAATCGAAGATAACTTGCAAAGCAAGGCAACATGAAGAAGTTCAAATTCAACTCAAAGAAGTCATAATTAAAGGTTGCATTTAATGCAAAAGCTACTTTGAACACTTCTACTCCAAGGAGGACTTGACCTAGCTAATGCCTATATATACTCAATGTATTTTTACTTCAAGACAACTTAGGTTTTCACTTAGACATAGTTTAGGTTTTCTTACCGTCAATTATGTTCTAAATTCTTCTTTGGGTTTGGGTTATGTTGTAAACTAGTGTGAGAACGATGTCGAGAGATTAGTTGTTTACTATCCATTTGTTCGGTATTGAGAGAGTCGAACTCACGAAAAGAGTATGTACGGTCTTCACCTTAACCAAGTGGTGATAAATCCAGCCAAGAAACAGGTTAGGGTTTAAGGTGGCTAAAAGAGAACGAACCAAACATTGTTGTCTTTGCAAGATTCACGCCGCAACTGGTATTATTTGCAATGGGCAACATCAGTATTCTGACTTAGACATAAGCGGGATCACTGACAAAGCGTTTTGCCGAGCCTTGAAGTATTGCTGAGTTTTTCGTCGAGACAATTGTCTGTTCCATTGCCAAGGCAGCGAAAGCGTCGCAACAACCAATCTGCCATATCACGCTGAGACAGCAAAGTCTAGCAGCGCAGAACAACTTATCCTATTCAACGCAGTTTCACACTAGGGAGCAGCATAATTTGTCCCAATCTATCAATCTGATGTCTTCTCCAACATTTACTTGTGTTTTATTTACTTTTATCTTAAACAAACTAAACTTATTTGTGCATTTAATTTTCCTTGTGCAAGAATCATAATTTGAGTTGAGTTGTCCAATCCCTGTGGGAGACGATATCTTATATACTATAACTTGACAGGAGTGTGCACTTGCGCTCATAAATAGAGAACACCTAAACGATCTACACTTTGTCAACATGTAACGATACAGGCTTAGGCGTATCGATACATGGATTGGGTAAATGAATTTGAAATTGAATCTGTACATTTCTATATCGATACGACGTTTGTAAAACTTATTAAAAGATGTAGAGTGTCCATGACTTCTATATTTACACATTCTTGCCCTTATTATTGCTATTCTTAAGCTCATTTAGGCATATTTAGGTGCATTGCATTCAGTATATCAGTATCTTCTCTTTTACCATGCTTTTATTGAATAATTTAAGTTTGGTTGAGAAAAGTTACTGTTTTAGTTTAGTTTTTATTCCAGGTGCTATAGCAAGGAGAGGAAAGGTCGCCCCAGTATTATTGGTGCTTTTTCATCTTCTTCACAATCTAGTACCAAGAAATCGGCAGGAAAAATAAATATATCGACCTATACTAGGATGTCCTCAATTTTTCCTTCCGGTTGTACAAAAGTTCTGTCAGCCAGCTGAAGCATCAACGTTGTTGGGCGGGCGTCTCCTATCCCTGGTTTTTGGAAAACAGATTTGGGCATTAGATTTATGCTTGCCCCTAGGTCACATATTGCTCGTACGGAAGGAGTAGGGTACTTGTAATCATTTTTAGCGGCTATGTTCAGCAGCCGTAGTGCTTCCTCTAGAGGTCTATCTAGGATAACCCCGTTGACTGAGGCATCTATCATCATCCGAGTTGGGTAGTTAACCCCGTTATAGAATATAGATACTTGAGTCCAAGTCGGTAGACCATGTAGCGGACAATTATTCAGCATCTATTGGTATCGCTCCCATGCCTCGTACATTGGCTCGTCACTCCCTTGTCTAAAGGCTGTCATCTCATTCTGCAGCCTACCAGTGATATTGGACGGGCTGAAATGGTCTAGAAAGTGTTTGCAAAGTTCCGTCCATGTGCTAAAAGATCCGGCTGGCTGGTTATTCAACCACTGTTTCACCATATCCCTTAGTGAATAGGGAAATAGCCTCAGTCGTAGTACGTCCTGGTGAACCCCATGTATTTTGAATGTTCAGAATATGTCCAAGAATCCTCGTAAATGCTGTCGAGCATCTTCTGTGGCAGTCCCTTCGAAGTGCCTTAGTGTATTTATCATGTTGAACTTGACGGGTTTTAGCTCGAAATGGTCTGCCCCTATGTCCGGTTCTCTCACGATTGGTTCGAACCTTTGGAAGTCATGTTCCAGGTAATCTCTAGTTGTTCGAACCTAGGGCAGCCTGGGCGAATTAGGGGGTCCCGCCTTTGTTGCTCTTGTGGTCCTCTAGGCAGCAAGTCATGCTGCCCACCCCTGCCGTGTATGGCATTGTTTGGTGGGTCCTCGTTTACCATGGTTTCTTCCTTTGCTTTGCCCTTATCTCCTTTGTTCTTTAGAATTTCCCTGAGCTCCCTTTTAATCCTTCTCATTTCGCGCTCGAGATCGTCATAAATGATAAGGTTTCCCTTAAGGTTGGCCCTGGTCATGCACTTGCAAAGGACACGGTAAATTTTTTTTCGATTAAAAATAAAAAAATTAAAAAGTAAATAAAAGGTGCAGAAATTCAAAAATGAAATTCGTTGTTACCAATCCCCAGCAACGGCGTCAAAAACTTGTAGGGCGTGTAGGTGTTCCCTTTTTGTGAGAGCACAAGTGCACACTCTTGTCAAGTTATAGTATAAAAGATGTCGAATCCCACGAGAATTGGACAGCTTGTCTCGTTTCGTAATCCATGCACAAGGTAAAATAAAAGCACAAGTGAATGGTTGGTTGAGATGAAAAGTAAATGAAAACACAAGTAATAAAGGAGTGAAGCAGGTTGATAGAGCAGGCATGGTTATGCTGCATCTTAGTGTGAAAACTGCATTGTAAAAGGTTTGAGTTATTTTGTGCTGCCATGATATGCTGCCTCGGCGGGTATGGCAGGAGGCAGGCTACGACCCTGTCACGCGGCCGCAGCGGGTCACTACCACTGCAGGAGTGTACCGTCTCGGCAGGTGGGACAGAAAGAGGTCTTGGCGGCAAGTCTGGCAAATACTCCAAGTTCGGCAAGATAGTCGACGGTGATCCCTCCTATTTCTAGGTTAGGATGCTCGAGAGCTAACGTGACGTAGCCAATACCTAGCAATCTCCGCGTAAATCTAACGCTGGCTAGTTAACTTGGTTGGTAATCCCTTTTAGCCGCTGAAACTTGTGGACTGGTGTAGAACCAAGTTAGTCACGCCTCAGCACGTTGTGACTGTACTTAACCCTTTCGTGAGCCTTGAATTTCGTGCCCGACAAATGGATTCTCTCAACTGACTGGTGTAGAATAATTGAAAGAATGAAGAGCAATGGATTAAGAAAACTTGGAATATTTTATTGAAAAATAACTCAAAACCTAAAACAATCGTTTCACAACTAGTTTACAACATAACCCTAACCCAAGTAGAGTTTAGAACATGACGGCGACAGAGAACACTAGAAAAGTCTATAGAAAACCTAGGATGATTTGAACTAGGAGTACAATGGGTATTTATAGACTATTGACTAGGTTAAGTCCTCCTTAAAGTAGAAGTCCTCGAAAGTAGCTTTCCATCTTTAATATGACATTAAACTCTGACTTCTTTGTGTAGAATATGGACTTCGGAAAATCTTGAGATTTTTTCCTTAGCCCGCAAGTAATCTTGAGATTTTTGCTTCGGCATCCCTGGCCGCTGCTACAGACATCGGAAAATCAAATGGATGCCGGCGATAGATTCAGGATTTTTAGCTCTACATATCGCACTCCGGTTCTTCCAACTTCCATAGTCAGCTGCTGTGGGCAGCAAGGTCGGCGGCAACTCTACTCGGCAAAAACTGTCTTCTGCTGTAACCGCTTCAGTACAACTCCTAGGTATGCTTCCTCAGCCTTGTGCCCGCAGCTCCTCGGTTCCCTCTTTCATCTATTAGTTCCTACATACAAGAATACACTAAAACAGTATCTCTTGTTCACCAAATAAATGATAATTCATAAAAGCAAGGCAGAACAATGAAATATTGTAAAATGCTATGCATGCACCTACTTATGCCTAAAATGTGCTTAAAACAGTAATAATAAGAGTTGGAATGTGCATGAAATATAGGACTTATGGACACTTTACAATATGCCATTGCAAGCTTATGTGTGACCCCAAATTTCTTCAATGTTGCGGCAATAAGCTTATTATCAAAGTTTTTACCCTCATCACTAATGATAGCTCTTGGTACTCCAAACCGTGTGAATATGTGTTTTTGCAAGAATTTCTGAATGGTTTTGGAGTCATTGTTCGGGGTGGCAACGACTTCGACCCACTTTGACACAAAGTCAACGGCTAGAAGAATGTTGATATTCCCATATGAGGACGGGAACGGACCCATGAAATCAATTCCCCAAACATCAAACAGCTCGACTTCAAGGATGTATTGTAAGGGCATCTCGTTTCGTCTCGAAATATTGCCGGTCCGCTGACATCGGTCACATTGCTTATAGAAAGTCTGGGTATCTTTATACAGTGTCAGTCAATAGAATCCTAACTGTAGTACCTTGGCTACGGTTCTGGTTCCTCCAAAGTGTCCTCCATATGGTGAAGAATGCCATTGCTGAAGCACCTCTTTCTGTTCTTCTTCAGGGACACATCTCCTTATAACCTGATTTGCATATTGTTTAAACAAAAGAGGCTCGTCCCAAAAGTAATGCTTAGAATCATGTTGGAACCTCTTCTTTCCTTGGTTGTTAATGTTATAAGGTAATATACCACTAACTAAAAAATTGACAAGATCAGCATACCAGGGTGTTTGGGAGGCAGACATCACTGTCAAGGGTACTGCCGAGGCAATGCTGTCAGTTGCCGCCAGGGCAGTAAGTTCAGTCTCTGTCGTGGCAGTAGTGTCGGCAATGAAGAGCTGTTCATCTTGGAATGCATCTTGTATTTCCATGCCTGTGGTGTCTTCTTTTCTTTGTTCCAGTCGTGACAGGTGGTTGGCAACTTGATTTTCCGTTCCTTTTCTGTCCTTGATGCCGACATCGAATTCTTGTAGTAGAAGAATCCATTGAATCAATCTAGGCTTTGCATATTTCTTGGAAAATAGGTATTTGATCATCGAATGGTTCGTGTGAACTGTCAACTTGGTTCTGATTAAGTATGATCAAAACTTGTCAAAGGCAAAGACTACAGCTAGTAACTCCTTTTCCGTGGTAGTGTAGTTGACTTGGGCTTCATTGAGTGTCTTACTAGCATAGTAGATCACATGAAAGATTTTGTCTTTCCTTTGACCAAGAACTGCCTCGACGACATAATCACTTGCGTCACACATGAGCTCGAAGGAAAATGTCTAGTCTGGTGGGACTACGATTGTTGCGGACACAAGTTTTTGCTTCAGTGTTTCAAATGCTTCAGTGCATTCCTCATTGAAGTCAAA
This sequence comes from Hibiscus tridactylites, assembly GCA_958450335.1. NCBI lineage: Eukaryota > Viridiplantae > Streptophyta > Magnoliopsida > Malvales > Malvaceae > Hibiscus > Hibiscus tridactylites. The sequence goes on along the minus strand of OY288267.1, from coordinate 95,383,726 downwards.
GGTCCTATCATGTTCAAGCAAATTACACGAAGGTTTAGTTATTTTTGAAAATTTTGCAATAAATCACTATAAAAACCTGTGTGTCCTAAGAAGCTCAGGATTCCTTTGACTGTAGTTGGTGGAGGTAGTTTCTCAATCACATATATTTTTGCCTTGTCTACTTCAATGCCCTTTGATGAGATCGTATGGCCGAGTAATATTCCCTCATCCACCATAAAGTGGCACTTCTCCCAATTTAAAACCAAATTAGATTCCTCGCATCGCGTGAGTACCCTTTCCAAATTGCCGAGGCAATTTTCAAAGTCATCGCAAAATACAGAGAAATCTTCCACGAAGATCTCCATGAAATCTTCCACCATGTCAGAGAAAATTACCATCATGCATCTTTGGGAGGTTTCCGGGGCATTGTAAATCCTGAATGGTATCCTTCGAAATGCATATATGTCGAATGGGCATGTAAAGGTGGTCTTTGTCTGGTCATCCGGTGCTATGGAAATCTGGTTGTAACCTAAATAACCATCAAGGAAATAGTGAAATGGTTTGCCTGAAAGTCGATCAAGAATTTGTTCAATAAATGGTAAAGGAAAATGATCTTTTCTAGTAGCTTTATTCAACTTGTGATAATCCATACAAACCCTCCAACCGGTCATAGTCCCAGTTGGGATTAACTCTTTGTTCTCATTGGTTATCATCGTTATTCCACATTTCCTTGGTACACATTGTACCAGGCTTACCCACGTGCTATCGGAGATAGGGTAGATGATTCCGGCATCAAGACATTTGATAATTTCTTTTCTCACTACCTCTTTCATAGCATGGTTAAGCCTCCGTTGAGCCTCAATGGTAGGTTTGTGATCGCCTCCAAAAGGATTTTATGCATGCATACCGCTGGGCTTATTCCCTTTAAATCAGCAATTGTCCACCCCATTGCCCTCTTGTGCTGCCGTAGCATGTTGATCAGTTTTTGTTCCTGTTTGGGCTGCAACTTAGAAGAGATTATTACGGGCAATGTGTTGTTGGTTCCCAAATAAACATATTTTAACTATTCAGGCAATTGTTTTAATTCAAGAACTGGTGGTTGCTCGATAAAAGGTTTTTCAAGCTTTCTTTCCTCTCAAGGGTAATTGAGGGGTTTGAAGTACTTACCTAGCAGAGTTGTTGTCCAATAGGCTTCCTCTTGTGCCTCAATCTTCGTCTCTTCAGCTTCTTCGGATTTAGACAAGTCATTGCCGAGGTAGGTGTCAGGGAGGTTGTCGAGATGATTGTCGGAGCAGTCATCACAGTGATTGCTGAGGTAGTAACCAGATTCATTGCCGAGGCAGTGTCTGCCCAGGCATGGTGTATCTCTGTCAAACTTGAATTTAATGGTTGCTTGAATCATCTGACATTCTTCTTGATGGTCTAGAACACATTGAGTTTGACTTGTTGATCATTTACCCTCATGGTTAGCTCTTATTTTTCCACATCGATCAAGGTCCTCCCGGTGGCTAGGAATGGTCTCCCGAGTATGATAGGTGTATGTTTATCTGCTTCACAGTCCAAAATAAGGAAGTCATCGGGAAAAATAAACTTACCGACTCTTACCAATATGTCTTCAATTTTTCCCTCTGGATGCACATATGATCGGTCAGCCAGTTGGAGCATGACTATGGTGGGTCCAGCCTTTCCAATCCCTAATTTCTGGAAGATAGATTTGGGCATCAAATTTATGCTTGCTCCTAAGTCATACAATGCCTTCCCCACATAGTGATTCCCGATTGCACAAGGTATTGTGAAGCTCCCATGATTTTTAAGTTTAGGTGGGGTTCGGTTGTGTAGCATGGCCATGCATCCTTCTGTTGCGGCAACAGTTTCAAATTCCCCAATTCTTGTTCATTTAGAGACCACGTCTTTAAGGGACTTGGCATAGTTTGGCAGTTTCTATATTGCTTCTACCAAAGGTATGTTGATGTGGACCTATTTCAAGATGTCTAGGAACTTCTTGAATTGGTACTCTTGCTTTTGCCGTTTTAGCCTCTGTGGGAATGGTGGTGCGAGTCGAATGTCTTCGATCTATTCCTTGCATTGAAATTTAATCTGAGGCATCTGATCTAGTTGTTCAACAGCCTTCTAATTTTTCTCTGTGTCTTTTCCAGGCTCTGCCGCAACAGTGTGGTTAGGTTCTGTCGAGGCAGTGGGTTTCTTTGGTTTGGGTTCCTTCTTTTCATTGGTTCGGGGAACCTTTAGTTGTTTGCCACTCCATGTACTGATTGCTTTACAATGTTCATGAGTTGCTCCCTTAGCGACTTCAATACCGCTTGGAAATCCTCCCATCGGTCTGGAATTCAAGATTTGTGCGAATTGTCAGACTTGTGTTTCCAATGACTTTAGGGTTGCTTCATGGTTATGCATCCTCATTTCTGTCCTATCCATAAAAGCATCAGTTTTCTTTATGAATTTATCAGTGTTAGCCATATATGCACTAGTTTGAGACATAAAAGCATTGAGCGAGTTTTCCAAAGAACTATATTGCATAGGTTGCTGATGCGGCATTAATTGTCGAGGCATCTTCTGCTGGAATCCCACTGCTAGAGCATTCTAATTATTCTGATTGAGTGCGTTGTTGGGATTGCTCCATGAGAAGTTCGGATGTTTCTTCCATGTCGGGTTATAGGTGTTGGACATCATGTTGTTGTTTCGGTTGTAGTTTCCAACGTAGAAGCTCGACTCTGGATTCTGTGGACATTCAGAAGAAACATGGTTACCCCCACAATTTTCACAAAATAAATTCATTACCTTGACCTTTTGGTGATTATTTTGCTTTTGCATGTTGATGACCAACTTAGTTAAGGTGGCTATTTGGGTTGAAATCAAGTCTGAGGACTCTATTTCGTTTACTGTGGATTGGCGTCTGATTCCTCATCTTCTGGCTGTTGGGAATTGATAGTCGTTTTTGGACGTCCTATTCAGGATCTCTATTGCTTCCTCCAGTTTCTTGTCTAGGAGTATGCCATTTTCCCAGGCATCAAGCATCATCCTTGTTGCCGTGTTGACAGCATTGTAGAACATTGTCACCTGTGTCCATAATGGGAATCCGTGTAAGGGGCATTTATGTAACAGCTCTTTGTATCATTCCCAAGCCTCGTACATGGATTTGTCATCATCCTGCAGAAAAGAAGTGATTTCGTTACGCAATTTATCAGTTAAATTTGTTGGATTAAAACCTGCAAGGAAATCACAACATAAGTCACTCCAAGATCCTATTGACCCTGCTGGAATGCTATTTAACCGGGTTTTTGCCCTATCCCTCAGTGAATAGGGAAACAATTTCAACCTCAGAGTATCCTCATGGACTCTTTGTATTTTAAATGAATTGCATATCTGCAGGAAGAATTTGAGGTGTTGTCTAGCATCTTCAGTTGCTGAGACGCCAAATTGCCTCAAAGTATTGATCATGTTGAACATTACGGGCTTCAGTTCAAAGTGGGCAGCTTCTATCTCAGGTGTGGCAACTCTTGGATTCAGTCCGTTTAGATCTTCTTCTAGGTAATCTCGAACGGTTGGGTTTCGTACTGGAGCAAATCATAGTGTTGGGTTTTCTCCATCTCTTGTCATGGCATTTTGATCATCGTCGACAATCCGATTGTCATTGGCATTACGTGCCATCTCTTATCCTTTGTTTGAGTCTTTGGGAACTACGATCGATTTCAGGATCAAGGTCATAGAATGGATGCTTTGGGTTCGACTATGTCATACACCAATGTAAAACCAAAGTTGATTAGCGCTTAAAAACTAAAAATAAAAGGTGAAGAAAATAAAATTGAAAGTTGCTATTGCCAATCCCCGGCAATGGTGCCAAAAACCTTTTGTGTGTAAATAGTGCTACACAATTGTGCAAGTGTACACGTCTCAAGTAATAAAGTGATAAGTATTGAGTATCGTCTCCACAGGGATTGGTGAAACCTTCAATGTTATCGTCTCGCACTAAAAAGAAATAAAAGTAAAGAACACAAGTGATTAATTGGGTTTTTAGAGTAATCTAATAAACAGAAAATAAAATAAGCTAGTAAACTAAAAAGTAGTGTAATCAAGATGAGATAATGGGTCAGATTATATTGCGTCGTATTGTGGAAACCAATTGGACTATCTCAGTCCTTGAATGCAACGAACATTGGATTGCCTCGGCAAAGACCAAAGTCAGTGCCGCGGCAACGGGTTAAGCAACTGCCTCGGCAATCCCTTGCTGGGGCGACAACGAACAACATCAAGGTTCGACAAAGCGTCCTTCAGTGGCTCCTCCTTATCCCTAAGTCAAAACTATGCTGATGTGCAGGCCTTGATAATACCTCCCAGCGTGAACCAAGGATTAACACCAACCAATCTTACGCTTCTTTTAGTTGCTAAAACTCGAACTTATCCCTAAGCTGAGTTAGTTTTCACCGATTAGGATGAAAACCATGCTTATCCTTTTCGTGAGTCTAAATCTCCTGATATTAGACAAATAGATAATTAACGAGATCCTCTCCCAATTCACTCGAAAATAAGAATAAGAACCAAGAACAAGCAAACCTTGAATTAAATTGCATTAACAAAAACTTAAACAAAATCCAATCGTTTTCTCACAACTACTAAACAATATAACCTAAACCCTAAGAAGAAATTAGAACATAATGATAATGAAAGCTCGCTACAAATTCTCTCGAAAGCTCGATGATCTCTCGTTCCGCTCAATGGTCGGCTTTGCTTCATATTTATAGAGGAGGTTGAGGTCAAGTCCTTCTTGAGAAGGAAGTTAAATTAGAATTAAACACATTAAAAGAAAAAGTCTTCTTTTAAAGTATCATATATTTCTTCCTTAAAATCCTCTCTTTTGCATGGAATCTTCTCGTGACATTCCTTCGGCATTTTCATGGTCTTCCCGAAGTCCGATCTTCATGAAAAGTGCATAGAAAAATTCAGCTTTTCATGCTCTTCAGAACGGGCTCCACTTTGCATGTTTTCTCCATTGTCGAGTGTGACAGGTCATTGCCTCGGTAGAGGCTACTGCCTTGGCAGAAGTCAGTGACAAAATCTGCATTCGCACCAGACAAGCACATAAGTAGCATTTTTTCACTAGATAATCTAAATATAAAGATCAACCATAATAAAGATTATATCAATGTGATTGATGCATGGAGGGTACAATATGATTCGAATGGGTATAGGTTTAGCAATAATTGTCATAGAAAAAAGGGTGAAACGATATTACTTTTACACACTTAACACAGTGCATGCCAAAGAAAGGTTGCATGACTGTGGTACAAAACAGTGAAGCAGAATTGATTCCCTCTAGGACCATCACCGGATGGAGAGTGTGCATGGATTACTGAAGGTTAAACAAGGCTACAAGGAAGGACCACTTCTCATTGCCTTTCATTGACCAGATGTTAGACTGGCTGACAGATAAAGCTTTTCACTATTTTGGATGGTTGTTCAGGTTATAATCAAATTGCATCATCCTTGATGATCAAGAGAATACCATGTTCACATGTCCATATAGGACATTTGCCTTCAGAAGGATGCCACTCAGTCTGTGTAATGCGTCAGCAACATTCCAACGTTGCATGATGGCCATTTTTTCTGATATGATCAAACACAATGCATCTATAGCTTGGAGCAAGTCTTGAAGAGATGCACTGAGACAAACCTAGTGTTAAATTGGGAGAAATGCCACTTCATGGTGAATGAGGGCATTGTTCTCGGTCACAAGGTAACCAAGAGAGGACTAGAAGTTGATCAAGACAAAGTGGAGGTAATTAAGCAATTTCCACCTCCAATGAATGTTAAAGGTATAAGAAGTTTTCTAGGTCATGCTGGTTTTTATCGGCGGTTTATTAAATATTTTTCAAAATTTTCTAAACCTTTATACTCATTGTTGGAACATAATGCTACCTTTGCTTTTGACGATTCATGTTTAAGAGCATTTCAGGAACTTAAAGATAGATTGATCAATGACAATATAGTCGTGGCACCATACTAGAATAAGCCCTTCGAGCTCATGTGTGATGCTAGTGATTGTGTCGTTGGAGCAATTTTGGGACAACGGCATGGCAAGGTTTTCCATGCCATCTACTATGCCAACGGAAACTTGAATGACGCACAACTGAATTACTCTAGAACCAAGAAAGAGTTTCTTACGGTTGTGTTTGCTTTTGATAAATTTAGACCTTATCTAACTAGTAACAAGGTTGTGGTTTATACATATCACTTAGCATTAAAGTATCTCTTGTCAAAGAAAGATGCCAAGCCCAGACTGATTCAATGGACGCTCTTACTTCAAGAATTTCACTTAGATATCATAGACAAGAAAGGCAGGGAAAACTTAGTAACTGACCACTTATCTCGATTGGAGCATCACATTAAGGAAGGTAAGACCCCTACCATTAGAGATGAGTTTCCTGACGAGTGTTTGCTTGTAGTTAATGCCATACAATGGTATGCTGACATAGTCAATTACCTGGTAAGTAATATTCTATCACCAGACTTGGCATACAATGCTAAGAAAAGATTTCTATGAGAGGTAAGTCAATACTATTAGGATGAGCCGATGTTGTTCAAGAAGTGTGTTGATCAACTGATTCATCGGTGCGTGCAAGAGGACGAGCAGCAAAACATATTGCATTTATGCCATGTCGTGTCGTATGGAGGTCACTTTGCTGGGATGAAGACCGCTACCAAGGTGTTGCAATAAGGATTCTTTTGGCCCACGTTGTACAAGGATGCCCACGAGTATAACAAGCCATGCGATCAATGCCAACGGACAGGAAATATCTCTAGCAGAGACCAACTGCCACTCCAAAACACTATGCCTGTGGATTTCTTTGATGAGTGGGGGATAGACTTTATGGGTCCTTTTCCTCCATCGTTTGGTAATGTGTATATTCTTGTGGCAGTTGACTATGTATCAAAGTGGGTAGAGGTTGTTGCCCTGCCAACAAATGATGCTAATGTTGTTGCCAAGTTTTTGCACAAGCACATTTTTACTCGATTTGGTGCCCCTAGAATGATCATTCATGATGAGGGTACTCATTCTAAATGTAATTTAATCTCTAAAGCTTTGTGCAGGTATGATATTCAGCAGCGAATTGCTACAGCTTATCATCCACAGACGAACGGGCAAGCCGAGATATCAAACAAGGAGATTAAGAACACTTAGAGAAGACTGTAAATCCAACGAGGAAAGACTAGTCTTTGAGGCTAGATGAGTCCTTGTGGGCCTACTGAACTGCATTTAAAACTCCTTTGGGTACTTCACCGTTTAGACTTGTCTTTGGCAAATCATGCCATCTACTAGTAGAACTTAAACATAAAGCCTATTGGGCCATCTCGAAACCTGACATGGCATAGAGAGTTGCTGGAGAAAAGAGGTTGCTCGACCTCAATGAGTTGGAGGAGTTTAGGACGCAGGCTTATGAGAATGTTAGGATATACAAGGAGAAGACAAAACGTTGGCGTGATAGTTGGATCTTGCCAAGACAGATCGAAATAGGTCAGCTTATTCTATTGTTTAACTCACGACTCAAACGATTTCCAAGTAAGCTCAAGTTAAGGTGGACGGGTCCTTACTAAGTTGTGAAGCCATGTGTTCATGGGGTCGTGGACATTAAGAACTTAAGAACAGGAGAAATGTTTAAGGTGAATGGCCAACGTCTAAAGCATTACTTGGACGGTAAGCAAAACAATGCCAAGGATGTTATCCTCTTGGCAGAGTTAGAATAAAACGACCGCGGGTTTGAAACTCTTTGTAAATATTAGGATTAGTTGTTTTTATTTTCTTTTAGGAATCATATTTTTGTTTTTCTCTTTTTGTTGTTTTTCAATTTTTATTCCTTTGTTGTGTTACACAATTTTCATTAAGTGTGTGGAGAAATTTTGACAAAAATTGATGCAGGAATATTGCCAGATGAACTGGGAGCCATAATGCTTGCCAAAGACTATGCCATGTCCCATTCCAAGGACATGCGCAGGTTTTACGTATAAAGGAAGAAAGGGAAACCTTTGATTGATTAAGATGAGAAAATATTTTTGGGACAATTATCTTTTGTCGCACCCCTTTTAATGATAATTAATTTTATCATGATCACCCTATCACTTCAAATCTTTTCCACATCATTATCACTTATCACTTTTCATTTAAATTTAAACTCTTCCCAATTAAAACTCTCTAAATCACATCATTATCTACCCCTCTTTTTCGACTACCTTCAATAAAACCTTATTAAACACTCAACATTTTTCTCTCCCCTACCTTAAAATCGATTTCATCAAGATTTTTCTCACTTTTCATCTTCCTTCAAGCAATATTCAAGAACCTTTCATCTTTCGTTTTCTTCTCTTCCAAATCGACTTTTCATCTTCATAGCTTCATCATCTACTCCTTTCAAGTGATTCTTCAATAAAGAAATCCATAAGAAGTTCGAGACAAACTTCCCTTCAAGATTGTTCCTTTATGAGAAGCACTTTGATTTTCAACCGGACGCCACTATTGGATTCCCGCTGGAGTTTATGGCCATCGTCGACATGCACAAGTGGAGTGCTTTCTGCCAGCTGAAGGGAGAGGTTTACGCCACCATTGTTCAAGAGTTTTACGCGTACCTTGTGACCAAAGGCTCTCCATTTTTTATGATTCAAGGTAAGTATGTCCGATTTGATGAGGGTTATATTAACCCACTCTTTTCTTTCACAAGTGAAAGAGATGAATATTTCGAGGATGTTGAGACCATGAACGCTGACAAACGCAAGAAGATACTGGCAGACTTGTGTGAACCTGGAACAACTTGGACTTTCTCATCCACCAGACACCGGACTGTCAAGAGGCCGGCATTGAAGCCTCAAATGTGGGGTTGAAACCACTTTATCAAACACAATCTCATTCCCACATCTCACAATGACACAGTCTCAGAGGACCGGTTGATCCTTTTGCATTCTGTTGTCAAGGGGCGCAAGATAAATGTTGGCAGGATCATTATCGAGGAAACTTACAAATGTACTGCTAAGGGTAAGGGAAGTTTGTTTTTCCCTTTCTTAATTTCTAACATTTGTTTTCGCCATGAAGTGCCAAGGATGGATGAGGATCGTGGTCAGATCATCAAAGGGACCACTATCATTGTCCTTATTTGGAAGAATCTCACGGTTGGAGGGCCAAAGGAGAATGGGAAGGGAAAAGCCAAGACTGCCACGCCAAAGCCAAAGGCAGAGCCCAGCACTTTACCAGAAACCATGCCAACAAGCTCGTTGGTAGTGTTGTCTCAAGTTTACACTAGCCAGGAGATTATTCTTCGAAAGTTGGAGGCAGCCGAGGAGCTAAATTCCAAAGTAAGGCACTATACCAAGGAGAGGGACGCCATCTTTCGGGAGTTCCTTGTTAAACTTTCTCCTGACGAGGTTCCCTTATTTCTACCTTTCCCTGCCGAGCTCTATGCTAGTGATGCCATGCCAGCGAGTCCAGTTATGTCAGCAAGTCCAGTCAAGCCAGCCAGTCTTGCAAGTCTAGTCAAGTCAGCCAGTCCAGTCAAGTCAACCAGTCCAGTCAGTTCTGCTAGTTCCAAGTCCATTGCTACAGTTCCTATGTCCCCAGTGCATGTTGAATATGCCAGCATCGATTCCTCCTCTGAGTCAGAGGACATTCCTGCCAAGAAACCAAAGCCTATGCCAGTTACACCGCCAGCAGACCCTGCCAAGAAGGAGGAGGATGTTGGAGCCTCCATTGCCGCGTCAAAGCAGGGTTGGAAAGGGAAGAAAAGAATGGCCCCCGAACGTGGAAGCCTCACCATGAGAAAGACTCGTGCCAGAAAAGAAGAAGAAGCTCGTGTCAAACAGGAGGAAGAGGTCTCCGAAAGGGAGTCTTCTTCTCCGAAATGGACATCTTGGGTTTGGGGTGTGCATTTTCTCACATTATTCCATGTCATGCACTTCACGTTTAAATTTTTGGGTAAAATACAAAAATAATGACTCAACTTTTGCCTCTCTCCTATTTTACTCACTCATCTTTAAATTGAATCGATTTAATGACTCAACTTTTAACATTGAGTTTTTATCATCACCCAACCGTTATATTATGGATGCCGTTAATGATGTGGCATTTTTTATTGATTTGACCGCCACGTAAACACACACGTGTTAAAAAACAGAATAAATACAAAAGAAAAGGAATGAGTGGTGGGCCCCAGTTGGCTTCAGCCGTTCGGTTTGACTCACCACCCCAGCTCAGGTTTGTGGTTGCCTTCTTACACGAGGCGTCGTCCCTGGTAGGAGGCCCCGCTGCGCCGGGTTTCGTTGGTGACCGACGACACCGGGTGGTTTGCTCCAAGGTGGTGGCGATAAGGTTATTCCCCGGGGGCGGTCGGGCTTTTTTACTGTCGACGAAAAGGTACCACCGGAGTGTCATGCTAGGTTTTTCACCACCGAAGCGTCGGACGGGTTGGACGAAAGCTACCCCCAAGTGTGACTTTGGCTTGTTATCGCCGCTACGAATTGCGCACCGCCGGAGCTCTGACTTGAGTTTCGCTGCCAACACGACCTTTGGAATCTTTGGTTTTATTCCATTCACCATTTTTAGTACTTAACGACCTTTGTTTTTATAAATTCTTACCACCATTTCTCTGTTTTCTAACCTTAGGATTCCCTGGTATGTACTTCTCACTCTACTTGTTCTTCCTTTTTAACTTTCTGTACCACTTTCAATTTCCTTTTTTTTTAACTTTCTATCCATATATATACACTGGTGGGTAAAAAGATTTGAACTTTTTGATTTGGTTTGTGTATGGAATAGTTTAAAAATGGATAGGGAAAAGTATGAAGATAGGAGAAGAATTGGGTCAGTTAAAGCTGCTATTAATATGTATGGAGATATGATTTTGGATGGGAATTCTTCATTGAAGAAACCCCAGGAGGGATTTCCAGAGGTATGATTTTGTTTATATGCAATTATTGGGATTTTATAGTTTTTCAAATTGATTGACAAAGTTGTAATCTTTGGGGTAACTCTTGTTTAAAAGCCTTCTCCAAGGGTAAAAGAGTTTCATAGGGCAAGGAGGAGCATGAACAGATACAAAGAGAGTAGAAAAACTGCAGAATCCGAGCTCTTTGGATCGAGGGGAACGATTAACGATCCGGCTTCAATGGCCGAGGAATCAGATCTAAAGGCTAAGAGAAATGCATTTGTTGCCAAGAGCAGGAGTGTTGACAGTTATCAGTATGAAGAAGTGATGAGAGAATTGGAATTGGTGAAACAAGACTTGAGTCAACTGAAGCTTGATATGGCATATGTTATGGAAGAGAAAGCAAGAGCAAAGAAGGAGTTCGAAGACTCGAATTCGAGAATGAAGTCTAATGGTGCCTCTGTTGAAGCACTTAAGGAACATATTGAGGCAGCTAAAGAGGAACATGTGTTAGTTGAATTGGCTCAGATTGAGGCTCAGAAAGAAGCTGGAGAGATCGAAGCTCAAAAAGAGAAAGAAGTCGGTGAGTTCTCGTTTTGGATCGAGGAAACGAAGAAGAAAAGGGAGGACATGATTGAAGAGATTGATCAGTCAAAAGAGTTGGAAACAAAATTGGGTGCCACATTGTCTGATATTAGTCTCTTACAAGATGAGCTGAAGCAAGTCAAGGGACTAGACAGTGTGGTTCCGAGAGGCGATGAGGATGCCTTGAAGCAACAAGATGATAGTTTTCATAGTGTTGAAAAGGTGGAACCTTCAGCTTTCTTGGAATCGATCAAGAAAGAACTGGAGGCAGCTAAGAAAGAATTGGATTCCATCAAAGATAAAGGTTTCCAGTATATGTCATCCATGGATATCATAAGAAATGAGCTGCAACATGTTCATGGTTTACATGTTCATGGTTCACATAATGTTCTTCTTCGATTTGCAAAATGATAGTATCAGTTTTCAATGTGGCATGGCTCATTCTGGTTCCTGCTAATATCAGATGTTTGCCCATTTGCAGACAATTATTGTCACCAATATCATTAAGGGTAAAATACAAAAATAATGACTCAACTTTTGCCTCTCTCCTATTTTACTCACCAACTAGGGCCCACCACTTACGTGGCGGTCAAATTAATAAAAAAAATGCCACATCATTAACGGCATCCATAATATAACGGTTGGGTGATGATAAAAACTCAATGTTAAAAGTTGAGTCATTAAATCGATTCAATTTAAAGATGAGTGAGTAAAATAGGAGAGAGGCAAAAGTTGAGTCATTATTTTTGTATTTTACCCTAAATTTTTTTGTTTTCCATGTAGTTCATGTAGAGTAGTTGCATACCGAACGATAAAAAATGAAAAGGAAAATTTTGACTCGGCCAAAATTTGAAGTTTGTTAACAATTGATTAGGCAAGCTTATTTTGATCTTAGTTGTCTGCCCAATGATGAACTTTTAATCTTCAATTTCCCATGCCAGTAGATAGTATGCCAAGTTTGCTTGCCAATTGATCTCTAGTTTAGGAAATTGATTTACACTTAGCACGCGGTATGTATCTAGTTCCCTAGAAAACTTAGACTATTTGAAACCATGCTCGGATTTTAAAAAAAAAAAGAATTCCAGGGTAAAAGAAAATAAGGCAGCGATGTTCTGCTAACGTAAAAACAAATGAACTCTCCTCTACCTAGGGATTATAAGTTACTTGGGGCTTCGTGGTATGCTCCCTCTTAGTTCTCAAGTCCAAAGCCCTAGAGTATGAGTTAAAGAGAAAGCCTAGTGATATCTGGATTAAGGTGGGGATTCGTGGTATGCTCCCTCTTATCACTCACGCTAAACAGTGTCACGAAGCAAGCTTAAGATAATGCTAGAGACCCTCGGCAAAGAAAAAAGGAAATAAGAATCTGAGTTTAGGAAGCAGAATTTGGCTAAGGGAGTGAAAGGATAATTAGATGCATACTGCCCACACTGTAACACCCTAATTTTGGGCTTAGAAGTTGAGGGTCTGAACCGGACCGGTCTGAGAAACGATTTGAATATAAAAGGGAGTTTTAGGGAACACCTAGTTTGGGATGCTTTAAAAATATAGAAAAATATCTAAAAATCCTCATTTAATATATATAAGTGAATGGTGAAATCAATTTTACAAAATACGGATTGGAAATACTATATTTCGATGTAGTGACCAAATCGCAGTTTTTATAAAGTTTAGTAGTGACTGTTTTGTAAAGGATTGAAACTTTGAGTCTTTAAGGAGCTAATTTACCAAAAAAAATTCATCAGATTTTTCCTTAATTTGGGTGATTTAATTAATGATTTAATTAAATAAAATAAAGGTGATAAACTACCTTTGACTTTCATAACCACTTTTCTCTAATTTTCTCTCATTTCATTTTCTCTCAAAATCCTATCAACCAGACACTTTTTTCTCCAGCAAAATTCACTTTGATTTCCACTTCATTTGATGAGATTTCCATCACTCATTGATTCCTAATCAATCCTTCAACAAATCCATTTGATTTCTACATTGTATTTTCATGGAAACTTGCCCAAATCAAGGAGAAATCATCTTTTAGAGGTAAGCTTGTTCTTCTCCTCTAAATATTCAGTTCTTTACTGAAATTCCCAAGTTGTCAATCCTTTATTAAAGATTTATGAATGGTTTTAATGTTGGAAACAATAAATCTTCTTAAAACTCAAGATTTGGAAGAGATCTTAAAGATTTTCGTGGTAATTGATTGGGCTCTGTTTTGAGATGGTTTTCTAATGTGTTTTGGATGTTAAATGATGTTAGAAATGAGGTTTTATCAATCCAATCCCGAATAGGTTGTTTTTCCTATGTTTTTGCTTGTGAAAATGGTGGTTTTTGGGGTGATTTTGGTGTTCTGTTATAGCTGGAGGTATAAGGACGAGTTTAGAGTTGTTTTTGATGTTAATTGATGTTTAGAAATGATTAGAAGTGATGGATCTTTGCTGGGTTATGTTTTGGAAGAGTTTGGAGGTGATTTCGGTTGTGTTTGGTAGCCGAAATGTTGGGTTTAGGTAGAGAAGCGAGTTTAGGAGTGTTGGCTGAAGATTTCAATGCATGATGATGCATTAATCCTCTACTTTTATGTGTCTAAAATATGGGAGACATCTTCGGACACTTTTGGAGTTTATCTGGAAGCTTAATTGGCATTTCGGCAAGCAAGCGAAACGAAATCGGTGAGAACGTATGGTTTTAGAAGTCCTAGAGGGACAAATAATCAAGGTTTGGGGATTTAGGAAAGGTTTGAAACACCTTCCTAAATCCGGAAGTAAGTATTGGCTAGATTGCTCTCTAGAATGTGGTGATTGCCCCTTAAATGCTTTTACATGCTCATGATTTTAGATTGATAAATTCCTACTGTTTTTATGCATGAGATGATGCTTGTAATGATTTCATAAAGTAACATGTTGCATAAATAATATTTGAGCTTTTATGTTGAAGTATGGAAAATGTTATGATTTTGAAAAGAGATGAGAATTGTTGAGTTTTAATGCATGAAAAACAGTAGGTGAGATGTTGATTTGACATAATATATTGGCATAGATGTTGAGATACTTACCGAATATAATTGATCGATCAATAGGATGAGAGTGCACTATAAACTAAAAATTCGTACGTGCTCTTTGGTTAAGCCAAAGAGAGATATTCCGATGATGGGCATTCCATCGGGTAGGACTTGGGAAATACCCAAGCTTGGGGGCGATGAGAGATTCTGACAAGTGAGTACGGTGATGAGAGATTCCACCGGAAACTATGTTGCTAGATGAGTGAGTACAGTGATGAGAGATGCCACCGGAAGTGTCTAGTGAGATGTCCGCATATCCGAGTAATAAATAGATGTGAAATGCCAATATAATATATGTTTTGGTTTTTTATTCACATGTACCTATGATGCTATGATTTATGCTATGAGAAATGCATATGTGGTTTGTTTATGAAATGCTTTAGAATGCAAGCATGAGTTTGGCCTTGCCATGAGTTTTGCATTGGATTAGATGCATGAGATAGAATGAAGGTACATGTGGTTTCAATGAGACATTGCTTTGAAAGGTTTCCAATCATGAGATAGAAATGAGCATGTGGTTTAAAAGCCTTTGATGAAAGCGTTTTCAAAATGTGCATTATTGTGTTGGTTTCTTTAGAGCATGCCTCACTAAGCAATTGTGCTTACGTTCTCTCCTTTACCAATAATACAAATAATTGAGGTGTTTTCGGGCATCAAGGAAGCTAAGTTCATCCAAGGAATTCCAAGCTCATGTATGGTGAAGTTTTCATACACTTTAGTTTTGATAGATTGGCAATGGGAAACCAAGTATTGTATTTGGGAGATGTGTTAAACTCCCTAAGGTTGTGGCATGTTTGTTTTGACTTGTTGGTTTGTAAATGGCCTTGATTACTTGTTTTTGAGGTTGGTTTGCCTATTTGTGCTTTGATATTAGGAAGCATGCCTCTAGACTAATGAGATTCATGTTTGATGCTATGATTGTGTTTGAGTGTTCCAAATATGTACCTTATATGTATGTCGACTTGTTGGTATGATTAGAGAGTCCTTGGGATGTGTTAGATTAGGTTTTTGAGTGAAAACCCAGTTTTTGCTGCAGATTCTGGGCAAAACGTATCGAAACACCCTCTAGTGTTTCGAAACGGGGGCCTCTAATGGCCTTCGTGTTTCGAAATGATGGAGGCTGTTTCGAAACGATTTGTCTACTGGAATGCCATGTTTCGGAACTGGTCTCGGAACACACTCGCGTACCGAAACGGTCAACGCCGTTTCGATCCAGCGTTTCAATACGGCAGGTGGGTGTTTCGAAATGGGTGACCGTTGGACACAGATTTGAATTGTTCTGATGTTAGCATGTTTTACATTTTAGTCCTAAATGTTTAGATTGCGATTGCTTGAGCTTGAGATGTCCAATTAAGTTGAAATTTGGCAGAGAAGCATGTAACATGACTAATTTCATATTGGTAACCTTAAAATCAATGAAGACCTTCTAATTTATAGAAATTACAATTTGGTCCCTAAAGTCGTGTATAGTGCAATTGAGTCCCTATATGATATCCGATTGCTGTGCCTTTCTCAATCGTATTTCGTGAGTACTCACTTAGGGTTAACATGTATCTAGACAAGATTAAAAAGAAAAAAAAGGTCGTGAATCAAGGTTGACTTTTGGGTTGACTTTGGTTTTCCCCGTGTAATCTTCGTAGTTTGGGTCAATCGTCAAGGCCGGGCTAAGGGGGTTACATTTGGTGGTATCAGAGCTTGGTTCTCGTATAATTGGGGTTTGTTATGTGGTTTATGTATGTGTAATTGCATGATGTATCCTTTGGGTGAAAGTATGTTGTGTGAATAGTGATGTATGATTCAATTGTGATGAGTTTGTGATGTTACGCCATTTTGGAGTGTGATAGGGGATCCCATTGCCATATCAAAACTAATGAGAGGAATTGTTTTCGAAAATGAGCTTGAGTACTTGGATTACTTACCTTATTGTGCCTAATTGTGTTTATTGCATTTTGCCAGTGCATTGTTTTCTATATAATGGGGCCACGTAGAGAGCTGAGGATAAATACTAGAGCTATGGCTCAGAATGAGAATGAGGAGAATGCTGAGAATGTAGAGGATCTACCTCCTCCTCCTGGTGGTGGACCACCCGGTGGTGGTGGTGTACGAGCTGGTAATGCTGGTGCTGGGGCTGCTGGACCCGAGGGTGTGCAGGGGCAAGCTGCTCCTGACATGACCATGTTGATTCAGGATATTGCCGGAGCTTTCCAGGCAGCAGTAGCTGGAGCTCATGGAGCTCCGCATCAGGATGATGCCAATGTGAGGTTGCCTTTGGAACGTCTTCGAAGTCTAGGAGGGACTGAGTTCAGGGGTTTATCTCCGGAAGGATCTGAGTCTTGGTTGGAGAGCACCAAGCGGATTTTGGGACAGATGAACTGCAATAATGTGCAGAAGTTGGGTTGTGTTGTATCACTGCTACATGGTGATGCTTATACGTGGTGGACGACCACTATCTCTGGGATGGAGGATGATGAGGTGACTTGGACGTTCTTCTTGAATGCGTTCAAGCGGAAGTATCTGGGTGTGTGTTACCTAGATGAGAAGGAAAGAGAGTTTATGTCTCTTATGCAAGGTAGCATGTCAGTAGCCGAGTATGAAATTCAGTTTGTCCGCCTCAGTCAGTATGCACCTGAGTTAAGCCCTAATGAGCGGGAGAGGTGCGAACGATTCCGTTATGGGTTGGTAACGGATGTGAAGACTTTTATGCTTGTGGCTGATTATACAGATTTCGATGCCTTGGTCACTAGAGCCAAGGACATTGAATCAAATCTTGGTCTGACTAGCCGAGTGGGTGGATCTAGCTCTGGGAAGCGAGCGGCTGAACGCGATTATGGTAGAGATCGCAACAAGAGGCATAAGGATAGGAGGTCGCATTATGATGCTAGGCGTGGGGGTGGTAACCCTGGTAGAGGTCAACAAGGACCTAATGCTGTTCTGAGGACTCCTGAGTGTAACCGTTGTGGTAAACGGCATGGTGGCGAGTGTTGGGGTAACCTTAGGACATGCTGGAATTGTGGGAACCGTGGACATTTGAAGAAGGATTGTCCTCAGCCTCTAAGAGAGGGACAAGCTCCGGTGAGAGCAGCTGAGCCACAGAGAGGTCGTGGGCGCGGTCGTGGTAATTTTCAGCGCAGAGATGATGGTGGCAGGAATGTAGCACATGTTGTGGTCGTTCAACCTGAGGGTGGTGGTCAGGTTCGAGTGTATGCCCATCGTGAGGGAAGGAATGATACGGATGTGATCGTAGGTACATTTACTTTGCAATCCTTATCATTACTTTCTTTGATTGATTCTGGATCTACACACTCGTACATATTGTGTGAACATGCCCAAATGCTTGGTTTACCTGTTGAGTCTTTGGATGTTGGTATACGTGTGACTAGTTCCTTTGGTGAGACGGTTGTGAGCGAAAGTTGTATAGGAGATGTCCCTTGAGAGTGCAAAATCATGTTTTTCTTGTTGATCTCATGGAATTGTCATTCTATGGTTTTGATGTAATCCTTGGTATGGATTGGCTTGTTGAGCATCGAGCTGTAGTGGATTTTGAAAGCAAGCGAGTTTCATTGAAACTTGCGGATGATTACGAAGTAGTGGTTATGGGTGAGAATGTGAAGTTTCTTGCTAATGTGGTGTCTACATTAGAAGCAAGTCAAATGATGAGGCAAGGTTGCGAGGCTTACCTAGCCTTTGTGATGAATCCTAGTTCCAAGGAGTTGCGCGTTCAGGATATAAGAACTGTACGTGAGTTCCTTGGAGTGTTTCCGGAGAAGTTACCTGGATTGCCGCCTAGTCGAGAGGTGGAGTTTGGAATTGAGCTGAATGAAAACACAACTCCGGTGTCCATTGCTCCCTATCGCATGGAACCTAAGGAGCTAAAGGAGTTGAAGACGCAACTTCTGAAGTTGCTTGACCGTGGCTTCATTCAGCCTAGTGTGTCACCTTGGGGTGCACCGGTCTTGTTTGTGAAGAAGAAGGATGGCACTATGAGAATGTGCATCGATTATCGTCAGCTGAACAAGTTAACTATCAAGAATAGGTATCCTTTGCCGAGGATTGATGATCTTTTTGATCAGTTTCGGGGAGCGGCTGTGTTCTCCAAGACTGACTTAAGGTCGGGATACTATCAGCTTAAGGTGAAAGATGTGGATGTGCCGAAAACAGCCTTTAGAACGAGGTATGGGCATTATGAGTTCCTTGTAATGCCGTTTGGCTTGACGAATGCTCTTGCGGCTTTCATGGACATGATGAATAGAGTGTTCCATGAATACTTGGATAAGTTTGTTGTGGTGTTCATCGACGATATCCTTGTGTACTCTCGTACTGAGGATGAGCATGAAGGTCATTTGAGGGTTGTCTTACAAGCACTTTTGGAAAATCAGCTTTATGCTAAGCTGAGCAAGTGTGAGTTTTGGTTAAAGGAAGTTGTGTTCCTTGGTCATGTGGTTTCGGTTGAGGGGATTCGTGTTGATCCTCAGAAGGTTGAGGCGATGATAAATTGGAAGCCTCATAAGTCTGTTCATGAAGTTTGTAGTTTCCTTGGGTTGGCAGGATATTATCGGAGGTTTGTGGATGGATTTTCAAAGATTGCTGCTCCTTTAACAAAGTTGTTGCAGAAAGATGTTAAGTGTGAGTGGACGGAAGCAAGACGGCAAGCTTTTGAGAAGCTTAAGGTAGCTTTGACGCAAGCTCATATTTTGGTTCAACCTAAATTAGGAAAAGAGTTTGTGGTGTACAGTGACGCATCCTACGTTGGGTTGGGGTGTGTGCTAATGCAAGAGGGTAAGGTGGTGGCTTACGCATCGCGATAGTTGAAGGTGCATGAGCGCAATTATCCTACACATGATATTGAGTTAGCTTAGGTGGTTTTTGCTTTGAAGATCTGGAGACATTATCTTTATGTGAGAAGTGTACTGTGTACACGGTTTACAAGAGTTTGAAGTATTTGATATCTCAGAAAGAGTTGAATCTTAGGCAACGAAGTTGGGTGGAGTTGCTTAAGGATTACGATCTAACGATTGAGTATCATCCGGGGAAAGCTAATGTTGTGGCGGATGCCTTGAGCAGGAAAGTGGCAGTGGAGTTAAGGGTTATGTTTGCTAGCTTGAGCATTTCACGAGATGGAGGTCTTGTGGCTGAATTGCAAGTGAAACCATCTCTGGTTCAGTTGATAAAGGACAAGCAGTTGTTGGATGATTCTTTGGTGCCACATGTTCAAGATATTGCAGAGGGTAGACCATCGGATTTCTGTTTTAATGATGATGGAGTCTTATGTTTTGGAAATCGGATAGTAGTGCCAAATGATGTGGAGTTGAGGCGTACTATTCTGACTGAAGCCCATAGTAGTCCTATTGCTCTGCACCCTGGTAGTACAAAGATGTATCGTGATTTGAGGGATGAGTACTATTGGGTGGGATTGAAGAAAGATGTTGCGGAATATGTGAGTAAGTGCATGGTTTTTCAGCGGGTTAAAGCTGAGCATCAGTTTCCTTCAGGGTTGTTGCAACCGTTAAGGATTCCTTAATGGAAGTGGGAAAGAATCACCATGGACTTTGTGTCTGGTTTACCTTTGTCGCCATCGAAGAAGAATTCGGTGTGGGTGATTGTGGATCGCCTTACGAAGTGTGCACATTTCTTACCTGTGCATACCACGTATACCTTGGATAAGCTTGCAGAGTTGTACATTGCTAAGATTGTGCGTCTTCATGGTGTACCAAAATCTATAGTGTCGGATAGAGATCCGAGGTTTACATCGCAGTTTTGGGAGTGTTTGCATCAAGCTTTGGGTATGCGGCTGAATTTCAGTACCTCTTATCATCCACAGTCGAATGGACAGTCTAAGCGTGTTATCCAAGTGCTTGAGGATATGTTGAGGTGCTGCGTGATTGAGTTTCAAGGCTCTTGGGAGAAGCATTTTCCTTTGGTGGAGTTTGCTTATAATAATTGCTATCAGGCAAGTATTCAAATGGCACCTTATGAAGCCTTGTATGGGAGGAAGTGCAAAACTCCTCTTTGCTGGGCTGAAACAGGTCAGAAGTTGGTCTCGATGCCAGCTTTGTTGAAAGAACCACCGAGAAGGTGAAGCTCATTTGTGAGCGGTTGAAGGCAGCTTCTGATCGGCAGAAGTCTTACGCGGATTTGAAGCGTAAGGAGATTGAGTTTGCGGTGGGTGATCGTGTGTTCATGAAGGTTTCACCTTGGAAGAAGGTGATGAGGTTTGGTCGGAAGGGTAAGTTGAGCCCTAGGTATATTGGACCATATGAAGTGATAGAACGTGTGGGTCCTGTTGCGTATAAGCTGAGGGTACCGCAAGAGTTAGAGAAGATACATGATGTGTTTCATGTATCCATGCTTCGAAGGTATCGGTCGGATCCTTCGCATGTTATGCATGTGGAGGAAGTTGAGTTGAATCCAGATTTAACCTATGATGAGGAGCCGGTTGAGATTCTGGATTCGGACAGTAAAGTTCTTCGAGGTAAGACCATTGAGTTGGTTAAGGTGTTGTGGAGGCATCGTGGTGTTGAGGAAGCCACGTAGGAAAGAAAATATGACATGAAGAAGCAGTTTCCTTACCTTTTTCCTCCAGGTAAATTTTGAGGACGAAATTTCTTAAGAGGGGGAGAGTTGTAACACCCTAATTTTGGGCTTAGAAGTTGGGGGTCTGAACCGGATCGGTCTGAGAAACGGTTCGAATATAAAAGGGAGTTTTAGGGAACACCTAGTTCTGGATGCTTTAAAAATATAGAAAAATATCTAAAAATCCTCATTTAATATATATAAGTGAATGGTGAAATCAATTTTACAAAATAAGGATTGGAAATACTACATTTCGATGTAGTGACCAAATCGCAGTTTTTAGAAAGTTTAGTAGTGACTATTTTGTAAAGGATTGAAACTCTGAGTCTTTAAGGAGCTAATTTACCAAAAATGTTTTCATCAGATTTTTCCTTAATTTGGGTGATTTAATTAATGATTTAATTAAATAAAATAAAGGTGATAAACTACCTTTGACTTTCATAACCACGTTTCTCTAATTTTCTCTCATTTCATTTTCTCTCAAAATCCTATCAACCAAACATTTTTTCTCTAGCAAAATTCACTTTGATTTCCACTTCATTTGATGAGATTTCCATCACTCATTGATTCCTAATCAATCCTTCAACAAATCCACTTGATTTCTACATTGTATTTTCATGGAAACTTGCCCAAATCAAGGAGAAATCATCTTTTAGAGGTAAGCTTGTTCTTCTCCTCTAAATATTCAGTTCTTTACTGATATTCCCAAGTTGGCAATCCTTTATTAAAGATTTATGAATGGTTTTAATGTTGGAAACAAGAAATCTTCTTAAAACTCAAGATTTGGAAGAGATCTTAAAGATTTTCGTGGTAATTGATTGGGCTCTGTTTTGAGATGGTTTTCTAATGTGTTTTGGATGTTAAATGATGTTAGAAATGAGGTTTTATCAATCCAATCCTGAATAGGTTGTTTTTCCTAAGTTTTTGCTTGTGAAAATGGTAGTTTTGGGGGTGATTTTAGTGTTCTGTTATAGCTGGAGGTATAAGGACGAGTTTAGGGTTGTTTTTTATGTTAATTGATGTTTAGAAATGATTAGAGGTGATGGATCTTGGTTGTGTTATGTTTTGGAAGAGTTTGGAGGTGATTTCGGTTGTGTTTGGTAGCCGAAATGTTGGGTTTGGGTAGAGCAGCGAGTTTAGGAGTGTTGGCTGAAGATTTCAATACATGATGATTCATTAATCCTCTGCTTTTATGTGTCTAAAATAGGGGAGACATCTTCGGACACTTTTGGAGTTGATACGGAAGCTGAATTGGCATTTCGGCAAGCAAGCGAAACGAAATCGGTGAGTGCGTATGGTTTTAGAAGTCTTAGAGGGACAAAGAATCAAGGTTTGGGGATTTAGGAAAGGTTTGAAACACCTTCCTATGTCCGGAAGTAAGTATTGGCTAGATTGCTCTCTAGAATGTGGTGATTGCCCCTTAAATGCTTTTACATGCTCATGATTTTAGATTGATAAATTCCTACTGTTTTTATGCATGAAATGTAGCATGAGATGATGCTTGTAATGATTTCATAAAGTAACATGTTGCATAAATGAGATTTGAGCTTTTATGTTGAAGTATGGCAAATGTTATGATTTTGAAAAGAGATGAGAATTGTTGAGTTTTAATGCATGAAAAACAGTAGGTGAGATGTTGATTTGACATAATATATTGGCATAGATGTTGAGATACTTACCGGATATAATTGATCTGTCAATAGGATGAGAGTGCACTATAAACTAAAAATTCGTACGTGCTCTTTGGTTAAGCCAAAGGGAGATATTCCGATGATGGGCATTCCATCGGGTAGGACTTGGGAAATACCCAAGCTTGATGGCGATGAGACATTCCGCCATGTGAGTACGATGATGAGAGATTCCACCAGAAACTATGTTGCTAGACGAGTGAGTACGGTGATGAGAGATGCCACCGGAAGTGTCTAGTGAGATGTTCGCATATCCGAGTAATAAATAGATGTGAAATGCCAATATTATATATGTTTTGGTTTTTGATTCACATGTACCTATGATGCTATGATTTATGCTATGAGAAATGCATATGTGGTTTGTTTATGAAATGCTTTAGAATGCAAGCATGAGTTTGGCCTTGCCACGAGTTTTGCATTGGATTAGATGCATGAGATAGAATGAAGGTACATGTGGTTTCAAAGAGAAATTGCTTTGAAATGTTTCCAAGCATGAGATAGAAATGAGCATGTGGTTTAAAAGCTTTTGATGAAAGCGTTTTCAAAATGTGCATTATTGTGTTGGTTTCTTTAGAGCATGCCTCACTAAGCAATTGTGCTTACGCTCTCTCTTTTACCAATAATGCAGATAATTGAGGTGTTTTCGGGCATCAAGGAATCTAAGTTCATCCAAGGAATTCCCAGCTCATGTATGGTCAAGTTTTCATACACTTTAGTTTTGATAGATTGGCAATGGGAAACTAAGTATTGTATTTGGGAGATGTGTTAAACTCCCTAAGGTTGTGGCATGTTTGTTTTGGCTTGTTGGTTTGTAAATGGCCTTGATTGCTTGTTTTTTAGGTTAGTTTGCCTATTTGTGCTTTGATATTAGGAAGCCAACCTCTAGACTAATGAGATTTCATGTTTGATGCTATGATTGTGTTTGAGTGTTCCAAATATGTACCTTATATGTATGTCGACTTGTTGGTATGATTAGAGAGTCCTTGGGATGTGTTAGATTAGGTTTTTGAGTGAAAAATCAGTCTTTGCTGCAGATTCTGGGCAAACCGTATCGAAACACCCTCTAGTGTTTCGAAACGGGGGCCTGTAATGGCCTTCGTGTTTCGAAATGATGGAGGTTGTTTCGAAACGATTTGGCAACTGGAATGCCATGTTTCAGAACTGGTCTCGGAACACACCCGCGTACCGAAACGGTCAACGCCGTTTCAATCCAGCGTTTCGATACGGCAGGTGGGTGTTTCGAAACGGGTTACCGTTGGACACAGATTTGAATTGTTCTGATGTTAGCATGTTTTACATTTTAGTCCTAAATGTTGAGATTGCGATTGCTTGAGCTTGAGATGTCCAATTAAGTTGAAATTTGGCAGAGAAGCATGTAACATGACTAATTTCATATTGGTAACCTTAAAATCAATGAAGACCTTCTAATTTACAAAAATAACAATTTGGTCCCTAAACTCGTGTAAAGTGCAATTGAGTCCCTATATGATATCCGATTGATGTGCCTTTCTCAATCGTATTTCGTGAGTACTCACTTAGGGTTAACATGTATCTAGACAAGATTAAAAAGAAAAAAAGGATCGTGAATCAAGGTTGACTTTCGGGTTGACTTTGGTTTTCCCCGTGTAATCTTCGTAGTTCGGGTCAATCGTCTAGGCCGGGATAAGGGGGTTACACACACTTTGCGCACAAATCATGCACTTAGACTAGAGCTATATTGTTACACTTGAATTATTTTCTGCTTGGCATTATGCATTTTGATTCTTGAGGGCAGCATTAGCATCAAACTCTGCTTGACAGCATTTGTTGGCATTCCAACCAAACTTTTGTCGAGGTACTATTTTCACCATTTTTGTTTTTCTTTATTTTTGCATTACTTGAGGACAAGCAATGAGCTAGGTTTAGGGGGTGTTACGTCCTCAAAAGTATTTTTTTCATGCCTATTTTAATCAAAGAGTACATTTAGTTGCATTAATGTTGGGATACTCTAAATTTTTTTGGCAAAGTTTTTCTATTTGACATACTCTATTTTTTCTTAAACACTCTATCAAGCGAGAGCTGGCACAATACGCCTATTGCCTCCCAATATCTTAACAGACTTGGTTGGAGACGATTAAGTTGTTGAATACTTGGGAGAGAAGCTTCGAGAGAAGTCGTTCAAGTAGATGAACTTACTTCGGAAGTGAAATCTACCCCCTTGGAGTATATATTGGCTTTAATCAAATTGGTTTAAGAAAAACATACAGTATAGAGATATAAGGGTTTTTACTTGGCCAATTTAGGGTAATGACCATCGAGAGAGGCCTTGCTAATGTTAAATCTGCTCGGCAAACAATGCCAAGAAAGTTTTGCCAATAAAGGTTGACATGAGCCGTGTTGTATCCAGGCATTCTCTGCCAACAGTCATCACTCATTTAGAAACATCTTTCTTGCCAACATTTTATTTCATTTTTCTTTTCTTTTCTTTAGCTTCAAAATAATCATTTTTTCTTCCAAAGCAAGTAACAATCAAACAATCGAATTCAAGACAATCTCTGTAGGATCAATAACTCAGCATACCAAGTTGTATTACTTGCAGACCATGGATACTTGCACGCAAAAGACTCTTGGCATAACTTGCCCAATACATATCATTTATACCTTTTGCCAGCATTCATTTTACACAACTCTCAAAAGAGAGTCTACACCCGAACTAGAAGATATGGTCGGATCTAGAAGGTCACAATCAATTCTTATCCCTAAAAACCAATTAAAATTGTAATATATATATATATATATATATATATATATTGAAACACATTCAAAAGTAACGGTAAATAATAGTTCTCATAATATCATTAAATTAACCAATTATTTATAAATTCAAATGTTATAATAATATTCTGAAATTTTTGATAAAAATATCTAAATATAAAGTCTATAAATAAATGTTAAAAAGTAATAAAAAAACAAAAACAATATTAAAGCCTGAAATTACATAAATGTCCAAAAATAGTAAATAATAATAGTATTTTGAATATCTAAAAGATAATTTGTACTAATAGAAATAAAAGTAGAATGATATGTGAGATCATTCAAGTACCAAGTCGCTTAATGTTTGGGAGACAAAATGATGTAATGTCACATGCTAAACACAACACACAACTACATGCACTAGGAAGAGTGAAGATTGACCTCGCGATAGAGTGGAGGTTTCCCTATCAATAGAGAAGAGGTTTCCCTCACATCTTTCTCAGTAAAATGTCAACACATGCACACAATGATATAAATTTAAACTTCAAAGTTCATATCTTAGTAAATCATAGATTCATAGTTTTATAAATTTGATATTTAATTAAAACATTGTGCGACATGATATTTGAATTCATTCACAATCATCAGACTAAAAAAATTCAGGTAAGTTGTATCCGTACTTATGAGAATAAAACTCTTTATTAATAACTATTACTATACCGCCTACGAAATTCATAAACACTAATCTGGTTAATTATATCATCACATGCAAATTTTGTGGATTGAGCAGGTACATACTGCATAGGTGGAGGTGGAGGCAGTGGTAACTCGTCAGTTTCATGACGATTAGAAGAGTAGAGATCACTTTTTTTTTAATATACTGGTGCGATGCAAGGGTAAAAGTAGAGATCACTTTTAACACAAGAAGAACTCAACCAAAATTCAACATGTAATTCTCTTAAAATATCAAGTACATATAACATGAAATTATAGATAAAATAAAAACTCATCCAAATTTTAATGACCGTGAATGTAATTTACTCTATTTAAATTGTATATTTTACTGATTTTATAATTTGATTGTTATTTTTTTAGAATAATTTCTACTTAAAGGAGTAGGAGGGGAAATCTGTTCCTAATGAGTTTAGGACTCACAGTCTAGAAGAAGAGAGGATGATGTCAACTTAGAACTTTAACCACTTGCTCTAGGGATTGTTTACTTGATTTTTTTTTTGGATATTTATGTTTAATCTTTTTATTGATTCTTTATGACTTTATCCGGCGATAATTTGAGTATTTGACCATTATCCATTACGGCCCTGTTTGGTAAAGAGAGGTTTGGGCAAAAATTAGAGGTTTGAGGCATAATTAGAGGTTTGACCAGTCAAATCCGCTAATATTGTTGTTTGATAAATAGCGGATTGAGGTGAAACCGCTAATTTTGAAAAAACTCATAATATGAGCTTTTTGAGATTAGAGGTTTGATATTAGAGTTGTAAATACTCTTTTACCCTTACCAGTTACCAAAAATCTCAAAATAATCTAAATTAAATATTTTCTCACCATATTTATAAGTCAATCATATTTACTTTTTTCTTTTTATTATCACATATTTATATGTGTATTTAAATTTATTAATTAATTAAATTATATTAAAATAATTATATAAATAATAAATTAATATATAAATCATTTGAATATGTTTAGAAAAGTTATATTAAAAATAATTTTATAGATCTAATTAATAATAAGTAGATACAAAATATTAATAACTAATAAACTATTCAAACAAGTATTGAATATAAACATGTCCTTATATGTCATTTTATTTGTTTAAATAATCGAACATCTATCAGCTAATTTTACCAAACACTTTTATACAATCAGCTAATACAACCAGCTAGTCAAATCAGCTAATGCAATCAGCTATCAGCTAATGCAATCCGCTATCCGCTATCAGCTATCTGCTCATTGCCAAACAGGGCCTACATCAACTTGTATATATTTTTAATTGTAAAAAATATTCAATCTAAATATAAATTAGTATTTTTACACAGAAAATGTTCACTCTATGAAAAAAAAAGCTGAAGTGGTAAATAAGTGCCCAAAAGTATTTTTTGGACCAAACAATGTGCCTAACGTTTTCAATGTTACAAAAATAGATGTTCGTTGTTACTGTCTGTTAATTTTCATCGTTAACTTTTATTATCTGACACATGTCAGCTTCTTAAATTTTTGAAATTAAATAAAACAAATAAGCCTAAATTCCACAAAATAGCCCCAAATTTTAAAATCTCTGACACCCGAAACCCAAATCTCGATTTGAACTAATTTTGTCGCCGATTGCCACGTCGCCTCCCATCACACCTATCATCGGACCTTCACGACCATTTACCCCCACCATCTCGTCGCCATAGATCGACCAACATCATGCGAAATGTCAAAATCGTCGAATGGTTCATTCAATTGATTCGCGGCGAACGACGGCATAACGGACGATGAACGGTGTGTGAGTCAATCGGCGAGGGGAGGGCGCTTCATTTCGTCGTCGGAAACGCGACCAACTCCGGTGGGAGTGGTCGGATTTGGGGGTTTAGGGATGTGTGGACTATTTTGGGATTATTTGAAATTTTTAGGATATTTTAAAAATTCTAATTTATATTTAAAAAATAAAATTCAAAAAATGTTTAATACTGTCATGTGTCATTTTTATTGGCTAACGAAATTTTTTTAACGGCTGTTAACGACGAGGCACCTATTTGAGTAACGTTAAAAACGTTAGGCACCTATCTGGAAAAAAGGTATAGTTAGGCACTTATTTGCCACTTAAGCAGTTAAGCCTAAAAAATAGCCTTATTTGATTCCCTTAACTTGTACATGGACTAAATTGGTACATTTCATTGTAGAGGGATTAATTTGAATTTATCCCAATAATAGAGGGATGTAAAAGATGCTTTCTCCCTCCGCAAAGTAAGTGTAGTTGGAGATATTTTGTAATTATTATATATGGGCTGCTAGGTCCAGCCAACCCGACTCTCTTGATGGGCCATTGAAAGAGTAGTGCTAATGCTAAGTACCTTAGGAACACAGGCCCAAAATATTAAACTGTGAGTCGACTCACACACTACTTTCGTATCAACTCGTTTCTCTGCATTTGTTCTTACCGGGGAGGACATAAATCAAAACTGAAAAGTATGGTGAAACATGTAAGGTGGGAGGGGTAATTTCTCCCTCCAAACTTGATGTGTTAATTAAATTTCAAGTTATAATAGTTTTAAACTATTTGCAATTATGTCATTGTCCTTATAATTTTTTGGTTATTGTTTTTTAAGACCATGTATCATTGTCGGTTAAAATTAATGAAAAGAATCGCATCTGGTTTAATTATTTTTTAATCAATTTTAAATTTAATGAAATTAAACCTCAACACTCTCAATTTTTATGGTTTAATTAATTTTTAAAACTCTATTTATTTTAAAATTAATCAGTCTATGCCTCGTAGTTCAATCTTAATTCTGTCTTTGAGTGGCATAGATCATCTTCGTTGACATCATAGAGAAGAGTGGAGTGATAGTGTGATCATATTGAATATCCCCTCCATAAACATGAAACTTACTTTGAAATTATGAAAGAAAGTAGTTGGGTCGACATGCATGGAGTCGGTTGCCTAAACAACCTAAACCGGTTGTAGTGGAGTGGTAAAGAAACTTTCAAACTATTCCAATGCTGGCCAATTTCCAACAAATGACATGGTCAAAGCTTAGCCAAAAAAATGCTTTTTTTTATTTTATCAATGTAGTCAAAGTCTACATGTAATGACAGCAATATCCCATTGGCTACACTTACAACCCTACCCTACAAGGTTAAAGTCTACAGGTAACTTTTTAGTTTATCAAACACCAAAGATTGAAAAATTAAATAATGAATTTAAATTATAAAATTTGTTTAGCATGTTATTTAAATTGAGTGTTGGACTTAATCAAATTGTTTGATAAATATAAATTTTAAGAATAAATAAGTTAAAGCTTATTGAAAAATCTCATTTAAATGATAAGTAAGTCATTATTTACTTATAATTTTTCATACATTTCATTGATAAATTATATTGGTATGGATTATCAAACGAAATTAAAAAAAATGAAAACAAAGAGGATGATGTTCATCATAGGAGTCTCAGGTTCAAATCGTTTCTTTGCAAGGTGTGTGCATTGTCAAAATGTTAAGAATATGTATGGACAGATATTATCTTGTAATCATCCTGAGACTATTAAAACATGAAAATATTAGTCTTAAGATGATTGGGTTTTTTAACATATTAACAAAAAAAAGAAACAAGTGGGTTGGGAGAGTCGCCTCTGTAATGGGCATTCGTAGTACTCGATCTAGATTAGTCAACTATTCTATTAAAAATCGATTGTTAAACCAAAAAAATAATTATAATTAAAATAAATTATGAATAATATTAAAGAGAAACCACGTGTAATTTACATATAATAAAACTAAAATTTTAAGATTCCATCCTTACTATTTTCAAATTTAACACGTTTTTTTAAAATTGCATGGGAATAAACGCCAACAAATGAAACGTGAAATTCATGGTAAAAATAGCTTCTGTTAGTGATGAAAACGCAGCGCAAGCGCAAGTGAGGTGAGTCAAAAGCTAACCATTAATTTGGGGAATTACCATAGTGTTCTTCTTTTATGAATAATATATTATTAGTGAAAGCTTTGGTGGAGAATTTTAATGTTTTAATCAATGTGCCAAAAAGGACCAAACACAAGGTGGCTTTTGCTTATGGTTATCATGAAAATGGCGTTCAAGTAATTGTCATCAACAATATATGCCAAATATTATCCTTTGGGACCCGGGTTCGAGCACCAGTTATGCCATGCTGTGTGTGCCGTCTTTGAAAAGACTAAGAAAGTTGAACAGATGTTATCCTTGCATCGCACCAGCATATTAAAAAAAAAAATATCATATTCACACAGTAAATCAATAATCAATTTGAGCTTAATTATATATCCATGCACAAATGGTATATTAGAAAAATAATGTTAATGTTAGATCCCGTTATACATTTTTAAATAAGGTATTAGAAAAAAAAATATATAGTCACGGTTTATGTTAAAATATCTTTTAGATATTTAGTCAGCTGCCATTAATGTCAGTAACTTGAGCTCGATTTAGGGTTAGGATCCACTTACACACAATTTAAAACTATGATTTTTTAAACCATTGAACGAGTGAAATGGATGACAGAGATTACTCCTTATTTTTTTAAAATGATAATCTTCACATAACCCACTGTTAATGTCAGTTATCTATTTGACCCCTCCAACAATCCAAAAAATGTCTAAAAGTTAAAAACTCTTACATTGTGTATATGAATCCTATCTCATATATATTTATATTTATATTTATATGCAGTGATGGACCGAGGGCAAACACAGCCCCCTAAAACCTTCAAATTCCCATATAATTTTAAGTGTTTTTTAATATTTTCTGTTAATTATTTAATTTCGCTTTTACTAAAATTTTGTAATTCTCTAAATTTCTAATATAACTTACTAATTTTGTAAGCATCTCTCTACTTCAAATTAAAAGTCTAGACTAAATTGCAAGTATTTAAAAATTTGATGTTAAATTATAAAATCTAAAAAATTCAGTGTCGTTTTAAAAACCATTGAATTTGAAACTATAATCACTCATGTGATTTACCCTTTTTTATTTATTACCAACCGGTTCTATTTAAACCCATTTTTTTATCTTTAATTTACTTATAAATTTAATATTATTTTATCTTAAATATTTAAAACCCAAAAGGTTGCAGGCCAATGACGAGAAACAACCGGGTAGTTATAGGGTGAGGCACCTTTACAGTGCGGCTAAAATGAGGGAATTCTACACAAATTCTTACAGTGTATATAAATTCTTACCCAAATAGTTAGAATTTAGGTTATAATATAATAATTTAGGTTACAGTGCGGCTAAAATGGGGGAACAAAGATGAGCAGCTTGGCCAACCGGCCAAATATGTTTGCTCCATTTCCATACAATTGAAAAATGTTAATTGTTTATTAGTTTATTATTAATATTATTCTTGTTATTAAATTATGTTACTAATTGATTGGTCGTTTTGATGAGGACTTAAAGAACTTGTTATTAATTGGTATTTTTTTTAAAGATATAAGGGCCTCATTAAAAACTCTCACTAAACTTAATTGGGGGAAAGAGTGCCCAATATTTTATTGATTAATATAATGTCAAAGTAAGATTCTATTAAAAAAACGTCTCAATAAGATCACCACCTAGAAACAAGGAACATGAAAAATCACCCAATACCCTATTTTGCTAAGGCGTCAGCCTCACAATTACAACCCTTAGGAACTCATGACACCACCACACCCCTTGGCTCCATTGTAGCCAAAATCCCAGAGACCATGCTCTCTAAGTTGGTAGGAGGGGACTCTTTCTTTAGTAACCAACTCACCACGGGTTGACAATTTGATTGGAGAATAAGACGCACCAATCTGCCCCACTCTGAAGCAAAGAACTTAGCGAGCCCCACCTTTACCGCTATTAATTCCACCATTGTCGAGGGACCGATAGACACATTTCATAAAATTAAAAAAGAATATCATCATTTTCGTTTCTCAAAAGCCTTCCAACCCCTCCATTATAACCATACACAGGCGACGCCCCATCGACACTCAACTTCATAAAACCCAAGGGAATAGGAGACCATCTTTGATTAACAATCAGATGTGCAGGGGACAAGTTAATATTTGTAGCAAAAAGAGGTTTGTTTGCAAGGTCACACCAAGAAATTCTACAACTACCAAACTTATCTTTAAGCCACGTAACCAGTCTTAATTTAACCAAATATCTCAACTGAATAACGTCACAGCATTTCCCTTTGAAAACTATATCATTCGTTAGTAGCCATATAGTCCAAATTAGAGGGAAAGAAATTATCGACCATACCATACTGCCCGGTGGCTCATCGATAACTCTCTGCAAGGAGCAGAAGTACATCCAAACCAACCTAGAGACCCTGCAAGATAAGAAAAGATGATCGACTGATTCGGGAAGCTCATTACAAAGGGGGCATAGATTGTTAACAATAGATTGAACACCCCGTTTCAATAGCTCAACTCTAACAGGAACTGTCCCCTTTACAACTAACGACACAAATAATTCCACCTTAGGCGGGGCAAAACCAAGCCAAACGAAACTGTTCTAGAAACTAGAAGAAGGAATCGGCCCCAACACTAGTTTTTTCAAAGATTTGACAGAAAACGACCCATCACTCGACCCCATCCACCGCACCCAATCATGATCCATAGCATTTGAGGGAAGCTATTTAATTTATTCATAAAATTATCCCAGACAACACGTTCCCTATCAAACAAGACTCTACACAGTTCGATGTTCCAAAACCACCCATTCTCATTTCTTGTACCAAAGTCAGAAATCGTCCCCACTTGATTACGAGCTAAAGAGTATATTTTGGGGTAACGATATTTCAGGGTAGAGTCCCTGATCCACACATCATCCCAGAAGAGAATTTGTTTCCTGTCACCTACTTGAATCGAAAGGTTAAGTCAAAATTTAGACCCAAAGGTATCGTCAGCCATGGAAACATTTAGTATGTCCTTCCATATCCACGAGAAATGTCGATTGTTCGAAAAATCAAGAAGAATGCAGCCCTTACCCCCCTTGACTTTTGCTTGAAATTACCCTCCTCCAAAGGCCCTCTTCTTCGTTTCCGTACCTCCAGTAACATTTGCTCAATAGAGCTTTATTGGTTATTTCAAGATTAGCAATACCCAAACCACCACGAGCAAGACGTTGACAAACGTCGTCCCAAATAACCCAATGAATCTTGGACTTCTCCAAATCTCCACCCCAAAGAAAGTTATCCACAAGGCTATTCAAACGCTTTAACAATGAAGCAGACATTTTAAAAAGCAATATGTAGTAGATCAGCAAGCTCGAGATGATGGATTTAATGAGAGTAAGACGTCCCCCATAGGAAAGAAACTTAGGTTTCCACCCCTCAAGTTTTTTAGAGAAATTACTCATAATAAGATCCCATAATATAGCAGTATTGCGTTTAACACCAAGGGATAACCCCAAGTATTTTGAAGGAAATTTCTCAACCATACAGCCGATCCCATCAGCCCAATTACTCAACAATGAATCATCCACATTTATTCCAAGTAGTTTGCTCTTCTTCAAGTTAAGCTCCAATCTTGAAGCCAATTCAAATAGCCTCAACACACGTTTCACATTATAAATATGCATCTCTGACCCATCACAGAATATTAGAAGGTCATCGGCGAATTGTAGGTGTGTGATTTCCATCGAACTCTCATCCCTTCTTAATGAAAAATCAGAGAATATACCTAGATTTGCTGTTTTCTTCAACAACAGATTCAAGGCCTCACCCACAAAATTAAAAAGTAGTGGAGATAGGGAGCACTCCTGCCTCAAGCCCGTTGAAATCTGAAAAGATTTTAGTAGGAACCTCGTAACCAAAATAGAGATACTAGTTGAGGCTATACATCTAAGCATCCAAGAGCACCACAAATCCTCAAAGCCGCATTCCTTGAGCACAAGTAACAGAAAATCCCAAGCTACTGAGTCATACGCCTTCCTAAAGTCAATTTTGAGGGCCACATTCTTTCGATTAGACTTAGAAACAACATCAATTGCTTCATTTGAAATGAAGACACAATCCAAGATTTGTCTCCTAGATATGAACGCAAACTGTGAATCTCCAATAACTACATCCATGCAACATTTCAATCTCGTCGACAAAACTTTGGACAAAATTTTATACAGACCCCCAATGAGACTGATAGGTCGATAGTCATCTAACGATTTTGGGTTCAAAAGTTTTAGGATAAGAGTAATAAAGGAATGATTCGTGCCCATTTCCTATTCACGACCCTCATAGAAGTTATAGAAAAAGTCCAGAATATTCGCCTTCGAAACACCCCAAAACCTTTTGAAGAAGCCAAGGTTAAAAACATCCGGACCCGGCGAACGATTGACATCTGCATTCGAAAGAGCCTCCCAAACTTCCTCCTCAGAGAAAGGCCTAACTAAAGCAGGATTGTTGACATAATTGATTCTTTTAAAATCCATATTTATACCATCTACATCCAAAGCATGCTTCTCATTATATTCACCGAAAAAAAAAACTCATAAATGTGTTCTTTAATCCTATTTAGATCAGTAATCACTTCACAACCACACTCCAAGCTTTTAATGAATTCCTTCTCCTCCTATTAGAGGCTGAGAGGTGAAGAAACTTTGTATTTTTGTCTCTTTTAGAGAACCACCGAAGCTGAGACTTTTGGAGCCAGACATTCTCTTTATTTCTATACTCTTGCCATAAAGAGATTGGACAAGATTGAAGGATCTAATTCCCCATTTTGAAGCTGAGCCTCACAATTAGATATACCCCGTTCAAGATTAGGGATAGACCTCCCCACATCTTGTTTAATGCCCGACCAACTCTTGATAGCCACCTTAGTGCATTTGACCAAAATCCTAATTCGAATATGAGCATTCTTCCTTTTTAAATCATCAATAGTCTTGATCACAATGTCATCAAAGCCCTCCAAATTATACTAATAATTAAAACATTTAAAGGGCTTAGGGCCCCAATTGAGAGAAGATTCAGATAGAGTAACAACATTGTGATTGGAGAGGGACTTCTCCATAAACCTTTGGACCAAATCGGAGCAAGAAATTTCAAAGTCAGTTGTAACCAGGAATCTATCTAATCTCACAAAGGTTGGACAATCCCTGTTGTTACACCACGTATAACGTCCACCTTGAAGAGGGAGATCCATTAAACCTGCTTCAAAAACAAAAAACTTGAACATTTCCATAGTAGCACTATTGAACGATCCTCCAAATTTTCCTCGGGATATAGAATCATATTGAAATCCCCCTGATACACCGAGGAATCTGCACCGTCTTCAAAAACCCCAGTAACTCCACGATAAATAGCACTTCTCCGAGTCCACCGACAAGTCGTAGATGTTGATCAAACCACACCTAAGATTCTTGGAGAGGATGCACCCAACACTGCAATGAAATTAGAAGTGACAAATTTTGAGGATAATTTGAAAAAATCCGAATCCCATAACACTAACAAACCCTCTGCCGATCCAGATGCCATGGAGCTTAAGGATTCAACACTCGGACTGTTTCATAATCGTCAGATGGTTGAATTACTGAAACCTTCCACTTTTGTTTGTTGAATGATGACCAAATTGGGTTTACACTTACGAATCAAACTCTTCACCGCCCCCACCTTCTCTTTTCTTCTAATTTCGCAGATATTCCAAGATACAAAAGATAAATTCATGAGGAAAATAACGTTATAACCAAATAATTAACTAGAGAACAGTCTTTAATTGACCTCCCATTCCATCTCAATAAATTTAATAATAACCTCATTCCGCCCACCTTTGAAGGAAACCTCCAATAAGTTGCACATTTCCTACACCGCTACCGTATCCTTCTCCACTCGAAGAGTTGGAGAGAAAAAAAGAAGAATCCAGATCATGTGCTCTCCTACAAACAGGATCTAGATCAAATGAATCTCTCACCCTACGTCTCAACACTTTCCTAAAGCATGATTGATAGGAACTTATTCCAGAGGAAGAAGCTAATCCCCTAACCATATGTTAACCTCCTAAAGCATTAACAGGTAGGGCTGAGATCCTCAAATCCATATCCCCTCTTTCGAAAGAATTAGGGACCATATCGACCGTACCCCCACTAATAATGTTGTAAGATGAATTTATTGATAAATTAGGGTAACAAATAAGCCCACTACGAGTTTCTAGCCCAACATTCGACCCAACTGTGTTGTTGGCCTGAGAGAAATTTAAAACTCTCCCAACTGTAGATATCCCATTTTGACCCATCAGGTTGTTATAAACGGGAGATCCCCCAGGAGAACTTGATCTAGTAGGCCCAATAAGACTTTCCCTAGGCCCAAATCTCCAATATTCTTATCCAATTCCAAAGATTGTTCATCTTCACTCCTTGAAGTCTGATTGAGAGTTTCATTAACCCCCTACAAATCTGTCTTGTGATCAACACCGATTGTAAAACCTAATTTGATTTTGATATAACAAATTTCTCTAAGGACCTATTTGTAAAAATAAATAAATTTTTAAGTATTCTAAAGTCTCACAAATTGACAAGAAAATTTGAACCAAAACTGTTTCTAAGTTGAATAAAATTTTCAAACAAAATTTTTCTAAGTGTTCAAAGTCAAACCTTATATTTACACTAAGGCGTATCGATACGCTCTCGTCGTATCGATACGGTTTATGGTTCTGGAATTTTAATCGACAAAAGTGTATCGATACAGTTATACTCGTATCAGTAAGATATTCTTTCTAGGCTTAATTTTAAGGCATAACGTACCGATATGGTTGTCACCGTATCGGTACGGTTTGGTTTGATTCGATAAATCTTTGCATTTAATAATATAGTCGTTGCTTGTCAGTTATGAAATCAACAAATTTCAAATGGTCATTGGACCGTATCGATACGCCCTTATACCGTATCGATACATTTTTTACTTAAGTTTTTCTCAAGATTCCAGTGAGCAAAATCCGTATTGATACAGTCTTTGAGTATCGATAGACCCCTTATTTTACACTATAACCGTACTGATACGCCTATACGCGTATCGATACGCCCCTCTTAAATATGCACAACATCTTCTTTTTGTTTTGAGACAGGTATCGATACGGATGTTCGAGTACCGATAAAATAGGTTGTAGAAGTGCATTTATTACGGGAAAAATTGAGTCCAACGGCTCTATTGATGATCTCAACCACCAGAACGGCTAGAAGTCAATACAAGGGTATATAAGCAAGCCTCCAAAGCTAAAACAACAACTATTGAACCTATTTGCAACAATCCAAGCATATATCCAAATCCTTGAGCTTAAAGAGTCAAATTTTTGTAACCCAACTTGTGCAATTTTCATTGTATCATTTTTCTTTCAAGTTTGGGGAGGGATTGTAAAGTGTCCATAAGTTCTATATTTCATACACATTCCATTTCATATTATTGTTGTTTTTAGTACAATTTAGGCATAATTTGGTTCATACATTGCATTTTACAGTATTCTTTACTCTGCCATGCTTTGTATTGAATTTCTATCATTTGGTAAGGAAAATGTATTGTTTTAGTTTAGTTTTAGTTTTAGGTACTAAAGGCTGATAGAGGGAAAAAGGAGCTGAGGACATGATGCTGAGGCAGCAGATCAAAGAGTTGTACTGATGCAATTCTAGACAAAGACAACAGCTGCCGCCGCCCTACATGCCGCCCAAGCCAGCAAACTGAGGAATTAGAGAACTGGAGTGCGATCTATAGAGCAGAAAATCATGATCTTAACGATATTGTCCACTCAAATTTTCGATGAAAGTAGCAACAGGTAGAGCCGCCGAAGGAGGAACTCAAGCGTACTTGCGGAGCAAGGCAACGTGATTTAAGTCCATATTCAACTCAAAGAAGTCAGAGTTTAAAGTTGCATTTAATGCAAAAGTTACTTTGAAAACTTTTACTCCAAGAAGGACTAGACCTAGCTAATGCCTATATGTACTCATTCTAATTTTACTTCAAAATAACTTAGGTTTTCCCTTAGGCATAGTTTAGGTTTTCCCTTAGGCATTATGTTCTAAAACTCTCTTTGGGTTTGGGTTGTGTTGTAATTAGTGTGAGAACGGTTGTTTAGGATTTTAAGTTTGTTTTTGTAATAAAACTTCAAGGTTTGCTTATTCATGTTCTTCATAGTTTTCAATTAAGGCGAAAGATAGTTTATTACTATCCATTTGTTCGGTATCGAGAGAGTCGAACTCACGAAAGGAGTAAGTACGATTTCATCTAGAGACGGTGCGATCAATCCAGCCTAGACATAGGATAGGGTTTAAAGCGGCTAAAAGAGGACGATTTAACATTGATGTCTTTGCACGATTCACGCCGCAACTAGTATTATCTGCAGTGGGCATCAACAACATTCTGACTTAGACATAAGCGGGATCACTTTCGAAGCGTTCTGCCGAGCCTTGTATTTCTGCCAAGTTTTCCGCCGAGACACAAGTTCATTCCCCTATCGAGGCAGCGAGAGCGTCTCAGCAGCCTATCTGCCATCCCCCGCCGAAGCAGCAGAGTCTGGCAGTGCAAAACAACTTATCGCATCCAACGCAGTTATACACTAAACATCAACATAACTCTGCTCATTCTATCAATCTGATTTCTTCCCTTTTATTTACTTGTGTTTTATTTTATTTTCTTCTTAAACAAGCCAACTTATTTGTGCAATTTACTTTTCTTGTGCAGGAACAGCGAAGCGAGTTAAGCTGTCCAATCCCTATGGGAGACGATATCTTTTATACTATTACTTGACAGGAGTGTGCACTTGCGCTCATATTTAGAGAACACTAAAACGCTCTACAAGTTTTTGGCGTCGTTGCCAGGGATTGGTAACAGCGAAATTCGTTCTTTAATTTCTGCACTTTATTTTACTTTTAGTTTTTATTTTTAATCGAAAAAAGGAATTTTACAGTTTCCTTTGCTAGTGCATGACCAGGGCAAATCCAAAAGGAGAAATCGTTTATTATGATGATATCGAATGAAGAGCAAGAGAGATAAAAATGAACTCAGAACAACCCTAAGGAAAGCTAAAGAAAAAAGAAAAGCATAGGTAAACATGGAAAACGACAACCCTGCCAACAATGCCTAGCACGACAGAGATGGGCAGCAAGACCCGCCACCCAGAGAACAATAAGTTCCACCAAGGTAGCCGCCCTCTATTCTGCCCAGGCAGCCACAGTACGTTCGAACCACTAGGGATTACTTGGAACATGACTTCACAGGGTTTGATTCGGCAGTGACAAAACCTGATATTGAGGTGGATCACTTTGAGCTGAAGCCCGTGATGTTCAATATGATGAACACATTGGGGCAATTTGGAGGGACTGCCACAGAAGATGCTCGACAACACTTAAGAGGATTTATGGATATATACAGAGCATTCAAAATACGCGGAGTCCACCAAGATGTGCTACGGCTGAGATTATTCCCCTACTCACTGAGGGATAGGGCAAAGTAGTGGTTAAAACCAGCCAATAGAGTCATTCAACACATGGATAGAGTTGTGTAAGGATTTCCTGGATCGTTTCAGCCCATCTAATGTCACAGATAGATTGAGAAACGAGATCAAAGCCTTCCGAAAAGGGGATGATGAAACAATGTATGAAGCATGGGAGCGGTACCAACATATGCTTAACAATTGCCCACTCCATGGTTTCCCGGCTTGGACACAGGTGTCAACGTTCTACAATGGGGTGAACTACCAAACTCGGATGATGATTGATGCCTCAGCCAACGGAATCATCCTTGACAGACCACCAGAGGAGGCACTTCGGATCCTGAACCAAGCCGCCAAGAAAAATTATAAGTACCCAACAGCCCGCTGATGCGGCGTTAGGCGGCCAACATTTGTGAACGAAGTGGAAGCCTCAGAATTTGTCAATGCTCCCACTTGAAAAGTCTATGAGGCCAAGGCTGTAGAGCCATTCTGTGATGAGTGTAGGGGCAACCACGATTCCTCTGAATGTACTGCATCTACCAATTTCATGGGAGGATACGATAGGAACAACAGGCCAACCACGAATACGTACAACCCTGGATGAAAAAAACCATCCAAACTTTTCCTGGAGCAATCCTAAGACTGTTGTCAATCCACAACAGCAATAGGAAGGCTACCAGCAAAACCAGTCCAGGCAGCAAGCTCAGCAGCCACAAAACAATAATTCACTAGAAGCAACTCTTCAAACTCTTATGTTTAATACTAGTGAATTCATTGTTCGCACTAATAAATTCATTGATAAAACTGAGTCGTTTATGGACATGACAGATATGAGAATGAACAACCAGGAGGCTGCAATAAAGAACCTGAAGACCCAGTTTGGGCAGTTCACTGCGATTTATAGTAGTAGGACAATGGGTGCAGCATCCAGCAGTACAGAGGTAGCAGCTAAGCCCATATATGGGCAGTGCAAAGCCATATCAACCAGGAGTGGGAAACAGTTGAACGAGCCCAAAGTGGAAAAGCAAGAAGAGAAACGGCCAGCACAGAAAGAACTATCTGCCACGGCAGCATCAACACCAGCCGCCCCAGAAGCTGAGCCTGGCAACAGTCCTGAAGCAGATGGTCCTCCACAGATAAAGTTTCCCTGCAAAGAACGTATAGAGGACATCTGCCTGCCAGCACCTTTCCCCCAAAGGCTTAAGCAACAGAAACATGAGCACCAGTTCAGGAAATTCTTGGATATTCTGAAGCAGGTGCACATAAACATACCTCTCATAGAAGCCATTCAGAACATGCCCAACTATGCCAAATACCTCATGGACATAGTTTCTAAGAGAAAGAGAATTGGGGAGTATGAAACAATTGTTGTAACCGAGGAGTGCATAGCCATGCTACTTAACAAGTTGCCGCCCAAGCAGACAAATCTAGGCAGCTTTGTTATACCATGTAAAATAGGCAGGAAGCACGAAACAAAAGCCTTGTGCGATTTAGGAGCCAACATAAACTTTATGCCCAAGGCAGTCTTCGACAAACTAGAAATTGTGCAAGCCAAGCCTACCTCCATTATGTTGAAACTTGCTTATCATTCCTTTGTAAAACTAGAGGGCAAGATCGAAGACATCCTAGTTCCAGTGGGCAACCTTATTCTTCTAGCTGATTTCCTCATCTTAGACAGCGAGGCCGATGAAAACGCCCTCATCATCCTTAGGCGACCATTTTTGGTCACGGGCAGAACTCTAATAGATATGGAACATGGGGATTTGACCATGAGGGTAGACGACTAGAGCATCAAGTTAAATGTGCTACAACCCCCAAAAAAGGAAAAGGAAGGATGCCCTGATGCTCAGGCCGCTAAAATCAGCATAGAGACAGGTCAAGGCAGCATCTGTCACGGTAGACCGAAGGGCAGGCTGAAGGACATAGTAGCACACCGCCTTAAAGAACAGGAGGACCCCCTAGGATGGAAGGACAAGAAACACCACCTCATGAAGTGGTTATGTTTGGGAGATGCACCCAAATGCACTCCCATCATGACCTAATTATTTTTTCTTTATTTTCTTTATTTTTATTTTTATGTTTTAGGAATAGAATTTAATTTATTTCAATTTATTTTTATTAGGATTAGATTTTAAACTAGTTAAATTTATTTTTCACATTTTTATTTTTAAGAATTTATTTTGAGTATTTAATTATCTTTATTTTTTATTTCAGGCTTTAGGAATAAAAGAGCTGGAGCAAGAAGGAGGCCCAACAAGGACCCCGCCC
Source organism: Hibiscus tridactylites (assembly GCA_958450335.1). NCBI lineage: Eukaryota > Viridiplantae > Streptophyta > Magnoliopsida > Malvales > Malvaceae > Hibiscus > Hibiscus tridactylites. The sequence goes on along the minus strand of OY288267.1, from coordinate 95,341,793 downwards.
ACCATCGCGTCAAGACAGCCAAGGCGGCCCAGCACAGACAGTGCATAACGGCTAGTTGCCCGCTAACGGCTAGCTGCCAACGACTACAGAAATAATAGGCAGAAATTCCATAACGTGCGCGAGACAACTAGACCGTTGAACATTTAATTCCACCCCGGCATCTCTTGGCAGCCTATATTTAAACATTTCTCACCTCATTCATTCACTTTACTTTCACCTCCTTACTATCTTATTCTTGCATCCACTGCTCTCTAGCTAATTATCTTCTTTTAAGTTTCAGTTAAATTTCAACCGTCTCACACATGACTTCAACATAAGCACCCAAACCCACCTTCAAACGCTTCTGCCCCAGGGCAGATGAGAAGAGATACAAAGATCAATTTGCCAAGCAAGTAGTGTGGGAGGAGCAAGGTTTCCACTACACAAAGCAAACAAAGGACCTTGGCTTAGAGTCCGCCTTGTTCGAGACCATCCACAGAAGGGGATGGGAAATATTCGCACGGTAGTCGGAGATGGCCAACATCACCATGGTCAAAGGGTTTTATGCCCATCATCCATGCCTAGAGCTTTCATTCGTTTATGTTCGAGGGGAGCCTGTCAAGCTAAACTCTACCGTCATCAACATTTTCTACGACCTAGAGATGAACGACAACCCTCACGAGGAGTGGAGGCAGTCACTGAGGCTGCCGATTATGACAGACTCAAAGCCAAGCTGTGCAAGCCCAACACGTCGTGGTTGGCAGGAAAGCATGAAGGCTCTGTCCAACGCCGCCACCTGCTGCCAGAGGCAATGCTATGGATTACCTTCATCAAAAGGCGTCTGCTGCCCACCTCCCACAACTCCACTATCGATCGGCCGCGCCTCGCACTCATTCACAACATCATGGTGAATCGGCCCATAAACTTTGGGGAGGTTATATGTAAGGAGATCCACAACTACTTCTGCAAGACGAAGGGTAGGCAATACTTCATGTCACTCATCACCGACCTTTGTGCCAATTTTAACGTCCCAACTAACCCCGAGGATGAGATGACAACCGCCAAGGAGGGGTGGACCAAGAAAGTCCGCTTGCAGATGATGCAGGCCCAGGAGACAGAGCCCATCACCCCCAGACAACCCTCTATCACCCAGCTAGCTACACCAGCCGCCCCCGGCAGTACTGAAGCTGCCCTAACAAATAAAGTCCTCACTCTACTGCATACCCTCATCGACAACAACAAAAGGATCAAACAGCAGCAGCTGCGCTTTATGAAGTATGTGGGGGAAGTCCAAGAAGCCTTTGTGGCCTATCTCTTGCAGAAGTACCTAGATGACAGCCCCACCTTGCCTCCCTACCCTGTTGATCTCACCGCCACAACTGTCCTCGCACAAGGAACACCCTGAGTCGCAGTTTCCCGCCATACCGTCTTTCACAGACAGATGTCGTCTCTGACGCACTACCAATCGTATTCTGCCACATCCGTTTCCAACACGGTGGCAGATTCCCCATAGTGGCATCAGCGACATCATTCCCCCATCTACACAGCGGCAACAGTGGCCAAGACATTCTCATCAGAAGAGGTTCAGCAATAGCCGCCAGCAACGGAAGCAGCTGCAACAGTAGAAGTAGCAGCCCCAATGGCGGTTGACCCTCCGGCAGCACCAACGGAGGAAGGAACAAGGAAGAGGAAGCAACACATCATAGCCGTCGAGCCAGAGGATGAGGAGACATAATATGAAGAAAGCGAAGCCCCTCCTACCGCTCCTCCTGCAGAACAGCATGAAGAGCCTCGCTCTACTTCCAAGAGAGTCCAGCCACCGCGGATAGCAAAGACCTCACCAGCTAAGTATGTCGCCCGGGCATCTGTCGGTCGCCGCCTTATCATCCAATCCTCCTCCTCCTCCTCGGCAGCAAAGGCCCAAGCCTCCTCCCAACCATCTGCCAACTTCTAGTTTTTCTTTTCTTTTCTTTTCTTCTCTTTATTTTATTTTTTTTGTTTTTTATTTTAATTGTATTTTTTATCTGTTTTATTTTCTGTTTTTATTTTCTATTTTTATTTTGTGCATTGAGGGCAATGCCCATCTTGAGTTTGGGGGGTTAGCACTTATCATGTTTAGGCATACTTTAGTGCATATTAGATTGCATAATGTACTTGCCTTAGAAAAGTTAATTGAAAAGAAATTATTTTGTTAGAACTTGTGCCTATGATAGGATAGCCGACTTTAAATTTTCGCACCAAGTTAAAAAGAACTTAAATTATGGGGAAAATCATGAAGTAAACTTAGGATATTTCTATAGTTTCCAAAAATTAAAAACACTACTGTTACTTGCTGAATTTGTTAGAACTTCTAGTAAACATTGCCCGCTTGAATTATTTGTAAAATTCTAACATGGTTGCAGGAGCTGTCGGGGCGGGCAACAAAAAGAAAAACAAAAGCACTGCTAAGACAGACAAAAGAAAATTTTTATGATGTCTACCCCTAGAGGTGCCCGAAACCGGCTCTAGGAAGAATCGTGTGCGAGGACACTCCGCTGCTATCAAAGTCCAAGAATTTGAAATTTTTGAAGTGATGGACAAATTAGCATGAGTGAATGAAAGTCTTTAAGGGATGACTCTACTCCATAGGTTCGGGGTTTTGTAGTTTGCTGCTATCTTAATTTTAGACCTAGAATAGTAGTAGTGATTAGCTGAAGCTCTTATTGCCATGATTATTTAAATTGTGCTTGAATATGCTGTCTTGGCTGCTAACCTTGTATATCATGACAACATCTCTGTTTACTTAGAATGTTCTTCATATTTAGCTTGTTCACAGTTTCTATACACACTTCACTGGCATATTATAGTTTAATTCTTAGGTAATTCATGTTATTCCCCTCTCACTAAATTAATGACAAGTGCCACAGCCTTGAGGTGTTAAATCAAGTTTAAAACATAAATTTTTCTTTTTGATTAGTTTAAAGGGCAATTATGTTTAGATTGCATTGCTTGAGGACAAGCAATAGTTCGAGTTTGGGGGTCTGTAAAGTTTCCATAAGTTCTATATTTCATGCACATTCTATATCATATTATTGCTGTTTTTAGCACATTTTAGGCGTAATTAGGTTCATGCATTGCATTTTACAGTATTCTTTACTCTGCCATGCTTTGTATTGATTTTCTGTCATTTGGCAAGGAAAATGTACTGTTTAGTTTTAGTTTCAGGTACTAAAGGCTAACAGATGGAAAGAGGAGCTGAGGACATGATGCTCAGGCGGAAGATCAAGGAGCTGTACTGATGTAGTTCCAGACAGAGACAGCATCTGCCGAGTAGCTGCCGCCACCCTACCTGCCGCCCAAGACAGCAAACTAAGGAATTGGAGAACTGGAGCGTGATCTATAGAGCAAAAAATCCTTATCTTAACGATGTTGTCCACTTAAATTTCTGATGACTGTAGCAGTAGGTAAAGCCGCCAAAGGAGGAACTCAAGCTTACTTGCGGAGCAAGGCAACGTGATTTAAGTCCACATTCAACTCAAAGAAGTCAGAGTTTAAAGTTGCATTTAATGTAAAAGTTACTTTGAAGACTTCTACTCCAAGAAGGACTAGACCTAGCTAATGCCTATATATACTCACTGTAATTTTACTTCAAAATAACTTAGGTTTTCCCTTAGGCATAGTTTAGGTTTTCTTGCCGCTATTATGTTCTAAAACTCTCTTTGGGTTTGGGTTGTGTTCTAATTAGTGTGAGAACGGCTGTTTAGGATTTTAAGTTTGTTCTTGCAATAAAGCTTCAAGGTTTGCTTATTCCATGTTCTTCATAGTTTCAATTAAGGCGAACGATTAATTGATTACTATCCATTTGTTCGGTATCGAGAGAGTCGAACTCACGAAAGAAGTAAGTACGATTTCATCTATAGACGGTGCGATCAATCCAGCCTAGACATATGTTAGGGTTTTAGGCGGCTAAAAGAAGACAATTTAACATTGTTGTTGTTGCATGATTCACACTGCGAATGGTATTACCTGTAGTGGGCATCAACAACATTCTAACTTAGACATAAGCGAGATCACTTCCGATGCGTTATGCCGAGTTTGTCGCCGAGACACAAGTCCATTCCCCTACCGAGGCAGCGAGAGCATCTCAGCAGCCTATCTGCCATCCCCCGCCGAGGCAGCAGAGTCTGGCAGCGCAAAACAACTTGTCCCATCCAACGCAGTTTCACACTAAGCAACAACATAACCCTGCTTATGATATCAATCTAATTTCTTCCCTTTTATTTACTGGTGTTTTATTTTATTTTCTTCTTAAACATACCAACTTATTTGTGCAATTTACTTTTCTTGTGCAGGAACAACGAAGCGAGTTAAGTTGTCCAATCCCTGTGGGAGACGATATCTTTTATACTATTACTTGACATGAGTGTGCACTTGCGCTCATATTTAGAGAACACTAAAACGCTCTACAGTGATTAATTGTAATTAGGCAATATTTCAACCTTGTGAGAGGTATTTTTCATATTGCCAATTCTTCTTTGTATTGATAAAGTCTTGGTTAATCTTTGGGTAGAAAGATTAACTGGTTTGTAAGGTTTCCTCCTAATCCGAGAAAATGGGAAGGATTTCTAGTGAAATTGGTTGAAAATATTTAGTGGAAGTTAAGGTAGTGGATGTAGAGCTTGTTCGAAGCTTGAACCACCATAAATTACCTTGTCTTTAATTCTTTCAATTTCAATTTGCTCATTTCAACTTTAAAAAGCCATTTCACCCCTCCTTTTGGCCAATTTTGATTCGATTGATCCACTCAACACCATCTCCCAGGGAATTCAAGTCGCCATTAACAACACATATTGAAGAGTTCGAGGAGTTGATAGTATGCACTGAGAACACCGGAGAAGCACCACACGCCCCAGAGGAGCCCCGCCAAAAGCTGGCTTATCATTTGCTGCAAACTTCTGAGAGCCGCCACCCAAACTATTATCGCCTGACCAAATGTCTGCCCAATTCACCTGCTCAACACCCCCATAAGTAAAACCTTGCTCCACCAATTTCCACCCAACTCCACTCCCACTCGGAAACAAGGCCCCATAGTCCTGATCAGTAACGAACTCAGATTATCGATAGGGCTAGCAACCCTAAGTAATATATGAGCTCTATCTAATCTGATCTTCTTCATTGCCTCAGCGTTCGCCCCCACGTAGAAACCCCACCGATTTCCCTCACTGGCAAAAAATCTTTCATCCCAGCACGAAAGAGGAACATCCCTTAAAGTTATACCATAGAACTAGTGAGGAACTTCATTGATAAGTAACGAAGCAACATGATCAAACCAGTAGCAAATAGCTTCTTCTTTTTCCACCCAGGCCTTCTCCATGTCTTCCTTTGATTTGAACTTAATGATAAAAGATTCGAACCCCCCATTTTAGACACCTCGCATCAATGTTCTCATGATTAAAAGCTTGTTGAACCAGCTCAATTTCAAAATGTTCCATCAGAACCCCCACCATAAAATGTTCCATCCATTTGTTGTCTGAGGCGGGAATAATAAGATCAAAACTGAGGCCGACTAAGTCCCCGTCATGGATGATTGTGATCGAGTAGTTGCATAAAGCACTACCATTCTTCGAAACACCATGGGTATCTAAAAAAGCTTTCTTAATTGATTTGGAACCTCTGTGACCTCCATAGACCTTGCTCTTACCTCTTGAATTCCTAGAGGAATTCTCCTTCACCAAGGGCTTGTTGCTCGATTGGACTCTTCCATTGTCCCCAGCCTTCTGAGAATGCCAAACATTGTGTCTAGGATACTTTGCCCTAGAGATTTTTACCACCCAACCATCGATGATGGCATTGTTTAGTTTATCCACAATCTTGGTTAAAATTGCCGACTCCTTCATCGAATCAAAAGCAAAGGTAGAATCCTTATATTTAGCCTTTTTGTTATTTATTAAAATAAAGATCCTCCCAACTTTCCCATAATGACCAAGCAACTCCCTAAGAGCAATTATAGACACTCTTTTACTCAAATCATCTATAACCACCATCAACCCTCCCTCGTGAAGGTCTGACCTCACATCATTAACCACCATACACCTCAGCGATCTAGGAGCACTACCCACATCCTGAGATTTTGTTGAATCTGCTGAACCAACTTCCACCTGACCACCGAAAGCGCCCGGTTGGTATTATTTTTTAATTAATATAGATATCGATTGAGCAAGTTAGTAGTTAAAATTCATTCGCGAAGAGTGGAAAATCTTCAACACACTGATTTTTGGTGTAATGTCAAAAAATACCCCTAACGTTTGATTGAATTATCATTTTGGTCCCTATTCTTTTTTTGAAGTAATTTAACCATTAATGTTTCATTTTGGGTCAAAATGGCCACTCTGCGGAAGAAAACTATTAGTCAACCAAAGGTAAATAGCTCAAAATGACGTGGAAAACCTACACGACAGTGCACGCCCCAATAGCAATGTTATATAGATAAATATGATGACTTTACATAATGACACGTCAGTCAAAAATAATTTAAAAAATTTGTATAAAATATAAAATATTTTTTTCGTCTGACGTGTCATTCTGCCAAGTCATTTTAAGTTGTTTATCGTCAGTTGACTAATATTTTTCATCTACAGAGGGGCCATTTCGACCCAAAATGAAACGTTAAGGGCTAAATTGCTTCAAAATAAAGAATATGGTCAAAGTGACTATTCAGTCAAACGTTAAGGGCATTTTTTTGGCATTATTCCCTAATTTTCCTCGGCTCAGTTTAGGTGTGCGTCTTCTTGAACCATTCTTGATTTTGGTTAATGGTTAATATGAATCTTGGGTTTGTTATGTATGTTGATTATTATTTCTAAATAGTTACTTATGATCTTGTGATGGTAGTAGAAGGTTTAAAATGCTTAAATTGAGATTTAGTAAAAATAAATAAATTGTACTAATATAGCTAGTTAAAGGAAAACATGCAAGGTGGGAGAATTTTTATAATTTAAATATTTTAATGTGATTGTTGAGGTACTAATGAGTGGAATATTTCATTGTTTTCTAGAAACAAATGAGTTAAAAACTACTAAAGCTTGATATGGACAATCGAAAAATTAATTCATTTTTCAAAAGATAGGATCCTCATATTAGTGAGAGCTTTCCAAATCCTAGTTCGACACTCGCTAGTTCTTAGGAGGTGCGTAATCGTCCAAGTAAAGTTGTAAGAGTTGAACAGAAAACCTCTGATGCATCAACTATTGAGCATGATCCCGGAGTATGTAATTCTATTTGGGATTTTCCTACAAATCAACAAGATGAAGTTCGAAGAGCGTATATTAGTAAGATACCTTATCAACCTATTACTTCTAATGATCTAACATATGTTGATAAGCATGGACAATTGTTTATGTTATCAAGGTATAAGTTATTTCCTGATTGGTTGGATTAGTCACCAACTGAGGATGCCACATATTGTCTTTCATGTTTTCTCTTTAATAAGCCTCTTGGACCCTTACGATCAAATACTTTTACTTGTGATGACTTTCGATTTTGGAATAAAGTTAATTCGGGCTCTAATTGTACTTTTCTTATTCATGTCGAGAATTATGTGAAAGCACTCCACAAGAATGACATGAAAAGTTATCATGATTTAAGAAACTCTCTTCAACATATTAAAAAGGTGATTAAGAAACAAACATTTCAAGAAGTTGCAAGAAATCGGTTTCAAGTCAAAGTTTTTATAAAAGTTGTGAATGGTTGGCCTTTCATGATTGTGCCTCACGAGGTCGTGATGAGACAGAAGATTCAACTAATCACGAAAACTTTCTTGAGTTAGTAAGTTTCTTGGCTTCTTACAATGATGAGGTTTCTACAACTTCAAATAATTCTCTAAAGAATTCAAATTATGTTTCTCTAAGAATTTAGAAATAGATTCTTTATCTTTTTCAGTCTTGGATACAAAAGTATATTCAAGATGAAATTAGAGAACAAAAATTTTGTGTCATGGTTGATGAAGCTCGCGATGCATTGAGAAAGGAACATATGACGATTGTGTTAAGATGTGTTGACAAATAAGATTTTATACGTGAAATATTTTTTGATCTAGTTCATGTGAAGGAAACTACTTTGTCTATATTGAAGAAGGAGATTTGTGATGTTCTTTCACATCATTGTTCGAATGTGAAAGACATAAGAGGTTAAGGATATGGTGGAGCTAGCAATATGTGTGGGGAATTCAATGGTTTGCAAGCATTAATCCTTAAAGATTGTCCATTTATGTAATACATTCATTACCTTGCTCATAAATTACAATTAACTTTGGCAGCTGCATCCAAAGTAGTGATTCTATATCAAGAGTTTTCTCATATTTGACTATCATCGTAAATTTAGTTATCTTCTCATGTAAGAGACAAGAGCTGTTGAAAGATGCCTAAGCAAATCATGAAGATATGATTGTTATTGAAGGTCTAGACATGATAAAAAGGGGAAAAAAATCAAATTGACACTTTACAACATGCATGAGATACAAGGTAGGGTTCACATTTAACTTCTCTTTGTAGCTTGTTCAAGATGTTTTGTTCTCAAGATCATCATAAGTGATGGAAATTTGAATTAAAAAAGTGAAGCATGTGGTGTTTATGATGTGATGACATCTTTTAAGTTTGTATTTATCTTGAACCTCATGACATATCTCTTGAGCATCACTGGTGATCTTAGCCAAGCTTTGCAACATAAGTCTCAAGATATACTAAGTGCTTGCAAAAAAAACTTATACAAAAATTGAGAGAACGTTGGGATCCTTTACTTGAAAACGTAACATCATTTTGTGATAAACATTATATAGAGGTTTCTGATATGAATGCTCTATATAAAGGTGGCACAAGGATACCTCAACTTCAACGTGATGTCATTTTAGTTGGAAACCTTTACCGTGTTAATATATGTCTCCACTATTGATTCTCAAATGCAGTAGATGAACATTAGATTCAAGGATGACATGGTCGATTTACAATAATTATGATGATATGTGTGGATTTTGAAAAAAAAACACCCCAGAAATGCTCTTGCTTATCCCAAACCACAAAACTCCCTTTCTCTTTGCCCCTCGATGGCTAACTACTATCTCTATGGTGGCTGGCCTTCGTTCCTCGTCCTCTCTTCTTTCAAGCCCTTAGATGACCTTTATGTCATGTTCTCTTCTCCGGCGTTTTGATTTTTTGTTGTCCCTCCGCGTTTTCGATGGGAAATGGTCTCCTCGGCCGCTTTGGCTAAAGCTTGGGCCCTTTTTGGTTAGGTGGTTCTCTAGTCCCTCCGGTTGGCTCGGGACAAGAGAAATATGGTGAAGGTGTTTGGTTCTCGAGTTTTCCATCTCCATTAAGTCTTCCCCGTTTTTGTTGTTTTGTTCTCACATTTTCCCCTTTTGCATGTATGATGGTCGGGTTAGGAAATGGTGATTGTTCTAGCTTCTATCCTCGTCGACTTTCTTACAAAGAGCTTATGTGTAACCCCCTCGTCCCGGTCTGGCCGGATGACCGGTCCGGGTGGGCCACACGGGGAAAACCGAAGTGAAACCCGTTAAGGTTCCCCCTCGGTTAGCAACCCTATTTTTTCTTTTATTTTAATCTTGACTAGAGGCGTATTAATCCTAAATGATCAAACAGCAGAATAGAACACACGAGATAATCATTCGAACCCAAAACAACATTTGAACAGTCCAATTTTAATCTTTTAAACAGGCCGTTTCGAAACACCCTTGAGGCGTATCGAAACGCCTTGACCAGGTCAACTGCCCCAGAGCCCATACAAGGGGCCGTATCGAAACGGAGGTCAACCGTTCCGAAACGCCCATGACGGTCAACTTCTCGTGGTCAACGAGATTTTGACCATTTCGAAACCCTTAGACCCGTTTCGATACACCTTCATCTCGTGAATTTCTCATAATTCCAGTAGCCAAAACGTTCCGAAACGCGTATCGGAACATGGGTTTCAATGGCCATACCGTATCGAAACGCGTTCCGATACGGGGTCCCTGAAGCCTTACCCGTTCCGAAACTACCCAGCCCGTTTCGAAACGCGGGCTGTCTGCAACCTTTGAAATTCAGACTTAGGCGAATTTTAACAAGTCTAAGGGTCCCATAGGACCCCTAAAGGCACACAACACAAACAAAAAAAGTCTAGAGGCATTCAACTTATGTCAAGCATATCCAAACACACTCAAGGTATAAATATAAACAATCATACATACTTGGCAAATTACACATTAATAGCCTTTCATACAAGTCATGCTTGAAGACATTAAAAAGAACCAATAAGCATCATACATCTCAAATAAGTTTACATGCCATTCAAAGCAACTTAAGCATTCATAAGACATCCATCATACTAGCATTTGGCAAGATATATCATGCTTACAAACCAAGTCAACCATAGACATACATCAAAACTCAAATCAACAATACCTATCCCATTGCTTAACTACTACATTCTATCATTTACAATTCATACATTGAGCTAACCATTAACAACACTTGGAGACCTTTCCTTGCCCTTGCCACCCTCAAGCTATTGATCCGCATTGTCGAACAAAAGAGAGCGTAAGCATAAAAGCTTAGTGAGGGTAAGCTCATAAAACAAACCTTCGGCAATGCAGGGTCCAAGCACGAGCAATTTCCATAATGAAATGTATGATCTTACCTCCGATCCGCAAAAGCCAAAATGAACATGATGCATGAACATATAATCAACATTATGTCATGCTCAACATCTCATAAGCTCAACTTACAACGATACATATCTAAATGCATTAACCACATCATATATCGATTCATAAAGGGCGTCACATTTCGTATCATATAAGCATATATGCATAATCTCATATTGGCACCTAGTTATGACTCGAATACGCGGATAACATGTTGGAACGCATTTCCAACATAACCATTACCTGCGGTGGGATTACACTCATCACCGGTTCTCGCGGAGGGGATTCCACTCATCCTCACGCCCCGTCGATGGGATTCCACTCATCATCGACTAATATAAATATTTCCGGGCGTACCCGTACTCCTCCTTGGTGCCTTAACGCCACCAAGGCCACGCGCGTTTTGACTCTCGTGTGCACACTCATCCTAATGATCGATCATTGTACCCAAGCATACTAGTGCCAATATTAATTAAAATCCACAACCTCTCATCACATCAATTTCAATATAATTTCCGTGCTTAGCACGTACTCACCATGATTCTCAAAATCATGCAACCACCTCATAACCTCATTTCACCAACCAATATTACATGTACATCATCCAAACAATTATCACATAATATTTGTCACCAACATGCATATAACAATGCGTTAAGCCATACCTCAACATACATGTATATCACATTATACATAAATCATCATATCATAAACATCACGAGGCATATACATTAATTAAAGAGTGCATCCAAGGTCTCTAACTAATGCTTAGGATTAGGCTACCACCATAATCCTAACTCTAGGTGGGTCTACCAAGGCCAACGTAGTCCACATGCTTGAACCAACCACTTAAAGACCAATTTAAAAACATTACCACTCACCTCCACCTCCAAGCTCAAATACCAAGCAACCATGGTCTTCAATTTCCGGATTTGTTCCCAAGGCTTCACCAACTCAAAACCTCGCTTCTAATCACCTCAACACAAGCAAAACAACCTCAAATCAACTCAAACATCAAAGTAGCTAACCCGGAATACAATTCAAATATCAAACTCAATATTTCAAGTCATGACCAAACCCCAACTTTATCTAATTCGAGCAGCCCATAAACCTTGATCAAAACCCAAGTTTCCAACACATTTTATACCCACAAATGATAGCTAAGTTTCAGCCACAACTTCAACCCATAAGTGCAAGCCAAGCTCCAACAATTTCCAACCCAAACAATCATCAAAATTCCCATTTTCGTACTCCTATTTTACCCAGCAGAAAATCATGTTTTCAAACACCCAAATGACATCTAAATGGTTCCAAAACACTTTCCTAACATACATAAACCATCAGCCCTCTAATTTCAACCTAAAACCCACCAAAAACCAAGTTTTTGACACCTTAAAAATTGTCTCAAAAACTCATTTCGGGTTTTCACCCAAAATCCTCCATTTCAACATATTATGTGTACTTTCATGAGATTAAACCAAAACCCAACATAATAAATCGAAATCAATTGAAAAACCTAATAAAAACTCAACATTTTATCAAGCCCTAATTTTCCAAAGTTCATGGTTTTAAAATCTACAACTATATATGAATAGAGAATGAAGAGGAGAGTTAGAAAATATTATTACCTTTGAAAAATGACCTTAGGTTGATGTAGAAATCAATGGAATAGTAACTTGATGGTTTTAGAGAGGTTTGGGGGGGGGGGAGGTGGAGAAAGATGAGAGCTTTTTCTTTTCTTTTAATTTGAAAAAGTTGTCTTTCATTTTAAATTGGCTAAATCACCAACAAGGTCCCTCCTTTATTATTTAAATTTCACTTGACTCATGACATGGCTAAAAGATTTAATTTAATTTTCACCGACCCGGACCACTAACCCGACTAACTCCTAGCCCCAAAATACGGGTGTTACATTATGAGTTTCGCCTCCTCTTCTCTCTTTCTCTCAACGAGGTTGTTTCACACCAGTGAATGTTCTGACAAGATTAATGAAGGTGGTATGATGCTCGTCTCCTTCTCAGTTGTTACTCGATGGCTTTGTATGCCGATTCAACGAGCTTTGCTACCTCGCCATGTGGCTTTCTTTATGGTCTCTATTAGTGATCCTCTGGTGACGTGAAATATCAACCCATGGGTTAACGATGTCATCTCCGACCAAAAAGTTTTCATGGTTCAGATCCCCATGCTTCCTAAGCCGCTAATGTTGACCATTTGGCTTGTGGTGGTCTTCTGTTTCCTTTATAACTATTTGCTTAGGATTTTTTTATGGTCTTATGTGCCCTTGTTTGTCTCAGTCATTTGGGTTGTTTGTTCTCGGATCTTTGTCTCGATGTGTATGTTTATGTTTCTCTACGATAATGAATTTCTTTATAGTTAAAAAAAATAAGATGTGTATGGATTTATTGTTTGTACTAAAAACCTGAAAAACCTTCACCATCAGTGTTCATCTCCTAATTGTCCTCCCCCTAAATAGTAAATCCAAGTGGGATTGCATTCACTAATTAACCTTTTGTCTATGCCTCATTTCAAATGTTCATAATGGTAGAAAAAGAAAAAGAAATGCCAATTTAGTAGTTGCAACTGAACAACATGTCCTTTGGAAATTTGGATCTATAATGATTCAAGATTTTGGTTAAACTCCATGTATCCTTTTTGGTCGAGTCAATTTATTTGTCTATACTCTATAGTTACAAAACCTCTATGCCCCAAATTTTATATGATTGTACGAACTAATAATTACATAGGTTTTACATCTAAATACGACAATAAATTGAACGCTTAAATTTTTGGAGTTCAATTTTACTAACTTTACCGAAACTTTATTTACACGTGTAATGTAAATATGTGTTAGAACAACAGATCATTAGGGTTTTAATAATTCAAAGTAAATTCTTAAGACTTACTAGATGTCCTTAAATTACTATTTTCTTTTTCATTTGTACTCAATTTTTTTCTCGCATTCAAATAAAATTATTATATACAAGCATTTTAAAGAAAATTTTAGATATCCACAAAATTATTTTTAATGAAATGAAAAAGGTAATTTATTAATTATATATTTATAAATAAATTATTAATATTTTTTTGAGCAAATATATTTAATCGGTTGACCAAATTACTCAATTTTGTTTTATCATATTCCCTTAGGTCATGAGTTTAAAAGTTAAAACCCACTTAAATCGCCCCTTTTTCATTTCTTCTCTCTCTATATATAATTAGGATTAGATTTAAAATTTATTAAAAATTAGTATTTTTTTTAATATCACTATTATCTTCAATATAGAGAGCTTTATATTTAAAACTTACATAATAAAATGTACCCAAAAAATTCTTACATAATAAAAAATACAAAAATAAACGTTTTTTTTAAATGAATAAATTGAAGGCATTAAGAAAGATGATAAAGAGAGTGAAAACGAAATGGAAATATTAAAAAGGAAAGAAGGAGGTAGGTTCCGTGCACCCGACGCATCTCTCATCTCATCGAGAGCTCAGCTTCGGATTTAGGTTCGGATGTGGACTTTGCTTAGATAAGAACCGGACCTCTACCCTTTTCCAAGTATTTGCGTTTTATTTCTCTCTCTATTTCTCACCACCATTAAGCCTAATCCCACCTCTTCTCTGTTTCGCTCGCCTCCTCTGCTTCTCACTCAAACGTTATACTCTTAAGTTTTCTCTTCTCTTTCAACTAGTTCAAAAGCTGGCGATCGAAAATCAAGAATCCACTGTCCGTGAAATCAAGCCCAATAACAAAAGAATCATGGTATCTTCTTTCTCTTAAAGGGACTCCTTTTTTTGTCCCATTGTTCTTCTTCTTTTCATTTTTATCTTGATTTCTTGTTTAAAATGTGTGCTAATGCAATGGCGTTTTGACAGGGAGCTGGTGGTCCGGAGGAAGAAGACAACAGGTGGCCACCGTGGCTGACACCTTTGTTAGGAGAGCATTTCTTTGTTCAATGCAAGCTTCATGCTGATTCTCACAAGAGCGAATGCAATATGTACTGCTTAGATTGCATGAATGGCCCCCTCTGTTATTTCTGCCTCGCTTCTCACAAGGATCATAGTTACATTCAGGTTCAGTATTTTCCCCTTCAATTTCTCATCTTGATTTGGCTTTCCCATAGTTACTACCAGTTCTAACTATTTTACCCATTTGAAATTTGTGTATTTCCTTTAATGGGATGTAAGGGGAGTCCTGTTGTTTCAGTCCCCTTTTCTGGCATTCAGGTTTCCAATTCCGGGATACGGTTCTATGTCCTTTCTCGATCGAGTTTGTTTTCATCTAAACCACATTTCTTAACCGAGTTGTTTTTGTTCAGTTTTTCTAAAGTCTCAATCCAGGGCAAGTGTTTCTACTTTTCCACGCCGCCCATATTCTCTTTCTTTCACAAATTTTCTCCCCATCCAAGCAGGCATTGACTCAATTTTCAAGGCCCTTTCTCTCTTTTGTAAAAGAAAACACGCATTTTAGCAGTTTTCGGATCTAACAACCAACCCCACAAAACTCCCCAGTTTTGTCCGCCGTTTCTAAATTATAACAGTAAAGCCAAATGTTTTTCTCGTGTAAAAGTGTAATCAGATTTTGCGTTTTTGACAGACGAGACAAAATAAAATCACGAAATTCTCGATTGTTTTCCACTGGTCATTCATTACCAAAATCCCAAATTTTATTTCGGTTTACTAATGCGATTGTGCTTTGTATTGTCAGATTAGGAGGTCTTCGTACCATGATGTGATCAGGGTATCTGAGATACAGAAATACCTGGACATATCCGGAGTGCAGACTTATGTTATAAACAGTGCTAAGGTTGTTTTCATCAATGAGAGGCCTCAGCCAAGGCCCGGAAAAGGGGTCACCAATACCTGCGAGGTCTGCGACCGAAGCCTCGTCGACTCCTTCCGCTTCTGCTCTCTTGGTTGCAAGGTATATTGATTTTTCTTTTCTAGGAGAAAATATTGCACGACTTTTCAAGCCAAACCCAAATTGGTCAAATTTATCTTAAATTCCTTTGGAGAAATCATGTTGACTTTTGGCAATGTGAAAAAAAAGCCCTAGATTCTCTCAGGAATTCAAATGGGTTGATCCTATTATTCAATTCTTGATTTTATATGTGTTCGAATTTGAAATGAATGATTTTGTTGTTGATCATATGAAACAGCAGATTGTTGGCACATCCAAGAGTTTCAAGAAGAAGAAGAAGAGGCACTTAGCCGTGGCTTCATCCTCTGAGGATTCATACAGCAGCAGTAGCCATGGAATGCCGAACAACAACAAGAAGAACAATGTGCAAAGCTTCAGTCCTTCGACACCGCCTCCGACATCGGTGAATTACCGAACCAGTGCGAAGCGAAGAAAGGGGATTCCGCACCGAGCCCCGATGGGAGGTCTAATCATAGAATATTAACCATATACTTTACCCTACCATTACAGAAAGCAACGTGTGAGAATGGCCTACGGCATTTATCACACACCCCCTGCCTGCCTGCCTCTAGTCTTTGTGTATATAGATTATAATAGCAGCAGGAAATGGTAGATGTGGAAAAATAAGCCCCTTTTTTATTTACTTTTTTAGTGTTTTACAAGATAAAACAGGGTGTTTGGTTTATAGAATGGGAGAATGAAAGATGTAGATAGTGAAAAGCAGGATGTGAGATTGTAATGTAATGTTATAGGAAGAAGAGAGAAACGATGTGTATACTATATTTGGAATGAAATAAGCAGATGTTACTTTGTGTGTTGTATGATCCATGGCTTTCCCTTTTTAGATTTCTCTCTTTTTTGGTGGTGAATAATTTCCGAGCATCTTGGGACCCATCTATGTCTTCTAATTGCTGCGTGCGGCACGTGAGAGAAGGGGTTTGATTTCAACTTTGAATTTTCGGGGTTGTCTACTTACGCACGTGTCCATTGTGCGGTGGTTGTTGGGTGTCTTGGAATCATCAAAAGGTTTAGCCTCCCACCCCCTTTCTGTTGATTTCTTTATTTTGGGATTGTGATTTGTGTCACCAAAGGCAGTTTGGTTTCGGTATCTTAGCCAACTGGGTTTCTTATGCTCTTTATATGAAAAAAATTTAGGCAGCAGAAAATCTCCAACGAGAGATTTACCTACTAAAATTATATGTACGATGTAGGTTGGTCCGTCAAAACGAAGTCCTAAAAACAGAAGGAAATAAAAGTTCTTTAATTTTTTTTAATAATACTCATGAATGTATCGTATATAATTAAACTAGTAAATAGAAAACATTCAAAGAAAAAATAATAAATTGTACACAATTGAAATTGTTGCTCGAAAGAAATAATGTTTTATTCACAATTAGAGCAATTAATTTAAACTAATTAGTGTAATTAATTTGAACTTTTTACTTGAAACATTTTCATTCAAACTTTACCAAAAATATTATTCTCAAATATAATGATTTTTTTACTAAGAAGCGATTCATTCATTCAAAAAAACAAAAAAACAAAAACGAGCGAGTCCATATCGAGAAGCTTGGCGGTCGAGTACACTCGTCGTGAGATCTAAGGGGCGAAACTACACGACGGAGTAGGAACATGCACTCATGGCCTTTAAATCAACCTTCGAACCCGCTCGACTGAGCCACCATCGGAGCAACAATGACCTCGTCAATACGGCCAGGAGAGAACGTCATCCACAGTAAAACTTCCACCAAACATGCTATTGAAAAAATTATGATAAATTAGAAACTTTGAGACATATTTTCTATGGTTAAAGATGGATATTCGAATAATGAAATTACAACTTCATATTCTACTTCATGAGACCTTTACAACGATATTACATATGCTCAAAACGGGTGAGTAATGAATAAGAAATTGATGCTCAAAGTAGGCTAATTGTGAATTGAGTTAAGGAAAAATGAAAAAGCTTATATCCCATGTTGATGGGTTATCAAGCGTGAGATACATTTATATACAAGATCCTACTTGATAGTTATTAAATAACTTAATCAGATATAATATGGATGATGTAAAGGTTTAGACTAGTTATGCTATTTGTCAGTTTGTAGATATTTTAACCTATTACAAGATAATTTTTCTTAAATTTAGATATTGTTTTAAATATTTTGAAATTAAAAGGATAAGATATTATCTTTTAATTCATATATTATTGTGATAATGTTATTTAATTAATGAATTTTATTTTAAATAAAATTAAGATAGTTCACAAGTTTTATTTTCAATGAAACTCCTACTCCTATAAATAGCATGCAAACCTACTAAGTTTAACTACTACAAAAAAACAAAGATATTTTCTACTATTTATACTCTGTGACTTTTTAAAGTAATTTCGGTGATAGAGGAAGTCAAGGTTATAATTTGTGATCTGTACAGATGTGCTACTACATTTGATCATATAGTTGTATCGTGAGAGATAGACGAAAATATAAAAAATATAAGTGGACGAAAATATAAGTAAATTCTATTTTCACAAGCCTCAACTAGTTTCTCCTCAATCGAATTACAAATTATTTTTAATTACTTTATTTGATTCCATTATTGTTAATTTTTTTTGGCAATTTTATTATTACTTGCGATAAAGAAAATATGGGAAAAGTTGTGTGTTGGTATTTAGTGGATCGCATGAGAGAAGTCGTACAAACAGATTCAAGTATAACGGCAATGAAGGGATGATCTGAATGTTTAGTTTCATTCAATTCTATATTATTCAATTTATTTATATTTAATTATATTCGCTTTAATAATAATGTAAATATTTTGATTTTAATTATTATTATTTTATTTTTTAGATTAATAACGTCTTTTCTCTAGCAATCTTAAGACGAATTTTTACGTTTTAATCCAAGACGAATATAATCTATATGTTTGTATAATTTTACAATTGTCAACGTGATCTTAATCCAACAAAACCAAGTTGGAAAGCAAGATGGTATACTGCCATTGAAATATGAAATTGGCCATTTAAATCCTTGCAAATATTCTCGGCTAGTCACATCGGTTAACTTTGCATTCTGTTATTATTGTTTGCATCGGTAACTAATTAAACAATTGGGAATGTGGAGAAAATCACCAAGTTTCCTAAGGACCTCGAAGGGATGGTACGTGTTCTACATGCTTTCTTTTGATTGAATTTGTTCAAATTTCAATTTATTGAGTTATTCTAATGCTTGGTATTCATGATTGAAAGGTTATTATCTGTTCTATATTTGATTCCTATATTAAATATTAAGGGAATACATTGTGATTTTTTTTGGTTCGTATTAATAATATTTTTTGAAAAATTTTATAGAGACAAACAAGATATGTAGGCGAATCTTGATTTGTTTAGAAATTAAGATCTTGTAAACAATTTGTTTTAAGATTTAATTCTTGTGGTTTCAACGAGTTTACTGGATCTCTTCCTCAAACAAGAGGTAATCTGAATAAATTTGGTTTATTCAAATTTTGTTGTGGACAAATATGTTTTAACAAAAATTGTCATCGAAAGTAACATTTGTTACTGATTCCGTTCAATAGAATTTATAGTGTTGATTCTGTTCGAGGTCTTGAATCAAAGCATATAAGAACTTTGTTTTCTATGTCAAAAATACAATTTTAAAGCCTAGTCTGATGCACACTATGAAGTGTACAATATTTTAAAAATGGCTAAAAAATGTGAGGGTCGTTGGACCATAAGTACAAAATAGAAGATGTCGGTGCTAAGAAATTCTTAGTTACCAAATTCTTAATTTTGTGATGATTGTTTCTAAATTGTTGTGAATCAAAGGTAGTGAATTTAACTGATCACACACGGTATTCTCATAAAAGGAATGTTTATAAGTGAATCCGTTTAGGCGTTAGTCATTTAAAAAGTTAAACCATGTTTGGAACGACTTCAAGAACTTTCTTAAGCATAAGAGAATGAAACCCATAAATAGTGATTGAAAAATAATATGAAAGTGCATGTATAGGATTGGTTATTTGGAAGACTTGGTATTTAAGCGTGCCTAGTGCACCATTTATGAGAAACGAATTAGATACCCCAGTAGTCCTAGCCGTAAACGATGGATACTAGGCGATGTGCGTATCGACCCGTGCAGTGCTGTAGCTAACGCGTTAAGTATCCCGCCTGGGGAGTACGTTCGCAAGAATGAAACTCAAAGGAATTGACGGGGGCCCGCACAAGCGGTGGAGCATGTGGTTTAATTCGATGCAAAGCGAAGAACCTTACCAGGGCTTGACATGCCGCGAATCCTCTTGAAAGAGAGGGGTGCCTTCGGGAACGCGGACACAGGTGGTGCATGGCTGTCGTCAGCTCGTGCCGTAAGGTGTTGGGTTACCTACCTGGAGCATTGTTCATTATTGTTTTTCGATTAGACCGTGTGAACTTTTGTTTCGATTTTTAGTTTACTAAATTTTTGATGTCTAACAAAAGTTGGAAATTATGTTTATGTTTTTGGTTTTAGTATTTGACTAAATTCCTAACGCTTAACAGATTAACATGGCAACAAAGAATGTTGTCTATTTGGCGATGTTAAACTTGGTTAAAGATCTGAAGAATGATACTCCTATTAATATAGAGGATAAGGTAAAAGTTGTTACCACCTTCAAAATTGCTAAAGCGAATATTGCTATGACAAATATTGTCAGTGCAAACATAATGAAAGTAAAAAATGACTTCAAAGAAAACAAATCGTAGACACGATCTTATATGAGATCAAAAGGGCGGTGTGTTCAAGAAGTGTTAAGTGTGTAAAAGTACTATATTTTTTTTTTACCATTTTTACTCATATTATAGTTAGACTTAGGATCTTTTTAGTTGCATTGTTAGGCATTCATGCATAGTTTCATAGTTTCCTTGTCATTGAGCTTGGTGTTACGTTTTGTTAGTTTTGTGGAGAAATTGCTGTTGGTTTGCCTTATTTTGTGCAGGGCAAATTGCCGAACCAATTGTCGTGGCAAGCGAGGATAAGGATGAAGAAATTATCGAGCTAATTGTTGCAGCAAGTCAGGATAAAAACCCGATTATCTACAGGTTTATCCAAAACACAAAGGATAATTATCCCAGATTCAAAATTCAAATCTCCAATCAGATAGAGATCATATCACACGGATTTCACACGCACTCAAACTCTTTCCCTCATCTATTTAAAAGGAATGCATCAACAACATCAAGAGAGTTGATTTTGGGGAATCAAGTTGTTGAGTGTATAAAAGTTATATATTTTACCACTCATTTATCCATATTTCTGCTGCATTCAAGCATATTTCATTGCATTTAGGATAGATTTCTACATAAACACCACAACTAGATAAAATGGCACAGTTGCTACTGATTTTGGTCACTTTTGCATGTATCTGCCGCGGCAGACTCAGGGCAGCAAAGGAGTAGAGCTGGATCACAGAACTGGAGTCGAGGAGCAAACGCTGCCGTGACAGCCATGACGACAGAAGGATGAAGTAGACAAGTGAAGTGGAGCTCGACAGATAGAGGATTTCAAGCCGGTCTGTCGTAGACCACTCCTATATTTTTCTGAGCCCTAAGGCAGAATGAAGGCCAAGCCCAAAGTCTAAGGAAGAAACCCAAAGCAAGAAAAGAGGACAAATTAAAGGCATCTACTCAGAAGATTTAATCTTTAATAGAGTTGTACTTTAGTTTAAACTTGTATTCTTGCCATATTAGAAAACTTGGACCCAAGGCCTATATAAAGGCATGTAATTCGACCTAGGGAAGGATATCTCATTCCTAGCTGTCTTCCCCAAAAACCTTTGTCATTTTCCCCTCTTCATCATGTTCTAAACTCCCCCTAGGGCTAAGGGTTGATTCTGTAAAGTAGTTGCAAGGATTGTATTGTTTAGGAATTTTCTGTTCAAGCAATAAAAACTTCAAGTTTATTTATTCTGGTTTTCATATCTCGCAAGAGTATTGGGAGAGCATTGTAAGGTTATCGATTTGTTTCGTAACCCCCTTGTCCCGGTCTGGACGGCTGACCGGTCCGAGTAGGCTACACGGGGAAAACTGAAGTGAAACCCGTTAAGGCTCCCCTTCGGTTAGCAACCCTATTTTTTTCTTTTCTTTATCTTTTCTAGATGCCTTTATTAACTCCTATGTGGTAGGACACGCAGCGAACAAACACGAATACAAAACCCACAAGACATGCAATTAAACAACCCAATTTTCCTTTTTAAGCAGGTCGTATCGATACACCTACAGAGGGTATCGATACGTCTTGACCAAAGTCAACCCTCTCAGTCAACTCAGGGAAGACCGTATCGATACAGCCCTTGAGCGTATCGATACGCCCCTCTCGATCAACATTTCAAGGTCAACGAGATGGAACCGTACCGATACGCTACAACCCCGTATCGATACGACCTAAACCCACCAACTCCTCTGAATTCCAGAGAGTTGGGACCGTATCGATACACCCCCGTGTATCAATACGCCCAGCCAAAACTGAGTTCTGCAGGCAAGACCGTATCGATACGGCCCTTAGGCGTACCGATACGCACTGCTCTGCAATACTCCAATTTCAGCAAAAACACATAAGGCTCACACTCTAGATGCAAATCAAAACCTCCCTAGACACATCCAAGCATTCATACCACCTCATTTAACCGAAATCTAGCCATACAAAGCACCCAACATGAACACACATCATTCAACCAAGGAATTCAGGTAATCATTCAAAAGAAGGCATACATAGCATATATGAGTTTCATGCCTTAGCAAACAAACATAAAACATTCATATAAAGCAATCTAAACATGATTTTACAAGCCAAGCATGACATCCAAAAGCCAAAGCAACACAAGCATCCAAAAGACATGGCTATAAGCCTCCCAACAAACACTTAGGCGTCAACATAACATGGTTTTCAAATCCATCAACATAAGGCATTAACAACATAAAGCCAACACAAAGGAGTCTAGATACACACTCCTAAAACACGTCGCATTTCCGATTGCTAAACTACTACATTATTTAATAAACCATACTTGAGCAATTACCACACGCTTGGACGCCCTTTTCTTGCTCCTTGCTAACTCCAAGCTAAAGATTTGCGTTGTCAGAAAAAGGAGAGCGTAAGCATAAAGCTTAGTGAGCGGAGCTCAAAAACATAACAACGACAATGCAGGTTTCAAAGCTTTCTTTAAAATAAAGGTCAACACATACAATCCATCCAACGACATAATCCTCTTACTAATATACACGTTCAACCACAAGTCAACGATATAGGCATTTATCATGGCATCACACTTCATGGTATGCATAAAGGCATGATCTTAGATTAAAGCAAAACAATAAAAAGAGAATGATATAGTGAGACACAACATGAACAATACATGGTATGCACAAGCATAACCAAAGCACACACGGTGGGACTACACATCACCGTTTCGACTAGTAGTTTTCCAATGGGACTACACATCAAAGTACTCTTCTATTAGTCACTATCGGTGGGACTACACATCACCGGAGTCTCATACCACTCGCTACCGGCGGGACTACACATCACCAGAGCAACGACAACCATCACGTGAGGTTCGACACCAACCATGCAACACGATATACAATCACTATCATGCGGCATGTACTCACTATATCATGCACAGCGAAAACAAGTTGTAACAAAATCCACAATTAGGCATCACTTACTACTTACAATCTTACCAATCACAAATTGTCTTACTCACCATTTTCGTGCACAACCTGCACCAACTTACACACATCTTACAAGGCATATCAACATCACCATTATTATCATCATACATGATCAACGATATAATATTAAGCAACATGCTTCTTCCCAAAGTATTGGAGTTTCATGCATATCAAAAAATCATTTCAAGCAATGAAAAACAAATGATAAAAGGGGAAATTAAAGAGGCGAGACACATCAACTTACTCTTTGAGTTTAGATTGACTTTTCAAGCCCAATCTAAACTTTTTCAAAACCATCTTTGAACCAAAATGATTATTGAAAACATTTCCACATCCACATGCTTGAACCAACCTTTGAAAATCAAATTAAAACACTAACCACTCACCATATTTCCTTAAGCAAACCAAGCAAAGCCGACCCAAGCCTCCACAACTTCCGGAATCGTGCCCGAACCTCCCGAGGCCAAATCCGCTGTTTCTAATCAATCAAAAGCAATGTATTAACCTCTTAATCAACCCCAAATTTACTGTTACACATCAGTTCTCAATTCTCTAACATTTTCTCAACAATTCAAAGCCGAAATCCTCCCAAATAATCCCATTTTGGTACTCCAGCAAAACCCAGTCATTACCTCCCAATTTAAACACTTAAAACACTCCAAAACATGTCCAAAACATCATCATAATGCTGTACAACCATCAGCCCTTCATTTCCCCACACAAACACTTCAAAAACTCTTAATTTCCACTCCTAAAAATCACCTACAGCAGTAGCTACGGGAAACCCATCAAACTAACATTATAACCTCTCAAAAATCATCACAAAACATCTAAAAACACCCACCCAATGTTGCTATAACATCAGCCCAACAATTCTTCACAAAACCATTCCAAAAACACAAATTTTGACACTTTAAATATACCCCTAAAACCCCATTTCGGAATTCTTTATAAAACCCAACCAAATTGAGATATAATGTTCCATTGGGCAAGGTTAGATCAAAACTCAACTTTATTAATCAAAACAACCCAAAAAGCTATTAAAGTTTCATGCTTTTCTTCAAACTTGAAAACTTCAAAAACTCAAAAAGATGATTTCTATGAAAACTAAAGCTATGAAAATGTTGGAAATCATGAGAAGAATTCAAAAGCGCAATTACCTCAAAGAGAGCCCTTGAATTGATGAAGAGATTTGATGAAATAGTGCTTTAGGGGGTAAGAGGGGTTTTAGGTTTTCAAAAATGGTGGAATGAAGAAGATGAGCATTTCCTTTCAAATAAAACCCCCTTTTGTCATCTTATTTCTCTTTCATTTTACAATTTACCAAAATGCTATTAATGAATGACTAAACCCACATCTCTTAAAGCCCATGGATTTGGACTTAAGAGATAGGCCCAACATAGCCTTAAACATTTTGAAATCACGAGGCCCATAAAATATTTTATTATTTAATTTGCAAAACCAAACCCGAAATAATATTAAAATATTATTTTCACCCGACCCCTAAACTTGGGTGTTACAACTCTCCCCTACTTAAGGAAATTTCGTCCCCGAAATTTATCGAACAGGAAGAGTCACTAAAACATGCTCCTCTACACTTTCTCTCTTACCACAACATACTCTCCAACTCGATAGACTCACCACACAACATTAGCTATCTGATGCCAAGATCTCAACGGGTCCTTCAGTGCATGACCATTTTAAACTCAACTCAATCTCTTCAACAACATAACACGAGACAAAACTGACCCACACTTCTGAATCATAGATACACAGAACACCTTACATACCTCCTTCTAACTATGGTGGTAACCGTAATAGATAAACAACAGAACTAGCCCGATTCACAAACTCATACAGCATTGTTTGAACACTTGACTCGTAACTTCCTCTGACTGGTCATCTGACTCCAACAGGTAACCAAACACTATTGTAGACGTCTTCAAAAATCTAGTCAAAAACTCGAATCTCTATCGGCCACTATCGATCTCAAGACACTGTACAATTCACACTCTTGCTAAGGCACAACTCCGCCATCTTACCCACGGTACAAGTAACGTGAACGTTTATAAAATGAGTACACTCGGTGCAACTATCATCGTTTACTCGGCTAAACTCTCCCGTAGGAAATCAAAGGCGATCCAGACACAAAGTCCCTCAAATCTATTTCCCACTCTCATTAGGAATCTTCCACGGATGTAACAAACTAGAAGAAACTGGTGTTCGGCCTTGACACGTTGGTAATTTACACACTTACTCTCATACTGAACCACATCATCCATCAACTCGATCCAGAAGTACTCATCTTCAACCCACAATATGTCTTCATACTACTCTAATGCAATACAAAAGAACTGCCGTGTGCTTCGGCCAAAACAGTACGTCTCAAAACACTATGTCATTTGGCAAAACTATTCTGTCTCTAAAATGCAAAACTCTCTCATCTCTGAAACTGTATTCTGAAGGTCTTCCTTCTGCCAAGCCTTGCACGTGAAGTGCCAAGAATCTATCTTGCAACTGTTTCTCTTCAAGTATCTGACTCAAAGTAGGCTCAACCTGAAACTCGGCCACAGAAACACTACCATTTGATAAACTGAATCCGGAAAACACAGCTCGCAACTCAGATACTAATCTAACAACAAATTTAACTCGGAACATCGATCACTACGTTAACTCTCTTAGGATGGTACTAAATCTTGAGATTACAGTCTCCAAGCAGTTCTAACACTTTATGCTATTCAAGTTTCAACCCTTTCTAAGTCGTCTAATATTTCAAGTTCTGATGATAAGTGTACATATACTATGCATTCTTTACTATACATGCTTTGTCTCTAAGTCTTCGAAGCAGATACAACTGAAATTAACTCTAAGTCTAGCGACGGATAATTCTCTTCAAGGTCCTTCAACTATATCGATGAATAAGCCACAATCTTCTGTCTTGCATAAGCACACATCCTAACTCTACATGTAACGCATCACTATAGTTCGCAAATTCTTTCTCTAACATCGGCTAGATCAAGGTCGAAGTTCTCATCAAAGTTTCTTTCGGTTTCTCAAGGGCTCGTTGTCTCGCATCTGTCCATACAACTGAACATTCTTCCGTAGCAATCTGTTAAAGGAGCAGCTGTCTTCAAAAGACCATTTACAAACCTTCGATAGTAACAACGCTAGACCTAGGAACTATAGATACATGTCACAGTCTTTAATTTCTTCCAACTCACATCTCCTTCTGCCTACTTGGGGTTTGCTCTAATATACTCGACTGATCTACATGACCTAGAGGAACATCTTCCTTGACTCGGAGTTCACGTTTGCTCAACTTGACATACAACTGATTTTCTAATAGAGTCTACATCACTAACTCCAAAGCTTGTCATGATCTTTTTCGGTACGTGAATATACCCACGTATCATCTAAGAGCTACTACAAACTGATGAAGAAACTTAGGAAAAATATTCTGCTCATCATCTCTATAAAAGTAACTAACACACTAGTCAAATGAAACGGCATAGCTCGAAACTCAAAGCGATCACATCTTGTCCTGAAAGCTGCCTTCAGTACTTCAACTTCTCTCACCTCAACTGGTAGTAATCGGATCTCAAATTAATCTTGAAAGGACTGAAGCACACCCTAACTGATCAACAAATCACTGACGTTCAAAAACGGATACTAACTACTCACTGTCATTTGTCTCAACTGTCTGTAATCTAAACACATTCTCGTATTGTCCTCTCTCTTCTTCACAAATTGCACTGTCATACTCTAAGATGATGTATTAGGCCTAATGATTCTAAGGTCTAACAAATCTCAAAGTTGATTCTTCGACACTCTCAATCCTTTCGGGAACCATAAGATACAGAGCAAACAAAACAGGAGCAAACTCGGAGACGGTCTCAAATCAAACTCTACTTCCCTATCAAGAGACAAACCGGGCAATTCTTCCAAACACCTCTAGGATAAACACAACATATTCTAACATTATGCGGTCTAATCCTCATTCAAATATCAAATCCATCACATTTGCTAGGCAAGCCTGACGACCAAACTCAATCAATCCTTGACCTCTAAAGCTGGATCAACCTTCGATACGAGATCCACATTCCCACCTACCATTACAAGCTCAGAGTCATCCGCAAGCTTTAAGAAAACTCCCATTGTCTCAAAGTCTACCCTAATTCTATGTTCTACAAGTCAATCCATGCCCCGTATCATATCAAAACCGAAAAAGGCAATTCCATCGCATCTACTGGAAACACGTGCCCCTGAACCATCTTCGGACATCCCTTGTACATCTTTTTGACCACGACTGTATCCCCGAAGGAGCTAGTAACACTAACACCTACCTCTAGTACCTCACAAGGTAGATTCAACAACTTCGCATGCTCACTCCAAATACACAGACGCGTAGATCCAGAATTAATCAGAGAAACAAGCCCAAAGATTGTATCGAGGAATTACTTGCTACAACATCGACATTCATTCCGAAGCTAACTCTTAGGTCTTCACTTCTCTTACCAACTCATATCAAGATCGGTCACATTGTTCTCCCTCAACAGAAACTAACTCATAGGCATGTTGACCCAAACAAACAAACTGCACTCCAAACTCTGGTACGATCATATTGCCCTGAACTAAAGCAATGAACTCTCTCAATATTCACATCCTCTAAAACCTCAGATTCACATTTACCAGCTCTAGGACCACGTCTCGGCCTCAAACTTACCAAAGACAACAATACAACAATAAACAAAACACACAAGCAAGAATATTTAGGGTTACCAAGAGCAAGGGTCCAAGGTGCTCAAGTATATTCCTTTACAAAAATCTTTTCAAATAAGTAATAGTAGCAATGGGAACTCGACACTACCCTTCAACACACCCATCATGCTAACACATGCTTTCAAACACCGTACTAACAAGCAAACATTAAGCATACATGGAAAAACATTCACCGAGACATAACAACAACATAGCACTTCAAACTTACCTCACTTACCTACCCGAGGTCTCGGAAACCTCAAGCTCTGATACCACTAAATGTAACCCCCTCGTCCCGGTCTGGACGGCTGACCGGTCCGAGTAGGCTACACGGGGAAAACCGAAGCGAAACCCGTTAAGGCTCCCCTTCGGTTAGCAACCCTATTTTTTTTCTTTTCTTTATCTTTTCTAGATGCCTTTATTAACTCCTATGTGATAGGACACGCAGCGAACAAACACGGATACAAAACCCACAAGACATGCAATTAAACAACCCAATTTTCCTTTTTAAGCAGGTCGTATCGATACACCTACAGAGGGTATCGATACGCCTTGACCAAAGTCAACCCTCTCAGTCAACTCAGGGAAGATCGTATCGATACAACCCTTGAGCGTATCGATACGCCCCTCTTGATCAACATTTCAAGGTCAACGAGATGGAACCGTACCGATACGCTACAACCCCGTATCGGTACGACCTAAACTCACCAACTCCTCTGAATTCCAGAGAGTTGGGACCGTATCGATACACCCCCGTGTATCGATACGCCCAGCCAAAACTGAGTTCTGCAGGCAAGACCGTATCGATACGACCCTTAGGCGTACCGATACGCCCTGCTCTGCAATACTCCAGTTTCAGCAAAAACACATAAGGTTCACACTCCAGATGCAAATCAAAACCTCCCTAGACACATCCAAGCATTCATACCACCTCATTTAACCGAAATCTAGCCATACAAAGCACCCAACATGAACATACATCATTCAACCAAGGAATTCACGTAATCATTCAAAAGAAGGCATACATAGCATATATGAGTTTCATGCCTTAGCAAACAAACATAAAACATTCATATAAAGCAATCTAAACATGATTTTACAAGCCAAGCATGACATCCAAAAGCCAAAGCAACACAAGCATCCAAAAGACATGGCTATAAGCCTCCCAACAAACACTTAGGCGTCAACATAACATGGTTTTCAAATCCATCAACATAAGGCATTAACAACATAAAGCCAACACAAAGAAGTCTAGATACACGCTCCTAAAACACGTCACATTTCCCATTGCTAAACTACTACATTATTTAATAAACCATACTTGAGCAATTACCACACGCTTGGACGCCCTTTTCTTGCTCCTTGCTAACTCCAAGCCAAAGATCTGCGTTGTCGGAAAAAGGAGAGCGTAAGCATAAACCTTAGTGAGCGGAGCTCAAAAACATAACAACGACAATGCAGGGTTCAAGGCTTTCTCTAAAATAAAGGTCAACATATACAATCCATCCAACGACATAATCCTCTTACTAATATACACGTTCAACCACAAGTCAACGATATAGGCATTTATCATGGCATCACACTTCATGGTATGCATAAAGGCATGATCTTAGATTAAAGCAAAACAATAAAAAGAGAATGATATAGTGAGACACAACATGAACAATACATGGTATGCACAAGCATAACCAAAGCACACACGGTGGGACTACACATCACCAGAGCAACAACAACCATCACGTGAGGTTCGACACCAACCATGCAACACGATATACAATCACTATCATGCGACATGTACTCACTATATCATGCACAACGAAAACAAGTTGTAACAAAATCCACAATTAGGCATCACTTACTACTTACAATCTTACCAATCACAAATGGTCTTACTCACCATTTTCGTGCACAACCTGCACCAACTTACATAAATCTTACAAGGCATATCAACATCACCATTATTACCATCATATATGATCAACGATATAATATTAAGCAACATGCTTCTTCCCAAAGTATTGGAATTTCATGCATATCAAAAAATCATTTCAAGAAATGAAAAACAAATGATAAAAGGGGAAATTAAAGAGGCGAGACACATCAACTTACTCTTTGAGTTTAGATTGACTTTTCAAGCCCAATCTAAACTTTTTCAAAACCATCTTTGAACCAAAACGATTCTTGAAAACATTTCCACATCCACATGCTTGAACCAACCTTTGAAAATCAAATTAAAACATTAACCACTCACCATATTTCCTTAAGCAAACCAAGCAAAGCCGACCCAAGCCTCCACAACTTCCGGAATCGTGCCCGAACCTCCCGAGGCCAAATCCGCTGTTTCTAATCAATCAAAAGCAATGTATTAACCTCTTAATCAACCACAAATTTACTGTTACACATCAGTTCTCAATTCTCTAACATTTTGTCAACAATTCAAAGCCGAAATCCTCCCAAATAATCCCATTTTCGTACTCCAGCAAAACCCAGTCATTACCTCCCAATTTAAACACTTAAAACACTCCAAAACATGTCCAAAACATCATCATAATGCTGTACAACCACCAGCCCTTCATTTCCCCACACAAACACTTCAAAACTCTTAATTTCCACTCCTAAAAATCACCTACAGCAGTAGCTACGGGAATCCCATCAAACTAACATTATAACCTCTCAAAAATCATCACAAAACATCTAAAAACACCCACCCAATGTTGCTATAACATCAACCCAACAATTCTTCACAAAACCATTCCAAAAACACAAATTTTGACACTTTAAATATACCCCTAAAAACCCATTTCAGGATTCTTTATAAAACCCAACCAAATTGAGATACAATGTTCCATTGGGCAAGGTTAGATCAAAACTCAACTCTATTAATCAAAACAACCCAAAAAGCTATTAAAGTTTCATGCTTTTCTTCAAACTTGAAAACTTCAAAAACTCAAAAAGATGATTTCTATGAAAACTAAAGCTATGAAAATGTTGAAAATCATGAGGAGAATTCAAAAACGCAATTACCTCAAAGAGAGCCCTTGAATTGATGAAGAGATTTGATGAAATAGTGCTTTAGGGGGTAAGAGGGGTTTTAGGTTTTCAAAAATGGTGGAATGAAGAAGATGAGCATTTTCTTTCAAATAAAACCCCCTTTGTCATCTTATTTCTCCTTCATTTTACAATTTACCAAAATGCCATTAATGAATTGCTAAACCCACATCTCTTAAAGCCCATGGATTTGGACTTAAGAGATAGGCCCAACATAGCCTTAAACATTTTGAAATCCCGAGGCTCATAAATTATTTTATTATTTAATTTGCAAAACCGAACCCGAAATAATATTAAAATATTATTTTCACCCGATCCCTAAACCCGGGTGTTACATGTTTGTTATCGGGAGAGTCAAGCATACAAACGAAATAAATACGCGTTTTCCAGTTTATGGTTAAACCATCTCGGCTTAGGGATAAGTATGAGGTTAAGTGGCTAAGGAAGAATTCAACAACATTGGTGTTCACCCTTCGATTTACGCCGGGAGGTATCATCCAAGAAGTATCCATCAACAGAACTTGGGCCTAGGGATAAGACAAGTCATAGAAGGGATTCTTGCCAAACTTGAAGTGCAGAGTTGTGTGATCGCTGCCGCGACATCAACAGACTTCTACTGCGACAGGTGCTGCTGCGACAGGGACGGTGACAGAACAAAGTTCCTTTTACAGTGCAACACCTGCACTACTGAGCAAATCAATACCGGTCTATTTCTTAACCCTGATTCTTTATTCTCTTATTTTAAGTTGTTTATCAAGATTAGTTCACAATCCAATTAAACTATTTCTCTCTCTTGTGCAGCAATTCAAGGATAGAGTTATTTCCAGTCCCTGTGGAGACGATATCCGATACTCCAAGTATCACTTTACTACTTGCGTCGTGTACACTTGCACTATTTGCGATAGGACTCTTTTACACGCAACACAAGTCACAAAGAACCCAAGCTCAAGCTTCTTCTTCTTCTTCTTCTTCTTCTTTGTAGTGTGCGATCCATGTCTAGGTTTATTTCCTTTGTATTTTCTTTTTACCCAGCCATGAACTAGTTTAATTTGGCTTGAGTTATCGGGTTTGTTGGTGTAAGAGATGAATGAATGGTTCTTGGTTTTTAATTCAATAAATTTCATTGTTTGTTTATTATTGGACCTTGGGGGAATTGGGAAAGGAACTCGAGTGTATCTATTTATCTAGGCTGGGGAGAGCTAGATTCATGAAACAAGTGAACACGGTTTCCATTTGAACGATCATTGGTGGGAACTAATCCGCCTTAGGGATAAGGATCAAATTTCAGCGGCTAAAAGGAGTACAAGATCGGTGTTGCTCACCCAAGGTTAATGCAGGGATGTATCACCAACGCATTCGCAAACACCAGTTCTTCGGTTAGGGATAAAACGAAGGCATTGAAGAATGCTCAGCCGAACATTGAAGGAGGAAACCCAGTTACTATGACATTTATCTAAACCTAGTTGCCACGACATTTATCTAAACCTATTTGCCACGACATTTATCCAAACCCAGTTTCCACAGCAATTGTCTTGCCTCAACAATTACAAGCTATGACAATTCTTTCGGTAATCGCCCCACTGCTCACAATAACCTGACCTAATCTCTCATATCGATTACTCTTTGTTATTTACTTTACTTTGCTCACCTTATTTTACTTATTATTTATCATCACCTATCACTTCTAATAACATTCTCTTTCATTGCAACAAGTTAAAAGTCAGAGTTTCACAAATTCCTGTGGAGATGATATTTATCTATTGTAGAGCGTTTGGGTGTTCTCTATTTATGAGCGCAAGTGCACACTCATGTCAAGTTATAGTATATAAGATATCGTCTCTCACAGGGATTGGAACAACTTCTATGAGTATTTTCCTGCACAAGGAAATAATAAATTGCAAAATTAAATTTATGAATATTAAAAAGCATGAAAATATAAACACAAGTAATTTAAGATAGAGAGAGAGATCAGGGAGATAGATTGGGCCCGGTAGTTGTAACTCAGTAGTGTGTAGAATGCGTTGTAAAGATTAAGTATGTTTTGCGCTGCCATGATCTGTTGCCTCGGCGGGTAATGGCGATGACAACTTTTGGTACAACAACGGAACTCTACTCTTGCAACTTTCGCTGTCCCAGAAGGTGAGATGAAGAGAAGTCTCGACGGCAAGTCTGGCAGATACTACAAGTTCGACGAAGCAATTCTGAAGTGATCCTACCTATGTATAGGCTAGGATTCTGTCACTGCGTGATGTAGGCCATACTTAGCAATCTCAGCGTAAACCTAACATAGGAAGTCGACATTTGGTTGCTCCTTTTAGCCGCTGAAATTATAACTTATGTCTAAGCCGAATTAGTCAACACCTCGTCATGATGAGACAATGCTTAATTCTTTCATGTGTTTGACCGTTTCTCACTACTACTTTACATACAAAAACCTAAACCATGGGAGAATTAGACTAAAATTATCTCCCCACTTAATCTATGCCCCTATACCCTTACAAGCATGGGTATATATAGGGCTAGACCTAAGTTTGAGTCCTCCTTGGAGTAGAAGTTCTTAAAGTAGCTTTACATTAAATGTTGACTCCTTTTTGACTTGAATGTGGACTCTTTGGACGTTGCCTTCTCCAGCAAGTAAAGAAAAGTTAGTTTACTTATCCATCTTCAATCAGATCTTCAGGCCGCTATAAGCTTTAGAAAATTGCAAGACTGGGCTCATTAGACTCAGGAATTTGTCCTCTTTCAATCGCAACCCATCTTGACTAAGTCGATTTAACTCCTGCCTGAGTAGCAGTTGGTGGTATTGCTGCGGCGGCGGCGACGTCCTTGGCGGCAACTGGAATTGCTTCAGTACAACTCCTTTTGCTCCTTGCTTTCCTGTCCTCTCCTCCTCTACATAGCTACAACACCTAAAAATGAGAACTAAACTAAAACAATATCTTTTCTTAACCAAACATAGAATATTCAATAAAAGCATGGTAAAAGAGCAAATATTGTTATTATATATGCAATGCACCTAATTATGCCTAAATGAGCTTAAGTATAACAATAATAAGGGCAAGCATGTGTACAAAATATAGAACTTATGGATACTCTACACACCCCCAAACTCGAACTATTGCTTGTCCTCAAGCATTGTAACCTAACTAGTAAACATGCCCCTTGCACAAAAATTATCAGAAACTTAGCCTTTACTTGATTTCTTACCTCAAGGCTGTGGCACCTATTTTATGTTAGTGATAGAGAATGACATGAAATAACTTAGATTAATTTTTTTTAGTGCTCGTGTGGTGTGTGCCGGTCTGTGTCTATGCTAAACATGCTGAGTATACTAAGTAAACAAAGAATGCTAAATATAATGAAATACGAAAAAAGATATGAGTTGCTGCCATGGCAGCATAGTTAAGCAATTTTTTTCCTGATCATAGCCTTAAGGGCTTCAGCTCATCAAAACTATTCTCCGGGTCTGAAGCTAAGATAGGAGCATTGCAAGACTAGGCTCATTAGAATAGAGTTATCCCGTGAAGGCATTCATTCACTCTTGCTAATTTTTCCGTCACTTCAATTAATTGTAGATACTTGGACTTTGATAGCAGCGGAGTGTCCTTGCTCATGATCCTTCCTAGAGCCTATTTCAGGCACCTTTAGGGTATTAAACATCTTTCCTAGAGCCTGCTTCGGGCACCTATAGGGCATTAAGCATCTTTGTGCTTCGCTGCCCTGTGTTGTCGCGGCGGCAAACATGTATCCAATTAAGATATTTTCATTAAATAAGGCAAGAAGTGCTAAACTTAGAACTCAAGCAAAACTCAGCACTCAACAGACAGTGTAAGAATAATTTGCAACTAAAAAAATTTCTAAATATTTTTCATGCTTCTTCCCATGGTTAGGTTAATTTTAAGTATGGTGCGAAAATAAGTAATTGGCTAACTATCATAGGCACAAGTTTTTAAGCTAAGACTTTTCTATTTCATTATGTGCTAGGGCAGAATTTACATATGCTACTACATGCTGCTAAATGCAACAAACAAAGAGGACTAAATCCCCCAAACTCAAGGTTGGCATTGTCCTCAATGCCTTACACAAAATATAAAATAAAATAGAAAAAACCCATAAAAAGAAAATAGAAAATTAAAAGAAAATATAAAACGAACGAAAAATAAAGAAAAGGTGCTATAAACTAGGGGAGTTCCCCTCCGTTTCTGCTGCTGCCTCGGAGGAGGATTCTAAGGAGGCGGGGAGGATGAGGCGGCGTGTGGTGGGAGATTTGGCGGTTGGGCTCTTCTTCTGGCCATGTGGTCGCTGGATGCAGCTGGGATTGGGTCTTTTAGGTGGTGCTTCTGGCTCGGTTTCATACCCTTCGCCTTGAGGTTTAGTCACACTGGCGGGCCGCTTCTTTTTCCTTGCTACTTCGGTCGGTTTGCCGTTGGAGGAATCAAATACCTCTATGTCCAATGAATTCGAGGCCTCGGCTGTCTCTTTGGCATCTGCCTCCTTTACTGCTGGGGAGGCGACAATAGTCTCCTCTTTTTCTGCCTGGATCTCCTTTTCTTTAGAATCGGAGGAGGAGGTGAGGTTGTATGGCTGGATGGGAGTGGGCGAGGTCCTTCTTTTAAGGTGAATGTGTGGTCCCTCGCTGTCTGTGGAGGCTGGAGTGGCAGCTGGTCGAGGTGTGATCTGGGTTGGTTTAGAAGCTGCTAACTCCGACGGGAAGTCTGGCAGTCTTGGCCAGTCGTCATGATATTTGTCCAACAAGAAGGACACAAAGGCCTCTTGCACCTCCGTAATGTATCTCGTAAAGATTACCTACTTGTGCTTAATTCTCTAGCATCTCTGTACGAGGCTTCGAAGCAGAGGGATCACGGCTGAAGAAAAGGCAACATCAGTACTGCCCGTTGCGGCCTGAGTGGCGGTAGGGTTGGACGACAGCTGGGTGGTTGCTGGCGTTTCAGGTTCTGGATCTTGCATCATTTGTAGGCGTGCCTTCCTTGTCCAACCTTCTTTGGCATCGATGATGGTATCTTTAGGATGCTGCGGCATACGAAAGTTGGCGCAGAGGCCCGTGATGAGTGAGGAGAAAACGAGGGGTCCCTTGGAGTTGGGTTTGGCTGCGTGGGCATAGATTTCTTCAAGAATAACTTCCCCAACGTTGATTGGCCACCCCTTCAATATGTAATGGATTAGGGATAGCCGCGGCCTGTTGACTGTGGAACCATGCAAAGTGGGCATTAGGCGGCGCTAGACGAAGTTACTCTAAAGAATGGCCTCTGGCAGCGAATCACGATGGTTGACTGAGCCGTTATTTTTTCCGGTGAGCCACTTGGCGTTGGGCTGGCAGATTTCTCTTTTGATCTTTTCGTAGTCTGCTTCCGTTAGACCCAAACTCCATTGTTCGTGCGGATTCTTTGATTTCTATTCCGTAGAAGCTGTTTATTGTTGCCGCTGTGAGCTTGACACCTTCGCCGCGAATGTAGACGAAAGGGTTTCCCGGGGTAGGTTTGTGGGCATAAAATTCTCGCACTAAGTTGGTGTTAATCTCCTCTAGTTGTCGTGCAAAGATATGCCATCCCAATGTGTGGACCCTTTCAAATACGTTGGGCTAAAGGCCAAGATCCCCTTCTTGTCTTGTGTATTGAAAACCTATCTCTTCCCAGATTTGTCGCTCAGCAAAGTGCTGCCGATAGGTTGCCGCTATGTCAGCATTGAAGAACCTCTGGAAGGTGGGCTTGGAGGATGAGGCTGTGGGTTTTGATGTTGCCATAGTTGTGAGAACGGCTATGTTTCCTAAAGAAAAGAAAAAAAATTGCAAGAAAATAATGCAGATAAGACCTTGAAAGAAAAGATGACAAGACGAATTGAGAGAAAAAGAGAGCAAAGTGAAGAATAAGGAGAGAGTAGTTGGCCTTATATAGCCACTTCTCTCCGTTGCGGTTGCCAATCCCCGGCAACGGCGCCGAAAACTTTTAGAGCGTTTGGGTGTTCTCTATTTATGAGCGCAAGTGCACACTCTTGTCAAGTTATAGTATATAAGATACCGTCTCCCACAGGGATTGGAACAGCTTCTATGAGTGTTTTCCTGCACAAGGAATTAGTAAATTGCACAGTTAAATTTCTGAATATTGAAAAGCATGGAAATAAAAACACAAGTAATTTAAGATAGAGAGAGATCAGGGTGATAGATTGGGCTAGGTAGTTGTAGCTCAATAGTGTGTAGACTGCGTTGTAAAGATTAAGTATGTTTTGCGCTGCCACGATCTGCTGCCTTGGCGGGTATTGGCGGATTGAGGCGGCGACAACTTTCGCTTCCACAGCGGAACTCTGCTCTTCCAACTTTCGCTGTCCCGGAAGGTGAGATGAAGAGAAGTCCCGACGGCAAGTCTGGCAGATACTACAAGTTCGGCGAAGCAATTCTAGAGTGATCATACCTATGTGTAGGCTAGGATTCTGTCACTGCATGATGTAGGCAATACTTAGCAATCTCAGCGTAAACCTAACACAGGCAGTCGACGGTTGGTTGCTTCTTTTAGTCGCTGAAATCTTAACTTATGTCTAAGCCGAATTAGTCAACACCTCGTCATGATGAGATCGTACTTAATTCTTTCATGAGTTTGACACTCTGGTGCCGACAAATGAATTTCTTCAACTGGACTTTTGGAACTAATTGAAGAAGTGAAGAACACAAATTAAGCAAACTTGAGAGTATTTTATTGCAAAAACAACTTAAACTATTACAACCGTTTCTCACTACTACTTTACATACAAAAACCTAAACCATGGGAAAATTAGACTGGAAATATCTCCCCACTTAATATATGCCCCTATACCCTTACAAACATAGGTATATATAGGGCTAGGCCTAAGTTTGAGTCCTCCTTGGAGTAGAAGTTCTTAAAGTAGCTTTAAATGTTGACTCCTTTTTGACTTGAATGTGGACTCTTTGGACGTTGCATTCTCCAGCAATTAAAGATAAGTTAGTTTACTTATCCCTCTTCAATCAGCTCTTCAGGCTGTTACAGGCTTCAGAAAATTGCAAGACTAGGCTCATTAGACTTAAGAATTTGTCCTCTTTCAATCGCAACCCATCTTGACTAAGTCGATTTAACTCCTGCCTGGGCGGCAATTGGCGACATTGCTGCGGCGGCGGCGTCCTTGGCAGCAACTGTAACTGCTTAAGTATAGCTCTTTTTGCTCCCTACTTTCATGTCCTCTCCTTCTCTACATACATAGCTGCAACACGTGAAAACGAGAACTAAACTATAACAATATCTTTTCTTAACCAAACATAGTATATTCAATAAAAGCATGGTAAAAGAGCAAATATTGTTATTATGCATGCAATGCACCTAAATATGCCTAAATGAGCTTAAGAACAACAATAATAAGGGCAGGAATGTGTACAAAATATAGAACTTATGGACACTCTACATCTATACTATTACTTGTGACATATTAAATTGAACCGTTTGCGTTGCACTTAAATCACGCAACAAGTTTTTGGTGTCGTTGCCGGGGATTTGCAATGATGACTTCATTGTTAATTTCTTGCACTTTTATTTTACATTACTATTTAATTCAAGGGGTTGATCTCAATTTGTAGGTTTTGCACTTGTGTATGACCAAAGCAAGATCGACAGCACGAGAGTACCCACTTGAACCAGAGATTGAACGATTTATTCGTAGAAGAAGTAGAGAGCTAAGAGCTATGGCAGATCTACATGTTGGTCTAGTCGACAATTAGAATGACTGAGAAATCAAAATTCCCTTAGAAACCATCATGCCCTTGGCAACCGAAATGTCGCGGTAGTTTTAACAGAGCAACCTGTTCGTTTATGAAACAGACCCATCTGAGATTATCTACTTCCAGATCTTGATGATCTCAAAATATGCATTGTCACCCCGAGATCCAAGCTGCACAATTTGAGTTGAATCCAGTGATGTTCACCATGCTCAACTCAATTTGACAATTTGGCGGTTCACCTCATGAAGATGCCATACAACATTTTAGAGCTTTCTTAGAAGTTTGTAGCTCTTTTTATCAGCGAGGATTTCATGAAGATGTCTGTTAAGTGTGTAAAAGTACTATCATTTCACCCTTTTTCTATGACAATTATTGCTAAATCTACACCCATTCGAATCATATCATAGCCCTCCATGCAACAATCACATTGATGTTATCTTTATTATGCTTGATCCTTATATTTAGATTATTTGGTGAAAAAGATTCTACTTATATGCGTGTTTGGTGTGAATGTAGAATTGGCTAACCACTGCTCGAGAAAGCATTACCGCGATAGTGAAGGAAAGAGAGAAACGAAGCATAATCATCACTCGACGGTTCAGATCAAGCTAGCTATGGAAGGCAATTTCTACTGAAGGAAGCTAAACCATGGAATGGAGCCCTGCTGAACATAAAAGACAAACAGACCACTGCCGTCGAGGAAATAGCCAAGCCACTACCGCCGAGGCAATAGCCAAGCCACTACCGCCGCGGCAATGACCAGATAAAGTTTTCAAGGGAAAAAATATGTAAAGTGGTATACAATTTGAAGAGTATGAAAAGCTGGATTTTTCTACGTACTTTGCATGAGGATTGGACTACGGGAAGAGCATGAAAACGCCAAAGGAAGGTCAAGAGAGGATTCCACGCAAATAGGAGGGTTTTAAGGAAGAATGATTTAATACTTAAAAGAAGATCTTTTCTTTTAATGTATTTAATTCTAACTTAACATCCTCCTCAAGAAAGACTTTGACCTAGCCATCCCCTATAAATACAAGGCTTAGCCACCAAGTACAAGCATGTTTGATTGAGAGAGATTCAAGGGGGGTTGTTCGACATCTTATTCTTCCTCTTTGTTTCGGTTAGATTCAAGTTTAGGGATTATTCTTTGTATATCTTTTGAACCCCACCATGAACTAACTTGTTTGGCTTGAGTTATTTTGGGTTTGTGGTTGTGATAAAACTCTTGGATTTTGTTTGAGTTTTGTTTATGCAATTTCAGTTCAAGGTTCGCTTATTCTTGGTGTTTATCTTTTACTTGCAATTGAATCGGGAGAGGATATTGTGATTGTATATATTTGTCTAATATCTGGAGAGTTAGACTCACGAAGTGAATAATCATAGTGTTCGCCCAATTGGTGAAAACTAACTCATCTTAGGGATAAGTTTGAGTTTCAACGGCTAAAAGAAGCGTAAGATTGGTTGGTGTTCATCCTTGGTTCACGCTGGGAGGCATTATCAAGGGCTGCACATCAGCACGGTTTCGACTTACGGATAAGGAGGAGGCATTGAAGGATGCTTTGTCGAACCTTGACGTTGTTCACTGTCGCCCGGGCAAGGGGTTATCGAGGGAGTTACTTAATTCCTCTCTACCGCGACAGCAGCGTTAGCCACTACCGAGGCAGTTTGGTGTTCGATTGTATACAAAATCGAGACTATTCCAATTGGTTTTCACACTACGACACAACATAACCTTGCCTACTGTATCTCATTCGACTTCAAATCTCTTTATTTACTTGCTCTTTTATTTTTATTGATTAGTTCAACTCATCTCATCACTATCAATTGTGTTTTTACTTTTATAGTGGGATAACTTAAGC
Source organism: Hibiscus tridactylites (assembly GCA_958450335.1). Taxonomy (NCBI): domain Eukaryota; kingdom Viridiplantae; phylum Streptophyta; class Magnoliopsida; order Malvales; family Malvaceae; genus Hibiscus; species Hibiscus tridactylites. The sequence goes on along the minus strand of OY288267.1, from coordinate 95,301,116 downwards.
AAAGTGGCCCAAACCAATCCTTGTGGAGATGATACTCGATACTCATATCACTTTATTACTTGCGACATGTATACTTGCACAATTGCGTAGCACTATACACATGCAACAATATCCTAAAGATAAAATTGTTTCCCTATTCACTGAGGGATAGGGCGAGAATGTGGTTAAACGGTGTACCACCAGGATATTGAAATCGTGGGCATGACTATGTCGCGGTTTCCTATTAAGGTATAATAATCCTAATATGACCGATAAACTGCGTAATGACATTACTTCTTTTCATCAAGCAGATGAAGAATCCATGTATGAGGCTTGACATCGGTATAAAGAACTTTTACACAAATGTCCCATGCACAGATTCAAAGATTGGACACAAGCGGTAATGTTCTACAATGGAGTAAATACACAGACTAGGATGATGCTAGATGCCTAAAAATGTCACTCTTTTAGAAAAATCACTTGAGGAAGCAATGGAGATCTTGGACAGACTAGCCAACAATGATCTTGATTCTTAAGACGCTATTTCATCACAACTTGCTACATTAACCAACATGATTAAGAATTTTCAGTGAGCTAACAATACACTGAAATTCAAGGTAGCTGAATCATTTTGTGTTCTATGTAATGCTTATAATGATTCTTCTAAATGTCCACAGAATCTGGAGTCAATTTATTATGTTGGGAATTTCAAACGGAACGAAAATCCATATTCCAACACATCTAATCCAGAATGAGGGAAGCACCCAATTTTTTTTGGAGTAACTAGGACAACTCCAACAGTCCACCCCGCCAGAACTCATAATCATCAGGCTTTCAACAGAACTTACCATGGCAAAGAACTCAGTTGTCGCATCAGCAATAATCATCAATAAGTCCTTTCGAAACAACTTTGAAAGCTTTTATGCTTAAGAATGAGTCTTATATGGCCAAGACTAGTAATTTTATGAAAAAGACTAACTCTTTTATAAACAGGACTAAGATGACGATGTAGAGCCAAGGTGCAAAGTTTAAATCTTTGGAGACGCTGGTTGGGCAATTTTCCCAAATCTTGAGCTCAAGGCCACAAGGAAGTCTGCCCAGCAACATAGAGAGTGTACAAGGATCTGGCCTTCAATAGTGTAAGGCGATCACCACCCAAAGTGGACCAAAGGTAAATGATGATCCTATCCAACCCAAGTAAAATATTCAGTCAGTAGAGAAATCCTCTGTTTAGAAAGAAGTGCCTTTCAACAATACCACGACAATCACAGATGGCGAGCCTTCAGTAGTTGCCACGACAATTTCACATGTCGCGACACGCTCATCCAATGAAGCCAAGATAGATAAGATGAGCAAGGGAAAAGAAATCAGATTGCCACCTCTATTTCCACAGAGGCTGAGGAAACATAAGAATAAGTATCAATTCAAGAAGTTCCTTGACATCCTCAAGTAAGTTCACATTAACTTGCCACTGGTTGAGGCAATTAAGAAGATGCCCAATTATGCTAATTTCCTTAAAGAAATTGTCTCTAAGCAAACAACGTTGAACGAGTATGAAACATTTGCCTTGACAGAAGGATGTATGGCGATGCTGCATAATCGATTGCCGCCTAAGCTAAATGATCCTAGTAGTCTCATGATACCATGTGCTATTTGCAACCATTATGTCGCAAACGCATTATGCGACCTTGGAGTAGGCATAAATCTTATGCCAAATTCAGTTTTCCAATGATTAGGCATAGGAAAGGCGAAACCCACCAGAGTCACGCTACATCTTGCCGACAGATCTTACGTTCAAGCAGAAGGAAAAATTTATTACATTTTGGTAAGATTGGATAAATTTATTTTTCCCGCTGACTTTATTGTTTTGGATTGTGACGTATATGAGTTCGATCCTATCATTCTTGGAAGACCATTTTTAGCAACGGGAAGGACGTTGATCGATGTCGAGAGAGGACAACTCACAATACAAGTGAATAATCAACAAGTCACACTGAATGCCTTCAAAACACTCAAGTCTGTGGATGATCCAGAGGAATGCTAATTCATTCGAACCGTTGAGACAAATCTATTTTTCAACATAAAGGAATATTGCCACGACAATTGTATGACTACTGAGTCTAAATTTGAGAACATCAAGGAACGAGATCTAGATAATGAAATTCAACAAAAAACAATATGGGTTGCGAATCGATTGAGTAATACTTTCGAATATCTTGATTACTTGAGTAAGGAATTTAAACCCCTTAAACTTTCTATTGAACAATCACATTCTATTGAGTTGAATTCATTGCCCGAGCAATTGAAATATGCTTGATTGGGAAAGGATAACACCTTACCCGTGATAATTTCTTCTTAGTTGCAGCCTGAACAAGAAAAAATGGGCAGTAGAGCCTAAGCACTACTGGGGTGCTGAGTTCAGTCAAAGGAACACTAGATTTACATGGAAAAGATACTTTGATTTCTTCAGATGGTTGTTCAAAGCCACCATGAAAAAATGCTTCCTTTTTGTACAATCGAGATTTTGGAAAACTTAAAGGAAAGAAGTTCATTGATTTCCTACGTTGGTTATTCAAGGAAAGAATGCCATAGTAGTTCTAAGGGAGGTATCATAATCAGACCGAGACCATAAATTACAAGCTCTAAGGAGGCAACCACAATCTTTTTAATTCCTTTATTTTTTGTTAGTTTTACAGTTAATTTTGCATTTGTTTTTTAGTGTCATCATTTTTAGCAGGAATTATTAAGGGAAAATTGCAGAAAAAGAAATGAAATGCTTCTCAAGGAGCAACGACTTAAAGATCATGCAAGAAGGTCCTTCAAAAGCACCCACGACAACAAAGAAGACCATTGTCACCAGATCTGCCCCGGTCAGTGCACTTGCCACAGCAATTCCCCATGTTCTAGCAGATTTAATTTGTACCTTGTTACATTGATTTGATTGATTTGAGGTAAGGTAGAAAATGTTTTGGCGATACATGAAAGACAAAGATATCGCTCTGGAGAGAAACTCCTATCAGATATTAATCTGAAGAGAAGTGTACCCTTCCTTGTGTTCCTTGCCGAGTTACTTGCCCCGGCAAGCGATGCAACGCCTACGAGCCGGTTAAAGAGGTCAAGGAAACTACGGTTCATGACCATGCACCACCAACTTCACGCCAGCAACCACTGCGAGCCGAAAAATAGACCAAGAAAATGGCTCAAAGGAAACTAGTCATTTGAGGTGACGACCTCTCCGATTAATTCTTTTTCATTTTGTTTTTATTTGTTTCATATTGCATGCATTAAGAACAATGCTTTTCTCGAGTTTGGGGGGTTTGTTTTTGTTTGTCTCACGACTAGTTGCATTCATTTTGTTTGTCTCATGTTAGTTTGCATATATTACTTGCCATGAAAATTACCTGATAAAACTGCCGAAAATAGCTGTGATATCTTATGATGAGTTTTACCACTGCGCTTAGATGAGAAAACCTTAGATTTTAAGATTAGCGTGGAGTTTGCTTGAAATTTCGCTATGATGCTGCTTATATTAACACTGTTGTGACTTGTTGATTGAGGGAGACCTAGTAAACTATAGGTTATTAAAATCAGAAAATGTGAAGATTCCTAACTTGCTTTATCCAAAATGAAAAAAATTAATTTAAGATAAATTCATACTAGAGGTGCCCATCTGGCTCTAGTTGTCACGCATTAAGAATCGCTAGAGGTGTCTATTCGCTCTAGTTGATTTAATTGAAAAAGAAATTGCTTTTCTAGAGGTGCCTAAAAACTGGCTCTAGCGGACTTAATTGCCCCGACAAGTAAATAATAAACCTACGACTTGCATGTAATCCTATTGATTAACTTGTACACAACTCCACACACACATTTTCACTAGCATTTTGGTTTAATTTTGAGTAATTCTATGTGCTGTCATGAGATTGAAAGGTAATCAATTCTTCGTGCCATAGTTATGAGGATTGAAATCGGGTAAGAAAGTATGTTTTGGTGGTAAATGCCTTCGCGGATAATTGTTAGTGTTTTGCATTGCTTGAGGACAAGAAATAGTTCGAGTTTGGAGGTGTGTTAAGTGTGTAAAAGTACTATATTCTCTACCTTTTTACTCATATTATTGTTAGACTTAGGCTCTTTTTAGTTGCATTGTTACGCATTCATGCATAGTTTCCTTGTCATTTGAGCTTGGTGTTACGTTTTGTTGGTTTTATGGAGAAATCACTGCTGGTTTGCCTTATTTTGTGCAAGACGAATTGCCGAACCAATTTTCGTGGCAAGTGAGGATGAGGATGAAAGAATTGCCGAGCTAATTGCTGCGGAAAGTTAGGATAAAAACTTCATTATCTGCAAATTTATCCAATACGTAAAGGATAATTATCTCAGATTCAAAATTCAAATGTTCCTTAGGTTTGCCCCAAACCGTACCGATACGCCCTGTTCCTTAGGTTCAATTATGCTTAATCGTATCAATACGCCACTACCCCGTATCGATACGGCCTGACCTGTAATGACAAATTTTTGCTGGTTTTTAATAGAATTGACCTACCAAACGGTGTTCAAATGTAGCAAAAATTTACACACAACATATCAATGCTATAAAATACTGCCATGCTAAATTTCATGATCATTCGAATACGTTTACTAGGTTTTCATCTAGGTGAGCCATATGTGTCATTTTTGCCAACTTTTAACATCACTAAAAGTCAATTTTAGACCTTTAACAACATTTCAACTTGTACACATTATAAGCATAACAAAATGGACACAAAAGACTAGTTCAACTACTTTGCCACCTTCTTAGGAGTTTATAACAGCAAAATACATTACTTTCGGCTTGTAGTGACTTGTCTTGCTACGAATTTTCTGATCTTCCGCAACGATCGATCCTTTAACCTGAAATGCTTGAGATGAGACACATTAGGCATACTTTGCCTAGTGAGATAGTTATATACAATGTAAATATGAATGAGTACATGTACATATACTCATGCCTAGCAATATCAATGTCACGCGTCAATATGCAATGTTTAACATAACATATTCATTATCAACCCTTGCATTGAATCAAGATAATGGATACACGAATTCCTACGCATCGCCAAATCAATAAATGGTCTAGTCCCTCCACCTCCCCCATGACCAAGTACAATACACATCTCTCTGCCTCGCCAAATCAATATAGGTCATAGCCTTAGGACCGTAGTCCACATGTACGCTGAGCTCATGAATTCTATGGCATGGCAATTGTATCCAATGTCTATCTAAATCAATGGTTTCAATGACAATATCCATATTCAATATTCAATGATAATTCCAATGACTAATATCTTCAATGTTATTATTAGTAAGCACGCTTCAATATCAACGTTTCATGATTTCAATGCCAATGTCAATGTCCGATGATTCATTTACAATGTTTCAAAAACAATAGCTATGTCGATAACAATGTGCGATGATGATGTCAATAACTATGTCCGACGTTCATTACCAAACATACCAATACTTACCAATAAATCCGTTTAACAATCCGATGCAACTTCCTTAAAAGAAATGTTAGCTATATGATTGAAATCAACAATAAAGGATTCAGTAAGGCTCCTCGCATAGTCCCGAGACTCCGACTACACTCACCTTGATATTCGAGGCTCTTACGGCTCTCGGATGACAACTCCTTTGTTCCTAGCTTTTGGTGAGATCGATGTGTCGCGACCGTTTTTGAAACCCGTTTTGTTTAAAAACAACATGACGATTGAAATTTTAGAAATCATTTTTTTGTTTAATTTGGTCTTGTAATTAATGAATTTTCCAGTTTTAATCAAACTTCCTTTCTTTTTGTTTAAAAATCATTTTGGAGTCGCCACCGGCCACTTTGGTAAGTCAGATAGCATAAAAAGCGGACCAGAGATTCTTTTAGTAAAATTCAGGTTCGAGAGTCGGTTACCTGTATAGAAGGTGGCATTTTGGAATTTCGAACATTAATCTGAATTTAATTAAGTCTTTTAACTGTAAAATGAATTTTATTCCAAATGGTAATATCCTTTTGTAAGAAAATACATTTTGGACGAATGTAAGTTATGTAACGTCCAATTACATCATGACACTTTAATTTATATTCAAAATATATCTCAACACAAAATGTTTAATGCATGTTCAATTATTGTCTTGTTCATTTTAAACAAACCCTAATTAGGCTCCATTGATTTAATTGATTTAAGATTCTATGAATATTATTAATTTTTGGGCCTTAATGGTAACACCCAAATAATTTGGACACTACCTTCATTAAGCCCAAAAGTAATAATATTCCTAATTTAAGTGTCACTAATTATTTAATCCTATTTTAATTTTAGTTAAACTAAATATAAATGATTTCCATTTTCTATGTTTGAATGGAACATTGAATTCCTTATTTAAACATCCCCTTGATTAACATCACATTACAATGTGATACTAACCAACTTATGACATTTAAACTCTTACTCAATATCCATTTATTTACAACAATGTCCTTTTTCTATCAAGTTAATTAAAATTAATTAGAGAACCTAACCCTAAAAGGCTCTAATTACTACACTAAGTGAATTAATCACCTAAATACTTATACTACATGATTTGTTTTAAATCATGCAACATTCATATAAATTAAACAATTAAATTAAAACTGGAAAAAGGGACTAAATTGATAGAATTAAAAGCTTTAATTTGAATTCTATTGACATTTAGGACCAAAATGTAATTAAAATCCCAAGGACTAAAATCACAATTTCCCCAAACTCCAAAAACAAGCGGACTCTCTGCCTGACCCAACTTGGCACACATGGATCTCGGTTCGATCCAACCCCGATTCAATCGAATCACCCATCTTCACCCCCTAAATCTACGTACCTGTTACCCTAACTACCCTTTTTCGACTCCACCGGTTACCCATAGCCCTCCGACCGACTCAAAATAAATCTCCGATGACATCTAATTTCCACTGGCGAACCAAAACAACAAACTCTAACGGCCTTATTCATGTTTTAACTTTGGCTTCTCTTAGATCTAAACCTAGATCTAACATTTTCGGTTTCTTATGCAAGGATATAAAAACACGACGAGAAATTACCTTTCGCCAGCGAAAGAAAATTTCTAGTGGTGAAACGGTAGTTTCGGCGACCTACTCTGGCGACGCTTCCCTTTCCCAATGTTTCCTCGTAACCATGATAGTGTAACCACGCTGACAGCTGGATTTTTCGGTGACTAACGAGCTCTTTGCGGCGGATGAGCTTCCGGCAACGCCCTGACTACTCGAACGATTCAACTCCCGGCGATCCTCGTCTACCGGCTATGGTTGATCTCCCGAGTAGCTCTCTCTCCTTATTATTTCCTTTTTAATTATTTAATATTATTTAATGGTAGTAATTAATGTGGTCATTAATGCCCTGCCATTTTCTCTCTCACTATTTATAGGTGGTTAGAAATGACGTCAGCAAAGGGCTTGATCCATGTGAAAATGGTTTCATCCAATGGTAGACCGCCACATGTCCCTTGAAGGCTGGATTTTGGGCGAGAAATTAAGTTTTAGACTCAATTTTGTGTTTCTTTGGGTAGACTTGTGTTTGTTTAAGGGGTTATAATATGTGGGATTTGGGCCTTAGGATTTTATCATGTAAACAAGCTTTGAGTATGTAATTGACATTTATAGACTATATGCGGACTATTTTATATCTATTTATTGATTTTATTTATTTATATATTTTTTGGTTTTATTTATAGTGAAATATATGTATATATATAGAGGTACTCGGACGAAATTCGGGTATTACAGCTGCCCTTCTTTGCTCATTGTTGTGGAACAGGAATAAGGCAAAGACTGAAAAGACACGAATTTCGTCTGTACCATCCACTCACGAAACCTTGAAGCTGTTCTTCTTATTATGAAATTCTTCAATCTACCTTTATCTCCTTCTTTAGCTGTGGATGAACTCTTTTCATTAGGAATCTTCCTTCGCTGATCGAACTCTTCTTCTTTGTTGGAAGAATTCTTCTCATTAAGAATTCTATCTTTGTCAAGGCGGACTCTTCTCAATAGAAATCCTTCTTTGCTGGCGAACTCTTCTCATTAGGAGCTATTCTTTGCTGGCGAATTCTTCTCATTAGGAGCTCTTCTTTGCTGGCGAATTCTTCTCATTAGGAGTTCTTCTATGCTGGGGTGGACTCTTCTCATTAGGAATCCTTCTCTGCTGGGCGAACTCTTCTCATTAGGAGCTCTTCTTTGCTGGGGCGGATTCTTCTCATTAGGAATCATTCATTCATGCAAAAGGAAATATCTTCAATTAATAAGGATTCTTTTTGGTGTAATATGAGATGTCTTCAATTTTACGCTTGAAGCTCTCGAATCTTTAGAGTAATTGATTCTCTACTTATGGTGTCTTGATCCTTTAATCTGAAACTCGTATAAGATCTCTTGTTGCTTTCTTTATTGGTCTATCTCTTTCTTCACTTAGAAACTACATGACCCGTTAAACCGCGAATCTTCTTCATTTGAGCTCAGAGTCGATCTATCTTGTTTTTCATTCTCTCTCTTTTTAACTGGTAACCCAAGAGGTTAATATATTTGCCTGGATCCGCCTCTTCAAATAGATTGTTGAGATCTGCTTCTTCAAACATGTTGAAATCTTTACCGAGATCTGTCTCTGTAAATGAAATGTCTCTGCCTCTGTAAACGAAGTGTCTTGAGACTCGTTTCTGTAAACGACATGTCTTTAAGGTCCGCCTCTGTAAACGGAACATCTTGAAATCCGCCTTTGTAAACGAAATATCTTAAGTTCCGCCTTTGTAAACGAAACTGAAACTGCTTTTTGTTGAAGGTATCTCCATCCTTCAATCTGAAACTCATATCAAGTCTCTTATTTCTTTCTATATAAGTCCGTCTCTTTCTACTGTATGTGACCTGTACAAGCCAAATCCATCATTATCTCTCCAACATCAATTATAGAGCAAATTTGCAACTTGAGTGAAACATTAAGGAACTTTAAGTGCTTCATCGAGAAAATATGAAATTTTGAACAATTAAATTGTGCATCTTTCTTATTTGATCCTAAGGTTGATCTTTCTCGTGCTTCTCTTCTAGTAGCATGGATCATTTTCTTTTTATTTCTTTTCTTTTTTCTTCTTTTAGACTGAGGCCCCAGAAGACCAATGTCTTTGTCAATACCATACCCCAACTGTCTTACTGTTACGTCATCCAGAAAGTTCTCATCATTTTCGAAAATGCCTGGAAGATTTGAAATCACACTTCCCGAAGGGCTTACTGACTACCCGAAGGATTCAGAGTTGTAATACACTTCTTTTCCTGCGCAAACAATCGAATATCTCTGCAGAGATCCGCCTCTTCAAACGGATTGGAATATTGCTGATGCCCACCTCTTCAAACGGATTGAAATTTTCACTTCACGAAAAAGTGATTGGAATCTTCGTTAGTCTTTGCTGGATCTATTTCTTCAATCTCGAAGTTGTAGATTGAAATCCTTATCTGTTCTTTGCTGATTTTTGTAAATTCCACTTGGATAGATTATAATCTTCTTTGCTCCTCCGTTAGGTTTCCTCGTTCTCTTGTAAGGGCATCTCTTCTCTCGAGATTGTTATTACCAGATCTGGCTTTGCTTGATCTTCTTGATCATGATCTTGATCTAAGACTTATGTTTTCTTCATGCCCCGACAAAATTTGCCCCAAAATCTTGTTTTTGAGCTCTTATTCTTTTAGAGCAAATCTTGTGCAACCCACTCGACCTGGCCTAGCTGATAGACCGAACCGAACGGGTCACATAGGGAATATTGAAGTAAACCGGAGAGGTTTACCTCAATAAATGACCCTATTTTTTTCTTTTCATCTTGTCTAGATGCAAGTTAGGTTCGTATGTGTTCAACAAGCAGCAGATTAAACAACACGAATGCTCATCGATTATTACCAATTTTAGTTTTAGTGACCATTATGCAAACTTAAAAATTTACAAGGGTTTTTCCCAAATTTGGATTACCAACCTTTAATTAAGCTCATCACATGTGTCTCTATCGAAACTCAGCTCAAATTAACCAATAAAACTCATTTAATTGCATACATGACAAACTAGGACCAAAACACAAATAAACAGAACTCCAAGATATTCCATTAACTGTCATAACAACCAACCGTTTCGGAACAACAAGCCCCGTATCGGAACGGGTGTATCGAAACAGGAGCACATGTTTTGTAACGCGGGCTCATACCGAAACTACTCTTGACTCGTTTTAGAACATGGATTCACAGTATCAAAACGTACTAAAACGGACCTCCCCATTTCGATACCCAAGGAATTTTCAAACACCTGTTTCGAAAAAAGCAAGGGTGTTTCAAAACACCTGGGCCTGCAAAACATAATTTTGCTGGTTTAACTCAATTTTAATCATCCGAAACTAATCCAACGTATACATAAGCATGTGTGCAACTCAAATGCACTTCAAAAATCAAGAGTATATGGAAAAGATCATCAAAGCATCACTATCAACATCAATGAGATCTAAAGACATGCTTCCTAAGAAAAATCAATTATCAAAAGGTCAATTCTCAAATCCAAGCATAAAGCAACATCTAAAGGCCATTTACATACCCAAATATGCATACGAAACTTGTAACAAACCAGAAAGTACCAAAACAACCAACATTCATAGCATTAGACACCCCATTGCCTTTATTACACTAGTTCAAAAACCATGACATACATTTAATGAAGTCTCTTGGAAATCATTGGAAAGTTGCTGCCCCCAATCACCTAATTATCTGCATTGATGAGCAAAAGAGAGCATAAGCATACAAGCTTAGTGAGGAATACTCAAAAGCAAAAACACCATCAATGCTCAAAACCATTTTCACTCTTCGAAACCATCATGCCCTCTTTGAAAATCCATGCACTTCATCATTAAAATCAACATGCTAAACACCATGCAACATGTATCACATACTTTACAGCAATTAAACCATTGCTTTACAAAAATCAAGCCTTCCAAGCATACTCACCAATATGCTAAGCTTAAGATAAAACATGCACTTTCCATAATATGCATCATCGCATTTCCATAACATTTCAATCCATTATATTGGCTTACAAGTGATTAACCACATTCTCTTTTCTCAAAAAGCATATCAGATACACGGATTACCAAATGTTGTCCCAAACACTTCATACACTCTACCGACATCTCATGGTTCACACACGGGAGCAACCCTCCATCGTTGTGTCACTCGTGGTGGAGTTTTCGGTACAATCTCAAGCCCTCAACACCACTCATCGGTAGATGTATAACCCACTAATGAGAGACGTGACACATACAAGGTTCGCACTCGGGAGCTACCCTCTACCGTTGCAACCTTAACATTCCTCAATCGTTAGAGTACTTGGATGGAGTTTTCGGTACAATCACAACCCCTCAACATCCAAGGCGACTTGGTTATAGTGCACTCAATCCTATAGCCGGCTAACTATATCCGATTTCATTTACAAAACACTTTACACAAAATCACTTCCCAATATTATCCGCATTTCATGTATACCTCACTGTTTTCCCAAAGCATTCTTGATAAGCAATAACTTAAGATTTAAACCATGCTTCAAAACCCATGCATCAACACATGCATACAAGGATCACTTACTTAGTGCATCCTTAAACCATATGGCATCACCAACCATATTTCATAAACTAAAAACATGCTTTAAAATAGTAGGTTAACACAATTAAACAAATGCATCCAAAGGCTCATAATAGCACAAACCGATAGAGAAATTCACTTTACTTACTTTAGAACTTAGTAAAGCGTTTCAAGCTCTCACTAAGTTTCCAAAACCTTTTCTAAAATGTTTCCATGCTGGAAAATCAATTTCCACTCACCAACTTGCGAAACCTCACTTCCCGATGCAACAATCAACCGTCTGAAGCCTCCAAAACCATTCGGTCGACTCTGGAACACTATCCCCTATTTTCAGCACATTAAAAATACAGATTCAATGCATCATAATGCATCCAAATACCAGCACTCAAAAGAAAACCCGCTGCCTTGCTCTAAAGCACCAAATTACCCATCCAAAACAACCGAAAACTCAATCGATTGATCTCTAAACTCAACCCAGCCATCAACCAACACATCCAACACATTTTAACCATAAATCTACATCCAAAAACAACCTAAAACCATCTTTATACCTCCAACAACTCAAATCACACATAACACCCTAAAAATCCATTTATAAACACCTTAAAAACCAAAGATCTCAAGGATTTCAGGATTAATATGATTAAGACTCTATTTCAACATCATAAACATTTCAAAACTCAATTAGAAACCATCTCAAACAAATCAAATCATAACAACTCTGAAAATCACATTAAATCATCTTTTAAAACAAGATTTCATCATTTTATAAAAAACACAATGAATCCTCAATCAAAAACATAAATAAAGAGTAAAATATCGTTGGAATTTCAATAAAGAACCTTGATTAGAGGGTTAGCACAAAATTTACCTCAAATCTTTGCTTCTCTTCTAATTTGGCAAGATTGCTTTCAAGAAACTTGAAGGGATTTGAGAGAAATCACAAGAAAAATGTTGAAAATCAATAGAGGAAATGAAAATGAAGGAAATCTGGAAAATGAGAGAATTGAGAGAGTGTTTAGCTGATGTGAAATGAGGATAAATGAAAATGACGTCAAATTCTCTTAACCAAAATAACTACCTTTTAATTAAATCAATAAAAGTCATTTTAATTATTCAATAAACAATTTAAAACACATGCCAAATTAGAGAAAATGCTTAATTGCCAATTAGCTCCCTAAGGATTCTAAGATTTTGACTCTTTTCAAAAACATACTCTTTTTCCATAGTTTTAAAACTTTACATTTTGGTCCCTACTCAAAATGTACACTTCCCAAAACATGTTTTGCAAAATTGATTTAACCAACCCCTTAAATGTAATTTTATTGGATTTTAGAAATTTTTTCACATTTTTATCCCATCCTGAACCTTGATTTCCCTGAACCACCTGTTAACATTTCAAACAACCGATTACCGGTTCCACTAGCTCAACCCGAAACGCAAAACACCTAGGCCCAAAACCGGGGCGTTATACCACAGGAGTCTGGACCTCATGAGCCACACGAGGACAATCTCGCCTCAAGTGATCACGCGAATTGTATGACCAGCATGTATTCTGTTCAAACCTCGCCCTGTTGCCCTGTGTTGGCGCACCTCGCCCAAAGTTACCTCGCCTTGCCACAGGCGGATATCTATGGTCATGAGTCCTCTTGTTCTGCCCACCACTAGGGTCAACATCTGCAGCTCTCTTGCTCAAGCTAGAACCACGTACACGCGAGGTCAAACCCAAGCTTTGTTCTATGTCCTTGGCCCGTGTCACCAGCACATCGAAATTCGTGTAATCAGATGCGAGCATGAACATCTTCACGTCTAGCACCAAGCCATTCCAGAAGCGATCACAATGATGCCTATCACTTGGCACCAACTACGGAGCTTACTGGCTCAATCGTACGAACTGGACATCGTACTCAGCTACTGCCATGTTCCCTTGCACTAGAGACATGAACTCCCGCTTTTTATCATCCAAGTATCTGACTTCTAGATACTTTCTTTTAAAAGGAGCCTAAAAGAAATCTCAATCCACCTCGTCTGGCTCCATGGCCGCAGTCACAATCGTCCACCATGCATACACATCACCATGTAACAACGACACTGCACAACCCAGCTTTCGTGCATCATTGCACCCCATCTGATCCAAAATCCGAATCGTACTGGCCATCCAAGCCTCCGATGCCTCAGAAGACAAACCACGATATTCCACGCCTCCTAAACTTCTCAAGCGCTCCAATGGCAAACCCAATTGCCCAGCTGCAGGCGCTTGCACATGCACTCCAGCAACAGTAGCTTGGAATGCTCCCGTCATCGCCTGTACCAAAGGCGTCAAATCTCCCAACACCAAACCAGCCTCTCTGAATTTGCACCAGGCAGAACCTCGTTCTCCCGATTCCGTTGCCCATCAGCAGGAGCAACTGACCTAGAACGTAACTCTCTCCTCGATCCTATTGTGCTATTATTATCACGACATAAATATAAAACAAAACAAAAGATCAAGCCATCTTCTAGAAAGGATCCAAGACTTCAAATCCAATTTTAAAACATTTCAATATAGTAATAAGGTAATGGGCATTCCAATTTCCCCCAGCATAGCATAAAGCATACAACATGCATGCCAAAACCCTCATGCATCACAAGCATTAAAATTCAGCCTAATCTATCATCACATATAAACTGGCTCTGATACCACCAAATGTAACATTTTCGACCCGATCTAGCTGATAGGCCGAATCGAACGAGTCACACGGGGAATACTGAAGTAAACCGGAAAGGTTTACCTCAATAAACGACCCTATTTTTTTCTTTTCATATTGTCTATATGCAAGTTAGGTTCCTATGTGTTCAGCAAGCAGCGGATTAAACAACAACACAAATGCTCATCAATTATTACTAATTTCAGTTTTAGGGACCATTATGCAAACTTAAAAATTTACAAGGGTTTTTCCCAAATTCAGATTACCAACCTTTAATTAAGCTCATTACATGCATCTCTATCAAAACCCAGCTTAAGTTAACCAATAGAACTCATTTATTTGCATACATGACAAACTAGGACCAAAACGCAAAGAAACAAAACTTCAAGATATTCCAATAACTGTCATAACAGCCAGCCGTTTCGGAACAACAAGCCCTGTATCAGAACAAGTGTATCGAAACATGAGCACCTGTTTCAAAACGCGGGCTCGTGCTGAAACTACTCTTGACTCGTTTCGGAACAAGGATTCATAGTAGCAAAACGTAACGAAACGAACCTCCCCGTTTCGATACCCCAAGGTATTTTCAAACACTTGTTTCGAAACAAGCAAGGGTGTTTCGAAACACCTAGGCCTGCAATGTTTTATTTTGCTGGTTTAACCAAATTTTAATCATCCGAAACTAATCTAACGTATACATAAGCATGCTTACAACTCAAATGCACTTGAAAAATCAAGAGAACATGGAAAAGACATCATCAAAGCATCACTATCAACATGAATGAGATCTAAAGTCATGGTTCCTAAGAAAAATCAATTATCAAAAGGTCAATTCTCAAATCCAAGAATAAAGCAACATCTAAAGGCCATTTACATACCAAAAAATGCATACCAAACTTGTACCAAACCAGAAAGTACCAAAACAACCAACATTCATAGCATTGGACACCTCAACTGCCTTTATTACACTAGTTCGAAAACCATGACATACATTTAATGAAGTCTCTTGGAAATCCTTGGAAAGTTGCTGCCCCCAATCACCTAATTATCTACATTGATGAGCAAAAGAGAGCATAAGCATACAAGCTTAGTGAGGAATGCTGAAAAGCAAAAACAATATCAATGCTCAAAACCATTTTCACTCTTTGAAAACAATCATGCCCTTTTTAAAAATCCATGCACTTCATCATTATAATCAGCATGCTAAACACCATGCAACATGTATCACATACTTTACAGCAATTAAACCATTGCTTCACAAAAATCAATCCTTCCAAGCATACTCACCAATATGCTAAGCTTAAGATAAAACATGCATTTTCCATAATATGCATCATCCCATTTCCATAACATTTCAATCCATTATATTGGCTTACAAGTGATTAACCACATTCTTATTTCTCAAAAAGCATATCGGATACACGGATTACCAAGTGTTGTCCCAAACACTTCATACACTCTACCTACATCTCAAGGTTCATACACAGCAGCAATCCTCCACCGTTGTGACACCTGTGGTAGAGTTTTGGGTACAATCTCAATCTTCAACACCACTCATTGGTAGATGTATAACCCACTAATGAGGGAGGGGACACATACAAGGCTGGCACTCGGGAGCTACCCTCTACCGTTGCAACCTTAACATTCCTCAATCGTTAGGGGTACTTGGATGGAATTTTCGGTACATTCACAACCCATCAACATCCAAGGCGACTTGTTTATAGTGCACTCAATCCTATAGCCGGCTAACTATATCTGATTTCATTTACAAAACACTTTACACAACATCACTTGCCAATATAATCCGCATTTCATGCATATCTCACTATTTTTCCAAAGCATTCTTGATAAGCCATAACTTAAGCATTAAACCATGCTTCAAAACCCATGCATCAACACATGCATACAAGGATCACTTACCTAGTGCATCCTTAAACCATATGGCATCACCAACCATAATTCATAAACTCAAAACATGCTTTAAAATAGTAGGTTAACAAAATTAAACAAATGCAACCAAAGGCTCATAATAGCACAAACCGATAGAGAAATTCACTTTACTTACTTGAGAATTTAGTAAAGCATTCCAAGCTCCTAATAAGTTCCCAAAACCTTTTCTAAAATGTTTCCATGCTGGAAAATCAATTTCCACTCACCGACTTGCGAAACCTCACTTGTCGATGCAACAATCAACCGTTCGAAGCCTCCAAAACCCCTTCGGTCGATTCTGGAACACTATCCCCTATTTTCAACACATTAAAAATAGAGATTCAATGCACCATAATGCATCCAAATACCAACACTCAAAAGAAAACCTGCTGCCCTGCTCTAGAGCATCAAATTACCCATCCGAAACAACCGAAAACTCAATCGATTGATCTTTAAACTCAGCCTAACCATTAACCAACACATCTAACACATTTTAACAATAAATCAACATAAAAAAACAACCTAAAACCATCCTTATACCTCCAGCAACTCAAATCACACATAACACCCTAAAAATCCATTCATAAACACCTTAAAAACCAAAGATCTCAAGGATTTCAGGATTAATATGATTAATACTCTATTTCAACATCATAAACCTTTCAAAACTCAGTTAGAAATCATCTCAAACAAATCAAATCATAACAACTCTGAAAATCACATTAAAACATCTTTTAAAACAAGATTTCATCATTTTATCAAAACCACAATGAAACCTCAATAAAAAACATAAATAAAAAGTCAAATATCTTTGGAATTTCAATAAAGAACCTTGATTAGAAGATTAGCACGAAATTTACCTCCAATCTTTGCTTCTCTTCTAATTTGGCAAGTTTGCTTTCAAGAAACTTAAAGGGATTTGAGAGAAATCACAAGAAAAATGTTGAAAATCAAGAGAGGAAATGAAAGTGAAGGAAATCTGGAAAATGAGAGAATTGAGAGAGTGTTTGGCTGATGTGAAATGAGGATAAATGAAAATGAAGTCAAATTCTCTTAACCAAAATAACTACCTTTTAATTAAATCAATAAAAGCCATTTTAATTATTCAATAAACCATTTAAAACACATGTCAAATTAGAGAAAAGGCTTAATTGCCAATTAGCTCCCTAAGGATTCTAAGATTTTGACTCTTTTCAAAAAGCACTCTTTTTCCATAGTTTTAAAACTTTACATTTTGGTCCCTACTCAAAATGTACACTTCCCAAAACTTGTTTTTCAAAATTGATTTAACCAACCCCTTAAATGTAATTTTATAGGATTTTAGAATTTTTTCCACTTTTTTATCCCATCCCGAACCTTGATTTCCCTGAACCACCTTTTAAAGTTTCAAACAACCGATTACTAGTTCCACTAGCCCAACCCGACACGCAAAACACCTAGGCCTAAAACTGAGGCGTTACATCTTGACTTCTTTAGTGGTCAAATTCTCTTTAGGCTCTGCATTCTTATTTTCTGTTTTCCTGATCTACACTCTTTTGTACAATGATGCCCCAACAATCTCTTTGTTTTGGCTATGACACGTAAAGTTTGTCCATCTTTTGTCCTTTTGGGCGAGCAAATACCTCAGGTCCCTGAACTTTCTTCTAGTCTCTATACTTTCTCGAAGCCCCTATACATTTTCAGGTTCATCCTTTGGACTCGATCAAAAACCTAAGGTAGAAACTTACTTCAAGCCCTTAAACTTTCTGACATATGCATTCTTTCCCTGATATATTAGTGTAGACTGGAGCAGGCACGAGCTTTTCTTCTTCCGTAATGTCAATTCTGCAAAAAGGAACAACATCAGTTAATAAGAAATCTTCCTGAAGTAACGTGAAATATCTTCGATATTTCTTCTTGATGCTCCAAGATCTTTGGAATCACGACTCATTCTGCCTAAAATATCTCGATTCTTTAGTCTAAAACTCGTGTAAGGTCTCTTGCTTCTCTTCCTTTTTTGCCCGATCCCTTCTACGCTTGTAACATATATTACTTGGTCTAGTCTTCTAGTCTTGAAGTTGTAGGTTGAAATCTCTCTTATTTCTTGTTGATTTGGTATATTCTTCCCAAAATGTGCAAAAATGCTCTGAATGTATGAATTAGCATGCTCCTATTTTATGGATGCCTAACTATATGATGCATGGATGTTGTCAATTGAGGACCAATTGGGTGAGATGTAATCTTCAGGGAGGCTCAAAAATTTCTCGCTTCATTTTTTAAAAACTCTTTTACTGCCAATGTAACCCGACTTACACTCAAGTTCAGTCTTCATGATCTCTACATTCTTGCTTTAAAGCGCCTTTTCAAGTTTTCACTTTAGATTGCTTTTCTCAAAGCGCCCTTTCGGGTTTTCATCTCGTCTATTTTTTTTCTTATTTCCCTTTTTCTTTTCCTTATCAGGGTGATCACATTAGAGGCATGACAACAACAATTCAATTTTCTTTTCTCAACAGAAGAACATGGAGCTACAAACATTCTGATTCAATATGGGAAGCTATCAAACAACAATGGTTCCGTGTGCAGTAATACTATTGTGGCTCGACGATGTCCCAAAAGCTTTTCCAAACTTCATAAACTGTCTCAACTGAGATACAACCAAGTGATCACGACTGACAAAGATAATAGCATAGATAGCAATGATGTTCCTTTGATACACATAGGACAGAGAATGAACAAGTTATGATCATGATAATGTGTTGACCTTATGGTTCCAACCATCTTGGCATGAGCACAAAGATAAAAATCATTGTTCTTCGGGTGATAGACTTTTTTTTCAATATCAGTTCCAGGTTGCACATTGTATGGAGACCAATTTCTGTGTATTTGTTGGCATGGGATTCAACACTATCTTCACTTCACACTCTTCTCTTTACTATCTAGGAATCATGGTTCCCAACCGACACCATCACCTTTGGAACAGAACACATTCTTCTAGACTGTTCTTTGTAGTATTGCCCTGCTCTTGAATTCAACTGCCATCTTTTCTCACTCTAACATTCACAAAGCCTTCTTATCTTGCAATGCCTCTGAAGTAATGAACCTTTTAATGTATTAATACATATTCTTGCTGCAACTTCTGCCCTAAAAAAATGGTTCATGTTCTCTTTTCCCCCCAGAGTTGTCTGTATCACTTTCTTGCAGCTTTGTTTCAATGCTTCTGACACTCAGAATTCTGTCTTTTCATTGTCATACTTTTTATCATTAAACAAGTACCGAGGCCACCTCTTGTTCTGCTTGCACTTAAAGGATTAGTACATCATAATAATACCCATGAATTCCTTTTCTTTTCTTGTATCTAATCAATTTGTCGGCATGATGCTTATTGAAATGATAAGTGAGAGGCTCAAAATATTATTTTAATAAATTTGAGAAAATGGAATAATTTGATAAGTCATGGCAAACAAAAGAAAAAAAAAACAAAATTAAACCCTGGAATATTAAGTGCAAGAGTGCTTCTAAACCAAATTGACAAAGATCAACTCAAATGTGACCCCTTCCAATTTGTTCGACTTCCGAGAGAAACATTCCCATATTCCTAATTTTATCCAGTTTAAGTGGCACTCTTTGCCTCACTAACTCACCAACCCAATCCTTCCCTCTTTTCTGATCTCAATCATGCATTAGAAGTCTGGAAATCTTTGAAGAAAGGTTAATCCTGATAAGCGGGATATATTCTGAAGACGAACTCCTCTTACTCCAATACTCGTATATGATCAAAAATGGTCTTTTGAGGCTTATAATGGGGCTTGGCTCACGGTTATGAAAGAAAGGATATATAGGCTCAAATAAATATTTAAGGGTAATAAAACCAATTTCTTCCAAGTGAAATCTTATTTTTGTGCTCATTGATCTGAACATGCTTGGATGAAATACTCTTTTTCTTTTCTTTCTTTCTCTTCTTTTTTCTTTTCTATTTTTTTTGTGTGGATCGCTCTAGACTGCCCATTTCTAGGTTTTCACCCTAGAGTTCATTTCCTTCTGTTGAATTCAAAAGCGGTCAATCATCCACTTCTCCTTTAGATATATATTTATTTTGAATGGAAGATCTCACATGTGTAGCTTGCTTTTTCTTGCACTTTTTCAACTTTATGCTTTTTCATTTCAACTACTTCAACTTTTACGTCAACAATCTTCAACTTGATTTAGTTGATTCTTGAATACAAACATTCCACTTTTCTTTTTCTCTTTTTTTTTTCATTTCTTCTTCGTTCATTTCTTTCTTTTTTCTTTTTCATTTTCTCTTCTTTTCTTTTTGACTTTTCTTTTTCTTTTTCTTTTTTGACTTGATTCTAAATATCTGTTTCCAATCAGTTTACCTTTCTCGCTCTTATAAAGCATCCACTTTGGTTTCTTGCCCCTAATTCTCTAGGAATCACTCATTATAGCACAATCAAAACCAAACATCTTTCACTTGCAAACAAACTTTCATCCTCTTTGCCCCCAGTGTAGGGGTGATCCTTGGTTTGGGTTGAATCGAAAGAAACTCATCAGGATCAAAGGGGACAACAAATGATATTTCTCTTATTTTCTTTCTTGTGAAGGGAAATGAAGGAATGTCAAATTTCCTCCCATATATGGATATCTTCGAAGAAAAGTAGCCTTCATGTGGTAGATGTTTTGGGTTATCACTTCATTAAAGGACCTTAGTCAACAATGTCTAAGAGAAATATTCACTCATATTTTACATTTGGGATTCTCCCGTGATTCCTGAACACTCATTAATGTCTTCCCGTTGGCCTAAATAACTTCGAAGAGAGCCAAATTTCGGAATTGATCTCTGAATTTGATTCTTTGTCACTCTTGCCATTAATATCTAGGGACCTGATAAAAAATGATAGATAAAATATATACATATATGTATCGTAGAACAAAAACTAACCCATAACAAAGAATAAATGAATTATTTAAAAGAATCAAAGAATGCAAAATGCTTGCCATTTGAAATAAATTATGTAGAAAACAAGCATCATAAACAAATAAACCGATTAACCTCCCTTACAAAGGACCCCCAATGTTCGCCGACAAAAGCGATTGGGATGGTTTAGGGCATCATTCTGCAACGGTCCTAAAAATAATGTCATTCTCCATACAGTCAAACTGTCAATCAATGGTCAAGGAAAACCTGAGTGAATTTCAGCCACTTCAATTTTGTTAGCATTTCTTCATTTATTTCATCTATCAGCACAAAGACATACCCCCCTTTTCGCTCACATTCTGATATTATCATCGAATCTCGAAGTAAGACCATTATGCTTAGGAATTTCTTTATTTCTTCAATTATTTGCTTGTTCTTTTCTATGGAATACCTAATCATCCGTATGTTGAAACTGATAACTACTCCTGGTCAACACTTAAATGAACTTTGCTTTCCTGCTCCTGGCCAGATGTGTTCATGCTTTTAGTGGTCATGTCTGTTCGAAGCATTTCATTTTCAGCTGATAGTTCTCAATCAACTTCATCCTGCACTTTCTTCTCATTCTTTTCTACATTTAAATTTCAGGTATTTCCAATTGCATCGGCTCCAATCAGGTGACTACCTCTTGAGTTGTAAATCTTAATGGATCGGCCATCAGTGTCGAGCTCCAAAATCCCTTGGTTCAGAAAGTTTTAAAATTGTCGCTTGAAAAAGAAACAATCTTCAATATCATAATCATGAAATCCATTATAATCTTTTCAAAGATTTCCGATGATGTAACAACTTGAATGGCAAGGCTTTGAAGGTTTCAAATAATACGGTGAAGCCTCGGGCAATTTGAAGCACAGCTCACGATGAGATCTGGTTTAGTCTTCGATCGTCCACTAACACGAGCACCTTGAGCATTTGACTTTGGAGTATTCTTCAGCAAAGAAAAAAACTTTGAGGAGGTAAATCTTCAAACATGATTCTGATTCTTATTGATCCCGAATTGTAGCGGATGGCCCTCAGAAACTCTTTTGAATTATGTCCTTCCACAGTTTATCTCAATTCTTCTAGCAGGCAATGGTCTTTTGTAACATCAAAAATTTTCATATAGTAAAGGCTCATTTCTGCTTAAATCACTCATTCTGTTTCGGATCCATACCAGAAAAACTTGTAAAACCTCGGGGCGCTATCATCAAATCTGAGTTTCTGTTGAACCATTCAATCTCCCTATCTTGGGTTTCTGTGCTCTTTTCTCCTCTCATAGTTAATTCCTTTGTGAGAAAATTTCAATCTTCAACTAAATTCTTGAGTTTCAACATTTCAGAAAATAGTTATGCGATCCCTCAACTTTGCTAGAATCCCCAGGTCCATTGATCGATAAGTTTTTGGGCAAAAACTTTAGGATTTGGCTTTGCTCAGTCCTTTCATGTATGTTTACTGGACTACCTTTATCTCAGCATCTTCAGAAATTCTAGTGCATTCACTTCATTATTTCCTTCTGATTTATTGGATTTCTCATAGATGCTCCGGCTATACTAATCTGAACTTGCTCCCATTTCCCTTTTTTGTTTTGACCATTTTTTCTCTCTTTTTTTGGTCTTTTTCCTTTTTTCTTTTTTTGACCTTTTCTTTCTTCTTCTTCTTCATTTTTTGCAGGGAGAATCATTCAGGCTGAACCCTCATATGAGATGTAATACTTGTTGGCTTATAAACATCAGTACTTCCATTTGAAACACCTTTTCTTGCTTCTCTGGTTTCAAGCTAAACAGCTTCTCGGATTATCAATTTGTTCGGGAACTTATCAATTCTTTGTTCAATTCCACCAAAGCAATTCTCAATAACCTTCAGAGACTGCTTCTCAAAATATTGGTATTCAATTTTCACACTATTATCTTAAAAATAATGCAATATTATTTGGGTCAAAATGCAATTATTATTATTATTATTATTATTATTATTATTATTATTATTATTATTATTATTATTATTATTATTATTATTATTATTATTATTATTATTATTATTATTATTATTATTATTATTATTATTATTATTATTATTATTATTATTATTATTATTATTATTATTATTATTATTATTATTATTATTATTATTATTATTATTATTATTATTACTATTACTATTACTATTACTACTACTACTACTACTTCTACTACTACTACTATTCTTATTCTTATAAAAATGATGTTATTTTAAAAAAATACGACGAATGCAATACAATGCATGAATGCACGAGGTATCAATTTCAAGGACTGCGCTTTAGAGCAACATCCATTATCCAAAAGGCCGAGTACAAGAAATAGACAATTTAATTGCAGAGATCAGCTTGCCATTGTCTCTAGGTTAATCACATGGTTTTACTTCTGAATCATCATCTGCCTTAGCTTGGTGCTGATGTCAAGGTGTTGTTACAAGTTCATGGCTTCAACGGAAAAAATTTGCACGAATCGGAGACTCCCCGCATGGCATTTAAACTTAATCCTTTCATGACTTTGCCTTTAGATAATCTAGATAATCACTTCAAGCTCGGCTTTCGGTACCTTTCTCTTCATTTATAGTGTCCCTTCTGAAACTTCTGAACTAATCTTTCAAATGTTGTACGACACTTTCCAATTATCTCATCTTCTTTTTCAACTCTTTATCTTCTAACTAAAGATCGACATTTTCTAGTTATTGCACTCTTTTAATAATTTTCTCTAGCTTTTGAACATGTGATGACAGTTCTAAATTCAAAGCTTGCTCTCCTTTTAATTTATATTCGATCTGGTTGTTCAAATCCATTAATTCTTGAAGCTCCTCTTTTGTTTCCCTTTAGCTTCTTTGTACAACTTCCTGCGGCTGTTTGCACTCTGACACGTCATTCTGATAGATACTGATATTTTCTTGAATTGAGTCTTCTCTGACTGGGTCCACACCATCGTATTGTCTTCTCTTTATCTATCGAACTCATTAACCATTATGAATATTGCCTAACTTGACTAACCCTTGAATCGATACCTTTAATGAATGCAAAGTGATTCTGGGTAAAAAAAAGATAAGAAAACAAAACAAAAAAGGAGTGCCAGTATTGTGAATTAATATGTAAAGCAAATAAACAATATTCAAACACAGTAAAACATGATATACTTCGCAAAGAAAATAACCATAGAAAAATATTTAAACCAACAACATATGTCCTAGGTCCCTGTCTGGCTCTAGCGGGGTGGGCTTCTAAAATTGAATGTGGGCTCTGTTCTAGACTCTTGGTTCCCGAACTATCGTTACCTTCACTGCGACAATAAGGCATCGATTCGGTAGAATATGTCCATTATAAAGGAGGCGTGGGCCCCACGACGCATACGATTAGTATACTAGAAGAAGACAAAAATCCGAACTCGGAGCTGGAGAGCATCACGTCGAATATTGTCTTACTCCTACTTAAGGGTGAAAAACTCGAGTTTAGGGTTTATGCATGAATGACAGATATAGCATACACAAAATCTACCCCCATTCTTCCTAAAAATCCATCAAATAGTTCTTCAAAAAAATTAAATTCAAATTAGTGTTCAAAATGCCAAAATGCCACGTGGAATTAATTAATAGGCCTGTTTCTCAATTTGTCCCAAGCAGAGTCGCCAAGCTTTCGCGACCGTTTTTTAAACCCATTTTATTTAAAAACAACCCGACGATTAAAATTTTGGAAATAGTTTTTTATTGTTTAATTTGGTCTTGTAATTAATGAATTTTTCAATTTTAATCAAATTTCCTTTATTTTTGTTTAAAAATCATTTTGGAGTCGCCA
This sequence comes from Hibiscus tridactylites, assembly GCA_958450335.1. NCBI lineage: Eukaryota > Viridiplantae > Streptophyta > Magnoliopsida > Malvales > Malvaceae > Hibiscus > Hibiscus tridactylites. Next base: position 95,276,118 of record OY288267.1, on the reverse strand, counting down.
CCGGCCACTTTGGTAGACCAGGCACCATAAATAGCAGACCAGAGATTCTTTTAGTAAAATTTGGGTTCGTGAGTCGGTTACGTGTAGGGAAGGCTTAGCACCCCTACAAACGCTCGTTATATGTACCATATTAATTTCACGGGACATTTTGAACATTAATCAGAATTTAATTAAGCCTTTTAACTGTAAAATGGATTTTATTCCAAATGAGAATATCCTTTTGTAAGAAAATATATTTTAGATGAATATAAGTTATGGAACGTCCAATTACTTTAGGACACTTCAATTTATATTCAAAATGTATCTCAACACAGAAGGTTTAATGCATGTTCAATTATTACCTTGTTCATTTTAAACAAACCCTAATTAGGCTCCATTGATTTAATTGATTTTAGATTCTATGAATATTATTAATTTTTAGACTTGAATGGTAACACCCAAATGATTTGGACACTACCTTCATTAAGCCCATAAGTAATAATATTCCTAATTTAAGTGTCACTAATTATTTAATCTTATTTTAATTTTAGTTAAACTAACTATAAATAATTTCCATTTTCTATGTTTAAATGGAACATTGAATTACTTATTTAAACATCCCCTTGATTAACATCACATTACAATGTGATACTAACCAACTTAGGACATTTAAACTCTTATTCAATATCCATTTTTTACTACAAAGTCCTTTTTCTATCAAGTTAATTAAATTTAATTAGAGAACCTAACCCTAAAAGGATCTAATTACAACACTAAATGAATTAATCACCTAAATAATTATATTACATGCTTTGTTTTAAATCATGCAACATTCATATAAATTAAACAATTAAATTAAAACTGGAAAAATGACTAAATTGAGAGAATTAAAAGCTTTAATTTGAATTTTATTGAAATTTAGGACCAAAATGAATTACAAATTAAAATCCCAAGGACTAAAATCACAATTTTCCCAAACTCCAAAAACACGCAGACTCTCTTCCTGATCCGACTCAGCACGCACGGATCTCGGTCCGATCTAACCCCAAAACGCAACATTTTGCTGCTACTATAAAACACCCTTTAAGCCGAAAATTCCCCTTTTTCTTTCATTTTTTTAATTTTGCTCTCTCTCTACACTCACCATTCGCTTTGCATCCTCTTTCAACAAACCCAATCCTGCCGCCGTCGATCTTCAGCCGACCGCCGGCTGAAACCCTAAATACTCGATAATTTCCCATTTTTCGAACCCTAAACCTTTTCTAATACCTAATTCAATCTAATCACCCGGCTTCATCCCCTAAATCTTCCTACCCGTAATCCTAACCACCTTTTTTCGACTCTGACGGTTACCTATAGAACTCCGACCGACTCAAATAAATCTCTAACGACATTTGATCTCCACTGCGAACCAAAACAACAAACTCTAACAACCTTGTTCATGTTTTAACTTTGGTTTCTCTTAGATCTAAACCTAGATCTAACATTTCCTGTAACGCCCCGATTTTTGGATCTAGGTGTTAGCCGGTTTTGGTTAAGCGGTTTGGTTCGAACACGTTTCGCGGTCTAGTCTAGTTTTGGGAAATGATTAAATTGAAAGGTTTTTTGTCGGATAAAAAATAAGTAAAAATTTCCTAAAATCATAATTATATATATGATTAATTTTGGTAAAGGTAATTTAAAAAAAATAATTTTGGAAATCGGACATTTTGGTTTAGTGACCAAAATGTAAAAATTGTAAACTTTGATTTAATGGCAAAAACGTAAAAGGATAATGCTTTGAATCTTTAGGGAGCAATATTACCAAAGGCTAATAAGGTCTTTTCATCCTATTTTACAATTTTAATTAAATAAATTATATTAAAGGATGGTGGGAATTTTTAGAGACGATTATTCATTTTCATTTGACGTAGTTTTTCTTCTCTCACTTTTTCTCTCAAAATTCCTTCATCCAAACGGCAGGATTTCAAAGGTAAACTCTAATTTTGATTTGGATTTCAAAGTTTTACTTATTTTCTCTTGATTCTCTATTGAATCTCTTATTTTCTCTTTGGTTTTATTTGATTTTCTTTTCAAAAAATGGAGGAATAACTTATCATTAGAGGTAGGTTCGTTCTTCTCCTCTAATGACATTTTCTTTACTGAAATTCCCAAGTATTTAATCTTTTACATATTGTTTTTAATGGATTTTTATATGTTAATTGAAGATATTGTGTTTAATTGAGGTATTGTAACACCCCAATTTTGGGCTTAGAAGTTTAGGGTCTGAACCGGACCGGTCTGTTTTTTGGTTCGAATATAAAAGGAGGTTTTAGGGAAAGCCTAGTTCGGGATTCTTTAAAAATATGGAAAAATATCTAAAAATCCTCTTTTAATATATATAAGAATATGGTGAAATAAATTTTGCAAAATAAGATTTGGAAGTACGACATTTTAGAATAGTGACTAAAATGCGATTTTTGAAAAGTTAGTGGTGACTGTTTTGTAAGGATTGAAACTTTGAATCTTTAAGGAGCCAATTTAACCAAAAACGATTTCTCCAAATTTTTCCTTAATTTAGGTGATTCAATTAATGATTTAATTAATTAAAAGAAAAAGGGAAACAACTTTTTGGAATTTCATAACCACTTTTTCCTAAAATTTTCCCATCTATTTTGCTCTCAAAATTCCATCATCCAAACACTTTTCTCCAGCAACTTTTGCTTTGATTTTCACTTCAATTGATGAGGTTTCTATCATCAATTTATTCCTAATCAATCTAGCATCAAATCCTTTTGATTTCCTCACTGGATTTTCAAGAAAATTGGCTCAAATCAAGGAGAAATCACCATTTAGAGGTAAGATTGTTCTTCTTCTCTAAATACTCAGTTATTTACTGAAATTCCCAAGTTATCAATCCTTAATTTAAGTTTTGTTAATGGTTTTAATGTTAGAAACCTGGTTTTGGCTTAAAACTCAAGATTTGGAAGAAATCTTGAAGAATTTCATTGTGATTGTTTGGGCTCTATTTTGAGATGATTCTTAAATGTATTTTGGATGTCTAATGATGTGGAAATGAAGTTCCATCAATGCAATCCCGAATAGGATGTATTTCCTAAGTTTTTGCTTATGAAAATGGTGGTTTTTGAGGTGATCTTGGTGTTCTGTTATAGCTGGAGGTATAAGGACGAGTTTAAGTTTATTTTGGATGTTAATTGATGTTTAGAAATGGTTAGATGTGATGGATCTTTGCTGGGTTAAGTGTTGGAAGAGTTTGGAGGTGTTTTCGGTTGTGTTTGGTAGCCGAAATGTTGGCTTTAGGTAGAGCAGCGAGTTTAAGTGTGTTGGCTGAAGATTTCAATGCATGGTGATGCATTAATCCTATGCTTTGATGTGTTTAAAACATTGGAGACTTCTTCGAACACTTGTGGAGTTGATCCGGAGGCTTGATCGGCGTTTCGGCAAGCTTGCGAAATGGAATTGGTGAGTGGAGTTTGGTTTCCAGCTTTGAAACGGTTGTTTGAAGGTTTTGGGAGCTTAGTTTAAGTCTAAACAACTTAGCTAAGCTCAAGAGTAAGTTTTCGGAAAAACTCCCTTGGATGAGCCATGAGGTGGCTTGATGCATTGGTTATGATTTGCATGTTTAAATTCTGTTTTGAAAGAATATTTTAGCATGGTTAATGCTGGTTTTGAAAGCCATGTGTTGAAGGAATGCTCAAGGTAAGAGATCCTTGGTTTGACATATTACTAATATGGTTTTGATGCATAGTGATGCATGATGATAAATGGCTTTGATTAATGCTTTAAAACAGTGAATTGTTGATGGTAAATGATGTATATTGGCAAGTGATGTAATGGTTTTAAAGTACTTGAATCGGATATAGTTAGCCGGCTATAGGATGGGGTGCACCGTGAATATAGTCGCCTTGGATGTGGAGGGGTTTTGATTGTACCGTAAACTCCATCCAAGTACACTAACGAGAAAGGTAAGATCACAACGGTGGTTAAAAGTCCGTGTGTGGATCCTGTGTTATGTGTCCCGTGTTCTCGTTAGTGGAATTATACAACTACCGATGAGTGATGTTGAGGGGTTGTGATTGTACCGTTAAACTTCATCACGGGTGTTGAGGGGTTGTGATTGTACTGGTAAACTCCACCTTGTGTTGTTCGGTAGTGTGTATAAAGCGTATGGGACAACGCTTGTAATCCGCGTATCCGATTGTGTTTTGCGTTGTAATGGTTATGATTTATCATTTGGAAGCCAATATGATGTGTTGATTATATTGAAGCATGAGATGCTTGTTATGTATGCAAGGTTGCATGAAAAGAGTTGAGCATGTGTTTAGGAAGCTTTGTTGAAAGTGTTTTCTAAAATGCAATATTGTGTTGTTTTCTTTAGAGCATGCCTCACTAAGCAATTGTGCTTACGCTCTCTCTCTTGAACCAATAATGCAGATAATTGAAGTTCTAAAGGGCAACAAGGAGGCAAGAGTGTCCAAGGGAACTAAGCTCATGTATGGTGATGTTTTCATACACTATTAGTTTTGGTAATTTGGCAATGGGAACCTAAGATGTGATTTGGGAGATGTTTTGGACTCCCTAGTTTGTGGCATGATGCTTTTGATGTTTTGGATTTCTAATTGGCCTTTTGATGTTTGATTTGGAGATTTGTTGGTTGTTTGGTTTTGGATATTAGGATGCATGCATATAGACTTGTGAATTTTAATGTTTGATGTCATGAATGTGTTTAGAAGTTGCAAACATGCACCTTATATGTATGATGACTTGTTGGCATGGTTAGAAAGTCATTAGGATGTGTTTGAATGGTTTAATGTATGAAAAACCAGCAATTTCTGCAACTTCTGGGCAAACCGTATCGGAACGGGCGCTGGCGTTTCGAAATTGGGGCCTGTAATGGCCTTCGTGTTTCGATACGGCTGGAGGCCGTTCCGAAACGATTTGGCCACTGGAAGGCCCTGTTTCGGAACAAGTCTCGAAACGAACCCGTGTTTCGGAACGATCAACACTGTTTCGAAACAGGTGACCGTTGGGCACTTATTTGAATGGTATTGAGGTTTGCAAGCTTTTCATTTTAGTCCCAAAAGTTGTAATTGCAATTGCATGAGATCGGAAAGTCCAATTAAAGTGAAATTTGACAGGGAATCATGTAATATGACTAACTTAATAGTGGTAACTTTAAAATCAGTTAAGACCTTCTAATTTGCAGAATTTATGTTTTGGTCCCTAATATTTGTATTTTGTGCAGTTGAGTCCCTTATTGAAATTCGATCGCTGTGCTCTATGCGTATATGTTTCTCAAGTGTTCACCTAGGGTTACATTTGGTGGTATCAGAGCTTAGTTCTCGTGTAAATGGGAATGGTTATGTGGGTGATGTACGTGTAATTGCATGATATGCCTTTTGGGATGAAAGAATGTTGATTGAATTGTGATGTATGGTTGCAATTATGATGTTATGTTATGTTGATGCATGTTATGGGAACCCATTGCCATATCAAAACTAATGAAAGGAATTGTTTTTGGAAAATGAGCTTGAGTACTTTTAATTACTTACCTTGTTGAGCCTAATATTGTTTATTGCATTTGTGTCAGTGCATTGCTTTTCTTGTAAATAGGGCCTCGTAGAGAGATGAGGATGAATACGAGAGCTATGGCTCAGAACGAGAATGAGGAACATGTTGAGAATGTTATGGATATACCTCCTCCTCCTGGTGGTGGACCACCCGGCAGTGGTGGTGCTGGAGGTGAAAATGCTGGTATTGGTGCTGGTGCTGGGGTCGCTGGACCTGAAGGTGTGCAGGGGCAAGCTGCTCCTGACATGATTGTATTGATACAAGCTATTGCTGGAGCCTTCCAGGCAGCAGTAGCTGGAGCTCACGGAGCTGCGCATCAGGGTGATGCTAACGTGAGATTGCCTTTGGAACGTCTTTGCAGTCTGGGAGGGACTGAGTTCAGAGGTTTATCTCCTGAAGGTTCTGAATCTTGGTTGGAAAGCACCAAGAGAATTTTGGGGCAAATGAATTGCAACAATGTGCAGAAATTGGGATGTGTAGCATCACTACTACATGATGATGCTTATACGTGGTGGACGACCACTATCTCTGGAATAGAGGAGATTGACGTGACTTGGACGTTCTTCTTGAACGCGTTCAAGCGGAAGTATCTGGGTGTGCGATACCTAGATGAGAAGAAAAGAGAATTTATGTCTCTTGTGCAAGGAAGCATGACAGTGGCTGAGTATGAGATCCAGTTTGTCTGTCTTAGTCAGTACGCACCTGAGCTTATCCCTAGTGAACGTGAGAGGTGTGAGCGCTTCCGTTATGGTTTGATGCCGGATGTAAAGACCTTTATGCTTGCTGCTGAGTATACAGATTTTGATGTGCTGGTGAGTAGAGCGAAGGCCATTGAGCAGAACCTGGGTTTGTCTTCCAGAGGTGTTAGTGCTAGCTCGGGTAAAAGAGCTGCTGATTATAGTTCTGGTGGTGGACGGAACAAGAGAGGACGAGATAAGAGGTATCAGTCTTCTGCTAGACGTGGTACTAGAGGGCAAGGTGCGCCTGTTCAGGGAGATAAGATGAGGGCTGATCAGAACACGTGCTGGACGTGTGGATCGCCTGGCCATTTGAGGCGAGATTGTCCTCGGGCAGCGAGGGAGGTTCATGCTCCTGTAGCCGTGACCAGTAATTCATGCTGGAATTGTGGTTCGAAAGACCACATGAGGAGGGAGTGTCCTTTGTTGGCCGGTGGTGGTTAGGGACGTGCTCCTGGGGTAGTTGCACCATAGAGAGGTCGTGGGCGCAGCCGTGGTAACTTCCAGCGCAGAGATGATGGTGGGAGGAATGTGGCGCATGTGGTAGTCGTCCAACCTGAGGGTGGTGGCCAGGCTCGGGTGTATGCTCAGCGAGAGGGGAGAAATGATCAGATGTGATTGCAGGTGCTTTTACTTTGCAATCCTTATCATTACTTTCCTTGATTGATTCTGGATCTACACACTCATACATATTGCGTGAACATGCTCAATTGCTTGGTTTGCCTGTTGAGTCTTTGGATGTTGGTATGTTTGTAACTAGTTCCTTTGGTGAGACCGTTGTGACACGGAAGTTGTATAGAAGATGTCCTTTGGTAGTGCAAAACCATGTTTTTCTTGTTGATCTCATGGAATTGCCATTCTATGGATTTGATGTAATCCTTGGTATGGATTGGCTTGTTGAACATCGAGATGTAGTGGATTTTGAGAACAAGCGAGTTTCGTTGAAGCTTGCGGATGACTACGAGGTAGTGGTGGTTGGTGAGAATGTGAAGTTTCTTGCCAATGTGGTGTCTTTGTTGGAAGCAAGCCGTATGCTGAGGCAAGGTTGTGAGGCCTTTCTAGCCTTTGTGATGAATCCTAGCTCTAAGGAGTTGCGAGTTCAAGATATTAGGACTGTGCGGGAGTTTCCTGGAGTGTTTCCGGAGGAGTTACATGGATTGCCTCCTAGTCGATAGGTGGAGTTTGGAATTGAGTTGTATGAAAACACAACTCCATTGTCCATTACTCATTACCGAATGGCACCTAAGGAGTTGAAGACGCAACTTCAGGAGTTGCTTGATCGTGGTTTCATTCGGCCAAGTGTGTCACCTTGGGATGCACCGGTCTTGTTTGTGAAGAAGAAGGATGGCACTATGAGAATGTGCATCGATTATCGTTAGATGAATAAGTTGACTATCAAGAATCGGTATCCTTTGCCGAGGATTGATGATCTTTTTGATCAGTTCTGGGGAGCGGCTGTGTTCTCTAAGATTGATTTAAGGTCAGGTTATTACCAGCTTAAGGTGAAAGATGTGGATGTGCCAAAAACAACCTTTAGAACGAGGTATGGGCACTATGAGTTCCTTGTGATGCCGTTTGGCTTGACGAATGCTCGCAACTTTTATGGACATGATGAATAGAGTGTTCCATGAATACTTGGAAAAGTTTGTTGTGGTGTTCATTGATGATATCCTTGTGTACTCTCGTACTGAGGAGGAGCATGAGGGGCATTTGAGGATTGTGTTGCAAGCGCTGTTAGAGAATCAGCTATATGCTAAGTTGAGCAAGTGTGAATTTTGGCTTAGGGAAGTTGTTTTCCTTGATCATGTGGTTTCTGTTGAGGGGATTCGTGTTGATCCTCAGAAGATTGAGGCGGTGATGAATTGGAAGCCTCCTAAGTCTGTTAATGAAGTCCGTAGTTTCCTTGGGTTGGGAGGATACTATCGGGGGTTTGTGGATGGATTTTCGAAGATTGCTGCACCTTTAACGAAGTTGTTGTAAAAGGATGTCAAGTATGAGTGGACGGAGGCAAGACAACAGGGTTTTGAGAAGCTTAAGGCAGCTTTGACGCAAGCTCCTATCTTGGTTCAACCTGAATCAGGGAAAGAGTTTTGTAGCGTACATCGACGCATCCTATGTCGGGTTGGGGTGTGTGTTGATGCAAGAGGGTAAGGTGGTGGCTTATGCATCGCGTTAGTTGAAGGTGCATGAGCGCAATTATCCTACGCATGATATTGAGTTAGCTGCGGTGGTTTTTGCTTTGAAAATTTGGAGACATTACCTGTATGGTGAGAAGTGTATTGTGTACACGGATCACAAAAGTTTGAAGTATCTGATGTCTCAAAAAGAGTTGAATCTTAGGCAACGACGTTGGGTGGAGTTGCTTAAAGATTATGATATGACGATTGAGTACAATCCGGGAAAAGCTAATGTTGTAGCGGATGCCTTGAGTAGAAAGGTGGCAGTGGAGTTGAGGGCTATGTTTGCCAGCTTGAGCATTTCGCGAGATGGGGGTCTTGTGGCTGAATTGCAAGTGAAACCATCCTTGGTGCAGTTGATAAAGGATAAGCAGCTGTTGGATGATTCCTTGGTGCCACATGTTCAGGATATTGCTGAGGATAGACCATCGGATTTTTGCTTTAATGATGATGGAGTTTTATGTTTTGGGAGTCAGATAGTAGTGCCGAATGATGCTGAGTTGAGGCGTACTATTCTTACCGAAGCTCATAGTAGTCCTTTTGCTATGCACCCTGGTAGTACAAAGATGTATGGTGATCTTAAGGATGAGTACTATTGGGTGGGTTTGAAGAAAGATGTTGCGGAGTACGTGAGTAAGTGCATGGTTTGTCAGCGAGTTAAGGCTGAGCATCGGTTTCCTTCAGGGTTGTTGCAACCGTTGAGGATTCCTGAGTGGAAGTAGGAAAGGATTACCATGGACTTTGTGTCTGGTTTGCCTTTGTCGCCATCGAAAAAGAATTCGGTGTGGGTGATTGTGGATCGCCTTACGAAGTGTGCGCATTTCTTACCTGTGCATACTACGAATACCTTGGACAAGCTTGCAGAGTTGTACATTGCTGAGATTGTGCGACTACATGGTGTGCCAAAGTCTATAGTGTCGGATAGAGATCCGAGGTTTACATCGCGTTTCTGGGAATGTTTGCATCAAGCTTTGGGTACGCGGCTGAATTTCAGTACTTCTTATCATCCACAGTCGGATGGACAGTCTGAGCGTGTTATCCAAGTGCTGGAAGATATGTTGAGGTGTTGTGTGATTGAGTTTCAAGGTTCTTGGGAGAAGCATTTGCCTTTGGTGGAGTTTCCTTATAACAATAGCTACCAGGCAAGTATTCAAATGTCACCTTATGAAGCTTTGTACGGGAGGAAGTGCATAACTCCTCTTTGCTGGGCTGAAATAGGTCAGAAGTTGGTTTCGATGTCGGCTTTGTTGAAAGGAACCACCGAGAAGGTGAAGCTCATTTGTGAGCGATTGAAGGCAGCTTCTGATCGACAAAAGTCTTACGCGGATTTAAAGCGTAAGGAGATTGAGTTTGCGGTAGGTGACCGTGTGTTCTTGAAGGTTTCGCCTTGGAAGAAGGTGATGAGGTTTAGCCAAAAGGGTAAGTTGAGCCCTAGGTATATTGGACCATACGAGGTGATTGAACGTGTGGGTCCTGTTGCGTACAAGCTAAGGTTACCACAAGAGTTGGAAAAGATTCATGATGTGTTTCATGTCTCTATGCTACGGAGGTATAGATCGGATCCTTCGCATGTTATGCATGTGGAGGAAGTGGAATTGAATCCAGACTTGACCTATGATGAGGAACCGGTTGAAATTCTGGATTCGGACAGTAAGGTTCTTCGAGGCAAGACCATTGATTTGGTAAAGGTGTTGTGGAAGCATCGTGGTGTTGAGGAAGCCACGTGGGAAAGAAGGGATGACATGAAGAATCAGTTTCCGTACCTCTTTCCTCCAGGTAAATTTGAGGACGAAATTTCTTAAGGGGGGAGAGTTGTAACACCCCAATTTTGGGCTTAGAAGTTTAGGGTCTGAACTGGACCGGTCTATTTTTCGGTTCGAATATAAAAGGAGGTTTTAGGGAAAGCCTAGTTCGGGATGCTTTAAAAATATGGAAAAATATCTAAAAATCCTCTTTTCATATATATAAGAAAGTGGTGAAATCAATTTTGCAAAATAAGGTTTGGAAGTACAACATTTTGGAATAGTGACTAAAATGCGATTTTTGAAAAGTTTAGTGGTGACTGTTTTGTAAGGATTGAAACTTTGAATCTTTAAGGAGCTAATTTACCCAAAAATGATTTCTCCAGATTTTTCCTTAATTTAGGTGATTCAATTATTGATTTAATTAATTAAAAGAAAAAGGGAAACCACTTTTTGGAATTTCATAACTAATTTTTCCTAAAATTTTCTCATCTCTTTTTCTCTCAAAATTCCATCATCCAAACACTTTTCTCCATCAACTTTTGCTTTGATTTTCACTTCAATTGATGAGGTTTCTATCATCAATTTATTCCTAATCAATCTAGCATCAAATCCTTTTGATTTCCTCATTGGATTTTCAAGAAAATTGGCTCAAATCAAGGAGAAATCACCATTTAGAGGTAAGATTGTTCTTCTCCTCTAAATACTCAGCTCTTTACTGAAATTCCCAAGTTATCAATCCTTAATTTAAGTTTTGTTAATGGTTTTAATGTTAGAAACTTGGTTTTGGCTTAAAACTCAAGATTTGAAAGAAATCTTGAAGAATTTCGTTGTGATTGTTTGGGCTCTATTTTGAGATGATTCTTAAATGTATTTTGGATGTCTAATGATGTGGAAATGAGGTTTAATCAATGCAATCCCGAATAGGTTGTATTTCCTAAGTTTTTGCTTATGAAAATGGTGGTTTTTGAGGTGATCTTTGTGTTTTGTTATAGTTGGAGGTATAAGGACGAGTTTAGGTTTATTTTGGATGTTAACTGATGTTTAGAAATGGTTAGATGTGATGGATCTTGGATGGGTTAAGTGTTGGAAGAGTTTGGAGGTGTTTTCGGTTGTGTTTGGTAGCCGAAATGTTGGCTTTAGGTAGAGCAGTGAGTTTAAGTGTGTTGGCTGAAGATTTCAATGCATGGTGATGCATTAATCTTCTGCTTTGATGTGTTTAAAACAGGGGAGACATCTTTGAACACTTGTGGAGTTGATCCGGAGGCTTGATCGACGTTTCGGCAAGCTTGCGAAACGGAATTGGTAAGTGGAGTTTGGTTTCCAGCTTTGAAACGATTGTTTGAAGGTTTTGGGAGCTTAGTTTAAGTCTAAACAACTTAGCTAAGCTCAAGAGTAAGTTTTCGGAAAAACTCCCTTGGATGAGCCATGAGGTGGCTTGATGCATTGGTTATGATTTGCATGTTTAAATTCTGTTTTGAAAGCATATTTTAGCATGGTTAATGCTGGTTTTGAAAGCCATGTGTTGAAGGAATGCTCAAGGTAAGAGATCCTTGGTTTGACATATTGCTAATATGGTTTTGATGCATAGTGATGCATGATGATAAATGACTTTGATTAATGCTTTAAAACAGTGAATTGTTGATGGTAAATGATGTATATTTGCAAGTGATGTAATGGTTTTAAAGTACTTGAATCGGATATAGTTAGCCGGCTATAGGATTGGGTGCTCCATGAATAAAGTCGCCTTGGATGTGGAGGGGTTGTGATTGTACCGTAAACTCCATCCAAGTACACTAATGAGAAAGGTAAGATCACAACGGTGGTTAAAAGTCCGTGTGTGGATCTTGTGTTATGTGTCCCGTGTTCTCATTAGTGGAATTATACAACTACCGATGAGTGATGTTGAGGGGTTGTGATTGTACCGTTAAACTCCATCACGGGTGTTGAAGGGTTGTGATTGTACCGGTAAACTCCACCTTGTGTTGTTCGGTAGTGTGTATGGAGCATATGGGGACAACGCTTGTAATCCACGTATCCGATTGTGTTTTGAGTTGTAATGGTTATGATTTATCACTTGGAAGCCAATATGACGTGTTGATTATATTGAAGCATGAGATGCTTGTTATGTATGCAAGGTTGCATGAAAAGAGTAAAGCATGTGTTTAGGAAGCTTTGTTGAAAGTGTTTTCTAAAATGCATTATTGTGTTGTTTTCTTTAGAGCATGCCTCACTAAGGAATTGTGCTTACGCTCTCTCTCTTGAACCAATAATGCAGATAATTGAAGTTCTAAAGGGCAACAAGGAGGCAATAGTGTCCAAGGGAACTAAGCTCGTGTATGGTGATGTTTTCATACACTATTAGTTTTGGTAATTTGGCAATGAGAACCTAAGATATGATTTGGGAGATGTTTTGGACTCCCTAGTTTGTGGCATGATGCTTTTGATGTTTTGGATTTGTAATTGGCCTTTTGATGTTTGATTTGAAGATTTGTTGGTTGTTTGGTTTTGGATATTAGGATGCATGCCTATAGACATGTGAAGTTTAATGTTTGATGCCATGAATGTGTTTAGAAGTTGCAAACATGCACCTTATATGTATGATGACTTGTTAGCATGGTTAGGAAGTCATTAGGATGTGTTTGAATGGTTTAATGTATGAAAAACCAGCAATTTCTGCAACTTCTGGGCAAACCGTATCGGAACGGGCGCTGGCGTTTCGAAACGGGGTCTGTAATGGCCTTCGTGTTTCGATACGGCTGGAGGTCGTTCCGAAATGATTTGGCCACTGGAAGGCCCCGTTTCGGAAAAAGTCTCGGAACGAACCCGTGTTTCAGAATGGTCAACACCGTTTCGAAATAGGTGACCGTTGCGCACTGATTTGAATGGTATTGAGGTTTGCAAGCTTTTCATTTTAGTCCCGAAAGTTGTAATTGCAATTTTATGAGTTCGGGAAGTCCAATTAAAGTGAAATTTGACAAGGAAGCATGTAATATGCCTAACTTAATATTGGTAACTTTAAAATCAGTTAAGACCTTCTAATTTGCAGAATTTACGTTTTGGTCCCTAATATTTATATTTTGTGCAATTGAGTCCCATATTGAAATTCGATCGTTGTGCTCTATGCATATATGTTTCTCAAGTGTTCACCTAGGGTTAACATGTATCTAGACAAGATTAAAAAGAAAAAAGGTCGTTAATCAAGGTTGACTTTCGGGTTGACTTTGGTTTTCCCCGTGTGATCTTCGTAGTTCGGGTCAACCGTCTAGGCCAGGCTAAGGGGGTTACAGGTTTCTTGAAGATTTATGGTGGATCTTTGAAATTGATGCTAGTTGTTGAGTTAATGGCTGATTATTAATGTGTTGTTGATGGTTAATAATGTTAACTTGATAGATTTTGTTATGTAATCCTGAAACTAGTTAGATTGCTAGTTGTTAGTGATGAAATCTTGAGTTTTAGGGGTTGTTGTTGTGGTTTCTTGATAGCTGGAGGTTTATAGATGTTGGGGAAGTGTTTGGGTTGTAAATGGATGAGTATTTCTGGTTGATTTTGCTGGATAATGACTAGGAACGTATTAGAGTGGTTTTGTCAGTGTTTTCAGTTTGTATCAGTTGTTAATTGCTTGGTGAATGTTGGAGTTGAGTGGGGGTTTGTGTTGTTGGAGATTTTGATGCAATAGTTTGAATTAATCCTCTGTTTTTCCTTTGTTAGAAGCACGGAATGACGTTACTTGATCGTTGGATGGCACATTTGGAGTTTCGAAGGCTTGGAATACCTTCGACAAGTGAGGCGAAGTTGTATCAGTGAGTGGATGTGTTTTGAACGTTTTTGTAAGCTTGGAAACACAGTTTTGGGAGGTTAGTGTAAGCTTGAAACGCTTAGCTAATCTCAGAAGTAAGTATGGATATAAAGCTCTCGGTTTTTGGTTTAAAGTCCATGTGGATTATCATGCTCATGTGTTGAATTATATCTGTTTCTCATTGTTATGCATGCTTTATAAGCATGGTTTTGCTGAAGTATATCCCATGAAATGATTTGATTATGTTTCAAGAGGTTATATTCTTGATGAGATATATTATGCAATATTTGGGGCATGTTTTGAGATGGGATATGTTATGATTTTAATAATGCATGGAAAGTAGTGAGTTAGCATGGATTTAAATGGTATATTGGCTTAGTGATGAGATTTCTATTATCGGATATGTTGGTCGACCAATAGGATGTGATGTGCACAATAATATACACAATTCGTGCGTGAGATAAATTCTTTGGTTTCACAATAGGGGTAGTACTATTGTGATGCGAGTCATAGGGGTAGTGCTATCACCAATGGGCAATGTAGGTGGTGGCATCCCGACCGATGTGAGATAATGGTGAGGGTTGTTTCACCATGTCACTTGATGGGTGTAGTTCCATCAAGGAATCCTTATATCCGATCATGAATGGATAGGGGTAGTGCTATCCAAGGATGGGGGTAGATTTCATACGTTTCACTTGAAATGCCAATATATGAATTGAACATGTATTATGGTTTTAAAATACTTTTGTATAAAGACTCTTATACATGATGACTTTGCTTTATGAGATTTAAGCATGTGAAGCTTTGGTTTGGTTTTGCATTGAGATATGTATGAGGTAATGATACATGTGGTTTATAAAAGATACTTTAATTGTGGTTTCAAAAGTATAAGAAAGTTGAGCATGATGTGGTTACGTTTTAAAGGAATCATTGGTTTGAAAAAGTGCATTGTTATTGTTTAAATTGAGCTTTCCCTCGCTAAGCAAATATGCTTATGCTTTCCTTTCCAACAATGTAGATAAGTGAGCATTTGGGCAACGAAGTAACAAGGTATTTCACCCAAGACATCACTCAATTTACAAGTATGGGATTTGACACCTTTAACAAGGTAGAATTGGCAATGGGGAGGGTACCTCAGTATTTGGGAGAGGTTTGTTTAAACTCCCTGGTTTGGCAAGTGTGTTTTTCCTTATAAGACTTGTGTTGGGCTTTTAAATGTTATTATGCTTTGCTCTTTGGTTTTTGATGCTCTATGTGGATTGCTTATAGGGTGCATGCCTCTAGAGTAGTCATGTTATATAAATGATGTTACTAGATGCCTTTGTTGATGTCTATGTGTTGGATAAATATGTTGTTGATGTTTACCTATGATTGCACGATGATTGGTGGCTATATGGTAAGTTTTAAGATGTTTAAATGTTGTTGTTCTAGTGTAGATCTGGTATGTGTTTCGAAATAGTAGCAATTGTTTCGATACATCTTGCATATTGGGTCCCAACGTTTCAGAACACTACTAAACCGTTTCGAGGCTTTTAGTTATAATTTGCACCCGTATCAAAACTTGGGGTCGTTTCGATGCGTCTTTGTTTTGTCTGAATGTAGGGGAAATCAAATTGGGGATTTTGTCCTGAAACGGATAAGGCCGTTCTGAGACCAAATGCTACTGTAATGCATTGTTTCGAAACATGGGGTGACTGTTTCGAAACAGGGATGTTAAGTTAGTTAATGACATGATCGGTTAGTTTTGATTGTTTATATTTCAGTACCTGTTTATATGATTTGCATTTGTGGTTGTTTAAATGATCGTATGATGATGATATTTCACATGCAAGCATGTAATGAACCTAATTAAAGGTTGGCAACATTAATTTGTAAATGACCTTATATCGGATTGTTTGCAGATGAAAGTACAATTGAGGTTAAGTTCAAATGAAAATATATTCATTCCACGAGTAAACACTGTAAGACTTAAATATGCATCTAGACAAGATAAAAAAATGGGTTGCTAATCGAGGTTGACTTTAACGAGTTAACTTTGGTTTTCCCCATATAATTCTCTTATTTTAGGTTAAACGTCAAGACCAGGCTAAGCGGATTACATTTCCGGTTTCTTATGCAGGGATATGAAAAGATGACGATAAATTACCTTTCGTCGGTGACGGAAAATTTCTGGTGGTGAAACGGTAGTTCCGGCGACCTACTTCGGCGGCGCTTCCCTTTCCTGGTGTTTCTTCGTAACCACGATAGTGTAACTGTGTTGACGACTGGATTTTTCAGTGACGGTCAAGCTCCCTGCGGCTGATGAGCTCCCGGCGATGCCCCGACTACTCGGGTGATTCGACTCTCGGTGACTCCTCATCTACCGACGATGGTTGATCTCCCGAGGAGCTCTCCCTCCCCTTATTATTTCCATTGTCATTATTTAATATTATTTAATGGTAGTAATTAATGTGGTCATTAATTCCTTGACATTTTCTCTATCTCTAATTATTTATAGGTGGTCAGTAATGACGTCAGCAAAGGGCTTGATCCATGTGAAAATGGTTCGACCAATGGTAGGCCGCCATGTATCCCTTAAAGGATGGATTTTGGGCAGGAAATTAAGTTTCAGACTCAATTTTGTGTTTCTTTGGGTAGACTTGTGTTTGTTTAAAGGGTTATAATATGTGGGATTTGGGCCTTAGGATTTTATCATGTAAATGGGCTTTGAGTATGTAATGGACATTTATAGACTATATGTGGACTATTTTATATATTTTTATTGGTCTTATTTAGTTTCTACTTATATATATATATTGGTTTTATTTATAGTGAAATATATGTATATATATAGGTACCCGGACGAAATTTGGGTATTACACGATGTTTGTTCTCTATCAACGTCTTGAGCTAAGAATTCATAAGGAAAGTGTTAGAAACGAGATTACGATATCGTATTCGCAATAACGATATCAAAATTGATATCTAAACTAACAATGATCATTAGTTATCAATATAACCATGGATAGGCAAAACCCTAACTTAAAATCAAGCTTGATACATCCATGGAATCCAATGATTGTTTGAGGAATATAGTTTACCCGATCGATGACAATGATTTGATATCAATAAATCAAAGAAAAACCAAGCTTAGGTTTCCCTTTAATGGAGGTGTGTGCTTAGACGAAGATGATGAAGACAAGAGAGAGGTGATTTCTTTCTTAAGTCTCGGGTAAGACTTCAATTTAGCTATTCAATAGCTATTAATTTGAGTTGTTTTCCTTCCAATGAAGAAAGCTCTCCCAGTGATTCAATGTATGGAAATTATAAAGAAGGAGGGGCTAATCGCAAGTTTAGTCCCTCAACTCTCAATACTCTAGGGTTTTGTTCTCGAACTTTACAAAAGCTATAATTTAGTCATCAAAAGCTTTTTAATGGATAAAATAAGACCCATACTCGATAGTTTAGCTCAATTAGAGTCCAATATCAAATAATTAACAAGCCGATACAATATTTAGACTTTATCGATGTGAGATTTCCTATCACCAGAACCCAATTCTAACTAGACTAAATTTTGTGGTGTTACAACTCTCCCCACCTTAATAAAAAATGTTGAGTGTGTAAAAGTTCTATTATTTACCCCCTATTTAACCCATATTTCTGCTGCATTCAAGCATAATTCATTGCATTTAGGCTAGTTTACAGTTAGACATCACAAATATATTAAATGGAACAGTTTCTACTGAAATTGGTTGCTTTTGCAGGTTGCTGCTGTTGCAGATGGAGAAGCAGGCGCTGGGCAGTGAAGCAGAAGAGCTGGAACTGGACGAGCAGACAAGGAAGAAAATGCTGCCATGGTTGCCGCCGTGACAACAGAGGATGACAACAGTTTTAAGGAGAAGAAGCAAAGTGGACCTCGACAAAAAGAGAAAATTAAGCCCGTCTGTCGTGGAATATCACTATATTTTTCCAAGCCCTAGATCAGAATGAAGGTCAAGCCCAAAGTTCAAGGAGAGAAAGTCCAAGCAAGAAGGAAGACGAGTTAAAGCTATATTCTCTGAAGATTTAGTCTTTATTTGAGTTGTACTTTAATTTAAACTTGTATTCTTTCTATATTAGAAAACTTGGACCCAAAGCCTATATAAAGGCATGTAATTCGACCTAGGAGAGGACATCACCTATCTCTAGCCTTCTTCCCAAAACCCTAGCCGTTTTCATCCTCTCATCATGTTCTAAATTCCCCTTAGGTCCACGGGTTGATTTGTAAAGTAGTTGCAAGGGTTGCTTTCGTTTTAGGAATTTTCAGTTCAATAAAATAAACTTCAAGTTCTCTTATTCTGGTTATTAACATCTTGCAAGAGTATCGGGAGAGCATTGCGAGGTTATCTATTTACTTAATTTCTGGAGAGTTAAGTATACGAAAGGAATAAGTGCGAGTTCTCTAGTTTATAGTTGAACTATCTCGGACCTAGGGATAGGACGAGGTTAAGTGGCTAAAGAAGAATTCAACAACATCGGTGTTCATCCTTCGATTCACGCCGGGAGGTATCATCAAAGACGTGTTCATCGACAGACTTGGACCTAGGGATAGGCCAAGGCACAACAGGGATTCTTGCCAAACTTGAAGTACGGAGTTGTGTGTTCGCTGCCGCGACAAGCAACAGACTGCCGCCGCGACAGGTGCTGCCGCGACGGGGACGACGACATAGCTGATTTTCCTAAACCTAGAAATACCTACACTACTGAGCAATTCAATACCAGCCCATTCTCTCTATCTTGATTTCTTTAATCTTATTTTCCAATACTCTTTATTATTCTCGTGACAACATCTTAAACTATTCTTTTTACTCTCGTGCAATAATTCAAGGTGAAGCTATTAGCCCAGTCCTTGTGGAGACGATATCCGATACTTCCGTATCACTTTACTACTTGCGTCGTGTACACTTGCACTGCAATTGCGATAGACACTTTTACACGCAACAAGTTTTTGGCATCGTTGACGGGGACTGGCAACATAACTCTACCCTTTTTTTAATGCACTTTTCTTTTTCTTTTTATTTTTCTGTTTTAATTTGGTTTGTTCAACTTGTGCTTTTCACAAGGTTTCTTGTTTATGCGCAGGTCGAGACGTGGAGAAGAACCTGAATATCCATTAGATCCTGAAATAGAACGTTCGTTCAATCTTAGGAACCGATTTCGTCACGTACTAGCCAGAAACGAATACCTTGAAGAACAGTTAGAAGCAATGAACAACGAAGGGAATCCCCAGGGTAATAATCCTGCCAGAGATGGAGAGATCATTCTTCCTGTCGGCGACCCTCTTGCCGCTGCCGCATGACGGTCCTGCCGAGACTACATGCTGAATGATCATGTAGAACTAGAAACCATGCTGCCAGATATAGATGTTGACAACTTCGAGCTGAAACCTGTTATGTTCAGCATGATCAACAACGCCGATCAATTTAGTGGTCCTGCTACAGAGGATTCTAGGGAGCATATGAAAACGTTCTAGGAAATCTGTGGTTCGTTTAGACTACCAGGAGTTAATCTGGAGATACTGAGGCTTCGGTTATTTCCCCATTCATTGAGGGACAGAGCAAAGACTTGGTGGAATAAACTTACGCTGGGTTCAATTAGAACTTGGGCAGATTTGTCTCGTGAATTCTTATCTCGTTTTAATCCTTCACATTTATCTGAGCGATTACGTAACGAAATTGCTACTTTTCAATAGGAAGATGGCGAGCCAATGCACGAGGCCTGGGACAGATTTACCACTCTTCTAAGGAACTGCCCAATGCATGGATTCCCCATCTGGAACCAGGTAACCAAGTTTTATAATGCTGCCAATTTACAAACTCGTGTTCGAATTGATTCAGCAGCAAACATATTACTACTGGACAAAGACCCAGATGAGGCAATGCAAGTATTGAAAAATCTGGCTAAGAATGAGGAGCAGTTTCCGACAGCAAGAAGAGGGGGTAAACGGGTGCTAGCTGTTAAGGATTATGAGGCCGACAGCACAATGAAATCACAAGTGGCATATCTCACTAAGGCAATGAAAATGCTCTTGAATGATGATTCACAGCATGCATTCGCTGTCGAAGAGGTATGTGAAATTTGTGAGGGAAATCACAGTTCGGATGAATGTCCTATACAGTTAGAAGAGGGAAAGTATGTTGGAAACTACAATAAGCAGAATTATAACTCCAACAACTACAATCCCAGCTGGAGAAAGGATCCCAAGTTTTCTTGGAGTAATCCTAATAATGCTCTGAATCCTCAAGCACAGAATAATCAAAATCAGGGAGGACCTAGATTGCTGACGCGACAGCAACCGCAGCAGCAACAACAATAGCCACCAGCTGCTACAAACAGTATACTGGAACAGACTCTGGCTACATTCATGTCTCAAACAGGAACTTACATTGAGAACATGAATCACTTTGTCAAGAAGACGGAGATATTCATGGATAAAACAGAGATGCGGATGACAAATCATGAAGCTACTCTGAAATTGTTGGAGACACAAATGGGTCAGGTTTCCCAGCATATCAACCCAAGGCAGAACGGAGGATTTCCTAGCAATACTGAAAATGCTAGACAGCCCACACATGAGCAGTGTAAAGCCATCACTACTAGGAGTGGGAAGAAACTACCAGGGCTTGAGAAGAAAGCTGAATCAATTGAACCAGCCTTGGAGTCACCTGCCGAGGAAGCTGCCCCGACAGGTAACAAACAGCCTGCTGCCGATAAACTTGTCACGACAGCAGAAGGGACAGAGGAGAAAGATGATGAACTCAAACCTCCTTAAATCCGTATGCAGTGGGAAGGACGTATTGCTGATTATCGTCCCCCACCTCCTTTTCCTCAACGGTTACAGAAATTGAAACAAGGATCACAGCTTAAAAAGATTTATGATATTTTTAAGCAGGTTCATATTAACATTCCGCTGTTAGATGCTGTTAGGGAGATGCCCGGTTATGCCAAATTTCTCAAGGATGCCATGTCAAAGAAATCTAGACTTGGGGAGTTTGAAACGGTTCAGATGACAGAAGGATGTATGAATATTCTGCACAAGCATCCACCACAGAAAAAGAAGGATCTTGGGAGCTTCATCATACCATGTGTAATCGGAGACAAATATGTAGGTAAGGCACTTTGTGATCTTGGTGCTAGTATAAATTTAATGCCAAAATATGTTTTTCAGAAATTAGGTATTGGAAAAGCTCGGCCCACAACAATAATTCTGCAGCTGGCAGACCACTCTTACGTTCATCTAGAAGGAAAAATTGAAGACATTCTGGTAAGGGTGGATAAATTTATTTTTCCTGCTGACTTTCTTGTCTTAGATTGTGAAGTAGATGAAAACACACCAATCATCCTGGGGCGACCCTTCTTAGCCACGGGAAGATCACTAATTGATGTGGAAAAAAGAGAACTCACCATGAGAGTGAACGATCAAGAAATAAAGTTGAATGTTCTCCAAGCAATGAAGCATGCTGATACAGAAGAAGAATACAAGGTTATCACTGAAGTTACCCTTGACCAACCCTGCATCAGGTCGGGCTGTCACGACATCAAAATTGGTCACTGCCTCGGCAGCCACTTACAAGACTGTCACGACAGCACCGACGACAACAACTCCTCGGAATCTGATACATCTAATACTGAAGATCAGGAGGAGGTAAACTGGATAGGCAATCGTCTAGGTAAGTTATTCGAGCCTTTAAATTATACCTCGGATAACCATGCAATTCAAAAGCCATCAACTCTTGAGCCCCCTGTTTTAGAACTTAAGCCCCTGCTAGGGCAGCTAAAATATGCTTTTCTTGGTTTAAATGATACGTTGCCCGTAATCATCTCTTCCAAGTTAATGCAGGAACAGGAACAACAGTTAATAGGGATGCTGCAGCAGCACAAAAAGGCTATTGGATGGACGATAGCTGATATTCAAGGCATTAGTCCGACACTATGTATGCATAAAATCCTTCTAGAGGATGATCATAAGCCGACTATTGATGCACAAAGGCGGGTGAACCATGCGATGAAAGAGGTGGTGCGAAAAGAGATAATCAAATGGCTAGATGCTGGAATAATCTACGCCATCTCGGACAGCAAATGGGTGAGCCCAGTGCAATGTGTTCCCAAGAAAGCAGGAATGACCGTGGTGACCAACGAAAACAATGAGCTAATCCCAACCAGGACTGTGACCGGTTGGAGGGTTTGTATGGACTATCGGAAGCTTAACAAAGCTACCCGAAAGGACCACTTTCATTTACCCTTTATTGATCAAATGCTTGATAGACTAGCGGGTAAACCTTATTATTGTTTTCTTGATGGTTATTCCGGTTACAATCAAATAGCTATTGCACTAGAAGATCAAGAAAAGACGACATTCACATGCCCTTACGGAACTTACGCTTTTAGGAAAATGCCTTTTGGACTTTGTAATGCACCAGCCACCTTTCAAAGGTGCATGATGGCAATATTCTCCGATATGGTGGAGGATTTCCTAGAGATCTTTATGGATGACTTTTTAGTCTTTGGAGACAACTTTGAAAGCTGCCTAGGCAACCTACAAAAGGTGCTCGAGAGGTGTGAAAAAGCAAACTTAGTTTTGAATTGGGAAAAATGTCACTTCATGGTTGATGAAGGGATAGTCCTTGGCCATAAGATTAGTTTCCGTGGCATAGAAGTCGACAGAGCTAAGATAGAAGTGATCGAAAAGCTGCCGCCACCCACCACAGTCAAGGGAATCAGAAGTTTCTTAGGACATGCTGGTTTTTATCGGAGATTCATTGCGAATTTTTCAAAAATCACCAAGCCCCTATGCCATCTTCTGGAGCAGAACCGAGCCTTCGACTTTAACGCTGAATGTACTGAGGCATTCAAGGTTCTGAAAGAAAAGCTGGTAACAACCCCAATAGTACACCCACCAGATTGGACACTGCCGTTCGAGATCATGTGTGATGCTAGTGACTATGCTGTCGGAGCAGCACTTGGGCAGCGGAGAGACAAACTTTTTCATGTCATATACTATGCCAGCAAAATACTGAATGGCGCCCAAGTGAACTACACCACCACAAAGAAGGAGTTATTAGCTGTGGTATTCTCCATTGACAAGTTGCATTCTTATATACTTGGAACGAAGGTCATAGTGCACACAGACCACTCTGCATTGAAGTATCTGTTCGCGAAAAAGGATGCAAAGCCTCGACTGATACGTTGGATCCTGCTATTGCAAGAATTCGACCTTGAAATCAAGGACAAAAAGGGGACGTAGAATCAAGTGGCAGATCACTTGTCAAGGTTGGAGAAGGGATAGAGTCTACCGCCAGACGAGACAAATATATTGGAGACCTTCCCTGATGAGCAGCTATTTGCTGCCACAGTCACTGCCGCGACAGCCATGGCGGCAGGTAAGTCTTCTGAACTCCCCTGGTATGATGATTTCGTTAATTTTTTAGTTAGCGGAATAATTCCTCCTGATCTTAATTATCAAGCCAGGAAGAGGTTCCAAAATGATGTTAAGCATTATTATTGGGACAAACCTCTTCTTTTCAAAATCTGTGCAGATCAGGTTATAAGGAGATGTGTACCACAGGATGAGCAGGAAGACATACTTCATCACTGTCATGCTTCACAGTATGGAGGACACTTAGGAGGCAACAAAATTGGTGCCAAGGTTTTGCAGTCTGGATTCTATTGGCCGTCACTATATAAAGATGCTCAAATCTTCTACAAGAGTTGTGACAAGTGCCAACGGACAGGAAACATCTCAAGGAGACACGAGATGCCGCTGCAGAACATTCTTGAAGTCGAAATCTTCGACGTTTAGGGGGTCGGTTTTATGGGTCCTTTCCCATCATCATGTGGGAATATATATATCCTCCTAACAGTAGATTATGTATCTAAGTGGGTTGAAGCTATCGCCACTAAAAAGAATGATGCCAAGACAGTTCAAAGGTTTTCACACAAAAACATCTTCTCTAGATTCGGCATCCCTAAGGCGATCATCAGTGATGAAGGGAGGCATTTCGACAACAGGGTTATAGCAGCTTCCTTGAAGAAGTATGGTGTCAAGCATCGGATTGCAACAACATATCACCCTCAGACCAATGGACAAGCTGAAATATCTAACAGGGAAGTTAAGAACATTCTTGAAAAGATGGTTAAGCCAACTCAGAAATATTGGTCTTTACACCTTAATGATGCATTATGGGCTTATAGGACAGCTTTCAAAACTCCATTGGGAATGTCTCCTTATCAATTGATTTACGAGAAAACATGCCATTTACCTGTCGAGATAGAGCACAGAGCATACTGGGCAATCAAGGCAGTTAATATGGACTTGGAAAAGGCAGGGCAGAAAAGGCTAC
Source organism: Hibiscus tridactylites (assembly GCA_958450335.1). Classification (NCBI taxonomy): domain Eukaryota; kingdom Viridiplantae; phylum Streptophyta; class Magnoliopsida; order Malvales; family Malvaceae; genus Hibiscus; species Hibiscus tridactylites. Next base: position 95,251,755 of record OY288267.1, on the reverse strand, counting down.
TTGACCTAAACGAAATTGAACAAATCCGGACAATGGCCTATGATAACGTAAGAATTTACAAGGATAAAACTAAGAAGTGGCATGACAAAAAGTTGCTGTCACGATAGTTCTGCCCAGGGCAGCTTGTATTGCTATTTAACTCTAGATTAAAACTCTTTCCAGGGAAGCTGAAATCTAGATGGTCTGGCCCATTCCAAGTTGTACAGGGTTTTCCCCATGGTGCTATCACGATCAGATCTCTAAAAGACGAGCACCAGTTCAAGGTCAATGGACAGCGCTTGAAGCATTATCAGGGGACTGAAGCCCCAAAAATGCAGGAAGTGGTTACCTTAGGAGATGCCCCACCTGGCATCCCTAATTTAACCTAAATTTTGTTTTTAGTTTTATTATTATTAATTATTATTTATTAGGAAATTAGATTTATTTTATTTTTAAGAAATAGTGTTTTTATTTTTATTGTTTTTAGGAAATAAAGGAGACAAGAAGAAAAGGAGAAGTGAATTCAGCCCACCATCCTTCCACTACCCCAAAAAGCCCAAATTTTGGAGCCTGTCGTTACAGCTGCCGCGACAGACGCGAAAAAGACAGGCTGTCGACACGCTGTCGCGACAGACACGAAAATGCGTAACAGACGCGCAGCAGACACGGAAACGTGTGAAAAACGCGTTAGACACGCAAACGCGTAACAGCTGGCCCTGTTATTCGCGCTTGCCGTTACAGCTCCAACGGGCAGCAAATCCTTCTCTATATAAACCCCGTTTCATTTTTTCATTTTCACTCACTTCTACTCTTCTCACTTACTTCCTCTAGAATTTATTTGCTTTCATTTTTATTATCTCAACCCTTGCAACAATGTCTTCCAGAAATACTCGTAGGAATGCTGCCTTCAGCTCCACCCCGATAGCATCCACCCCACGATCATTCCAGATCAGAGACATGTGGGAGGAAAGAGGATTCATCTACACTAAAAAGGAGGGAAATTTGGGCCTAAATTCGTTCATTGCTCGCAAAATAAAGGCTCTACAGTGGCAGATCTTTGCCGAACAACTAGAGGAGATGAACGTCTCTTTAGTGCGAGATTTCTACGCTGCCATCGACAGCAGGACGGCGACAATAGTTACCTTATGAGGGAGGGAAGTTCAATTCGAAGCTGAATACATAAACACATTGTACAGATTTGACGTGGGCAACAACGACGACGGCCACCAACAGTTTCTGAACAGCCTTGACCCTACTGCCTATGATGCTGTCATGCCAGAGCTGACTGATGAAGGAACACAGTGGAACACCAACCGCAAAAACCCGAGGACAGTGAAGAGAACTCAACTCTTGCCAAAAGCCAAATTATGAAACGCTTTTATCAAAAAGCGCATCATGTCGTCCTCGCATAACACCACTGTCGACCAGCCCAGGTTAGCCTTAATCCACTCAATTTTGCATGATAGGCCTATTAACGTGGGCAGCTTCATCCGCGAAAGCATTTTGGAGTGCGCACACCGGCCGACGGGACTACTCTACCTTCCTTACCTCATTACAGCCCTCTGCCGCGGCCATGGGGTACCTGAAGCTGCCACTGATATTAGAGTCCAAGGGAAGGGATGGACGGACAAAAACATACTGAGCTTAATGGAGCTGACTGTTGCCACCCCTCTGTCCTCATTTGATCCGGCTGCCACGACAGCAGACACGACAGAGCAGACGGAAACTGAACCTGCTGCCACGGAAGCCAGGCAGCAACCAGCAGTAGCAGCCCCGACCGACTCCTCCTCCCAGATCCTTGCTGCTATACAGAAGATGGAGGAACGACAGCTCGGTCTTATGAGCTTCATCAGGGATTTCACTGCATCTACGGTACACTTTATCCAAAACTCTTTAAATTTCCATGATGTTGTATTTCCTACCTTCCCTGCACATTACTTTGTTGTACCAACCCCTGCCCACACCACGGACACCTTCTGCAGCATCCACACCAACACCTGACATGACAGCCGCCGGCAACACTCGTGCTGAGACTTCTGCCCATGGAACAAAACAAAGAATGCCCTCGGAAGAGCTTGACGCCTTCATTTCCAGTTTCTCTTCTTCCTCTGTTTGGGCAGAAAGCGACCACGAACCCTCTGTTAAGAGGAATCTCTCTAAGGAGTTTACACCGGTGAAATATCAGAAAAGAATGGCAGACAAAAACAAGCCAGATAGCGGCAGCAGCGATGACGACAACAGTGGTGAGGACAGCAGCAGCAGCTCGGAGGTACAAGTTGTGGAGAAACCTCCTCACATCTCCCCGACCAGAATTCAACCCCCGAGGGAGGCCAAAACGAAGAACACATCTGCCTCCCCCATCCGCCAGCCAGCTCCGAAGGCCCGTGCCCGCCGCCAGATCCGAGTCAGCAGCAGCAGTGACGACAACGCTTAAAAAATTGAGTTTCTTAACTTATTTTGATGTCTGCTTATATATTTTGTGATGTACTTTTTTTCATTTTGTCATTTGCATTGAGGGCAATGCAACCCTCGAGTTTGGGGGTGGCATCCCTCCATTAATGGAGTCTAATTTAGTTTTAAAATCCTGTCTTTTACTTAGTTTATTTTTTTTGGTTAAAAAATGAAAATTTGAAAATTTTGGCTTAAGTCTTTGAACTGAACTTACCTGTCGTGACAGCTCTGTCGTGGCAGTGCCTTTAGGATAGTTCTAGGAGTAGTTTAGAGCCTTTCCATAGTTCTGAAAAACTTAAACACTATTTGTGACTATTATACTGCCTAGAACTCTTTTAGTTAACTAGGATAGGAAGCTTAGCACTTGAATAGCCCCTAGAGGTGCCTAACACTGGCTCTAGGAAAGAAGTTTAGCAAAAGAGACTCAATAGCCCTAGAGGTGCCCGAAATCGGCTCTAGGAAGTTAGCTAGAGCTGCCCGAAACCGGCTCTAGTGAAACTTTAGCTTAAAAAAATAATGAAATTGAGTCAAAACAAAAAAAATCAAGGGAGCATAAGAATTGCCTTCAAAAAGATAAACTTTGGCATAAAAATTCAAGTTAAGGGCTGAAATATTCTAGTGAAACTAAGAGAGTCTTGGCATATAACTGTTCACAAGCATGCACACACTGCACAAGGAATATAGTAAGATTCCGGACGAATCCTAAGTTATCCGACAGGGTGCTGCCATCACAGAGAATGAATGAAGGGTAAGGGAAAGTTCACTGTTTTTAAGCCAAAACAAAAATATTTCATTTTTCTTTTAGGTCTGAATTGCTTGAGGGCAAGCAAAAAACTTGAGTTTGGGGGTGTGTTGAGTGTGTAAAAGTTCTATTATTTACCTCCTATTTAACCCATATTTCTGCTGCATTAAAGCATAATTCGTTGCATTTAGGCTAGTTTACAGTTAGACATCACAAATATATTAAATGGCACAGTTTCTACTGAAATTGGTTGTTTTTGTAGGTTGCTGCTGTACCAGATGGAGAAGCAGGCGCTGGGCAGTGAAGCAGAAGAGCTGGAACTGGACAAGCAGACAAAGAGGACGATGCTGCCATGGTTGCCGCCGTGACAGCAGAGGACGATAACAGTTTTGAGGAGAAGAAGCAAAGTGGACCTCGACAGAAAGAGAAAATTAAGCCCGTATGTCGTGGAATATCACTATATTTTTCCAAGCCCTAGATCAGAATGAAGGCCAAGCCCAAAGTTCAAGGAGAGAAAGTCCAAGCAAGAAGGAGGACGAGTTAAAGCTATATTCTCTGAAGATTTAGTCTTTATTAGAGTTGTACTTTAATTTAAACTTGTATTCTTTCTATATTAGAAAACTTGGACCCAAAGCCTATATAAAGGCATGTAATTCGACCTAGGAGAGGACATCACCTATCTCTAGCCTTCTTCCCAAAATCCTAGCCGTTTTCATCCTCTCATCATGTTCTAAATTCCCCTTAGGGCCACAGGTTGATTTGTAAAGTAGTTGCAAGGGTTGCTTTTGTTTTAGGAATTTTCAGTTCAATAAAATAAACTTCAAGTTCTCTTATTCTGGTTATTAACATCTTGCAAGAGTATCGGGAGAGCATTGCGAGGTTATCTATTTACTTAATATCTGGAGAGTTAAGTATATGAAAGGAATAAGTGCGAGTTCTCTAGTTTATAGTTGAACTATCTCGGACCTAGGGATAAGACGAGGTTAAGTGGCTAAAGAAGAATTCAACAACATCGGTGTTCATCCTTCGTTTCACGCCGGGAGGTATCATCAAAGACGTGTTCATCGACAGACTTGGACCTAGGGATAGGCCAAGGCACAACAGGGATTCTTGCCAAACTTGAAGTATGGAGTTGTGTGTTCGCTGCCGCGACAAGCAACGGACTGCCGCCGCGACAGGTGCTGTCGCGACGGGGACGACGACAGAGCTGATTTTCCTAAACCTAGCAATACCTACACTACTGAGAAATTCAATACCAGCACATTCTCTCTATCTTGATTTCTTTAATCTTATTTTCCAGTACTCTTTATTATTCTCGTGACAACATCTTAAACTATTCTTTTTACTCTCATGCAGTAATTCAAGGTGAAGCTATTAGCCCAGTCCTTGTGGAGACGATATCTGGTACTTCCGTATCACTTTACTACTTTCATCGTGTACACTTGCACTGCAATTCCGATAGACACTTTTACACGCAACAAAAACCCGTCCTCGAATTTTTCCTGAACCGGAAAGATGCATATATTGCTTCCTCATGGTCTCCTTCGGTTCCAAGGTAGCTTCTTCAACAGTGTGGCTTCTCCAAAGCACTTTAACTAATGGTACAAATTTATTGTGAAGCCTTTTTACCTCTCTTGCATGAATCTAAATCGGTTCTTCCTCTTAGGATAAATTTGATTGAATTTATACAGACTCGGGTTCAACAATATGTGAAGCATCATAACGGTACTTCTGGATCAATGATACATGGAAAACATTGTGGATCTTACTCAATTCTGATGGTAACAATAATTGATAAACCATTGGGCCAACTCTTTCGATGACTTTGAAGGGTCCAATGAATCGGGGACTCAATTTTCCCTTCTTGCCAAACCTCAAAACTTTCTTCCACGGTGATACTTTAAGAAAGGCTTTTTCACCAACTTAATATTTAATGTCTCTTCTTTTGAGGTTGGCATAGGCCTTCTGCCGGTCAAAGGCAACTTCCAAGCCATCATGAATGATGATAACCCGTTCTTCAGTTTCCTGAAGTAAGCCGAGGGCCAACATTTTGCCTTTAACAAGTTCAGACCAACAAAATGGAGATCAACATGGTCTTTCATACAATGCCTCATACGGAGCCATCTGAATTAAAGCTTGGTAGCTGTTATTATAGGTAAACTCAACAAGGGGTATGGATTTCTCCCAAGTCACACCAAAGTCGATAATGCATGCTCGAATCATATCTTCCAATATACGTACATGAAAGTTCAATAACAATATAGATTTCCAAGGGTTCAATGGAAGAGTCTTTCGATAATTACCTAAATTACCCTTTCTAACTGGCCATCAGACTGAGGGTGAACGACGAGACTAAGATTAACTCTGGTGCCCTGAGCTCCTTGCAAGGTTCTCCAAAATCGAGATGCAAAACGGTTATCTCGATCGGAGATAATGGACTTGGGTACTCCATGGAGTTTGATCACTTCCTTGATGTATAAGTCAACTTATTTAGGGAGACCGTAGTCCATTCTAATCGATATAAAATGAGCTGACTTGGTGAAATGATCAACAATGACCCATATAACATCATGTTTTGCGGGAGTTAAAGGTGGACCACTAACAAAATCCATAGTGATATCCTCTCACTTCCACTGTGGTGGGTCAATAGGTTGCAACAATTCGGCAGGAACACGATGTTCTGCTTTAACACGTTAGAACGTGAGACACTTAGATATGTGATCGACTATGGCTTGCTTCATACCCAACCACCAATAGAGTTCACGAAGATCCTTATACATCTTCACAGACTCGGGGTGAACAGAAAAAGAACTTGAATGAGCTTTAGAGAGAATGTCAATGCGAAGAGATTCATCATTAGGTATGCAAATCTGGTCACGAAAACACAAGAGCCCTTCTTGATTGGTTTTGAAGTCAGGATTTTCTATTAACTTAGAGACAATGGATTAAAGCTCAGGATTTGCTCTTGCAAAACCTTGATTCGTGAAACGATGGTAGACTGAACTTGAAGTTCAACTACAAGACAATGATGCTTCCGGAGTCGGAAGTGAGCATTAATTGCCCGAAAAGGCAGGTAAAGGTTTGCGGCTGAGTGCGTCAACTATAATGTTAGCCTTGCCCGAATGATAATCGATGACAAGATCGTAATCTTTAAGAAGTTCCATCCATCCTCGTTGTCGTAGATTTAACTCTTTTGGGTAAATAGGTAATTAAGGCTTTTATGGTCAGTGAAGAGATAACATTTTTCTCCGTAGAGATAATGTCTCCAGACTTTCAATGCAAAGACAACTGCAGCCAACTCAAGGTCATGAGTAGGGCAATTCATCTCGTGCGGTTTAAGTTGTCTCGAAGCATAAGTAATGACCTTTCCTTCTTGCATCAATACACATCCTAACCCGAGATGCGTAGCATCACTAGAAACTGTGTAGTCTTTTCCAGACTCGGGTTAGATCAGGACTGGTGCATGGGTCAAGACTTGATTGAATTGATCGAAACTCCATTGTTGATCCTCGATCCAAACAAAAGGACCTTCTTTTCTCAACAACATAGTCAAAGGAGTGGCTATCATAGAGAACTCCTTTACGAATCTTCTATAATAGTCAGCAAGCCCACAAAAGCTTTCTTACTTCACCAATATTCTTCAGTGGATGCCAATCTACAATGGCTTGAGTTTTTTTCAGGTCCACTTTAATACCTAAAGCCGACACAATATGTCCAAGAAACACAACTTTGGTGAGCCAAAACTCACACTTAGAGAATTTTGCGTGCAACTGCTTCTCCCGTAAGGTTTGAAGCACGATGCGAAGATGATCTCGATGTTCTACAACATTCATGGAATAGATTAATATGTCATCTATGAACACCACTAAGAATTTATCAAGATAGGGTCTAAAGACCCGATTCATCAAATCCATAAAAGTTGTCGATGCATTGGTTAACCCAAAAGGCACTACTAAGAATTCATAGTGTTCATATCTTGTGCGGAAAACAGTCTTTGGTACATCACATTCTTTAACTCTCATCTGGTAGTAGCCTAACCTTAGATCAATCTTGGAAAAAACGGAGGCATCCTTCAGTTGATCAAACATGTCATCTATTATGGGCAATGTATACTTGTTCTTAATGGTTACTTTGTTTAACTGTCGATAATCAATACACAATCGCATAGAACCATCTTTCTTGTTTACAAAAAGAATTGGTGCTCCCCAAGTCGAAGTGCTCGGTTGAATAAAGCCTTTACGTAACAATTCTTGAATTTGAGCTTTCAACTCCTTTAATTTAACAGCCGCTATACGATATGGTGCAATGGAAACAAGGGCAGTCCCAAGTTGCACCTCAAAGCCAAACTCCACTTCACGGGATAGGGGTAATCCTGAAAGTTCATCAGAAAAGACATCAAGAAATTCACATACAATGTCAATATCCTGTACTTGAGATTCATCTTTGGCTTCTAACGTCAAAGCACACGATAAAGGATTTCCTGCGTTCATCAAAACAACACTTTCCTTGCCTTGACCCCGAAGATACAACTTTCTCATACAACAATCTACCCAGGCTTGATGCTCGCTAAGCCAATCTAAATCTAGGATAACATCGAACTCATGGATCGGTAAAGCCAACAAATTGGTCGAAAAAGGAATCCCTTGGATCAATAAGGGGCATTTCTTTCATACTACCCTTACGGCGACACAATCTCCTAAGGGATTGGTTACGGAGATTCTTGTTGTTATTGGCTCGGAAGACATACTATACTTCTTGACTATTGTGGTACTTATAAAAGATTGAGTAGAACCAGGGTCAATCAATGCATATAAAGGATGGGAATATAACTCAATAGTACCTGCAATGACATCAGGCTCGTCCTCCTCTTCTCTTTTCCTGACATGATACATCTGGGCCGAGGCTTTCGTATATTTCTTGTTAAATGGTTTCCCCGAACCACTTGATCTCCCAAAAGTTCCTAATGATCCTTGATTTAATCCTTTACCTTGAAAGGATTGAGTATGAGAGGCAACAATAGTCGGGGTAGCTGTAGACTTGGTTGCATTCAGTGGACACTCACGAATGAAGTGGCCTTGCTCACCACAATAATAACAAGCTCCAATCTGCTTACGGCATTGACCCGCTGGATGCTTATTTTGGCAGTAATTGCAAACTGGATGTTGGTTGCTCCGGTTCAATCCTTCGGTGCTATTAATAGATGCTGCCTTAGCAAATGATTAAGTCACAATTTGAGGTCTATCAATATTTCCAGAGCGTGAGGGCTCTTGATAAACATTCCGCTAAGGACCTTGATATTTTCCTTTCTTGTTCCACTTGGGAGGTCGAGAATCATCCCTGAATCTCTTCTCAGATTAGCTGGACCCACAGCTCGAAAATCAACAATGCTCAATGTTGTTAACATAGGGTGTAATTCATCATTGAGCCCTACAATGAACATTTGGCATTTCTCTTCCTCTTTCTTGATATATTCAACACCGTATCTGCAGTACTTACCGAAGTCATGGATGTATTGCTTGAGCAGTCGTCTGCCTTGCTTGAGGTGGAGAAAGATACTTCTCCTTTTAGCGAGATAGAGCTCACTAATGTACTTCTTACGGAATTCTTTAAGAAAGAACTCCCAAGTTGCAGTATTCTCGGAGACTGTCAAAGTAGTAGTCTCCCACCAATAGAGTGCCTCAGCAGCCAGTAACACAAGGGCACACTTGAGTTTGTGCTCATCTGAGCACTACAACTGCTTTTCAGGATTTGAAGAGTGTTTTCCAACCAATACTCGACAACTTCAAGATTATCATCATCCTGACCGGTAAAGGTATAAGCTCGATACTGAGATAGCTTATCGATAGGAGCTCGAGTATGTTGGGCAGCAGGAGCGATGGGTTTCACAACTTGCTCAACCTTCATAGTAGTCATAAACTGCTTAATCATGTCATCCATGTTTTTATAACATTCAGCGTGAGCGGTAGGTGCTACAGGCTAAACATTCTGAACATAAGGGTGTTGTTGCGTGTGATGTATTATAAATGATACGCAAATATATGGTGCAAGTATACACATCAGACAAGTAATAAAGTGGTAAGTGAGTATCATCTCTACATGGATTGGAGGTGTTTCGAGGTGAGTTTAAGCACGCAAGTGTCACGAAATGTAAATGGAGAATGCTGTGGCAAATCAAGATAGAGTGATGAATATTGTAGCAAATAAAGATAAAAGACCGCACGCTGAAATTAGTAGACAACCAGGTCCTCTTACGTGTGTGAAACTCTCTTGGGAATGATTGGATGGGTTGTGTGGTTTACCTATATTTTAGCTTTCTACTAGGGTTGACCTCTCTAACTTAGCCTATGCTCGGCAGGATTTACTCAAGGTGCTCCTTAACTATCGCTAGCCAGGAAACTGGAGCAGGAAATGCTGCAGCAATACCTCTCAGCGTAAACTCTAACACTCCCCCTACCCTTAAAGATCTATCCCTCTTATCCGTTGAAACCCAACACTTATCTCTAAGGTGGATTAGAGTTGTGCCTCTCAGCATCCAACTCCATTATCTATGCAGGTTAAAGAAAGCTCTCTCGACCACTAACCTCAACTAACACCTAAGGAAAGGCCAACTCTCGAAGGCTCTTACAAACCTAAGCAATAACAACATAGACAAAGCATAGATACGAGCAAGAGATAAATAAACTTTCATAAAAGAAAATAAAACATAGTTCATCCAAACAGCCCTAGCCACCTAAATCAGTTCATGGGTGGGAAAATATCAAAAGTATCTTCGTTCATACAACATATTTTTCCATATATAAAATAAATGCTAAAGCAACAGAAAGGGAAGAGGAGAACTCCCAATCCACGATGGACTTGCAGCACCACGAACCGCCCTAGGCTTGCCGCCTCTCTCAAGATCCACAAGGTCAGACCCTTGGAGCTTCTACGATGGAGGACACCAAGTGAGGAGGAGGAAGAAGAAAAGAGCCGCCTTTAGCTTTCTCTCCCTAGCCTTTTTGTCACCTTTTCATGCTCTCCTTTAAATGAGGGTCTTATGTCCTTTATATAGTGGAGGCTCCTAGAGTTTTGTGCCCTAATGATTCTTTGAAGTCTTGGGAATATTCCCTATGCATGTGGGGTACAATTAGACAAAAGGGGGCTCACACATGTGGGCGATTAGCGTGTGCACGTTACTTTGTCTTTTTCCATGCCCAGAATTACTGTCTAATTTGCTATAGCAGTTTCCTTCCTTGATTTGCTTCAACATTAGCCTGCATAACACCATACCAACAAACACCCTTCAAGCAGCATCTAGTCTCATGAAATAAATCCATACAACCAACAAGTAAAGATACATGCAACTATATGCTCTAAATGCACCTACATGCTATGAGATGACCTCGAGAACAAACAAATACTTAAGCAAAAAGGTGTAAAATATAAGCATTTTGACAAGTCATCAAACCCCCCAAAGTTAAGCTATTGCTTTTCCTCATGCAATGAATAAAAAGAAACAAAGAAAATGTTGTGGCAAAAATTTAGCTCGAGACAGATGCTATGGCAAAATTTCAACCCTCAGAAAAGTAAGGCTTTAATACTTAAGACATAATTGAGATTTTAGGAATGATTTCCTAGGGTGAGATCCTTTGTTAGTGTGTGTGTGATTGTATACAATTTAGGCTTAACAATGTTAGAAAAATTTCTTATTAGAACCCAAGTTCATCCTAGTGTTTGAACTATTTTAGCTTAAAGTTTTATACCCATAAGTGAACTGTTTTTTAAGAGGGGTGTCAGCTCATCACAACTACCATCCCTCACTCTAGATGAGTAAGGAGCAAACCTCTCATCCCCGAGCTATTTGGTAGAGTCATCCCGTGACAACTTTAATTCACTCATTTGATGTTGCTGCCATTTTATTTAAGTTTGATTTCCAGGCAGTGCAACACAAAGCGGAGTGTCCCTCTAAAATATGTCGTAGCATTTATTCACAATTTGCTATATTCTATTAGGCACAAGGGAGATTAGCTAAGCTTTTTTTTCTTTTTTATGCTCATTTCAGTTAAATTTCACAAAGATAAGCATAAGTTCTAAAAAAAATTCTCTAACACTTTCAAACATAAAAAGCATACAATAATGTATCAAAACAAAGATTAAGAATCAAACCCTAGAATTAATTCCACAAATCTCAATAGTCATACATCAATCCATAGCCATTAAAGTATGTTCATCATTAGGTATCATTAACTTATTCATACAACTGTCATGGAGCTAAACAAAATGCCATAGCAAAATATTTGTTTCTACCTATTAATGAAATGCAAATACCTAACTAAAGGGCACTAACACCCCCAAACTTAAAGAGTGCAATGTCCTCAGTGCAACAAAATAAAATGATATGGAACTAACTAAATGCAATGCAAGGTTAAGAAGTACCTCACTTCTTGGTGATGGTGGTCTTCATGGCTTTGTGCTTGACTCCAGAAGACTTAAAGGAGGTGATCGGCGGTTCAAACTCGTTTTGCTTCGGTGGAGGGGTCTATTCTGGTTCAGCTGGGCTTCCTTGGTTGGTGGAACTTCTGTCAGATTCGTTTCCCTCGACTAGTGTGCTCCAAACTCTACCGGTAGTGTGCTTGCTTCTTGTTCTCGTGGATGGGGTAGCACTCGGAGTTTATGCCCGTGATTGCGCTAGCATAGAATGTGCAAGCTCATCATCCTCTGATCCAACTGTCACTGGGTTGACAGGTTCAACGGATGGTTCCTTTTCTAGGGAAACTTTGGTAAGTTTTGTTGTTCTCTTTCTTTTTTTGGGTAGCAGGCTTGCTGTAGCATCTGTGTCCTGGTTCTGTGAGGAAGGTTGAGTCATAGTGGGGCTCTTGTTGGGGACTAGCGTCTTCTGGGTGCTGGGAGGAGGTTCCTTCGTGTAGGCTTTTGGATATTCCGGAAAAGCTAGCAAGTCTATTCTGATATGTGGTAGGATCTCTTTGAAATAGTCATTCATAACAACATCTCTCTCCTGAACATACCCATAGAAAACGTCCTGGTCTTCACGCATCTTGTCCACATCCTCTCGGAGATGATTTGTTGAGGCAACTAGGTCAGCAATTCTTGTTGCAGCAAATGTTTTCGCTCCTCCAGCTAGTGTCTGTGCTAGAGCATCCTCATCGTATCCCTTGATAGAGGGGACCATTTCAGCTGTGATAGGACCTTTCCCTGAGTTTTTCGCATCAGCAATAGGATCTTTGAACACTTCTTTTTTCTCGACAGAGGGCCGTGATGAGGTTGGGAAAGATGAGCAGACTAGACTTCCTTTTTGAAGTATGCATATACCTCATCCACAATAATTTTTCCCACGTCGATGGATCGTCTATTGAGAATATAATGAATGATTAGGAGCCTTGGAGTATTCACCGTTGTCGTGTGAGAAGTTTGCATGAACCTATTCTTTACAAACTGGATCTAAAGTTTTGCCTCTGGCATGAGTCGCGCACGCTGTAAAGTGTCCACAAGTCCTATATTTCATGCACATTTCACCTCTTATTATTATTGTTTTCAAGCTCATTTTAGGCATAAGTAGGTTCAAGCATTGTATTTTACAGTATTTCCTCATTTACCTTGATTTTATAGATTATCTTTTATTTGGTAAACAAGAGATATTGTTTTAGTGTATTTTTGTATTTAGGTACTAAAGGTTGAAAGAGGGAACTAAGGAGCTGTCGATGAAATGCTGAGGCAGCAAACCTAGGAGCTATACTGATACAGTTCTAGCAGAAGATAGTTGTTGCTGAGTAGCTGCCGACTTCGCTGCCCACGGCAGCTGACTATGGAGTTGGAGAACTAGAGTTCAATCTGTAGAGCTAAAAATCCTGAGTTTATCGCCGGCATCCACATGATTTTCTGACGTCTGTAGCAGCAGCCAGAGCCGTCGAAGTGAGACCACAAGTTTACTTGCGGGCTAAGGCAAACGTGATAAAGTCCATATTCAACGCAAATAAGTTAGTTTAAAGTCACATTAAATGTGGAAAGCTACTTTTGAGGACTTCTACTTTAAGGAGGACTTAGCCTAGTTATTTGTCTATAAATACTCATTGTACTCCTAGTTCAAAATCATCTTAGGTTTTCCATAGACATAGCTAGAGTTCTCTACCGCCGCCATGTTTTAAACTTCATTAAGGTTAGGGTTATGTTGTAAATTAGTTGTGAAACAGTTGTTTTAGGTTTTCAAGTTGTTTTTCAATAAAAATATTCCAAGTTTGCTTAATCTATGCACTTCATTCTTTCAATTAGTCCTAACCGGTCAGTTGAGAGAATCCATTTAGGGGGCACGGAAGTGTCAACTTCACGAAAGGTTTAAGCACGGTCACAACATGCTGAGGCGTGACTAACTTGGTTCCCAAAAGTTCACAAGTTTCAGCGGCTAAAAGGGATCAACAACCGAGTTTACTAGCTTGTGTTAGGTTTACGCTGAGATTGCTAGGTATTTCCAACGTCACGCTAGATTTCGAGCATCCTTGCCTAGAAATAGGGAGGATCACTATCGACTATCCCGCCGAACATGAAGTATTTTCCAGATTTGCCGCCGAGACTTATTTCCATTTCACCTACTGAGACAGCGAAAGTTGAAAAAGCAGTGACTCTGCAGCCGCGTGACAGGGTCGTAGCCTGCCGGCCACCAAACCTACCGAGGCAGCATATCGTGGCAGCGCAAAAACAACTTAGCCTTTTACAACGCAGTTTCACACTAAGTGGCAGCATAACCCTACCTGCTTTGTCAACCTGAATCACCTCCCCTATTACTTGTGTTTTTATTTACATTTTATCACAACAATCAATTCACTTGTGTTTTTTTTTTATTTTACATTGTGCAGGAACTACAAAACGAACCAAGTTGTCTAATCCTCGTGGGACTCGACATCTTTTATACTATAACTTGGCAGGAGTGTGCAGTTGCACTCTCACAAAAAGGGAACACCTACACGCCCTACAAGTTTTTGGCGCCGTTACCGAGGATTGGTAACATCGATTTTTTTTCCAATTTCTGCACCTTTTATTTACTTTGTATTTTATATCTACTTTTAATCGGAAAAAAATTTATCATGTCATTTGCGAGTGTATGACCAGGGAAAACCCTAAAGGAAATCTCCTCTTTTACAACGATCTCGAACAATAGACAAGAGCAATTAAGAAGGAACTAAGGGATGTCCTAAAAAGTAAGAAAGAAAATGAAGAAGCAAAGGTAAGCATGGACCCACCTAGCAGTGCCACACATGGAGGGGGCGGGCTGCACAACTTGCCGCCCAAAGGTCTGCAAGATCCACCACGGCAGGATCCCCCACTTCCACCCAGGCCGCCCAAGATTTCAACAATTAGGGATTATCAAGAACATGACTTCCAAGGGTTCAAACTAATAGTGATGGAACCTGATATAGGGGCAGACTGTTTTGAGCTAAAGCCTGTCATGTTCAACATGATAAATACACGAGGATTCCTGGACATCTGCAGAGCATTAAAGATACACGGGGTCCACCAAGATGTATTAAGGCTGAGGTTATTTTCCTATTCTCTAAGGGATATGGCAAAACAGTAGTTGAATAACCAGCCACCCGAATCTTTCAACACATCAATGCAGCTCTGCAAAGCTTTTCTAGACCGTTTCAGCCCGTCCAATGTGACTGATAGACTACAGAATGAGATCACAGCCTTTAGACAAGGGGATGACGAGCCGGTGAATGAGGCATGGGAGCTGTATCAAGAGATGTTGAATAACTGCCCACTACATGGTCTTCCGGCTTGGACACAAGTATCCATATTATATAACGGGGTGAACTACCCAACTCAAATGATGATAGATGCCTCGGCCAATGGGATCATTCTAGACAGACCTCTAGAGGAAGCACTGCGGCTGCTAAACCAAGCCACTAAAAGATGACTAGAAGTACCCAACAGCCCGTCGAGGCGGCACAAGGCGGCCAACCACTATAAATGAGGTAGGAGCCTCAGAATCTGTTAACGCCCGCCTCAATACACTGACGGTGCTGGTAACGAAGATTGTGCAACCCCCTGGGAAGGTCTATGAGGTACATGCTATGGGGCCATTCTGTGGTGAATGTGGAGGCAACCATGATTCCTCTTATTGCGCAGCAACTGCTAACTACATGGGAAGATATGAGCGGAATAGAAGGCATGCCCAAAACACCTATAATCCTGGATGGAAGAACCATCCCAACTTCTCCTGGAGCAACCCAAAGACACCTGCAAACCCACAACAGCTACATGGAGGCTACCAACAGAACAAGACCAGGCAGCAGACTCACCAACCATAGAACAATAACTCACTAGAAGCAACCTTACACACTCACCAACCATAGAATAATAACTCACTCGAAGCAACCTTACAATAACTGAGTCATTTATGGACAGGACGAAAATGTGGATGAACAACCAAGAGGCTTCTATAAAGAACCTAGAAACCCAATTCGGGCAATTTACAGAGATATACATCATCCGGACAATGGGAGCAGCATCCAGCAGCTTAGAGGCAGCAGCCAAACCCACTTATGAGCAGTGCAAAGCCATATCTATGAGAAATGAGAATCAGTTGGATGAACCTAGGATGGAGACATAGCCAGAAACCCAGCTGGTCTAGAAAAAGAAGCTTGCCGCAGCAGCACCAACACTAGCCGCCCCAACGGCAAAGCAAGACAGCGGTCCTGAAACAGATGATCCTCCCCAGACTAAGCCCCCAAGAAAGGAGCATATAGAGGACATCCGTCTGCCAGCACCATTCCCCCAAAGGCTCAAGCAACAGCAACAAGAGTACCAGTTCAGAAAATTCCTAGATATTCTGAAATAGGTGCATATCAACATACCTCTGATAGAAGCCATTCAAAGTATGCCAAACTATGTCAAACATCTCAGGGACATGGTTTCTAAGAAGAATAGGATCGGGGAATTCGAGATAGTGGTTGTCATTGAAGAGTGCATGGCAATGCTGCACAACAAGTTGCCGCCCAAGCAGACATATCCGAGTAGCTTTGTTATCTAATGTAGGATAGGCAACAAACATGAAACTAGAGCCCTATGCGACTTGGGAGCCAACATTAACCTTATGCCTAAGGTCGTCTTTGATAAACTAGGCATTGGGCCTGCCAAACCTACCTCTATCAGCTTAATCTAGCTGACCATTCATTTGTACAACCAGATGGAAAAATCAAAGGCATCTTGGTAAAGGTGGGCAATCTGATTCTTCAAGCCGACTTCCTCATCTTAGATTGCGAGGCCGATGAAAAAGCCCCTATCATTCTAGGGCGACCATTTTTGGCCACATGTAGAACGCTTATAGATGTGGAACTTGGGGAGCTAACAATGGGGGTAGAGGACTAGAGCATCAAGATGAATGCGCTACAACCCTCAGAAGAAGAAAAAGGAAGCCTAGATGCAAGAGCTGCCAAAATCAACACGGAAACTGGCTAGGGCAGCAGCTGGCACGATAGACCAAAGGGCATGCTTAAGGACCCAGTAACACAACACCTGAAGGAACATGAGGACCCCCTAGAGGGGAAGAAAAAGACAAACCACTTGAGGAAGTGGTTATGTCTGGGAGATGCACCCAAATGCACTCCCAACATAACTTAATTTTTATTCTATTATTTTTATTTTTATGCATTAGGATTAGAATTTATTTTAGGATTAGATTAGTTTTTAAAATTTCAGAAGTTATTTAATTAGTTTTATTTTAGGTTTAGGAACACAAGAGCAGGATTAAAAAGGAGGCCCAGGAAGGAGACTGCCCACCATCATGCCGAGACAACAGCTAGCGCAGCAACGCGTAACGGCTCCAAAAATAACGGGCAGAAAATCTCGTAATGTGCGCAAGAAAATCGGACCATTGGGCATTTAATGCCGCCACGACACCTCTCGACAACCCCTATTTATACCACTCCCACTCAATTAATTTACTTCACTTTGACCTTCTTGCTATCTTATTTTTGATTCACTTGCCCTCTCACTATTTTTCTTTCTAGTTTCAGCTACATTCAACCGTTCACATGGCATCCGCATTAAAGCAAAAACCCACCTACAAGAGATTTTGCTACAAGGAGGACGAGAAGAGATACAGAAACTGGTTCTCTAAGCAGGCGGTATGAGAAGAGCAAGGCTTCCATTACATACAACAAACAGGAGAATGTGGCCTAGAGCATGCCCTGTTTCTAAACCACCCACAATATGGGATGGGAGATGTTCGCTCAACAGCCAGAGATAGCCAACATCACCATAGTCAAGGAATTCTACTCCCATTAGCCCTGACCAGAGAAGCCATTTGTCTATGTCCGCGGGGAGCCGGTCAAACTAAATGTTGTTATCATCAATAGGTACTACGACCTTGATATGGACAACAAACCTTACGAGGAATGGAGGCTGTCACTGACGGTTGCCGACTATGAGAAAATTAAGGCCAAACTATGAAAACTCAACATGCCATGGCAGGGAGGCAAACATGTGGGATCTGTCCAACGCTGCCACTTGCTGCCCGAGGCCATGTTCTGGAACACCTTTGTAAAAAGGCTTCTTCTTCCCACAACTCAACCATCGATCGGCCGTGCCTTGCCCTAATTCATAGTATCCTAATGAACCGACTGATAAACTTTGGGGAAATCATATGCACGGAGATCCATAACTGCTTCAAAAAGAAGAAAGGCATGCTGTACTTCCTGTCCCTCATTATAGGTCTCTGCACCAACTTCGGTGTCCCGGTAGAGCCCGAACATGAGTTAACGACTGCCAGAGAAGGCTGGACTAGAAAGGTACGCATTCAGATGATGCATGATGCAGAGAAAGAGCCAACAACGCCCAGCCAGCCTTCAGACACACAGCTTGCAACTCTTATCGCCCCCGGTAGTACTGAAGCTGCCCTTGACAAGGAAGTCGTCCCACTGCTGCACACCCTTCTAGACATCACAAAACGCATCGAGCAGCAGCAGTTGGCCTTCATGAAATATGTGAGGGAGGCCCAAGAAGCTCTTGTGGCTTATTTTTTGCAGAAATTCCCTGGTGAAGTACCCATCCTGCCACCATACCCTGCAGAGCTTGCAGCAGCAGCCCAAGCACAAAGAACGCCACCAGCTGTCGCTGCCCGCCAGACTGATCACCAGGTAGCCTCTCCGACGCACTATCCAACTTACTCAGCCACCACCCCATCCAACACAGTGGCAGACTCCCCCGAGCGGCACCAGCAGTGCCTTTCCCCTACTTGCACAGCAAGGACAGTGACAGACACCTCTTCATCGGAGGAAATTAAGCTACAGCCGCCGGAGTCAGAAACAACAGTGGTAGCGGCAATAGTAGCCATCTCAATGGCATTTATCCCTCCGGTAGAACCCACGGAGGAAGGCACTAGGAAGAGGAATCAGCACATAATAGCTGCCAAACCTGTGGAGTTCGAGACGAAGTTAGAAGAGAGCGACGAATCTCAAGCCATTGCCCCTATCTAACCTTAAGAAAAGCCACATCATACGCCAAAAAGAGTCCAGCCGCCGCGAAAAGCAAAAACCTCACTTGCTAAGACTGTCGCCAAGACATTTTCCGGCCGCCGCTTCATCATCCAAACATCTTCCTCCTCCTCAACTGACAAGATTCCAACCTCCTCTCAACCCTCAGCAAACTTTTAGTTTTCTTTCTCTTTTCTTTTACTTTTACTTTTCTTTTTCTTTTTTAGTTTTCTTTTATTTCTATTTTTAACTTGTATTTATTTTTCTTTAATTTATTTTTCCTGTTTTGTGCATTGAGAGCAATGCCCATCTCGAGTTTGGGGGTGGTGGGATAGCTCTCCATCATTTTTCTAGGCATCTTTAGTTGCATATAGGTTGCATCGTACTTGCCTTAGTAATAATCGGAAAAGAAAAATTTGTTATGACTTGTGCCTATGATAGGATAGCCGACTAATTTATTTTCGCACCTAATAAAAAATAAACTTAAAATTTGGAAAGGCATGAAATATGACTTAGAATTTTTTTTTCTTCTTGCCTAAAAGGTCAAAACACCTCTGTTACTTGCTGAACGTGTTAAATATTTGATGAACATGGCCTGTTTGTTTTTAGAATTCTTTGCGAAATTCTAAACGATGATTGCAGGTAGCGCCGAGGCAGACAAAAGGAATTGAAAATTACAGCACTGCCACGACAACGGAATCAAAAACAAAGAAAAATGTTGTTTTACCCTAGAGGTGCCCACAACAGGCTTTGGGAAGAATCATGTGCGAGGACACTCTGTTGTTATCAAAGTCCATGAATCTGAAAGCCTTGAAGTGACAGACAAATTATCATGAGTGAATGAAAGCCTTTGTAACCCCCTTAACCCGGCCCAGACGGTTGAACCGAATTAAGAAGTTTACACGGGGAAAACCAAAGTCAACCCGAAAGTCAACCTTGATTAACGACCCTTTTTTTCCCTTTTAATCTTATCTAGATGCACATTAACCCTAGACATGTTCACCAGTTCATCATACTCAAAGATCAAAACAATCAAAGAACATTCAGGGACTCAATTGCATAAATTGAGGATTTAGGGACCAAATTGTAAATTTTGAAAATTATAAGGACTTAACCCAATTGAAAGTTACCAATATGAAATTAATCATCTTTCATGCTTCTCTGCCAAATTTCAGCTCAAACGGACATCTCAAACTCATCCAATTGCAATAACAAGGTTCAGGACTAAAACGCAAACATTTCGAAACATATAACCATAAAATTCAGAGCCCAACGGTCGAGTGTTCCGAAACAGGGAGGACCTGTTCCGAAACGCGAGACCGTTCTGAAACGGGTTCCGAAACAAGGCTTGGCAGTGGCATTTCCGTTCCGGAACGGTTCCTCCCGTTTCGGAACGCCTAGGCCATTTCAGGCCCCTGTTCCGAAACGGTAGCACCCGTTCCGATACGGCCTGCCCAGATTTGCAGAATTTTGCTGATTAAACACACAATTGACCCATCAAACATGCTCCAAAAGCCACCAAATTATACCAGCAAATCATTACATGCATAAGGAACATAATTGCATCAACCATACTCAAACATGGCATCAATTAAGCAAATCCCCAATTCTATAGGCATGCATCCTACTTAGAAAACCATTCAAGCATCAATATTCCAAAACCACCTCACAAAGGCCAATTACATGTTCCAACATCAATAACAACATAATACCAACTTAGGGAGTCCAAAACATCTCCCAAAACAACAACATAGGTCCCCCATTGCCATATGCCCAAAAGCTAATATTTTTAGGAAAATGTTCACCATACATGAGCTTAAAACCTTCACTTGGATTCTTGGCTTCCTTGCTGCCCCAAATGCACTTCAATGCTCTGCATTATTGGTTTAAGGAAAGAGAGAGCGTAAGCAAATAGCTTAGTGAGGAATGCTCATTTAAAACCACACAATAATGCATTTACAAAACACATTTATAAACCTTAGTTCAAATCATCATTTGTACATGCACATAAGCATTTAAAACAAGCAATTCATGCTTCAAGTTTATAACATGTCATATTGGCCACAAATACAATCAATACAAGATCCACACATGAACTTTTAAACACCATTGTGATCTTACAATTCACAAGGACCACACATGAACTTTTAAACACCATTGTGTCCTTAGCACAAGAATCATCCATGGACTTTTAAACACCATGATGTTCTTACAATTCACAAGGACCACACAATGACTTTTAAACACCTTTGTGTCCTTAACAAGAATCACCCAAGGACTTTTAAACACCTTGGTGTTCTTAAATACACAAGGCTCACACAAGGACTTTTAACCACCTTTGTGACCTTAACCAAGAACCAATCATGGACTTTTAACCACCATGTTGTTCTTAAAATACACAAGATTCACACAAGGACTTTTAACCACCTTTGTGATCTTAACCAAGAACCAACCATGGACTTTTAACCACCATGTTGTTCTTAAACAAGAACCACCTATGGACTTTTAACCACCATAGTGTTCTTAACCATCACTTGCCAATATACATCATTTTACAACATTAATCCACTGTTCTAAAGCATTTATCAAGCCATAAACATTATGCATCATTATGCATCAAAACCACATTTAACAATGTTCAAAAACAAGAATCTCTTACCTTGAGCATTCTTCAACACATGGCTTATAAAATCGGCAACTAAACATGCTAAATATGCTTTCAAAACAGGATTTAAAACATGCAAACAAATCACATTGCATACAACCAACTCATGGTTCATCATCAAGAGAGTTTTTTCGAAAACTTACTCTTGAGCTTAGCTAAGTTGCTTAGACTTAAACTAAGCTCCCAAACCTTCAAAACATTGGTTTCAAAGCTGAAAACCAAAATCCACTCACCGATTCTGTTTCGCCACTTGCCGAAACACCAATCAGCTTCCGGATCACCACCACAAGGATCCAAAGACGACTCCCCTGTTTTAAACACATTAAAGCAGAGGATTAATGCATCATCATGCATTAATATCTTCAATGAAAGCACCTAAACCCGCTGCTCTCATCAACACTCCCATTTTGGCTACCAAACACAACCGAAATCACCTCCAAACAACTCCACAACACTACCCAGCCATGATCCATCAATTCTAAACATTCATAAACCTTAATTAACATCCAAAAAGGATCTAACCACGTCCTTATACCTCCAGCTATAACAGATCATCAAGATCACTCCAAAAACAACCAACAACTCAAGCAAAACTTAGGAAAATCAACCTATCCGGGATTGCATTGATTAAACCTCAATTTCTCATCAATTAAACATTCATTTAACATCAAAAAGACACCTCAAAACACTGCCCAAACAGATCATACGAATTTTATCAAAAATCAACCAAATCTTCCATTTTAAAGCCAAGATCAAGAACACATCTACAAAACCTTTTATAAAACACAAATCAAGGATTGAGAACTTGGGAATTTCAGTAAAGAACTGAGAATTTAGAGGAGAAGGACGTCCATACCTCTAAACTTGAGTTTCTCCCTTTCGAGAACCAAAATTCTTGAAGATCCAAATAGCAAATGATAAGGTTTTGTTGAAGAGATGATTAGTGATCAAAAGAGAATTGAAATCTCATATTTGGATGTCAAAATCAGAGGGAAAATGTGCTGGAGAATGTGTTTGGTTTGAGAGAAAAGATGAGAGAAAAGATGAGAGAAAAGGAAAATGGAATTTAGGAAAAGTTAGTTGGAAAATGCCAAAATATCTTCCCTCCCTTTTACTTTTATTTTAAAACCATTAATTAAACCTTTAATATTTAGGAAAAATCTGGAGAAACTCCTTTTGGGTAAATAGCTCCTTAAAGATTCAAAGTTTCAATCCTTTTTAAAACAGTCACACAGTTTTCAAAAATTACATTTTGGTCACTAACCAAAATGTCACACTTCCAAACTTTATTTTGTAAAATTGATTCCAACATTCTCTTATATATAATAAAAGAGGATTTTAAGACAATTTTCCATATTTTTAATGCAACCCGAACTAGGCTTTCCTAAATTCACTCTTTTATATTCGAACCGCACTCCGACCGAATCGGTCCAAACCCAAAACTTCTAAGCCCAAAATTGGGGCGTTACAGCCTTCACGGGATGACTCTACTCCAAGGGTTCGGGGTTCTGTAGTTTGCTCCTATCTCAACTGCTGACCTAGAAGAGTAGTTGTGATAAGCTAAAGCCCTCACTGCCATGATTAAATTAATGTGCTTAACTGTGTTGCCTCGGCAACAACCTTTACATCACAACAGCATCTTTGTTTGATTATTTATTCTACGTATTTAGCCTATTTACAGATATGCACACACCACACTAGCATGAGAAATTTAATTTTTGAGTTATTTTCTTGCTTATTTCTCTTCACTAAGTTAATATAGGTCACATTAAATGTGGAAAGCTACTTTTGAGTACTTATACTTTATGGAGGACTTAGCCTAGTTATTTGTCTACAAATACTCATTGTACTCCTAGTTCAAAATCATCTTAGGTTTTCTATAGACATAACTAGAGTTCTTTGTCGCCGCCATGTTCTAAACTTCATTTGGGTTAGGGTTATGTTGTAAATTAGTTGTGAAACGGTTGTTTTAGGTTTTCGAGTTATTTTTCAATAAAAATATTCCAATTTGCTTAATCTTTGCACTTCATTCTTTCAATTAGTCCTAACCAGCTAGTTGAGAGAATCCATTTAGAGGGCACGAAAGTGTCAAATTCACGAAAGGGTTAAGCACGGTCACAATATGGTGAGGCGTGACTAACTTGGTTCCCAAAAGTTCACAAGTTTCAGCGGCTAAAAAGGATCACCAACCGAGTTTACTAGCATGTGTTAGGTTTTTATTGAGATTTCTATGTATTGATTACGTCACGCTAGGTTTCGAGCATCCTTGCCTAGAAATAGGGAGGATCACTGTCGACTATCCCGCCGAACTTGGAGTATCTGCCAGATTTGCCGCTGAGACTTATTTCCATTTCAGCTGCCAAGATAGTGAAAGTTGCAAAAGCAGTGACCCGCTGTGGCCGCGTGATAGGGTCGTAGCCTCCGCCCACCATACCCGCCGAGGCAGTATATAGTGGCATTGCAAAAACAACTTAGCCTTTTACAACGCAGTTTCACACTAAGTGGCAGCATAACCCTACCTTTTTTATCAACCTGAATCACCTCCTTTATTACTTGTGTTTTTATTTACATTTCATCACAACAATCAATTCACTTGTGTTTTTATTTTACCTTTTGCAGGAACTACAAAATGAAAAAGTTGTCCAATCCTTGTGGGATTCGACATCTTTTATACTATAACTTGGCAGGAGTGTGCACTTGCGCTCTTACAAAAAGGGAACACCTACACGCCCTCACACGCTCCACTACTTTGCTTGATGCGTCTAAATTGGTGCCTTCAAAGCACAAGTCTTCTAGCACTTCCTTCACAGTTTGTGGGTCAGCATTCTCGACGAAAGGTGTGTGGTGATCCTCTGAATTTTTCAAGCCAAAAAACTTGTTGATCATTGCTGCAGTGAACTTCATTTGGTCTCCACGCACGTAAACACCAGACTGTGTAGGACCGGTAAGATGGGCATAGAACTCTTGAACAATGTGTATGCAAAAGTTGTCAGGGTGAGGAACAAAGATAGCCTATTTGTGGTTTGTGACGACATCTAAGACGTCCTTGTCGAACCCTAGTTCTCTTTCAATTGGGAACTTGAAGCCTTGCTCTGGTAGCAATTTCCGATCTTGTAGACCTTGGAATCGTTCCTTAGCCTTGTCGTCTAAGAACTTCTTTATAACCACGTGCTTGGGTTGGCCACTGCCAGACGTACCTTCTTCTCGCTTGCAATGCACCATTTTTAGGCAAAAAGAGGGTGAAAGTTTGTGAGATATGGGAGAAAAGTTTTGGTTAGGGTTTTTGAGTTTTTGAGCGGGTTGGAGAAGATGAAGTGGGAGGGTCTTTTGGTTTTCTTTGTTTCGATATGATGAGAGGAAAGTAGTGGGAGTTGATGGGAGTTAAGGGGAGGTAACTGACATGAATTGAAAGAGAGGGAGAGAGTCTTGGGGGTTTTTTGGCAGCGTGTGTAAGGTAAGGACAAAAGGGATTTTAAATGAAAAGGTGAAAAGTAGGAAAGAGAAAAGACCTAGGCAATAATTGCTAGGGTTTTCTTTAAATGAAAAGGTGAAGAGGTTAATTAATTCCCCCCTCTTTTTGCCCTTTTTGAGCCGACCTCCTCTCATGTTGGAAAAGCTTAACTGCTCATTCCTTATACCCTTATAAAACAAAGCCATGATGCACCATTACACCCTGACCTGCCATCTGTGTCCTTGGGGTGCTCAGATGCAAACAAACAAACATGACATTAAGGCATAATGAAACAAACAGACAAATGGGATTAAAAACCTAGAGTACGTGTAAGGCGTGTAGGTGTTCCCTTTTTGTGGGAGCGCAAGTGCACACTCCTACCAAGTTATAGCATAATAGATGTCGAATCCCATGAGGATTGGTCAGCTTGGTTCAATTTGTAGTTTCTGCACAAGGAAAAGTAAAAACACAAATAAGTTGATTGTTGAGATGAAGAGTAAAATATCGTAAAACACAAATGATAAAAGAGATAATTTAGGTTGATAAAGCAGGCAGGATTATGCTGCCACTTAGTGTGAAATTGCGTTGTAAAAGGCTAAGTTGTTTTGTGCTGCCATGATACGCTGCCTCGGCGGGTAATGGACAGCAGCTACGACCCTGTCACGTGGTCGCAACGGGTCACTGCCCCTGCAACTCTCGTTGTCTCGGCAGGTGGAGTGGAGATAAGTCTTGGCAGCAAGTCTGGCAGATATTCCAAGTTCGGCGGGATAGTCGATAGTGATCCTCCCTATGTCAAGGTAAGGATGCTCGAATGCTCGCGTAATGTAGGCAATACCTAGCAATCTCAGCGTAAACCTATCACTAGCTAGTCAATTCGGTTGGTGATCCCTTTTAGCTACTGAAACTTGTGAACTTTTGGAACCAAGTTAGTCACACCTCTACACGTTGTGATCGTGCTTAACCCTTTCTTGAAGTTTACACTTTCGTGCCCCCTAAATGGATTCTCTCAACTGAACTTTTAGAACTAATCAAAAGAATGAAGTGCATAGATTAAGCATACTTGGAATATTTATTGAAAACAACTCAAAAACCTCATGCAACTGTTTCACAACTATTTTACAACATAACCCTTAACCCAAAGGGAGTTTAGAACATGGCGGTGGCAGAGAACACTAGCTAATATCTATAGAAAACCTAAGATAATTTGAACTAGGAGTACAATGAGTATTTATAGAAAAATAACTAGGTTAAGTCCTCATTAAAGTAGAAGTCCTCAAAAGTAGTTTTTCTTGTTTAATATGACTTAAACTCTGACTTCTTTGCGTTGAATGTGGACTTTATCTCGTTTGCCTTAGCCCGCAAGTAACCTTGAGATCTCACTTTGGCAGTTCTGCCCGCTGTTACAGACGTTGGAAAATTGAGTGGATGGTGGTGATAGACTCATGATTTTTAGCTCTACAAATCGCACTCTGGTTCTCTAAATCCATAGTTTGCTGCCGTGGGCAGCAAAGTCAGCGGCAACCTTACTCGGCAGCTACTCGACAGCATCTGTCTTTAGCTGGAACTGCATCAGTACATCCCCTTGGCTCGCTGCCTCAACATTGCATCCTCAGCTCCTCTTTCCCTTTGTCAGCCTTTATTACCTAGAAACAATAATACACTAAAATAACATCTTCTTTACCAAATAAAGGATAATTTTATGGAAACACAGTAAGGCGAAGAATACTGTAAAATACTATGCATGATGCTATCTATGCCTAAAATGAGCTCAAAAACAGTAATAAAAGAGGTGGGATGTGCATGAAATGTAGGACTTGTGGACACTTAACACACTCCCAAACTCGAACTGTTACTTGTCCTCAAGCAATGCAACCTAACATACTTGCTCTATTAATAATCAGAATGAAAAACTTGTATTCAACTTGATTTTATTGCCTAAAGGCCGTGGCACCTATATTAATTAGAGAAGGGAAATAAAGCAAGAAAATAACTCAGAATTTAATTTCTCACGCCAGTGCAGTTTGTGCATGTCTGTGTACAAGCAGAGTATGTCGAATAAATAATTAAAAAATATGTTGCGATTTAAAGGTTGCTGCCGAGGAAGCACAATTAAGCATAATATTTTTAATCATGGAAATGAGGGCTTTAGCTTATCACAACTACTCTTCTAGGTCTGAAGTTAAGATAGGAGCAAACTGTTAGAGTATGCCCAAAGACCAATCATATGATGATTGTATTGGCATACTATCTTTACTGATTTTATCAAATAAAGGCAATACCGTTATTTTCTTCTATTATATTTCTTTGCATCAAATTAACAAAAGACAATAATGTCCATATAATAATATGATTATTATTAAAAGATCCTTAGTTGAGTATTATTATGGCCATGGATAATAATAATATGTTTAAAGCTAACATGTTGTTGATTGATGACAATGTGTTGTCCTTGACATAGTGATGTCAAAATCAAAGCCTGAATATGATGTTGGATAACAACATATTGGATTGACCCGCTATGAGCATATGTCTTGGATTATTATGTAACTGTCACGATATTGCTCATAATGATAACTATATGTATGATCCTTTGACTTGAGATCATGACTATCTTAACATATATTGTTGTGTGCTTTGATGCAGTTGAACGTTGTAAAGTGTCCATAAGTCCTATATTTCATGCACATTCCAACTCTTATTATTACTGTTTTAAGCACATTCTAGGTATAAGTAGGTCCATGCATGGCATTTTATAGTATTTCTTTGTTTACCTTGCCTTTATAGATTATCGTTTATTTGATAAACAAGAGATATTATTTTAGTGTATTTTTGTTTGTAGGTACTAACAGCTGAAAGAAGGAACCAAGGGGCTGAGAAGTCAAGGCTGAAAGAACAAACCTAGGAGTTGTACTGATGCAGTTCCAGCACAAGACAGTTGCTGCCGAACTTGTTGCCCATGACAGCTAACTATGGAAGTTGGAGAATCAGAGTACTATCTAAAGAGCTAAAAATCATGAGTCTATCACCGGCATCCACTTAATTTTCCGACGTCCGTAGCATCGGCCAGAGCTGCCGAAGCAAAAATCTCAAGATTACTTGCGGGCTAAGGCAAACGGGATAAAGTCCACATTCTACGCAAAGAAGTAAGAGTTTAATGTCATGTTAAAGATGGAAAGCTACTTTCGATGACTTCTACTTTAAAGAGGACTTAACCTAGTCAATAGTCTATAAATACCCATTGTACTCCTAGTTCAAATCATCTTAGGTTTTATATAGATTTCTCTAGTATTTTCCGCTGCCACCATGTTCTAAACTCTACTTGGGTTAGGGTTATGTTGTAAACTAGTTGTGAAATGGTTGTTTTAGGTTTTGAGTTATTTTTCAATAATATATTACAAGTTTGCTTAATCCATTGCTCTTCATTATTTCAATTATTCTACACCAGTCAGTTGAGAGAATCCATTTGTCGGGCACGAAAGTGCAAGGCTCACGAAAGGGTTAAGTACGATCACAACGTGCTGAGTGTGATAAGGTTTTTTTTTCTGAAAACCGTTAAATGGGGCCTTATCACTATTTTCTTTTTGAAAAGGGGGTTTATTTAAAGAAAAAGGGGGAACTCATATTTTGGAAAACTTGTGAAAATTTGGAGTCGCCACCGGCCACTGAGGTAGGCCGGACACCATAAAACCAGAGATTCATTTTAAAACGGGTTCGGGAGTTGGTTACGCGTGGGGTAGGATTAGCACCCCCATCACGCCCGGAAATCGGTACCAAATTGCTTGTTGCCTTTTGATCGATAGGAATTATTTAAAAATCGAAGTGAATTTAATAATTGTTCTCAAATGAAAATATGACTTAAAGAACACGGGCTTTATCGAATAGTGGCATTGGAATTAATTAATCATTTAATTAAAAAGGATGACGGTACACCGGATCATAGACTAAACCGACATCAAATAAGGCTGACTGCCGTGTTAGTTTAGGGTTCGGATCCCGTACGTCACCTTTATGCATGATGGGAGCAAATAAGAGATGATGCATGTTATTCCCATTTTTTATGCTTTCGCTTACCTAGAGGCGGTGAAAATTAACCTGAGTATTCGATAAACATCCATTGAGCTAAGACTGTTGCTTTCGGATACCGAGGTTAATTAATACCCCTCTTGGGGTTGATTTTTAGGTTAATTAATTAACATACCAAATCATTAATGGTTTCGTGAATGACAAATACGAATATGTCACAAAAAATACAACACCATAATAAATAATTCGAATGGAAATAAAGCAAGATAAAAAAGAATATCAACATGGGAATTTAAATAAAAATCCGGAAAAGGACCGGATCGAATATGAAGCGCGTAAATTAAATGCGATAAATTAAATAACGGTAATTAAAATGCGAGAAATTAAAATGTTAGTAGCTTGATTAGAAGTTAGATTAGGGGTTAAAAATTACACTAAACGGGCCATAATAATACGGATCATGCCCCGTTGCGGGTCACCGTAAGGCCGATTCGAACGCAAATCAAAGGCATTAGATAAAATGATATATAACAAGAACGAAATAAGCAAATTATATATATATATATATATATATATATATAAATACATAATATAAGGTAAGTATATATATATGTATATACTATGCGTGAGCTATGTATGATATATGTAATTATATATTAAAGTATAATAAGCACATATATGTTATGCGGGGTAAGTATATGTATATATATTTATTAAGGGAAAATCAAAAATAAAAAAAAAAGGAAGAAAGATCAATATGCCATTTAATGGCTGGATCAAAAAAAGAAAATGTCATTTAATGGCTAGATCAGAAAAAGAAAATACCATTTAATGGGCCTTTCGATAAAAGGAAATAGGTTAATTGAAAGATAGAAGGCAAACCCTCATTTCCATTTAGAATTTCAAACGCAAAAAACAGAAAAGAAAGGGGCTTACTTCACGGGATGCCGGAAACTTTTGCTCTCTGAACCGAGACCTTTCCATGGCCATTCATCGGTGACCACTCCTCGCGGCGAAGGCCCCGGCGTCCGAAGATGCTTGTGCACGGCAACTTCTCCTCTGGACGTAAGGTAAGCTCAAAACTTTTTTTTATCAATTTTTTGACTGAAAATCAAAACCCAAACGAAAAGCCTAATGCTTATTTCTAAAATGCTCTGAAAACCCTTTCGATTTTTGTTTCGAAAACGAGATTTTTCTCAAGAACTTTGGAACCCCTCTGTTTTTGAAGACAAACTTTTAAGATTTCAAAAAGACCTTTGATTCTGGTTTTGAAAAAAAAAGGGAAAAAGATGAACCCTAAAAAATGCAGAAAAACGAATAAGAGAAGAGACTCAGAAAATTTTCCTTCTTTCGTATTGATGGTGAATCCCGAATGAATCTCCTCCCTCTACAATCATTTGAGACTGGATATATATAGCCTCTGATTTACATGGAATTAGAAAAATAAAAATTACAACGAAAATCCTCATTGGTTGTTCTGCCAACTTTGTTTGCATTCATCTGACATCTGAAATTGTTGGCCGTTTTTGCATTTGTTTGATGGCCTCCGTACTATGTCTTTTGCGTTATTATTTTGCTTTTTTTTTTGTATTTTGTTTCTGATTTGATCTGATAACTGCTTTTGTCTCTTGTGGGCGTTGCCAGAAACGGAGCGGACATGGCCGGAGGTGCGTCGGCGACGGCGCGGCACAAAGCTTCTGAGATGGGCTTGGCTAGGGTTTTTGGCTTGAGGAGATCTGAGCCGTCAGATCTCATCCCTGGATCCGACGGCTGGAATGGGGCTGCACAAAACATAAGGATGTGATCAGATTATTTTTAGGGTTTTCTAGACTTAGGTTTAATTTTTATTGGGCTTGAAATGGGCTATTGTTTGATATATTCTTTTTGGGTTTTTTAATACTTGAAAATGGACTCTTAAATACATTGGGCTTTATTTATTTATATTGGATTTCTCATTTATTTAATATGTGTTCGTATATATATATAGTTTTTGTGTTTTTCAGATTCAATTCAATAATAATAATAATAATAATAATAATAATAATAATAATAATAATAATAATAGTAATAGTAATAATAATATGATAGTAATTTTAAATATAACACTAAATAATAAATAGGGTAATAATATATAGTAGTAATGAGAAGAATAGATAATAATAATAGTAGATAATAAATAATAACATAGTAATGTAAAAAAATAATACTAGTAATAGTTATAATAACGATAATAAATATAATGGTAATGATAATAATATAATGATAATAATGATAATATGATAATAAAGAAGATGTCATGCTATATTAGTAGTGTTTAGGGTTTTTTCACATAAATGATATAATAATAGATATATTAATAATAGTAATATTTTTTGTTTTTTCTTAGATTTTAATGACACATTTACATAGTTAATAACTAGACAATAGCCCATATAAGCCCACTATTATAAGACGAAATAAAAAAAATGTTAGCCCGGACAAAATTAGTGATTACAGTTGCCCCTCTTTGCTTATACTTGTGGAACAAGAATAAAGCAAAGACCATAAGCACTAATTTTGTCCAACTTCCCTGTTTGGGGTGATTTGCTCTTCCGAAACGGCAGAAACAAAGTGGGTAGCGTCGGCGTGTCCTCCCTGAATGGCAAAGGACATAGTCGATTCATTCTTCCTAAGCGGTAAAGAATGAACTTCAAATAGCGTGCTTTCCCGGAGCGGCGAAAGCAAACTGGACAGGCTTTCTAGCTCTTCTGTCCTGGGATCCTTGAACTGTTTTGCTCTCAGATCGGGATGCGGCGAGTATGAAATTCTTCGCCTGAAACTACATTTTCTCTTCCGAAGCGGCAGGAACAAAGTCGGTAGCATTGGTATGTCCTCCCTGAACGGTAAAGGACATAGTTGATTCATTCTCCCTAAGCGGCAAAGAATAAACCTGATAGCGTGCTCTATCGTAGCGGCGAAAGCGAACTGGACAACGTTGGCATGTCCTCCCTGAGCGGCAAAGGACCTAGCTGATTCATTCTCCCTGAGCGGCAAAGAATAAACCTCCAATAGCAACTGGACAACGTTGGTATGTCCTCCCTGAGCGGCAAAGGACGTGGTTGATTCATTCTCCCTGAGCGGCAAAGAATAAACCTTCAATAGCTTAGACAACGCTGGCATGTCCTCCCTGAGCGGCAAAGGACGTAGCTGATTCATTCTCCCTGAGCGGCAAAGAATAAACCTCCAATAGCAACTGGACAACGTTGGTATGTCCTCCCTGAGCGGCAAAGGACGTAGTTGATTCATTCTCCCTGAGCGGCAAAGAATAAACCTCCAATAGCAACTGGACAACGTTAGTATGTCCTCCCTGAGCGGCAAAGGACGTGGCTGATTCATTCTCCCTAAGCGGCAAAGAATAAACCCAAATAACTTGTTTTCCCGTGGCGGCAAAAACAAACTGAGCAGGCCTTCTGGCTCTTCTGCCCGGAAATCCTTGAGCTCTTTTGCTCTGAAATTCTAAAGTTGTGGGTCTCTTTTCTTTTCTTCTTTCTTCTTTCCTTCTTTTCTTCTTTTTCTTCTTCTTATTCTTCTTATTCTTCTTATTCTTCTTCTGTTTCTTTTTCTTCTTCTTCTTCTTCTTCTTCTTCTTCTTCTTCTGTTTCTTTTTCTTTCTCATCTTCTTCTTCTTTTTCTTTCTCTCTCTTTTTCTTTTCTTTTTTCTTCTTTCTTTTTCTTCTCTCTTTTTCTTTCTTCTTATCCTTTATTTCTTTTTCCTCTCGTTCTTTTTCTTTTCCTTTTTCTTCTTTATTCTCTTTTTCTTTTTTTTCCTTTTTTTCTCTTATTTTTCTCTCTTTCTCTCTCATTTCTTCTTTTTTCTTTTCTTTAAAAACCAGGAAACCTGATTTTTTTATTATTATTTTTTAAAAAAACATCCCAAAGGGGATAAAGTTGAGAATTTAAATTTTGAGGAAAATGTCCTTTTGGAAGGATAAGATTGAGAAATCCAGTTTTAAGAAAAACATCCTTTAGAAAGGATACGATTGAGAAATCGAGTTTTAAGAAAAAACTATCCTTTAGGAAGGATACAATTAAGAAATCGGAGTTTTGAGAAAAAAAACACCCTTTAGAAAGGATACGATTGAGAAATCGAGTTTTAAGAAAAACATCCTTTAGGAAGGATACGATTGAGAAATCGGAGTTTTGAGAAAAATTATCCTTTAGAAAAGATAGGATTGAGAAATCGAGAGTTTTGAGAAAAACATCCTTTAGAAAGGATATGATTGAGAAATCGAGTTTTAAGAAAAACATCCTTTAGAAAGGATAGGATTAAGAAATCCGAGTTTTAAGAAAAATATCCTTTAGGAAGGATAAGATTGAGAAATCCAGTTTTAAGAAAAACATCCTTTAGAAAGGATAGGATTGAGAAATCCGAGTTTTAAGAAAAACATCCTTTAGGAAGGATAGGATTGAGAAATCCAGTTTTAAGAAAAACATCATTTAGGAAAGATAAGATTGAGAAATCCAGTTTTAAGAAAAACATCATTTAGGAAAGATAGGATTGAGAAATCCGAGTTTTAAGAAAAATATTCTTTAGGAAGGATAGGATTGAGAAATCCAGTTTTAAGAAAAACCGCTTTTTGAAAAGATAAAATTAAAATTTCAAGAAAAAATATCCTTTAGGAAGGATAAAGTTGAGAAATTGAAATTTAAGAAAAACGTCCTTCAGAAAGGATAAAATTGAGAAATTTGAATTCTGAGAAAAATATCGTTTAGAAAGGATAAAATTGAGAAATTTAAATTCCGGGAAAAACATCCTTTAGAAAGGATAAAAAAATCAGGGATTAAGAACCTTGATACCAGTCAAAGGATTCTTGAGATCTATTTCTCTTCTCGTAGAG
Source organism: Hibiscus tridactylites (assembly GCA_958450335.1). Taxonomy (NCBI): domain Eukaryota; kingdom Viridiplantae; phylum Streptophyta; class Magnoliopsida; order Malvales; family Malvaceae; genus Hibiscus; species Hibiscus tridactylites. Next base: position 95,218,100 of record OY288267.1, on the reverse strand, counting down.
CCGTAGATCCACCCCTTTATCAATCTTCAAATACCTGTTCAAAAATAAACAAATGCTATGATGGTATGAGTTAGCATGCTCCTAACATAGGGATGTCTAACTATCAATGATGCATGAGCATACTTCATGATGCAAAGATGCATGAATTTAGTTTGTTTTCATTCTTCGAGGCCGGTGGTCACCATCTTGGGACTACAACCACTCCTCAGACACATGTCCTGACAAACTTAGCTCTCGTTTGTCGTTGCTCACCATTCTTTCTTTTCAAAACTTCAAAAGACCGTTCTCGACTAGTCCTTGAACTTTGTTTTTTAGTGCCCCTCTAGGTACTGACGACTTTACCTCGAGCCATGGTCAGTCCGCTTGTTCATTCCAATATAGGAGACTTGTGAAGATAAAAATAAATTCATTATGTATATGTATACATTTTAAAGAATCACGACAAGAGATATTTAAGAAAATCAAGTTTTGGGTCCTTGAAAAAAAAAGGGTCAACCCGAGTGACATTTTCCGAATGTTGCAGGAATGCACATATGAAATCTTTTCTGGGCTATTAGGCTTCTGAGAGGAGCGACTCCCATTCCTAGTGTCTACCCGGTTAAAAGTGGCTCTCTTTAGCTCACTAACTCACCAAGCCTCATCCTTCCCTCTTTTCTGGTCTCAATCGGGCATTAGAAGTGTGTCAATCCTTGAATAAAGGTTAACCCTGACATGCGGGATATGATCTGAAGACAAATTCATCCATCAGTGTATGGTCCAAATGGTCTTTTATGGCTTGTAATGTAGGCTAAGGATCACGGGTACGAAAGAAAGGGTAAATAGGCCCAAACAAGCGTTTGAGGGTGGTGAAACCAAGGATCAATTCTTCCACTCTGAAGTCGCAATTATGCTCCAACGAAATGTTATCTCTTTTCTTATTTCTTTAGATCTCTCTAGACTGCCCCCTTTTTTGGGGTTTTCACCCCTAGAGTTCATTTCCTTTCATCAAGTGTAGTTTCGGATCCATTTGCACCTTCGCATTGTATTAGTGAAGACTTTTGATCAAAGATGAATCAACCTTTCGAGACTCATCTAAGCAGAGATTCATAGGGAATCCTCTTGTCCCTTTTCTTCGTCCGATTTTCCCCTTTTACAAAATTGCACTTTTCACTTTAGTGCTTTTGCTTTTAATTTCTTCAACTTTTATGTCGGTAACTTTTGACCTGATTTGGGGTAGCTCTTTGAGCATCAACTTTTCTTTCGCTGTTTCCTTTTGATGTTTTTGCTGCTCAAACTGAAAGTTTATCCAATGAAACTGTTCTCTTTTAATCCACTTAGTTCACAAGACATCATCCTCATAGCATAATCAGAATCCAATGTCATTTATTTGTCCATAGCTTTATATCTCATTTGCCCCCAGTGTAGGGGTGATCCTTGATTTGGGTTCAATCAAAAGAAAAAAAGGTTTAACAGGCTCAAACGGGGACAACAATGTTTTTTTTTCATTTTCTTTCTATGTGAATGGAATTGAAGGAATGCCAAATGTCCTCCCATACATGGATATCAAAATTGGTCTTCATGTGGTAGAAGTTTTAGGGTTATCACTTCATTCAAGGACCTTGAACGACAATGCCCGAGAGGAAAAATTCACTCAATGGGAGTGGCCCATTATTCCTGAACACTCATTGTCATTCCTCCCTTGGCCTAAGTAGAACATAGGGTTTTCATATTTAGTATCCTCACAACATCCGGCTTTTCAGGAAAAAAAATCTTTTTAAATTGAATTAAAGTTAATCTTACAAAAAGTATATACATGTGTAATAGGAAAACAAGAGTAAACTTATAATAATAATAAATGAAATGTTTAAAGAATCAATGAATACCAAAACATTTTTTTAAATAACAAAATGAAAATCTCGTTATGATAAAAAAAATCTACAGCTCAGCTTATTTCTTTTGCATTTTTCCCAAATGCACAGGGATCAACGGATTTGAATTGCCTTTACCGGTAGCCGTTTGCTCCGGGCTAGTTGTACCATTCCCCTGGGTACAATCAGTTTTGACCAATAATGAGAATTGGATTTTTGCAAAGGATTTATTTTCCTTCGACCATTCATAAAAATGGATTTTCGATGGACATTTGAATTATCCATTGTCTTAAACTTTATCGCGTTTAAGCACGTTGTGCTTGCATTTCTATCGGACTTATTCAAACATCGCTTCTTCTTTCATGAAGCAATGTAATGTCTCCAATTCACTTTTCTTGAACCGAGACTTGCATTTTTCCCAAATGCACAGGGATTAACGGATTTGAATCACCTTTACCGGTAGCCGTTTGCTCTGGGCTAGTTGTACCATTCCCCTGGGTACAATCAGTTTTCACCAATAATGAGAATTGGATTTTTGCAAAGGATTTATTTTCCTTCGACCATTCGTAAAAATGGATTTTCGACGGACATTTGAATTATCCATTGTCTTAAACTTTATCGCGTTTAAGCACGTTGTGCTGGCATTTCTACCGGACTTGTTCAAACATCGCTTCTTCTTTAATGAAGCGATGTAATGTCTCCAAAGGTCATACTAGGCTGAGCTTTGAGCAAAGGCTTCGTCTTGACGGGTAAAAGATGCCCCTTGGGGTGAGCTGGACGAGGGGCCGATAACAAGAGGATTCTTAAAGATCGGGGTGGCCGAGTGGTCTCCCGGTTCTTGAGCAACACTCTTTCCTTTCAGACCGTACTGTAACAGTTAGGGTGTTCCTTTCATCATATCTTGTTGGGGCTTGATGATGGTGCCCCTTAATTCTTGCTGAGTTCGTTCCATCTGACCTCTAAAATCGGCCTCTGGCTTGGCAAAGCTTTCCTCCATTTATTCATTTTAAGAATGAATGCATGTAATGTGTCGTATGCATAACAAGGTTAGATGATTAGAGGTAATCAAACAGACATGTACAACTGAATGCAAAGATGCATTGATCATTAGTTTTATTTGTTTAATGAATGATTGAATGAATGAACGTGTCGTGTGTACAACAGAAACACATGACTAAAGGTAATCGATCAAAATGCATGATTAAATGCAAAGGTGCATTGAACATTAATTTTATTTGTATAATGAATGAATGAATGAATGAATGAATGGATGAATGTGTCGTATGTACAACAGAAACATATGATTAAAGGTAATCATACAAAATGTATAATGGAATGCAAAGGTGCATAAATACAATGTGTCGCGTGGACAACATATGGTTAAGAGTAATTAATCAAAAATGTAATTGAATGCAAAGGTGCATAAATGCAATATGTCGTATGGACAACATATGGTTAAGAGTAATCAATCAAAATATAATTGAATGCAAAGGTGCATTGAACATTAATTTCGTGAATGCAATGTGTCGTATGTACAACACATGATTAAGAGTAATCAATCAAAAAGGTATAATTGAATGCAAAGGTGTATTGAACAATAATTGCATGAATGCAATGTGTCATATGTGCAACAGAAATGCATGACTAAAGGTAATCAAACAAAATGCATAATTGAAATGCAAAGATGCATTGAACATTAATTGGATGAATGCAATGTGTCATATGTACAACAGAAATGCATGACTAAAGGTAATCAAACAAAATGCATAATTGAAATGCAAAGAGCAACACTGAGTTCGGCAAATATCCTCGTTAAACAACTCATCAATGGGAACCTTGGTCCGTTAGAATGATCGGATGAAACCCACTACATGCAGTTCTTAAGCTAGCGTCTAGGCCGACGATTTTCTTCAAGACTCACTCAATCCCTTCTTCTTTCTTGAAATGATCTTTTGCTAGGAATCAGACGTTCTCTCATATCCTCGTTAACAAGTAGGCCAACTCTCGGTCCTGCCCCCAAGTGGTATAGGCGACGAATTATGATTAATCCACTGTTGATATTTGGTACTCTTGACTTACTCTTTGAAAGAGTCCCACTGAGCCTAACCTTCAAAGCTTATCGGAGTTGATGTCGGAATTCCCTCTGGCTTGAAATGTTTTTCTTGTTCTAGGTTGAGACTTGATTGTCGACTTAAGATGGCAGAGTGCCCAAGAAACTTCCGATCTTGCCCCGGAAAGCTTGGTTGTTGTTCGATGTGGTTCACGCTAATTTCCTTGCAAGACTCGGTATTTCCCAACTGTTATAGTCAAACCAAAGCTGCCATCCGTGGAACAAATGTAGGTTGAACTCCAAAATTCGAAGTAATGATCACTTACCTGGGACATCTGACAAATAAGTGAGGTGGCCTTTTTTCTTCTTTCTTGTCTCAGAAACCAATCCATGTAGTCGTTCTCCTTGTGGCTATATTTTCGTCGAGGTCTTTCTCACTATTGTTACAGACCATATTTCCCACTAATCAAGTCTTTAATTTCAGACTATTTCCAACTCAATGTGCTCTTTATGCAATGATGAAATGTGCAAGATAAGAGGGGAAGAAAATTAAAAGTGTTAGTCACATGATAAACATGAAGCAATAGGCAACCAATGAAAATCAAGCATTAACGGAAAAGAAGCGTAGAGACAAGCAATTAGCAAGAAAAAACCTAGACACTCTAAGCTCTAAGGTTATCCGCATGGCTCTAATGGGGTAGGCTTCTTATATTCTCACTCATGAGTTCGGTTCTAGCAAAGGGTACCCGAACCTATCTCATCACCTACTAAGGCAATAGGAACCCCAATTCTGGCCCATTACAGGCTTGCGAACTGGTTTCGGTTCGAGGGAAAGCACGACCTAATGACGTGGAGGGCTGCTCACGTGTCAAAGGCGTGGATTTCGGAAGTGAATTACCGACCCGTGGAGGGATACTCACGTGGGTATGGGCATTTCACTCCCACTTAAGGGTAGCTCGGGTATAGAGCTTGATGATCATGATACAACACCTGTCGGTGACTCCTTCGAAATTAAATGAGAAATTAATTCGAATGCCACAAAATTTCAAAGCCCGTTCAACTTAAGTCATATTTTCATGAAAGAACAAACTTATTAGCTTCACTTTGAATTTTAAATATTGTCTATCGATCAAATGGCAACAAGCGTTTATTGGCTTAACTCTCATTTTTTGTTTTGTAAAAAACAAAAATTTTGTCCCCAGCGGAGTCGCCAAGCTGTGATAAGTTTTTTTTTTTCTGAAAACCGTTAAATGGGGCCTTATCACTATTTTCTTTTTGAAAAGGGGGTTTATTTAAAGAAAAAGGGGGAACTCATGTTTTGGAAAACTTGTGAAAATTTGGAGTCGCCACCGGCCACTGAGGTAGGCCGGACACCATAAAACCAGAGATTCATTTTAAAACGGGTTCGGGAGTTGGTTACGCGTGGGGTAGGATTAGCACCCCCATCACGCCCGGAAATCGGTACCAAATTGCTTGTTGCCTTCTGATCGATAGGAATTATTTAAAAATCGAAGTGAATTTAATAATTGTTCTCAAATGAAAATATGACTTAAATAACACGGGCTTTATCGAATAGTGACATTGGAATTAATTAATCATTTAATTAAAAAGGATGACGGTACACCGGATCATAGACTAAACCGACATCAAATAAGGCTGACTACCGTGTTAGTTTAGGGTTCGGATCCCGTACGTCACCTTTATGCATGATGCGAGCAAATAAGAGATGATGCATGTTATTCCCATTTTTTATGCTTTCGCTTACCTAGAGGCGGTGAAAATTAACCTGAGTATTCGATAAACATCCATTGAGCTAAGACTGTTGCTTTCGGATACCGAGGTTAATTAATACCCCTCTTGGGGTTGATTTTTAGGTTAATTAATTAACATACCAAATCATTAATGGTTTCGTGAATGACAAATACGAATATGTCACAAAAAATACAACACCATAATAAATAATTCGAATGGAAATAAAGCAAGATAAAAAAGAATATCAACATGGGAATTTAAATAAAAATCCGGAAAAGGACCGGATCGAATATGAAGCGCGTAAATTAAATGCGATAAATTAAATAATGGTAATTAAAATGCGAGAAATTAAAATATTAGTAGCTTGATTAGAAGTTAGATTAGGGGTTAAAAATTACACTAAACGGGCCATAATAATACGGATCATGCCCCGTTGCGGGTCACCGTAAGGCCGATTCGAACGCAAATCAAAGGCATTAGATAAAATGATATATAACAAGAACGAAATAAGCAAATTATATATATATATATATATATATAAATACATAATATAAGGTAAGTATATATATATGTATATACTATGCGTGAGCTATGTATGATATATGTAATTATATATTAAAGTATAATAAGCACATATATGTTATGCGGGGTAAGTATATGTATATATATTTATTAAGGGAAAATCAAAAATAAAAAAAAGGAAGAAAGATCAATATGCCATTTAATGGCTGGATCAAAAAAAGAAAATGTCATTTAATGGCTAGATCAGAAAAAGAAAATACCATTTAATGGGCCTTTCGATAAAAGGAAATAGGTTAATTGAAAGATAGAAGGCAAACCCTCATTTCCATTTAGAATTTCAAACGCAAAAAACAGAAAAGAAAGGGGCTTACTTCACGGGATGCCGGAAACTTTTGCTCTCTGAACCGAGACCTTTCCATGGCCATTCATCGGTGACCACTCCTCGCGGCGAAGGCCCCGGCGTCCGAAGACGCTTGTGCACGGCAACTTCTCCTCTGGACGTAAGGTAAGCTCAAAACTTTTTTTTATCAATTTTTTGACTGAAAATCAAAACCCAAACGAAAAGCCTAATGCTTATTTCTAAAATGCTCTGAAAACCCTTTCGATTTTTGTTTCGAAAACGAGATTTTTCTCAAGAACTTTGGAACCCCTCTGTTTTTGAAGACAAACTTTTAAGATTTCAAAAAGACCTTTGATTCTGGTTTTGAAAAAAAAAGGGAAAAAGATGAACCCTAAAAAATGCAGAAAAACGAATAAGAGAAGAGACTCAGAAAATTTTCCTTCTTTCGTATTGATGGTGAATCCCGAATGAATCTCCTCCCTCTACAATCATTTGAGACTGGATATATATAGCCTCTGATTTACATGGAATTAGAAAAATAAAAATTACAACGAAAATCCTCATTGGTTGTTCTGCCAACTTTGTTTGCATTCATCTGACATCTGAAATTGTTGGCCGTTTTTGCATTTGTTTGATGGCCTCCGTACTATGTCTTTTGCGTTATTATTTTGCTTCTTTTTTGTATTTTGTTTCTGATTTGATCTGATAACTGCTTTTGTCTTTTGTGGGCGTTGCCAGAAACGGAGCGGACATGGCCGGAGGTGCGTCGGCGACGGCGCGGCACAATGCTTCTGAGATGGGCTTGGCTAGGGTTTTTGGCTTGAGGAGATCTGAGCCGTCAGATCTCATCTCTGGATCCGACGGCTGGAATGGGGCTGCACAAAACATAAGGATGTGATCAGATTATTTTTAGGGTTTTCTAGACTTAGGTTTAATTTTTATTGGGCTTGAAATGGGCTATTGTTTGATATATTCTTTTTGGGTTTTTTAATACTTGAAAATGGACTCTTAAATACATTGGGCTTTATTTATTTATATTGGATTTCTCATTTATTTAATATGTGTTCGTATATATATATAGTTTTTGTGTTTTTCAGATTCAATTCAATAATAATAATAATAATAATAATGATAATAATAATAGTAATAGTAATAATAATATGATAGTAATTTTAAATATAACACTAAATAATAAATAGGGTAATAATATATAGTAGTAATGAGAAGAATAGATAATAATAATAGTAGATAATAAATAATAACATAGTAATGTAAAAAAATAATACTAGTAATAGTTATAATAACGATAATAAATATAATGGTAATGATAATAATATAATGATAATAATGATAATATGATAATAAAGATGTCATGCTATATTAGTAGTGTTTAGGGTTTTTTCACATAAATGATATAATAATGGATTAATAATAATAGTAATATTTTTTGTTTTTTCTTAGATTTTAATGACACATTTACATAGTTAATAACTAGACAATAGCCCATATAAGCCCACTATTATAAGACGAAATAAAAAAAATGTTAGCCCGGACAAAATTAGTGATTACACTGAGGCGTGACTAACTTAGTTTCACACCAGCCCACAAGTTTCAGCGGCTAAAAGGGATTACCAACCGAGTTGACTAGCCTATGTTAGGTTGACCCTGAGATTGCAAGGTATTTCCTACATCACGTTAGCTCTCGAGCATCCTAACCTAGAAATAAGAGGGATCACTGTTAACTATCATGCCGAACTTGGAGTATCTTCCAGACTTGCCGCCAGGACTTCTTTCCAATCCACTTGCCGAGACAGTACACTCCTGGAGTGGTAATGACCCGCTACGGCCACGTGACAGGGTCATAGCCTGCCGCCCGCCATACCCGCCTAGGCAGCATATCATGGCAGCACAAGATAACTCAATCCTTTTACAACACAGTTTTCACACTAAGTGGTAGCGTAACCCTGCCCGCTCTATCAAACCGCTTCACTCCTTTATTTCTTGTGTTTTCATTTACTTTTCATCTCAACCAACCATTCACTTGTGCTTTTATTTTACCTTGTGCATGGTTTACGAAACGAAACAAGCTGTCCAATCCTCCTGGGATTCGACATCTTTTATACTATAACTTGGCAGGAGTGTGCACTTGGGCTCTCACAAAAAGGGAACACCTACACGCCCTACAAGTTTTGGGCGCCGTTGCCGGGGATTGGTAACACCAAATTTCTTTTTTCAATTTCTGTAGTTTTTATTTACTTTTTATTTTATCTTTATTTTTTAATCGAAATTTCTTTTACCGTGTCCTTTACAAGTGTATGACCAGGGCCAAACCTAAAAGGAAATATCCTCATTTACGATGATCTCGAATGTGAAACAAGAATGATTAACAGGGAGCTTAGGGAAACGAGAAACCAAGAAGAGAAGGGAAAAGCAAAGGAAGAAACAATGGTAAAGGAGGACCAACCAAATGATGCCGCAAACGGCAGAGGCAGGCAACAAGACTTGCCGCTCAGAGGTCCGCAATACCTACCACGACAGGATCCCCCTAATTTGCCCAGACAACCCCAGCCTGGTCGAACTACCAGAGAATACCTTGAGCATGACTTCCGAGGGTTCGACCCAATAGTGACGGAACCTGATATAGGGGCACACCACTTGGAATTAAAGCCCGTCATGTTCAACATGATAAACACACTAGGGCACTTTGAAGGGACTGCCACAGACGATGCTCAACAACATTTATGAGGATTCCTGGACATTTGCCGAGCATTTAACATACATGGGGTTCTCCATGATGTACTATGGCTGAGGCTATTTCCCTATTCACTGAGGGATAGGGCGAAACAGTTGTTGAATAACCAGCCATCCGGATCTTTTAATACATCGACGGAGCTCTACAAAGATTTTCTAGACCATTTTAGTCCGTCCAATGTCACTGATAGGTTGTGGAATGAGATCACAACCTTTAGACAAGGAGATGACGAGACAATGTACGAGGCATGGGAGCGGTACCAACAGATGCTGAATAACTGTCCGCTGCATGGTCTATCAGCTTGGATTCATGTATCTATATTTCATAACGGGTTAACCCAACTCGGATGATGATAGATGCCTCGGTCAATGGGATCATCCTAGATAGACCTCCAGAGGAAGCACTACGTCTGCTGAACATAGCCACTAAAAATGATTACAAGTACCCCACAACCCACCGAGGCGGCACAAGGCAGCCAGCCGCTGCAATTGAGGTAGAAGCTTCAGACTCTGTTAACGCCTGCCTCGACACCCTGACGGAGCTGGTTATGAAGATTGTGCAATCCCCTGAGAAGGCCTACGAAGTAAAAGCTGTTGTGGAGGCATTTTGTGGTGAATGTGAGGGAAACCACGATTCCTCTGCCTGCACTGCATCTGCAAACTATATGGGAGGATACGAAAGGAATAGCAGGCCAACCCATAACACCTATAATCCTGGATGGAAAACCATCCCAACTTCTCCTGGAGCAACCCAAAGACAGCTGCAAACCCACAAGAGCTACAGGGAGGCTACCAGCAGAACCAGTCCCGACAGCAGACTCAGCAGCCACAACACAATAATTCACTAGAAGCAACTATGCAAACTTTTATGAAGCAAACTGGTGAATTTATTGTCCATACAAATAAATTTATTGAAAAGCCCGAGTCTTTTATGGACAGGACGGAGATGAAGATGAAAAACTAGGAGACTGCCATAAAGAACTTGGAGACCCAATTTGGGCAGTTCACTGAAATCTACAACAGCCGGACTATAGGAGCATCATCTAGCAGGCTGCAAGCAGCCGCCAAACCCACATATGAGCATTGCAAGGCTATATCAACAAGAAGTGAGAAGAAGTTAGATGAGCCTAGGATGGTAGAACGACCAGAAGTGCAACTGGACCAGATAAGCAAGCCTGCCACAACAACATAAACACTAGCCGCCCCAGCAGCAGAACATGAAAGCGACCTTGAAAGGGGTGATCCTCCCCGGACTAAGCCCCCAAGCAAGGAGCACATAGAGCACATCCGCCTGACAGCACCATTCCCCCAAAAGCTCAAGCAACAACAACATGATCACCAGTTCAGAAAATTCCTGATTATTTCTAAAACAGGTGCATATCAATATACCTCTGATAGAAGCCAGACAAAGCATGCCAAACTATGCCAAGCATCTCAGAGACATGATTTCTAAGAAGAAGAGGATAGGGGAATTCGAGACAGTGGTCGTCACTGAAGAGTGCATGGCTATGTTGCATAACAAGCTGCCGCCCAAGCAGACAGATCCGAGTAGCTTTATTATCCCATACAGGCTAGGCAACAAACATGAGACCAGAGACCTGTGTGACTTGGGATCCAGCATCAACCTGATGCCAAAGGTCGTCTTCGATAAACTTGGTATTGGGCCTGCCAAACCCACCTATGTAATGCTTAAACTCGCTGATCACTCATTTGTACAACCGGAGGGAAAGATCGAAGACATCTTGGTGAAGGTGGGCAACCTAATTCTCCCTGCCGACTTCCTCATCTTAGATTGTGAGGTCGACTTCCTTGGGCGGCCTTTCTTGGCCACGAGAAGAACACTTATAGATGTGGAACTCGGGGAGCTGACAATGAGGGTAGAGGTCAAGAGTATAAAGATGAACGCACTGCAACCCTCAGAGGAAGGAAAAAGGAAGCCTGGATGCAAGAGCTGCCAAAATCAGCATGGAAACAGGCCAGAGCAGTTGCTGCCGCGACAGGTCTAGAGGAAGATTTAAGGACTCCGTAACACAACATCTAAAAGAACAGGAGGACCCCCTAGGAAGGAAGAAAAAGTCAAACCACCTCAGGAAGTGGTTATGTCTGCGAGATGCACCAAATGCACTCCCAACATAACTTAATTTCTATTTTATTATTTTATTTTTATGCATTAGGATTAGAATTTATTTTATTTTAGGAATATATTGATTTTCAAAATTTTATTTTTCAGAAACTATTTAATTATCTTTATTATTTCTATTTTTATTTTAGGTTAAAGAATAAAAGAGCAGGATCAGAAAGGAGGCCCAGCAAGAAGCCCGCCCACTATCCTGCTGAGACAGCCGCCAGCGCAGCAATGCATAATTGCTAGTTGACCTTCAATGGCTAGCTATTAACGTCTCTGAAATTAACGGGTAGAAAAATTCGTAACGTGGGCAAGGAAATCGGACCGTTGGGCATTTAATGCCGCCACGACATCTCTCGGCGGCTCCTATATATACCCCACTCACTCACTCCATTTTACTTTACTTTCACCTTTTTTTCTATATTCTTTCTGATTCCACTGCTCTCTCATAACTTTCATTTCTAGTTTCAGTCAAACACAACCGTTCACATGGCATAAAGATCAACAAAAAAACCATCTACAACAGATTTTGCTACAAGAAAGACGAGAAGAGATAAAGAAATAAGTTCTCTAAGCAGGCAGTATGGGAGGATCAAGGCTTCCATTAAACACGGCAAGCGGGAGACCGTGGTCTAGAGCCAGTCTTGTTCTAAACCATCCACTACAAGGGATGGGGAATGTTCGTTCAGCAGCCAGAGATAGCGAACATCACTACAGTCAAAGAATTCTACTCCTATCAGGCCTTCCTGGAGAAGCCATTCGTCTATGTCCGTGGGGAGCCGGTCAAACTAAATGATGTTGTCATCATCAGGTACTACGGCCTTGATATGGACGACAACCCTCACGAGGAGTGGAGGCAGTCACTGACGGCTGCTAACTATGAGGAAATCAAGGCCAAACTCTGCAAGCCCAACACACCACGGCTGGGAGGCAAACATGTGGGATATGTTCAGCGCCGCCACCTGCTGCAAGAGTCCATGCTATGGAACACCTTTGTAAAAAGACGTCTGCTGCCCACATCCCACAACTCAATCGTTGATCGGTCGCGCCTCGCCTTAATTCACAGTATCCTGATGAATCGACCGATAAACGTAAGGGAAATTATCTGCACAGAAATCCACAACTGCTTCAAGAAGAAGAAAGGTAGATTGTACTTCCTTTCGCTCATCACAGGTCTCTGCACCAACATCGGTGTCCCAGCAGAACCCAGAGATGAGCTAACAACAACTAAAGAGGGCTGGACCAAAAAGGTTCACATTCAGATGATGCATGATGTGGAGAAAGAGCCAGCAACGCCCAGCCAGCCTTCAGCCACACAGCCTGAAACCCCAGCCACCCCTGGCAGTACTGACGCTGCTCTAGACAAAGAAGTCATCCCACAGCTGCACACCCTTCTAGATAGCACAAAGCGCGTCGAGCAGCAGCAGTTGGCCTTCATGAACTATGTGGGGGAGGCCCAAGAAGCCCTTGTGGCCTATTTTCTGAAGAAATTCCCCGGTGATGTGCCTACCATGCCACCATACCCTATGGAGTTTGCAGTAGTAGCCCAAGCACAAAGAACTCCACTAGCCACCGCTGCTCGCCAGACTGACCACCAGGTGCCTTTTGCTACGCATTTTTTGACTTATTCAGCCGCCACCCCATCCAACACAGTGGCAGACTTGCCTGAGAGGCACCAGCAGCATCTCTCCCCTGCTTGCACAGTAGACACAGTGGCAGACACCTCCTCATCAGAGGAGAATGAGCAGCCGCCGCCGGAGCCAAAAACAGAAGTGGTAGCAGCAACATCAGCCATCCCAATGGCATACATCCTTTCCGGCAACACCCACGGAAGAAGGAACCAGGAAGATGAAGCAGCACATAATAGCTGAAGAACCTGTGGACTTCGAGACAGAGTAAGAAGAAAGCAATGCATCTCCGACCGCTTCTCCTTCCAAACCGCAATAAGAGCCACAACATACGCCAAAAAGAGTTCAGCCGCCGCGAAAAGCGAAAACCTCACCAGCCAAGAAGGCGGCCAAGGTATCTATCGGCCGCCGCTTCATCAGCCAAACATCTTCCTCCTCCTCAACCGACAAGAATCCAGCCTCCTCCCACCACTCAGAAAACTTTTAGTTTATTTTCTTTTCTTTCTCTTTTCTTTTCTTCTTATTTTTATTTTTTATCTTTAACTTGTATTTTTATCTTTTTTGTTCCGTGCATTGAGGGCGTTGCCCATCTCGAGTTTGGGGGGATAGCTCTCGCATCATTTTTCGAGGCATCTTTAGTTGCATTTTTAGGTTGCATTGTACTTGCCTTAGTAATAATCGGAAAAAAGAACTTTGTTATGACTTGTGCCTGTGATAGGATAGCCAATTAATTTATTATCGCACCTAACTAAAAATGGACTTCATCTTGGGAAGAAGCATGAATTATGACTTAGAATTTTTTTCTTTTTGCTTGAAATGTTAAACATCTCTGTTACTTGCTGGATGTGTTAGAATATTTGATGAACATGGCTTATTTGTGTTTAGAATTCTTCGCAAAATTCTAACAATGATTACAGGTAGCCGCTGAGGCATGCAAAAGAAATAAAAAATGCAGTACTGCCACGACAGCAAAATAAAAAACAAGGAACAATGATGTTTACCTTAGAGGTGCTCGCAACAAGCTCTAGGAAGAATCATGTGTGAGGATACTCCGCTGCTATCAAAGTCCATGAATCTGAAAGCCTTAAAGTGGTAGACAAATTAGCATGAGTGAATGAAAGCCTTCACGGGATGACTCTACTCCAAGGGTTCGGGGTTTTGTAATTTGCTCCTATCTCAATGTCAGACCTGGAAGAGTAGTTGTGATAAGTTGAAGCCCTCACTACCATGATTAAAATTATTGTGCTTAAATTGTGCTGCCTCGACATCAACCTTTAAATCAGAGCAGCATCGTTGTTTATTTATTTATTCTGCATATTCAGCCTTTTACAAACATACACACACAAGCATGATAAATTTAATTCTGAGTTATTTTCTTACTTATCTCCCTTCATTAATATAGGTGCCACGACCTTGAGGCATAAATCACGTTAAAAACAAGTTTTTCTTTCAGACTATTATTGAGCAAGTATTTTAGGTTGCATTTCTTGAGGACAAGCAATAGTTCGAGTTTGGGGGTGTGTAAAGTGTCCATAAGTCCTATATTTCATGCACATTCAAACTCTTATTATTATTATTTTTAAGCACATTCTAGGCATAAGTAGGCGCATGCATGACATTTTACACTATTTCTTTTACCTTTCCTTTATAGATTATCGTTTATTTGATAAACAAGAGATATTGTTTTAGTGTATTTTTGTTTGTAGGTACTAAAAGCTAAAAGAGGGAACCAAGGAGCTGAGAATCAAGGCTGAAAGAACAAACCTAGGAGCTGTACTGATGCAGTTCCAGCAGAAGACAGTTGCTACCAACCTTGCTGCCGAGTAGAGTTGCCGCCGACCTTGCTGCCCACGGCAGCTGACTATGGAAGTTGGAGAATCAAAGTGCTATATGAAGAGCAAAAAATCCTGAGTCTATCGCCGACATCCACTTAATTTTCTGACGTATGTAGCAGCGTCCAAAGTTGTCGAAGCAAAAATCTCAACATTACTTGCAAGCTAAGGCAAACGAGATAAAGTCCTTATGCCACGCAAAGAAGTCAGAGTTTAATGTCATATTAAAGATGAAAGCTACTTTCGAGGACTTCTACTTTAAGGAGGACTTAACCTAGTCAATAGTCTATAAATACCCATTGTACTCCTAGTTCAAATCATCTTAGGTTTTATATTGACTTCTCTAGTATTTTTCGCCGCCGCCATGTTCTAAACTCTACTTGGGTTAGGGTTATGTTGTAAACTAGTTGTGAAACGGTTGTTTTAGGTTTTGAGTTATTTTTCAATAATATATTCCAAGTTTGCTTAATCCATTGCTCTACATTCTTTCAATTATTCTACACCAGTCTGTTGGGAGAATCCATTTGTCGGGCACGAAAGTGCAACGCTCACGAAAGGGTTAAGTACGGTCATAACATGCTGAGGCGTGACTAACTTAGTTCCACACCAGTCCATAAGTTTCAGCGGCTAAAAGGGATTACCAACCGAGTTGACTAGCCTGTGTTAGGTTGATGCTAAGATTGCTAGGTATTGCCTACATCACGTTAGCTCTCGAGCATCCTAACCTAGAAATAGGAGGGATCACTATCGACTATCTTGCCAAACTTGGAGTATCTGCCAGACTTGCCGGCAGGACTTCTTTCTATTCCACCAACCAAGATAGTACACTTCTGCAGTGGTAGTGACCCGCTGCAGCCGCGTGACAGGGTAGTAGCCCGCCGCTCGCTTTACCCATTGAGGCAGCAAATCGTGGTAGCACAAGATAACTCAATCCTTTTACAACGCAGTTTTCACACTAAGTGGCAGCATAACCCTGCCTGCTCTATCAACATGCTTCACTCCTTTATTTCTTGTGTTTTCATTTACTTTTCATCTCAACCAACCATTCACTTGTGCTTATACTTTACCTTGTGCGGGGATTACGAAGTGAGACAAGCTGTCCAATCCTCGTGGGATTCGACATCTTTTATACTATAACTTGGCATGAGTGTGCACTTGCGCTCTCACAAAAAGGGAACACCTACACGCCCTACAAACGTGCACCGTAAATGGTAACACTATAAAGACTGACATTGAGCATATCATGATATGTGTAGTGGGGTATGAATGGTCGAGATATGATTTGTCCTTCCTACATAATAGGAAACATATCACAGGCCACTTGATTGAGTAAGACTAGAAATGCATGGCTATGCTCGAATAAGTTGATATGAGATATCACATATTATTTGTCTGTTGTCTACTCTAGATATCAAGAAATAATAGATAGGCAAAACAAGTGTGACTATTCCAAGACTTGTACCTATTCTAGATATAAAGGACAAAGGGATATAATACATTAGAATAGTTGATCACGAAGATGTTACGTTGAATCTTTACTTCGAGTAATTTAGATGACAATGATACATTGCTAGATGTCACTCATTGTTTGTGATATTGAAATAGTTCTAATAATTGCTACTAATGTTACTGGAACCTACAGGGTCACACCCCAGGGTTGAAAAGAGCAATTAATAAATAAGTTACGTATGTTCAATTTAGTTGTACGTATATAACATGTATAATTAATATTAAGACATATATATTTGATATATATGCTAAAGTATTTTATTATACATAGAATTCCTAATTTAAAATAATTAAAGTAATTATAGTTCAGAATTAATTAAAAATCCTATATAGTTAGGGTAACATACAATAAAAAAGGGTTAATGGTCTAGCAGCCGCATTTTTCTCAAAAACGTTTTGTGAAAAAGAAAATTGCTCTCAACTTTTCAACTGGGTGAACTGAGAAGAGGCTTAGACAATCTATTCGTGGAGGCTAAGATTTATATCGTTCGTGAGATCGTTAGACATTTCTGTTCGTGTTGTTTATCAAGGAACTCAAGGTAAGTAAACCTATCTCTTCCTCCTAAATTTGGATTAAACGTACATGGATCACTGGTGAGATCGTCATATTTGTTTTTCCGCTGCGCCATGGGGTGAGCCGATGATCTAACACAAACTACAAAACCCCGAACCCTTGGAGCAGAGTAATCCCGTGAACACTTTCATTCACTCATGCTAATTTGTCTGTCACCTCAATACTTTCAGTTTCATGGACTTTGATAGCAGCGGAGTGTCCTCGCACATTATTATTCCTAGAGCCTGTTGTGGGAACCTCTAGGGTAAAACAACATTGTTCTTTGTTTTTGATTCTGTTGCCGTGGCAATGCTGTATTTTTCTATTTCTTTTGCCTGCCTCGGTGGCTTCTTGCAATCATTGTTAGAACTTTGAAAAGAATTCTAAAAATAAATAGGCAGTGTTCGTCAGATATTCTAACACACTCAGCAAGTAACAGAGGTGTTTGACTTTTTTAGGCAAAAAGAAAAAAATTCTAAGTCATATTTCATGCTTTTCCCAAGATTAAGTTCAACTTCCATTAGGTGCAAAAATAAATTAGTCGGCTATCCTATCATAGGCACAAGTCATAATAAATTTTTATTTTCTGATTATTACTAAGGCAAGTACAATGCAACTTAAATGCAACTAAGCATGTCTAAAGAAAAGATGCGAGAGCTATCCCCCCAAACTCAAGATGGGCATTACCCTCAATGCACAAAATTAAAGAAAATAAAAACAAAAGAAAAATTAAGGCAAGAAAAAGGGAAGAAAACTTAGGTTGTTGTTATTAGCGGGTTACGGCAGCGGGCTTGGCATTGTTGCCTTGTGCTATGCGGTCTTTGATATTTCTGGGTTTGGACCTGCAGAACTTATTATGATACGGGAATGAAGAAAAATGAAAACAAATAAAACCTAGTCCTAAAAACTATTCCTACTAAAGCGATAAAGAGATGAAAAGATAAGGTTATCTCATAGTGGGGTGGGCATCACCCAATGTAAATACTTCATGTTCTTTTGGGCAGAGTCCCCTATATATTGCTTTAGTCGCTGCCTGTTGACTTTGAACTCTGTCCCTCCATATACTGGTCTTATTATTACGACACCATGTGGGAAGGCTTGGACTACTTCGAACGGTCCTGACCATCTGGATTTTAGCTTCCCAGGAAACAGTCTGAGGCAGGAATTGAATAGCAGCACTTGCTGCCTGGGTAAGAACTGGCGCTACTGAATCTTGTTGTCATGCCATTTTTTATTTTTTCCTTGTACAATTTGGCGTTCTCATATGCTTCCAGCAAGGATTCTTCCATTTCTGTCAGTTTTAGTAGTCTCGTTTCCCCAGCTTGTTTCCAGTCCATGTTAACTGCCTTGACTACCCAATACGCATTGTGTTCTATTTCGATAGGAAGGTGGCAAGCTGTTTCGTATACTAGACTATATGGAAACATTCCTAATGGTGTTTTATATGTTGTCCGGTATGCCCAAAGAGCGTCGTCTAGTTTCAATGACCAACCTTTTCTATTAGGGTTTACAAGTTTCTCCAAGATGGTCTTGACTTTCATGTTTGAAATTTCTGCCTGTCCATTTGTTTGTGGATGATAGGCAGCGGCAATCTTGTGCTTGACCCCCACTTTTTGGAGTACCTTTGCAATTAGTCTGTTACCGAAATGAGTGCCATCGTCACTTATGATTGCTCTTGGAACTCCAAACCTTGTGAATATGTTCTTTCGTCGGAATCTATGTATTGTCTTTGCATCATTGTGAGGGGTGGCAATGGCTTCTACCCACTTGGAGACATTGTCAGCTGCTAGAAGGATATACATATTTCCACACGAAGATGGGAACGGTCCCATAAAATTTATCCCCCAAACATCGAATAGTTCGACATCTAGGATTGTTTGTAGGGGCATTTCGTTCCTTCTTGATATGTTTCCTGTTCTTTGGCAGTTATCATATTGTTTGTAGAATGCTTGAGCGTCTTTATGCAGTGTTGGCCAAAAGAACCCTGATTGTAGCACTTTTGCTGCTGTGCGCTTCCCTCCAAAATGGCCTCCTTATGGTGTTATGTGGCATTGTGAGAGTATGGCCTGATGTTCATTTTCTGGGACACACCGTCTGATAACCTGGTCTGCACAGTTTTTAAACAAGAAAGGCTCGTCCAAAAAATAATGCTTAGCATCATGTTGGAATCGTTTCTTTCCTTGAAAGTTAAGTTCATAGGGCAAAACACCAGATACTAAATAATTTACAATATCTGCGTACCAGGGTGTGTCTATTGATGTTGCTGCCACGACGTCTGCATAGGCGGCAAGTGAGATGCCTTCAGCTTCCAAGGCGACTACCAGAGCAGAGGCTAGTAGCAGCTGCTCATCAAGGAATGCATTCTAAATTTTGTTGTGCGAGGTGTTTTCTTGCGTACGCTCAAGCCAAGAGAGATGATCTGCCACTTGATTTTCTGTGCCCTTCATGTCTAAAATTTCTACGTTAAATTCTTGAAGTAGCAGGATCCACCGGATGAGGCGGGGCTTTGCGTCCTTCCTCGCGAAAAAAATACCTTAAGGCAGAATGGTCTGTAGTGGTGTAGTTGGTCTATGAAGGATTTAGTGTTTTGCTAGCGTTGTATATCATGTGAAAGATCTTATCTCTGCGTTGTCCTAGGGCGGCGCCAACGGCAGTGTCACTAGCATCACACATGAGCTCAAAAAGTTGACTCTAGTCAGGGGGACCACCACAGGTGCTGTGACTAGTTTTCCTTTAAGGTTTTGAATGCCTCCTAGCAAGCTTCATCGAAGATGAACGGTTTGCCATGTTCCAGCAAAGTACACAATGGTTTAGAGATTTTAGAAAAAATTTCAATAAATCTGCGATAAAAATCTGCGTGTCCCAAGAAACTCCGAATGCCCTTGACAGCGGTCGGCGACGGCAAGTTGGCTTTTACTTCAATTTTGGCTTTGTCTACTTCTATTCCCTGTGCGGAAATTTTATGCCCCAAAACTATGCCTTCCTCGACCATAAAATGGCATTTTCACAATTAAGCACCAAGTTTGTTTCCTCACATCTGGTCAAGACTTTTTCCATGTTGCTGAGGCAGCTGTCGAAACTGCTGCCGAAGATTGAGAAGTCATCCATGAAGATTTCCATGAAATCTTCTATCGTGTCGGAGAAGATAGCCATCATGCATCGTTGAAATGTGGTCGGGGCGTTGCACAAACCGAATGGCATTCTTCGAAAGGCATAAATGCCATATGGGCATGTGAAGGTTGTTTTAACCTAGTCCTCTGGTGTGATGGCGATTTGGTTATAACCTGAATATCCATCCAAAAAGCAATAGTATGGTTTGCCAGCAAGGCGGTCAAGCATTTGATTAATAAAAGGTAATGAGAAATGATCTTTTTTTTGTTGCTTTGTTTAACTTGCGGTAATCCATGCATATTTGCCGACCAGTTAATATTCTAGTTGGTATTAACTCATTATTGTCATTGCTTACCACAGTTATGCCACCTTTCTTTGGTACACATTGTACCGGGCTTACCCATTCGCTGTCCGAGATTGGATATATGATGCCTGCATCTAACCACTTGATGATCTCCTTTTTGAAAACTTTTCCGATGGCCTTATTTAATCTTCTATGGACATCCACAGTTAGTTTCTGGTCCTGTTCAAGATGGATTTTATGTATGCAAAGGGAAAGGCTTATTCCTTTAATGTCCGCAATGGTCCAGCCTATTGCCTTCTTATGCTGCTGCAGCAACGCTGTCAATTGTTGTTCCTATTTGGGCTGCAACTTGGAAGAAATTATTACTGATAGTGTATCATTTGGTCCCAAGAAAACATATTTAAGTTGTGAAATTAAGGCTTTTAATTCAAGAATGGGGAGTTGTTCGGTGGATGGTTTGAACATCTTTCCCCCTTTTTCTGTGTAATTCAATGGTTCAAAGTACTTACCTGGCTTGTTTGCTATCTAGTATGCCTCTTCCTGCTATGCCATTTCCTGCTCTGTCCACTCATCGCGTTGTTCATCTTCCAGGCAGGTTTCTAAATGGCTACCGAGGATGCTGCCCGGACAGTCTTGTTGTAGGCAGGGCTTGCTTACTTCAAGGTTGAACTCTGAGATGGCATCCATTAGCTGGAATTCTTTCGGATCATCAGCATGTCTCATGGATTGAAAGACGTTTAGTTTCACTTGTTGATCGTCTACCCTCATTGTAAGTTCACCTTTTTCTACATCGATTAGTGTTCTGCCCGTAGCAAGGAATGGCCGCCCCAGGATTATTGGTGCCTTTTCATCTGCTTCACATTCTAGTACAAAAAAAATCGGTAGGGAAAATAAATTTCTCCACCTTTACCAGGATGTCCTCAAATTTTCCTTCTGGTTGTACATATGTTCTGTCAGCCAGTTGGAGCATCACTGTTGTTGGGCGGGCGTCTCCTATCACTAGTTTATGGAAGACAGATTTCAGCATTAAGTTTAGGCTCACCCTAAGTCACATATTGCTCGTAGGAGTGATTGCTGCCTATTTTGCAGAGGATTATGAAGTTTCCCTGATCTTTCTACTTGGGCGACGCCTTATTGTGCAGCATATCCCTGCATCCTTCCATTACTGCCACTGTTTCAAATTCCCCGATCCTTGTTCTCTTAGACATCATCTCTTTTAAGAATGTGACATAGCTGGGCATTTGTTCAATCAATTCTATCAGTAAAAGATTGATTTTGACTTGTTTTAGAACATCCATGAACTTTCTATACTACATATCCTGTTTTTGTTTCTTCAATCTTTGTGGAAATGGCGGTGGAGGTACACGGTTGACAGTTTTTGCTTTGATAGGCATCCTTTCTTGGGAAGAGTTGATTGGTTCAGGATCTGACCATTCATTCTTGATGTTATCTACCAGTTTATGTTCTGGTTCCTTGTTGCTTTCATCAGGTGCTGCCGCGGCAGGTTGTTCGGCGGTTTGAACTGGTTCAACATGTGTTGTTTCTCTTATAGCAGACGTGGATGGGCCATGCAGTGTTATCCTGCTTCTGGTTGTTATAGCTTTGCATTGTTCATGGGATTTCCCTTCCGTTATTTCCGTATCACTCGGTAATCTACCCATGGGCCTAGTACTGATAATCTGAGCAAATTTCCCGAACTGGATCTCCAAATTTTTTATAGTTTCCTCTTGACTATTCATCATGCTTTCCGTCCTGTACATAAAAGATTCAGTTTTATCGATGAATTTATTTGTATTAAAAATAAAATCATTAGTGCGGGACATGAAAGTATGCAGGGTAGATTCTAAAGAAGAAGTGCTTGTATCATGTTACTGTGGTGGGTTAGCAGCAGTCCTTGGATTGCTCCAAGAGAAGTTAGGATGGTTCTTCCACCCAGGGTTGTAGGTATTCTGAGCAAGTATGCTATTCCTCTCGTATCCTCTCATGTAGTTGGCAGATGATGGGTAGTCAGAGGAATCATGGTTGGCCCCGCATTCGCCACAGAAAGGTTCCACAACCTTTACCTCATGGACCTTCCCAGCGGGTTTCACAATGCTCATGACTAGTTCCTTCAGTGTGTCAAGGCGGACATTAACAGAGTCCGAGGTTTCTACCTCGTTTACGGTGGCTGGCCGCCTTATGCCGCCTCGGCGGGCTGTCGGATACTTGTACTCATTTTTAGTGGCTTGGTTCAGCAACCGCAATGCTTCCTCTGGAGGTCTGTCGGGGATGATCCCATTGGCTGAGGCATCTATCATCATCCGAGTTGGGTAATTCACCCGTTGTAGAATATGGATATATGCGTCCAAGGCGGAAGACCATGTAGCGGGAACTTATTCAGCATCTGTTGGTACCGCTCCCATGCTTCATACATCGGCTCGTCGTCTCCTTTTCTAAAGGATTTGATCTCATTCTACAACCTATCAGTGACATTGGACGAGATGAATCGATCTAAGAAGTCTTTACATAGCTCTGTCCATGTATTGAAAGATCCGGCTGGTTGGTTATTCAACCACTGTTTGGCCCTATCCCCCAGTGAATATGGAAACAACCTCAGCCTCAGTACATCCTGGTGGACCCCGTGTATTTTAAACACTCTGCATATGTCCAGGAATCATCTCAGGTGCTGTCGCGCATCCTCTGTGGAAGTCCCTCCAAAGTGCCCTGAAGTATTGATCATGTTAAACATGACAGGCTTTAGCTCAAACTTTTCTGCCCCTAGATCAGGTTCCGTCACTATCGGATCGAACCCTCGGAAGTCATGTTCGAGATAGTCTCTAGTGGTTTGAATCTGGGGCGGCCTGGGCAGAAGTGGGGGATCCTGTCTTGGTGGATTTTGTGGACCTCTGGGCGGCAAGTCTTGCTGCCCGCCCCTGCCGTTCGCAGCATTATTGGAAGGGTTTTTGTTATCCATCTTTGCTTTGTCCTTTTCTTCTTTGTTTTTCTTTAGGACTTCTCTGATCTCCTTCTTAATTTCTTTTGCCTGACGTTCGATATCGTCATAAAAGAGGAGATCTTCTTTAGGGTTTGCCCTGGTCAACACTAGCAAAGGACACGATAAATTAAATAAAAAGTAAATAAAAGGTACACAAATTAAAAATGAAATTCGATGTTACCAATCCCCGGCAATGGCGCCAAAAACTTGTAGGGCGTGCAGGTGTTCCCTTTTTGTGGGAGCGCAAGTGCACACTCCTACCAAGTTATAATATAAAAGATGTCGAATCCCACGAGGATTGGTCAGCTTTGTTCGATTCATAGTTTCTGCACAAGGAAAAGTAAAAACACAAATAAGTTGATGGTTGAGATAAAGAGTAAAATATCGTAAAACACAAATGATAAAAGAGATTATTCAGGTTGATAAAGACGGCGGGGTTATGCTGCCACTTAGTGTGAAACTGCATTGTAAAAGGCTAAGTTGTTTTGTGCTGCCACAATACGCTGCCTCGGCGGGTAATGGACGACAGCTACAACCCTATCACGTGGCCGAAACGGGTCACTACCCCTTAAACTCTCGTTGTCTCGGCAGGTGAAGTGGAAATAAGTCCTAGGGACAAGTCTGACACATACTCCAAGTTCGGCGGGATAGTCGACAGCGATCCTTCCTATGTCTAGGCAAGGATGCTCGAATGCTCGCATGATGTAGGCAATACATAGCAATCTCAGCGTAAACCTATCACATGCTAGTCAATTAGGTTGGTGATCCCTTTTAGCCACTGGAACTTGTGAACTTTTGGAACCAAGTTAGTCACGCCTCTACACGTTGTGACCGTGCTTAACCCTTTCTTTAATTTGACGCTTTCGTGCCCCATAAATGGATTCTCACAATTGAACGGTTAGAACTAATCAAAAGAATGAAGTGCATAGATTAAGAAAACTTGGAATATTTATTGAAAACAACTCAAAAACCTAATGCAACCGTTTCATAACTAATTTAAAACATAACCCTTAACCCAAAGGGAGTTTAGAACATGGCGGCGGCAGAGAACACTAGCTAATGTCTATAGAAAACCTAAGATAATTTGAACTAGGAGTATAATGAGTATTTATAGACAAATAACTAGGTTAAGTCCTCCTTAAAGTAGAAGTCCTCAAAAGTAGCTTTCCATGTTTAATGTGACTTTAAACTCTGACTTCTTTGCGTTGAATGTGGAATTTTATCTCGTTTGCCTTATCCCGGAAGTAACCTTGAGATCTCACTTTGGCGGATCTGCCCACTGCTACAGACGTCAGAAAATTAAGTGGATGGTGGTGATAGACTCAGGATTTTTAGCTCTACAAATTGCACTCCGGTTCTCCAAATCCATAGTTTGCTGCCGTGGGAAGCAAAGTCAGCGACAACCTTACTCGGTAGCTACTCGGCAACATATGTCTTCAGTTGGAACTACATCAGTACAGCCCCTTGGCTCGCTGCCTCAGCATTGCATCCTCAGCTCCTCTTTCCCTCTTTAAGCCTTTATTACCTAGAAACAAAAATACACTAAAACAATATCTTCTTTGCCAAATAAAGGGTAATTTTGTGGAAACAAGGTAAGAGGAAGAAATACTGTAAAATGCTATGCATGATCCTATTTATGCCTAAAAGGAGCTCAAAAACAGTAATAATAAGAGGTGGGATGTGCATAAAATATAGGACTTGTGGACACTTTACAGTAAAAAAAATAAAAATAAAGATTAAACTATGTTATTTATGAACATGAAAATATAAAATGTTGTAGCAAAATAAAAAAAGAGAAGAGGTGATTCAAACGCTTAAGCATCATAGGGGATGAAGGATGACTTGTCGCACAGGACTGGGGCTCTGTTGTATAGCTTCAGACGTTGTCCATTAACCTTGAACATCGTATCTTCATCAAGCTTTTTAATGTCCACCGCACCATGGGCATAGACCTTGTGAACTAGGAAAGGTCCCGACCATCGTGACTTCAGTTTGCCTGGGAAAAGCTTAAGTCTGGAGTTATAAAGGAGCACTTGTTCCCCTTCTGAGAAATGTCGCGGCAAAAGATGTTTGTCATGCAATTTCTTTGTTTTCTCCTTGTATAGGCGTGCATTCTCATAGGCCTGCGATTTGAAGTCTTCCATTTCATTTAGCTCTAACAACCTTCTTTCTCCAGCCAGTTGTGCATCCATGTTAAGCTTCGTAATGGCCCAATAAGCCTTGTGCTCAAGTTCCACAGGTAGATGACAAGCTTTCCCATAAACAAGCTTGAATGGTGACATTCCCAACGACGTTTTGTAGGTAGTACGGTAGGCCCAAAGAGCTTCATCAAGCTTAGGAGATCAATCTTTCCTATTTGGGTTGACCACTTTCTCAAGAATTTGCTTGATTTCTCTATACAAGACTTCAGCTTGACCATTAGTCTAAGGATGATATGCTGAAGCAATCTTATGCCTCACACCATACCTCTGTAATGCTTTAGCACTCAGCTTGTTGTCAAATGGGTTCCTTCATCACTAATAATCGCTCTTGGTGCTCCAAATCTCGTCAAGATATTATTGTGATGGAACTTCATGACGGTCTTAGAGTCATTACTTGGGTGGCAACTGCTTCAACCCATTTAGATACATAGTTCACGAACAAAAGAATGTATAAGTCTCCATAAGATGAGAGAAACGGTCCCATGAAGTCTATTCGCCAAACATCAAAGAGTTCAACCTCCAAGATTCCTTGCAAAGGCATTTCATGCCTCCTAGAAATGTTACCCGTCCTTTGGCAACGATCACATGATTGACAAAATGTGTGTGCATCCTTGAAGTGAGTTGGCCAATAGAATCTCGATTGTAGGACTTTTGCAGCAGTCCTAGCTCCTCCAAAATGTCCACCACAAGGATATGAATGACAATGGAAAAGTATCTCCTTCAGCTCCTCTTCAGGGACACACCTTCTAATGATTTGGTCAGTGCCTTGCTTGAAAAAAAATGGTTCATCCCAAAAGTACGATCTCGCGTCATGCCTAAACATTTCTTTGTCCTTGTCTATTTAAATCAGGAGGCAAAATACCACTAACGAGAAAGTTAACAATATCAGCATACCTTGGAATTGCTGCAGCATATAGTATTTTCTCATCAGGGAATTCCTCCTTAATTTCCATTTCATCGTGCTTTTCGTTATTATTTTCTTGCCTATAAAGATGTTCGACAACTTGGTTTTCACACCCTTTTTTCCCTAACTTCCAAGTCAAATTCTTGTAAAAGTAATATCCACCTAATAAGTCTAGGTTTAGCATCTTTTTTGGTCACTAAGTATTTAATAGTTGAGTGATCGGTGTGAACAATGACTTTAGTTCCTATATAGCGTTTAGGTGTTCTCCTTTTGTGGGCCAAGTGCACACGCTTGTCAAGTTATGGTATAAAAGATATCGTCTCCATAGAGATTGGAGCAACTCCTATGAATGGTTTCCTGCACAAAGATTTAATAAATGCTCCATCATATCTCAAGATGTGGAAATATAAAAAGACAAATAAAGATAAAGATAGTGATGAGATGAATGATAGGGAAGATTGGGCGATAAGCTGGGTAAGACAAGTGCAGCTTAGTAGCTTGTGGACTGCACTGCAAAGCTTTGAGTATGTTTCGCGCTGCCATGAATTCCTGCCTCACCGGGTAAGGTGGGCGGCAAACTACGACCTTGTCACACATTCACAACAGGTCACTGCCATAGCATGGGTGTGTACTACCTCAGCAGGTGGAATGGAAAGAAGTCTTGGCGGCAAGTCTGGCAGTCATTCTGAGTTCGGCAGGATAGTCGACAATGATCCCTCCTATTTCTAGGTAAGGACGCTTGAGATTGCTTAACTTGAGGACTAGTGTGGAACCAAATTAGACAACTCGGTTGGTAATCCCTTTTAGCCGCTGAAACTTGTGAACTAGTGTAGAACCAAGTTAGTCACGCCTTTGTGAGTTGTGACCGTGCTTAACCCTTTCGTGAGCCTTGCACTTTCATGCCCGACAAATAAATTTTCTCTTCAACTGACTGGTGTGGACTAGTTGAACGAACAAGAAGCATAGATTAAGCAAACTCAGAACTTTATTGAAAACAACTCAAAACTATACAATTGTTTCCCAAATTACTTTAAATACACACGCCTAAACCCTAGGAGAGTTGGGCCGCGACTCCCAACACTCCAACCTATCTAGTTAACCCCCATCTACACTCTCATCGGCAGATGCCATCAATTCCTCACGATATGCATGCCCCTATACCCTTACATACATTGGTATATATAAGGCTCTTGACTTAAGTTGAGTCCTTCTTGAAGTAGGAGTTCTAAAAGTAAATTACATTAAATACATACTCCTTTATGATTTAAATACAGACTCTTTGGACATTGCCTTCTTCAGCAAGTAAGGATAAGTGCTCCTACTTATCGATCTTGAATTAACTCTACCAGCCGCTACATGCTTCAGGAAGTTGCAAGACTAGGCTCATTGGGCTTAGGGAATTGTCCTCTTGAAATCGAAATCCATCTTGGCTAAGTCGGTGTAACTCCTTCTCGGGCGGCTCTTGGCGACAATGCTGCTTCAGCAGTGTCCTTGGCGGCAACTTGAGCTGCTTCAATACAACTGGTTCCAGCTTTCCTCGCCTTTTCCTGTCCTCTCCTCCACTTTCCTAGTTATAGCACCTGAAAACATAAACTAACTAAAACAATAACTTTCCTTCACCAATCATAAGATATTCAATAAAAGCATGGTACAAGAGAAGATGATGTTATAATGCATGCAATGCACCTAAATATGCCTAAATGTGCTTAATAACAACAACAATCAGGGCATGAATGTGCACAAAATATAGGACTTATGGACACTCTACACACCCCCAAACTCAAACTATTGCTTGTCCTCAAGCAATGCAACCTAACTAGTAAAACTGCCCTTAGCACAAAATTAATAGAACGTTAGCTTTTCAACTTGATTTCTTACCTCAAGGTCGTGGCACCAATATAATGTTAGTTATAGGAAATAACATGAAATAACTCAGATTAATTTTTCTTACTGCCAGTGCAGTGTGTGCAGGTCTGTGTTCATGCTAAACATACTGAAGTTACCAAGCTAACACAATATGCCTAAAAATAATTAAGTTATTGGAAAGGAAAGAAGTTGCTGCCTTGGCAACACAGTTGGGCCCTTTTGTTTTCTTTTTTCTGATCATTGCTTTAAGAGCTTCAGCTCATCACAACTACTCTCCGGGTTTGGAGCTAAGGTAGGTGCACTCTACAAACTCTAAACCCTTTGTATAGAGTCATCCCGTGAAGACTTTAATTCACTCTTGCTAATTTGTCCGTCACTTGGTTTAGATTCATGGACATTGATAGCAGCGGAGGGTCCTTGCTCATGATCCTTCCTAGAGCCTCTTTCGGGCACCTCTAGGGTCTTTATTCTTCATAGAGCCTGTTTTGGGCACCTCTAGGTTTGTATTCTTTCTGCCTAGAGCCTGTTTCAGGCACCTCTAGGTTTTTCATCAGTTTTGCGGTGCTGCCCTGTGCTGCCGTGGTGGCGAACATGTATTCAATCAAGAAACTTTTATTAAGGCAGGCGATGTTAAACTTAGAACTTAAACAAAAATTCAGCATTTTAACAGACAAGTGTAAAGGATAATTGGCACAAAGAAAAAAATATTTCTAAGTATTTTCATGTTTCTTCCCATATTTAGATTTAAAATTTTTAGAAAGGTGCGAAAATAAGTAATTGGCTAAACTATCATAGGCACAAGTTTTGAACTAAGGATTCTATTTCATTAAGTACTAGGGGCAGAATTTACATATGCATCTACAAAATAAGAATTAAAACATATATAAAGAAAATAAAAAGAGAAGTAAAAAACATAAAAATTAAAAAGAAAGAAAAAATGGTGCTATAAATTGGGGGAATTCCCCTCTGTTGCTGTCGCGTTAGGGGAGGAATCTGAAGAGGCAGGCAGGACAAGGCGGCGCGCAGCGGATGGCATTTCTGTTGGGCTCTTCTTCGAGCTATACGGCGGCTGGATATGGTTGGGGTGGCTTTCTTGATTTGTCTATCAGCTTCTCCACCCAGGGGTTCTACTGTTGGCCGCTTTCCCTTTCGTGCTACCTCGGCCGGTGCATCATCAAAGGAGTCTGAAATCTCCATGTCTGAGTAGCCGGAGTCCTGGGCAGCAGTGGTCTCTTCTACCTTCTCAGATTCGAAGGAGGAGGTGAGGTCATATGGTTGGACGGGGGTCGGGGAGGTTCTTCTCTTGGGGCGGTAGTGCGGCCCCTCGTTGTCGTCCGCGGCAGGAGCAACAGCAGGTCTTGGAGTGATATGGACTGGTTTGGATGATGCTAGCTCCTTTGGAAAGGCGGGCAACTGTGGTCCGGCGTCAGGGTATTAGTCCAGCAGGTAGGCCACAAAGGCCTCCTGCACATCTGCTACATATTTGGTGAAGATCACTTGCTTGTGCTCGATCCACTGGCAACTTTCCACTAAGCTGCGCAGTAAGGGTATTTCGGCAGACGTAAGGGCAGCATCAGTACTACCTGCGGCAACTTGGGACGGCGGCTGGGCGGTGGAAGGTGTCTCTGGCTCTGCACTATGCATCATTTGTTGGCGTGCTCTTCTTGTCCATCCTTCCTTGGCAGGAAGAATTTTATCTTTTGGGTGCAACAACACACCAAAATTGGCACAGAGGCCTGTGATGAGTGCATGAAAGAAGAGTGGTCCTTTTATGGTTGGCTTTTCTGTGTGGGTGTAGATCTCCTTTAGTATTATATCGCCAACGTTGATATGTCGCACTTTCATGATGCTGCTGATAAGGGCGAGCCGCGACCTGTTTATTGTCGATCCGTGCGAGGTTGGCATCAGGCGGCGCTGGACGAAGTAGCTCCAAAGGGCGGCCTCTGGCAGCAAGTCTCTGCGGTTGACTGACCCATTATTTTTCCCTGTCAGCCATTTGGTGTTTGGCTGTCAGAGCTCCTTCTTGATTTTGTTGTAGTCAGCCACTATCAGATATGACTCCCACTCTCCATGTTGGTCACCGATGACTTCTATGCTGTAGAAGATGTTGATCATGTCAGCGGTTAAATTAACACCTTCTCCCCTGACATAGACGAAAGAGCTTTCTAGCTTTGGCCGGTGGGCATAGAACTCTCGCACGTGGTTGCTGTTAATCCCCTATGGCTTCCGTGTGAATTGATCCCAGCCCATATTATGGATCGTCTCGAACAGGGAAGGTTCCAACCTGAAGTTCCCATTAGATTGAGTGTAGTGGAATCCCATCTCTTCCCATAGTTTCCTGTCTTTGTAGAACTGGTTGTAGGTCTCCTCGACAGCAGGTTTCAAGAACCTCTTGTATTGGGTTTTGGAGGTGGCGGCGGGTTTCTTTGATGATGCCATAGTTTAGGGAACGACTGTTTTCCTAAAGAAAGTAAAAAGAATGTTAAAGAAAGAAAATCAAAGTAATGAAATCTCGGAAGCAAAAACTGTAGAAAGAATTCAGAGAAAAGAGAGAGTAAAGTGAAGAACGGGTGGTAGAATAGTTGGCCTTATATAGTCGTTTCTCTCCACTTCCTTGGCAGGCACGCTGTCAACGAGCGGAAATTATTGCGGTGCAAATAACGGGGTTCTAGCCGTTACGCAGATATTTGTTCCGCTCGTTGGGGCAAATACAGCCGTTGCGGCTAGCCGTTATGAAGCCACTAGCCGTTATGCTCATCTGCCTTGGGTTTCCTTGGCCGCTAGTTGGGCCTCTCCTTTATTCTTTCTTTTTTCTTAGTCCTTCCTTCCTTCCTAACCTGAAATAAAATAAATACGAAAATTAAATAAAATTAAATCTATTCCTGATAATTAAAAGTAAATTTAAAATTAAAATTAAAAGTAAAATAATAATTGGGTTATGTTGGGCTGCGCTTTTCCCAAGCATAACCACTTCCTGAGGGTCTTTGCGTTTGGCTATTCGTCTGGGCATGTCCTTTCCCTCCTCAGGTGGAAGTTGGTGCCAACTTTGCTGCCCTGGCGGGACATTCACCAAGAAAGCAAGGAGGCTATATATATATATATATATATATATATATATAATTTTTTTGAACAAATAATTAAAAAGAGATTTAATGTGCAAAAATTAAATAGAAGTGATGAAATTTAAACGTAGTTGTTGTTGCCAATCCCCGGCAACGGCGCCAAAAACAAGTAGAGCGTTTAGGTGTTCTCCTTTTGTGAGCGCAAGGTCGCACTCTTGTCAAGTTATAGTATAAAAGATATTGTCTCCACAGGGATTGGAGCAGCTCCTATGAATGGTTTCCTGCACAAAGATTTAGTAAATGCGCCATCAAATCTCAAGATGTGGAAATATAAAAACACAAATAAAGATAAAGATAGTGATGAGATGAATGATAGGGGCAGATTGGGCGATAAGCTGGGTAAGACAAGTGCAACTTAGTAGCTTGTGGACTACACTGCAAATCATTGAGTATGTTTCGCGCTACCATGAATTGCTGCCTCGGCGGGTAAGGTGGGCGACAAACTATGACCTTGTCACACAATTGCAGCAGGTCACTGCCATAGCAGGGGTGTGTACTGCCTCAACAGGTGGAATGGAAAAAAGTCTTGTGTTGCGTGTAAAATAGTCTATCGCAATTGTAGTGCAAGTATACACGACGCAAGTAGTAAAGTGATACAAAGTATCGGATATCGTCTCCACAGGGATTGGGCTAATAGCTTCACCTAATTTCACTGCACGAAGTAAAAGAAATAGTTTGAGAGAATTGTCACGAATAATAAAGTAAAAACGTAATTAAAAGGAATTGAGATATCAAGATAGAGAGAATGGGCTGGTATTGAGTTGCTCGGTAGTGTAGGTATTGAATTGCTTAGGATCTCCAGTTCTGTCGTCGCACCCGTCGCCGACAGCACCTGTCGCGGCGTCTGTCCGTTAGCTGTCGCGGTAGCGAACACTAACTCCGTACTTCAAGCTTGGCAAGAATCCCATATCTGCCTTGCCCTATCCCTAGGCACAAGTCTGTCGATGATCACGTCTTTGATGATACCTCCCGGCGTGAATCGAAGGATGAACACCGATGTGTATGAATTCTTCCTTAGCCACTTAACCTCGCCTTATCCCTAAGCACGAGATGGTTCAACTATAAACTAGAGAACGCGCTTTTATCTCTTTCGTATACTTAACTCTCCCGATGCTAAGTAAATGGATAACCTCACAATGCTCTCCCGATGCTCTTGCAAGATATTAAAACCAAGATAAAAGAACTTGAAGTTTATTTTATTGAACTTGAAAAATCCTAAAACAAAGCAACCCTTGCAACTACTTTACAAAACAACCCGTAGCCCTAGAGGGAATTTAGAACATGACGGTGACAGGTAATCGGCAGGGTTTTGTTTCGGTTATGGGGTAGTCGGCTATGCCCTAGGTTTAATCTATGCCCTTTATATAAGCTTTGGGCTCAAGTTATCTAAGGTAACAAGGATTACAACTTTAATTAAAAGTAAGACTCTAATAAAGATTAAATCTCTAAAGTATCCTACTTTCTAGCCGCCTCCTTGCTTTTAGGGATTTCCTCTCTTTTGAGCTTTGGCTTGACATATCGTTTGATCCGGGGCTTGGAAAATTATTTGGCTGCCGCACGACAGTCGAGCAGATTTTTCTCTATCCATCGATGTCCACTTCATTTTTCCTCTTCAATAATCTGCTGTCACCATGCTGTCGTGACGGGTCCATGACAAGTTCGTCTCCTTCAGCTGCTTGTTCAATTTCGTCTTCCTGCTCATCTGCCCTGCACCTACCTTCGACATCTACTATGACAGATATCTGCAAAAATAGCCATCTTTCAGTAGAATCTGTGCCATTTATATAAGTGTGATGTTTTATTGAAAATTAACCTAAATGCAATGCAATGATGCTTGAATGCAGCAGAAATATGGGTTTAAAAAGGTGTAAATGATAGAACTTTTACACACTCAACACACCCCCAAACTCAAGTTTTTGCTTGCCCTCAAGCAATGAAGACTTAAAAGAAAACTGAAAATTTTTGTGTTGGCCTTCAAACAGTGAACTGTTCCTCACCTGTCGCTCATTCTCTATGGCGGCAGCAACCTGTCGGAAGGGTTAGGATCTGTCCGGAATCTCTCTATAGCTCTCGTGCAATGTGTGCATGCTTGTGAACAGTTATATGCTAAGACCCTCTTAGTTCCACTAGAATATTCAACTTCTTAACTTGAATTTTATGCCAAAGTTTACTTTCTTTTAGAAGGCACATTTTCATGCTTTTTCTTCTATTTTCAAGCTAAGTTTTTCTAGAGCCAGTTTTGGGCACCTCTAGTTAGCTTCCTAGAGCCGGTTTCGGGCACCTCTAGGTTTATTTTTGATTTTTGCTAAACTTCTTTCCTAGAGCCAGTGTTAGGCACCTCTAGGGGCTTTTCAAGTTCTAAGCATCCTATTCTAGTTTGGCTAAAATAAGTCTAAGCAAGATAACAGTCACAAAAGTGTTTAAGTTTTCAGAACTATAGAAAGGCTCTAAACTTTTCCTTAACCTGTCTTAAAGATGCTGCCACGACAGAGCCGTCATGACAGGTAAGTTAATTTCACAGTTTTAAGCCAACAGTTAAATTTTCTTAGTTTTCTGATTATTTTTTTTTAAAGAGCTTGAAAAAAATAAACATTAATTAGACATAACAATTAAACAAAAGATGTGCTAAGGACTCCATTAAATATGGAGGGCTGCCACCCCCAAACTCGAGGGTTGCATTGCCCTCAATGCAAGATGACACTAAAAACAATTTAAAAAAAACATAATAAAATAAAAAAAAAGTACATCACTAATATATAAAGGCAGGCAGCAATAAGAGAGGAAAAATAAATAAAAACTTAAATTTTAAGTGCTGTCCTCATCACTGCTGCTGACGCGGATCTGATGGTAGCGTCTGCGTTGGGGAGGTGGCTGGGCAGGTTCTTGGGCAGGTGGATCAACAGGTTCCTCGGCCTGTTGAGGTGCAGATTCCTCCTCCGGTTGGTGGACAGGGTCGTCAGCAGGTTGAAGGGCAGGTGGCTCCACTAGTCGAACATCAGAACTGCCGCTGCTATCCCAACTGTTACTCGTGATGGCCTTGGACAGCATCCTCTTGTTGGCCACATGCTTGATACGCTTCACCCGTGTGAAGGCGCTGTCCAAGTTCCTCCGGACAAGGGGGCTGTCGTCAGTGGCAGCTCGCTTTGTGCCTCTAGGGGAAGTGTCCTCCGGTGGGCTGCCGGCTGCTGTCGGTGAAGGTGTGGAGGAGGCAGATTCTCCGTGGGGAGAGACAGGTGGTGTGGGAGTAGGGGACGGGATATTAAAGTAATGGGCGGGGAAGGTGGGGAAATTGACATCCGAAAAATGTAAAGTATTGGTAATAAAATTTACCGTGGCATTGGAGAAGTCTCGGATGAATGTCATTAAGCCCATCTGACGTTCCTCGATCCGCAGGACGGCAGCAAGGATGTGGGCGTTCTGATCGGCCGGTGCGTTGTTGGTGGCAGCTTCTGGGGCAGGTTCGTTGACAGGCTCAGTGGCAGGCTCATCATCAGATTCAGCAGGTGAGGCGTTTGGATCGAAGGCGTTGAGGGGCGTTACGACGATGACCTCCATAAGGCTGGAGATGTTGCTGTCGGTCCAGCCGCTGCCCTTCTTAATTTTGTCTGAAGGGTCCTCCGGTACGGCAGCGCAGCGGCAGAGGGCCGTGATGGTGAAGGGCAGGCATAGACGTGAGTCTGTTCTGAAAGCGCAGTCGAGAATGCTTTCTCGCATGTACCTACCCACGTTGATCGGCCTGTCATGCATGATAGAGTGGATGAGGGCAAGCCGCTGCCTGTTGACTGTCGTGTGGTGGGATGAGGGCAGGATACGCTTTTTAATAAAGGCGTTCCATAGTTTAGCCTCGGGGAGCAGCTGTGCCCGGTTGACGGAGTTGGGATTCTTTTTGCTGGTGCTCCATGTTGTGCCCCTTTCTGTCAATTCCCTCATGACAGCATCGTGGCCGGCGGCGTCGAGAGAGTCCCAAAACTGCTGATGGGTGTCGTCATTGGGGCCAAAGAAGAGGCCGAAGACATGGTTGATACTGCTGGCGGTAAAAGGGACTGTCACTCCTCTGACGGTGACAGATGTTGCCGTCTTGCTCTCGATCGCCGCGTAGAACTCCCTGACTAGGGTGTCATTGAGTTCTGCCGGCTGCTCGGCGAAATCTTCCCACAATTGAGCGGTTATGGCCTGCATGATGAACGGCCGGAGTCCCAACAGAGGGGCATCTCTGTTGTAAATGAAGCTTCGTTCCTCCCAAAGTTCCTTATTGGCGAACGGAGATGCTGCTGCGGAAGAGGAAGCGGCGGCAGCGTTCTGTCGGGTTTGTCGTGAAGACATGTTTAGTTGCAAGGGCTGAAAATGAAAGAAAAGAGATTAAACTAGAAGAGAATAGCAAGAGAGAAAATCTGAAGTGAGGAGAAATGAAAAGGAGAAGGGGTTTATATAGCTGTCGGGGGCTGTCCATTTAATGCCGCAACGACAGGCGGGAATAACGGAGCGGCAGATTGAATGTTGCGTCTGACACGTCTGACGGACATTAATGCTGCGTCTGCCGCATGATTCTTCGTCTGCTGTGCGTCTGTTGACAGCCTGTCAACTCCGTTTGCGCCGGCAGCTGAAACGACAGGTTATTATAAATGGACTTTATTTGGGCTGATGGATGGGTGGTGGGCTTGGGCCACTTCTTCTTTCTCACTTGTCTCTTTTATTTCCTAAAAGCTGAAATTAAAAACAAAACATTAAAATAAATCTAATTCCTAATAAATAATATTAATAATAAAAAAAAATAAAAATAAAAATAAAAGAATTAGGTTAAATTAGGGATGCCTTGTGGGGCATCACCTAAAGTAACCACTTCCTGTATTCCTGGGGCTTCAGTCCCTTGATAGTGCTTGAGGCGTTGTCCATTGACTTTGAATTGGTGCCCGTCTTTTAATGATTGAATTGTAATGGCACCATGGGGGAAAACTTGAATTACTTGGAATGGTCCAGACCATCTAGATTTGAGCTTCCCTGGAAAGAGTTTCAACCTCGAATTAAACAACAACACAAGCTGCCCTGGGCAGAACTGTCGCGGCAGCAACTTCTTGTCATGCCACTTCTTTGTTTTTTCCTTGTATATTCTTGCGTTGTCGTAGGCCATTGTCCGTATTTCCTCGATTTCATTCAAATCTAACAGCCTTTTCTGACCTGCCTTGTCCATGTCCATGTTTACTGCCTTGATTGCCCAATATGCCTTGTGCTCTATCTCGACAGGCAGGTGACAGGTTTTCCCATAGATCAATCGAAATGGAGACATGCCCAATGGAGTTTTGAAAGCTGTCCTGTATGCCCATAATGCATCATTCAGAAGTAAAGACCAATCTTTCCTAGTTGGTTTGACCATTTTTTCAAGAATGTTCTTTACTTCCCTGTTGGAAATCTCAGCCTGTCCGTTGGTCTGTGGGTGGTATGCTGTCGCGATCTTGTGCTTGACACCATATTTTCTCAAGGCGGCAGCAATTACCCTGTTGTCAAAATGTCTCCCTTCATCACTGATAATCGCCTTAGGGATGCCAAATCTAGAAAAGATGTTTTTATGCAAAAATTTTTGGACCGTTTTGGCATCATTCTTTTGAGTTGCGATTGCTTCTACCCACTTGGAGACATAATCTACTGCTAGGAGGATGTAAAGGTTTCCACATGAAGATGGAAACGGTCCCATAAAATCAATCCCCCATACGTCGAAGATCTCGACTTCTAGGATATTCTGCAGTGGCATCTCGTTTCTCCTTGAGATGTTACCTGTCCGCTGGCACCTGTCACAGTTTTTGTAAAATTCCTGTGCGTCCTTATACAGTGTCGGCCAGTAGAAACCTGACTGCAGCACCTTGGCAGCAGTTTTGTTACCTCCTAAGTGTCCTCCATATTGTGAAGCATGACAGTGATGGAGAATGTCCTCTTGTTCTTCTTGTGGTACACATCTCCTTATAACCTGATCTGCGCACAATTTGAAAAGAAGAGGTTCGTCCCAATAATAATGTTTAACATCATTTTGAAACCTCTTCCTGGCTTGATAAGTAAGATCAGAAGGTAATATTCCGCTAACTATAAAATTAACGAAATCAGCATACCAGGGAAGGTTAGAAGACTTACCTGCCGCCATGGCTGTCGCGACAGCTATTGCGGCAGCAAAGAGCTGCTCATCTGGGAAGGTCTCTAGTATGTGTGTCTCATCAACAGGTAGATTCTGTCCCGTTTCCAACCTTGACAAGTGATCTGCCACCTGATTTTCTGTCCCCTTTTTATCTTTTATCTCAAGGTCGAACTCTTGTAATAGTAATATCCATCGTATCAACCTAGGTTTAGCATCCTTTTTTGCAAATAGATACTTGAGGGCAGAGTGGTCGGTGTGGATTATAACCTTCGTTCCAAGTATGTAAGAACGAAACTTGTCGATGGAAAACACCACGGCTAACAGCTCCTTTTCCGTGGTTGTATAATTCACTTGGGCATCATTCAATGTTTTGCTGGCATAATATATGACATGAAATAGCCTGTCCTTGCGCTGCCCAGGTGCTGCCCCGACAGCATAGTCACTAGCATCACACATAATTTCAAATGGCTGCGTCCAGTCTGGTGGCTGTACTATGGGGGCTGTCACTAGTTTTTCCTTTAGAACCTTGAATGCTTCAGTACATTCTTCATTAAAGTCAAAGGGTCGGTTCTGCTCTAAGAGATGACATAGGGGCTTTGTGATTTTTGAGAAATTTGCAATGAATCGCCTATAAAAACCAGCATGCCCTAAAAAACTCCTAATGCCCTTGACTGTGGTTGGCGGCGGCAGCTTCTCTATGACTTCAATCTTTGCCCTGTCGACTTCTATCCCACGGCAGCTAATCTTATGGCCTAAAACTATCCCTTCATCTACCATAAAATGGCATTTTTCCCAATTAAGAACAAGATTAGCTTTTTCACATCTTTCAAGTACCTTTTGAAGGTTGCCGAGGCAGCTCTCAAAATCGTCTCCAAAGACGGAAAAATCATCCATGAAGATTTCAAGGAAGTCTTCAACCATGTCGGAGAATATAGCCATCATGCACCTTTGGAAGGTGGCAGGTGCGTTACAGAGTCCAAATGTCATCCTCCTAAATGCGTATGTTCCATAAGGGCATGTGAAAGTCGTTTTCTCTTGGTCCTCCGGTGCAATAGCAATTTGATTATATCCTGAATAACCATCAAGAAAACAATAATAAGGTTTACCCGCTAATCTATCAAGCATTTGATCAATAAAGGGTAAAGGAAAGTGGTCTTTTCGGGTAGCTTTGTTAAGCTTCCGATAGTCCATACAAACCCTCCAACCGGTCACAGTCCTGGTTGGGATTAACTCGTTGTTTTCATTGGTTATCACAGTCATGCCTCCTTTCTTGGGAACACATTGCACCGGGCTTACCCATTTGCTATCGGAGATGGCGTAAATGATACCAGTGTCTAACCATTTAATTATTTCTTTACGCACTACCTCCTTCATTGCAAGGTTTAACCGCCTTTGGGCATCAATAGTCGGCTTATGATCTTCCTCGAGGAGGATTTTGTGCATACAGATTGCCGGACTAATGCCCTGAATGTCTGCTATAGTCCATCCTATCGCCCTTTTGTGCTGCCGCAACATGTCGATCAGCTGTCGTTCCTGTTCCTGTGGCAGCTTAGCAGAGATGATTACAGGCAGTGTTTTATCACA
Organism: Hibiscus tridactylites; assembly: GCA_958450335.1. NCBI lineage: Eukaryota > Viridiplantae > Streptophyta > Magnoliopsida > Malvales > Malvaceae > Hibiscus > Hibiscus tridactylites. The sequence goes on along the minus strand of OY288267.1, from coordinate 95,179,004 downwards.
ACCAAGATAAGCATATTTAAGCTGCCCTGGCAGGGGCTTAAGTTCTAAGACAAGTGGTTTGACAGTAGATGGCTTTTGAATTAAATGGTTATCCGAAGTGTAATTTAAGGGTTCGAATAACTTACCTGGGCGATGGTCTAACCAATCTACCTCCTCATGACCTTCATTATCAGATGTATCGGATTCAGAGGAGTTGCTGTTGTCGACGCTGTCGTTGTTGCTGTCGTGACAGGCTCGTAAATGGCTGTCGCAGCAGTGACCAAATTTTGTATCTTGACAGCTCGACCTGATGCAGGGTTGATCAAAGGTCACCTCAATGATGGCCTTACATTCTTCATCCACATCAGCATGTTTCATTGCTTGGAGAACATTCAACTTAATTTCTTGATCGTTTACGCGCATGGTGAGTTCTCCTTTTTCCACATCAATCAATGATCTTCCCGTGGCTAAAAAGGGTCGCCCTAGGATGACTGGTGCGTTCTCATCTGCCTCACAATCTAAAATAAGAAAGTCAGCAGGAAAAATAAGTTTATCCACTCTTACCAAGATGTCTTCAATTTTTCCCTCGGGGTGAACGTAAGAGCGGTCGGCTAGCTGTAGGGTGACTGTCGTGGGCCACGCCTTGCCAATACCTAACTTCTGAAAAACAGATTTGGGCATTAGATTAACACTAGCACCAAGATCACATAATGCCTTACCCACAAATTTATCGCCGATTACGCAAGGTATGAGGAAGCTCCCTGGATCCTTCTTTTTCTGGGGTGGTTGTCGATGAAGAATACTCATGCAACCTTCTTGCATCCTTACCGTTTCAAATTCCCCAAGTTTAGATTTTTTAGACATGACATCCTTGAGGAATTTAGCATAACCGGGCATTTCCCTAACAGCATCTAACAACGGAATGTTAATATGAACCTGTTTAAAAATATCATAAATCTTTTTAAGTTGAGATTCATGCTTAGCTTGCTGTATCCGTTGCGGAAAAGGTGGTGGAGGACGATAATCAGCAATGCGCCCTTCCCACTGTATACGAATTTGAGGACGATACTCATCTTTTTTCTCCTCTGTCACTTCTGCTGTCGTGACAGGCTCATCGGCAGCAGTCTGTTTGTCACCTGTCGGGGCAGCTTCCTCGGCAGGTTTATCCAAGGCAGGTTCTTTCTCTTTCTCAGTTTCTTTTTCCGGCCCTGGTAACTTTTTCCCACTCCTAGTAGTAATCGCCTTACATTGCTCATGAGGGGGAGTTCTAGCATTTTCAGTATTGCTAGGGAAACCTCCATTCTGCCGTGGCTTAATATGCTGTGACACCTGACCCATTTGTGTCTCTAGAGATTTTAGGGTAGCCTCATGGTTTGTCATCCTCATCTTAGTTTCATCCATAAAGTCTTCCGTTTTCCTGACAAACTTATTGATGTTATCCATATACGTACCCGTCTGAGACATAAAGGTGGCCAGAGTCTGCTCCAATACACTACTCGTGGCAGGTGGTGGCTGCTGTTGTTGCTGAGGCGGCAGGTTCTGCGGCAGGTTTTGCGGCTGTGGCTGCTGTCGCGTCAACAATCTAGGACCCCCTTGATTCTGATTATAAGCTTGCGGATTCAGTGCATTGTTGGGGTTACTCCAGGAAAATTTTGGGTCTTTCCTCCAATTAGGATTGTAATTGTTGGAATTGTAGTTTGGCTTGTAATTTCCAACATATTTTCCTTCTTCTATATTTATGGGGCACTCGTCCCTACTATGATTTCCCTCACATGTAGCACAAACTTCCTAGACAGCAAACCCTCGTACTTCCTCTTCACTCAATAAGTGTTTCATGGCTTTAGTGAGGAATGCTACCTGAGATTTCATAGTGCTGTCGGCCTCATAGTCCTTGACAGCAAGTACCCGTTTACCTCCTCTTCTAGCGGTTGGAAACTGCTCCTCATTCTTAGCCAGATGTTTCAGAACTTGCAGAGCCTCGTCTGGATCTTTGTCCAATAATAGTCCATTTGCTGCAGAATCAATTCGAATGCGAGTTTGTAAATTAGCAGCATTATAAAACTTAGTTACCTGATTCCAGACGGGGAATCCATGCATTGGGCAGTTTCGAAGAAGAGTTGTGAATCTGTCCCAGGCCTCATGCATTGGTTCGTCATCTTCCTGTTGAAAAGTAGCAATTTCATTACGTAAACGCTCAGCTAAGTGAGAAGGATTAAAACGAGACAAAAATTCACGAGTTAGATCTGCCCAAGTCATAATAGAACCCGGTGTAAGTTTATTCCACCAAGTTTTTGCTCTGTCCCTTAATGAATGAGGGAATAACCGGAGCCTCAGTATCTCCGGACTAACTCCTGGTAGTCTAAACGAACCACAGATCTCCTGGAATGTTTTGAGATGCTCTCTAGCATCTTCTGTCGCGGAACCACCAAACTGTCCAGCGTTGTTGATCATACTAAACATGACAGGTTTAAGCTCGAAGTTGTCAACGTCGATATCCGGCAGTGTGGTCTCCAGTTCTACATGATCGTTCAGCATGTAATCACGACATGACCGTCGTACACCTGCCACAGGCGGGTCACCGACAGGCGGTATATCTTCACCGGCAGGCTGATTACGGGCCATCTGCTCTAGCTGTTCTTCAAGGTATTCGTTTCGGTCTAAGAGGTGGCGGATCTGTTTCTTGAGATTGAAGGAACGTTCGATCTCCGGATCTAATTTATACTCAGGATCTTCACCTCTTTTCGATCTGCGCATAAACAAGAAAACCTTGTGAAAAGCAAGAGTTTAAAACGAGAAAGAAAATAAAAATAAAAATAAATAAAGAAAAACAAAAACGAAAATAAAAATAAAAATAAAAGTGCAAGGAAAGAAAGGTGTAGTTATGTTGCCACTCCCCGGCAACGGCGCCAAAAACTTGTTGCGTGTAAAATAGTCTATCGCAATTGTAGTGCAAGTATACACGACGCAAGTAGTAAAGTGATACAAAGTATCGGATATCGTCTCCACAGGGATTGGGCTAATAGCTTCACCTAATTTCACTGCACGAAGTAAAAGAAATAGTTTGAGAGAATTGTCACGAATAATAAAGTAAAAACGTAATTAAAAGGAATTGAGATATCAAGATAGAGAGAATGGGCTGGTATTGAGTTGCTCGGTAGTGTAGGTATTGAATTGCTTAGGATCTCCAGTTCTGTCGTCGCACCCGTCGCCGACAGCACCTGTCGCGGCGTCTGTCCGTTAGCTGTCGCGGCAGCGAACACTAACTCCGTACTTCAAGCTTGGCAAGAATCCCAGATCTGCCTTGCCCTATCCCTAGGCACAAGTCTGTCGATGATCACGTCTTTGATAATACCTCCCGGCGTGAATCGAAGGATGAACACCGATGTGTATGAATTCTTCCTTAGCCACTTAACCTCGCCTTATCCCTAAGCACGAGATGGTTCAACTATAAACTAGAGAACGCGCTTTTATCTCTTTCGTATACTTAACTCTCCCGATGCTAAGTAAATGGATAACCTCACAATGCTCTCCCGATGCTCTTGCAAGATATTAAAACCAAGATAAAAGAACTTGAAGTTTATTTTATTGAACTTGAAAAATCCTAAAACAAAGAAACCCTTGCAACTACTTTACAAAACAACCCGTAGCCCTAGAGGGAATTTAGAACATGACGGTGACAGGTAATCGGCAGGGTTTTGTTTCGGTTATGGGGTAGTCGGCTATGCCCTAGGTTTAATCTATGCCCTTTATATAAGCTTTGGGCTCAAGTTATCTAAGGTAACAAGGATTACAACTTTAATTAAAAGTAAGACTCTAATAAAGATTAAATCTCTAAAGTATCCTACTTTCTAGCCGCCTCCTTGCTTTTAGGGATTTCCTCTCTTTTGAGCTTTGGCTTGACATATCGTTTGATCCGGGGCTTGGAAAATTATTTGGCTGCCGCACGACAGTCGAGCAGATTTTTCTCTATCCATCGATGTCCACTTCATTTTTCCTCTTCAATAATCTGCTGTCACCATGCTGTCGTGACGGGTCCATGACAGGTTCGTCTCCTTCAGCTGCTTGTTCAGTTCCGTCTTCCTGCTCATCTGCCCTGCACCTGCCTTCGACATCTACTATGACAGATATCTGCAAAAATAGCCATCTTTCAGTAGAATCCGTGCCATTTATATAAGTGTGATGTTTTATTGAAAATTAACCTAAATGCAATGCAATGATGCTTGAATGCAGCAGAAATATGGGTTTAAAAAGGTGTAAATGATAGAACTTTTACACACTCAACATCTTGGCGGCAAGTCTGGCAGTCATTCTGAGTTCAACATGATAGTCGACAGTGATACCTCCTATTTCTAGGTTAGGACGCTCGAGATTGCTTAACTTTAGGACTAGTGTAGAACCAAATTAGACAACTCTGTTGGTAATCCCTTCTAGCCGCTGAAACTTGTGGACTAGTGTGGAACCAAGTTAGTCACGCCCTTGTGAGTTGTGACCGTGCTTAACCCTTTCGTGAGCCTTGCACTTTCGTGCCCGACACATATATTTTCTCTTCAACTGACTGTTGTGGACTTGTTGAACGAACAAGAAGCATAGATTAAGCAAACTCAGAACTTTATTGAAAACAACATAAAACTATACAACCGTTTCTCAAATTACTTTACATACACGCGCCTAAATCCTAGGAGAGTTATACCGCGACCCCAAACACTCCAACCTATCGAGTTAACCCCCCATCTACACTCTCATCGGTAGATGTCGTTAATTCCTCACGACATGCATGCCCCTATACCCTTACATACATTAAGTATATATAGGGCTCTTGACCTAAGTTGAGTCTTTCTTGAAGTAGGAGTTCTAAAATTAATTTACATTAAATACAGATTCTTTTATTCTTTAAATGTAGACTCTTTGGGCGTTGCCTTCTTCAGCAAGTAAGGATAAGTGCTCCTACTTATCGATCTTGAATTAATTGTATCGGCCGCTACATGCTTTAGAAATTTGCAAGACTGGGCTCATTAGGCTTAGGAAAATGTCCTCTTGAAATCGCAACCCATCTTGGCTAAGTCAGTGTAACTTCTGCCCGGGCGGCTCTTGGCGGCAATACTGCTTCTGCAGTGTCCTTTGCGGAAACTTGAGCTGCTTTAGTACAACTTCTTTGGTCCCATCATTCCTCGCCTTGTCTTGTCCTCTCCTCCACTTTCCTAGCTATAGCACCCGAAAATATAAACCAACTAAACAATAACTTTTCTTCACCAATCATAAGATATTCAATAAAAGCATGGTACGAGAGAAGATGTTGTTATAATGCATGCAATGCACCTAAATATGTCTAAATGAGCTTATAAACAGCAACAATCAGGGCAGGAATGTGTACAAAATATAGGACTTATGGACACTCTACAGTGCCTATTAGATATGACATAAATTTATTAGAGGCAAATACAACAACCAACAATTCTTTTTCAGTTGTGGTGTAATTAATTTGTGCATCATTCAATGTGCGACTAACATAATAAATAACATTAAAGAGTTTACCTCAGCGTTGTCCACGAGTTGCTTCTACTGCATAGTCACTTACATCACACATCAACTCAAAAGGTGAGCTTCAATCAGGTGGAACAACAATAGGTGCTGAGGTAAGTCTCTCCTTCAGTTCTTTGAAAGCGCTGAGGCATTTTTCATCGAATATGAAGGGCTGATTTTGCTATAGCAAATTACACAGTGGCTTGGAGATCTTGGAGAAGTCCTTAATGAACCTTCCACCGAAGCCAACATGGCCCACGAAACTGATGATGCTCTTCACATTAGTGGGAGGAGGCAGCTTCTCAATCACCTCAATCTTTGCTCTATCCACCCTAATGCCATTCTTCGATATCTTGTGACCCAAAATCGTTCCTTCGGTCACCATAAAATGACATTTTTCCCAATTGAGCACCATATCAGCTTCTTCGCATCGCTTTAGCACTTTAGCCAAATTTCCCAGGCATGAATCAAAATCTTCCCCGGAGACTGAAAAATCATCCATGAAGACTTCCAAAAATTCCTCAACCATATCTAAGAAAATAGCCAGCATACACCTCTGAAAAGTTGTTGGGGCATTGCAGAGTCCAAAAGGCATTCTTCTGAAAGCATAGGTACCATACAGACATGTGAATGTCGTCTTTTCTTGGTTCTCAGGTGCTATAGCAATCTGATTGTACCCTGAGTATCTGTCACGAAAACAATAGAATGCTTTGCCTGCCAATCTATCTAACATTTGATCGATGAATGGGAGAGGGAAATGGTCCTTCTTGGTAGCTTTGTTGAGCTACATGTAGTCCATGCAAATCCTCCATCCCGTAACTGTCCTTGTTGGTAACAATTCATTCTAATCATTACTCACCACGGTGATGCCTCCCTTCTTAGGCACACATTGAACTGGACTAACATGTGAGCTGTTCGATATGGGGTAGACTACACAAGCGTCAAGCCACTTGATTATCTCCTTCATCACCACCTTCTTCATGATGGAGTTGAGCCTTCTTTGGGGTTCAATGAAATTACTGTGACAATCATCAAGCAAAATTTTGTGCATGCAAATAGTAGGGCTAATCCCCTTTAAGTCAGCCATAGTCCAACCTAAAGCTCTTTTATGTTGCGATATCATATTTATCAAACTAGCTTCTTGCTTAGGTGTAAGACTAGATGAGATTATCACAGGCAAAGTTTCATTACTACCCAAATAAGCATATTAAGATAAGATGGCAAGGGCTTTAACTCTAATGTTGGGGCATGCTCAAGTGAAGGCTTAGGAGGAATAAATTCTAAAAAATCAAGAGGTTCAAAGTGCGTACTTGGTTTGGCTTCGACCAGGCTCGATTGCTCCACCTCTTTAGATAATTCCTCGAATTCCTCATACTTGATCTCATAATCCTCCATATTGTCTTCCTCTTGAATCTCCTCATATTCATCCATTTCTAAAATATTGCTACAACAAAAGTCTGTGGTCTCCCTTTTTGCTGTAGCATCTGTAACGCCCCGGTTTTGAGCTTAGTAGTTTTGGGCGTTGACCGGTTTGGTCAAAGTGCTGTTCGAATCTAAAGAGGCGAAATTAGGAAAGCCTAGTTCGGGTTGCACTAAAAATATGGAAAAATGTTCTAAAATCATCTTTTAATATAATTAAGTGAACTGTGAAATCAATTTTGGAAAATGAGTTTTGGAAGGGTGACATTTTGGCTAGTGACCAAAATGTAATTTTTGAAAGTTTGGTGACTGTTTTATAAAGGGTTGAAACTTTGAATCTTTAAGGAGCTATTAATCCAAAAGTAGTTTCTCCAGATTTTTCTAAGATATTTTAAGCTATATTCTGATTTTAAAACATATCAAAAGAGGAGGGAAAGCCATTTTGGCTATTTTGATAACTAACTTCCTATTTTCTTTTCTCTCATTTTCTCTCAACCCAAACACCTTCTTTCCAGAGAATTGTTTCTGATTTTCTCACCTAAATCTCTCCTTTCAACTCTCTTTTGATTCCTAATCAACATATCTACAAAACCTCATCATTTGCTACTTGTTTCATCAAGGTTTTTGATTCCAAAAAGAGGAGAAACTCAAGTTTGGAGGTAAGAACGTCCTTCTCCTCTAAACTATCAGTTCTTTACTGAAATTCCTAAGTTTTCAATCCTTAATTGATGTTTTATTAAAGGCTTTTAAGATGTGAAATGGATCTTGGCTTATAATGCAAGATTTGGTGATTTTTGGTGATTTTCGTTTGATCTATTAAATCTGTGATTTGAGATGTGTTTTTGATGATATTTAAACTCTAAATTGATAAGGAATTGAGTTTTGATTAATGCAATCCCAGATAGGTTGAGTTTCCTAAGTTTAGCTTGTGATTCTTGTTTGTTTTTGAGGTGATCTTGTGGATCTGATGTTGCTGGAGGTATAAGGATGTTACTAGACTCTTTTTAGATGTTAAATGATGTTAAAGGATGTTAGGTTTTGATGGTTTATGGCTGGGCTTTGTTGAGAAGTGGTTTGGATGCATTTTCGGTTGTGTTTGGTGGCCGAAAATGGAGTGTGGATGAGAGCAGCGAGTTTAGGTGCTTTCATTGAAGCAATTAATGCATGATGATGCATTAATCCTCTGCTTTGATGTGTTAAAACAGGGGAGGCATCTTTGGATCCAAGAATTGTTGATCCGGAAGCTTGATTTGGTGCTTCGGCAAGAGGCAAAGTGGAATCGGTGAGTGAAATTGGGTTTTCAGCTTTGAAACCAATGTCTTGGGAGCTTAGTTTAAGTCTAAACAACTTTGCTAAGCTCAAGTGTAAGTTTTCGGAAATACTCTCTAGTGGTGGCCATGATTTGATTGTTGTGCAATGTGGTTTATTGCATGTTTTAAACTCTGTTTTGAAAGCATGATTTAGCATGGTTAATGCTGTTTTTGTAAGCCATATGTTGAAGGAAGCTCAAGGTAAGAGTTCCTTGTTTTTGTACATTGATTAAATGTGGTTTGATGCTTTTAAATGCATGATGTATATGGCTTGGTTTAATGCTTTAAAACAGTGGATAAATTGATGATAATGATGTATATTGGCAAGTGATGTTTTGAAAAGGTTAAGGTCACTAAGGTGGTTAAAAGTCCTTGAGTGAGCCTTGTTTACTTAAGAACATCAAGGTGGTTAAAAGTCCTTGGATGGTTCTTGCTATGGACACAAAGGTGGTTAAAAGTCCTTGTGTGATCCTTTCCATGGTGTTTAAAAGTCCATGGGGCCATGGTGTTTAAAAGTCCATGGGGCCAAGGTGTTTAAAAGTCCTTGGGGCCAAGGTGTTTAAAAGTCCTTGGGGTGAAACTTGATACGGACACAAAGTGGTTAAAAGTCCTTGTGTGGTCCTTTCCATGGTGGTTAAAAGTCAATGGGCCAAGGTGTTTAAAAGTCCTTGGGGGCAAGGTGTTTAAAAGTCCTTGGGGTGAAAGTTGATGAACTTGTTTTTAAAGAAATGGAATTTATCACTTGTGGCCAATATGACATGTTATGATATGAAGCATGAGATGCTTGTTTAAAGTATGCTTTTGAGCATGTGCAAATGTTGATTTGAAGCATGATTTATAAAGTGTTTTATAAATGCATTATTGAATGGTTTTATTGAGCCTTCCTCACTAATCTTTTGCTTACGCTCTCTTTCGTTTTCTTAATTCAATAATGCAGAACATTAGAGTACTTTGAGGGCAGCAAGAAGGGCAAGCATTCAAGTGAAAGTAAAGCTCAAAGTATGGAAGGTTTCTTAAGTACATTTTTAGCTTTTGGTAATTTGGCAATGGGGGACCTATGTGTATGTTTTGGGAGAGGTTTTGAACTCCCTAAGTATGTTGAATATTGATGAGAATGCTGGTTTTAGTGTTTGGCCTTTATATGCTTGAATTGGAAGTTTATGCTTGTATGGCTTGCTTGTGTAGGAAGCATGCCTATAGATTTGGGGCTTTTCGTATATATTGTTGTTTTGATGAATTGTTGATGCAAGTATGTCTTATATAAGTTGAATTGCATGCTGGTAAAGTTTGGTGGCAATTGGAGCATGATTGGATGTTTAATTGCATGTTTAAGAATGCATTTTGGGGCAATCTGTGCAGGGTGTTTCGGAACAGTGCCACCCGTTTCGGAACAGGTGCCTTAAACAAGCCCAGGCGTCCGAAACGGGAGAGACCGTTCCGAAACGGTTTGGCTACTGCCAGCCCGTGTTGCGGTACGCGTTGCGGAACGGCCCCGCGTTTCGAAACGGGCTCTGCCTGTTTCGGAACGGGTGACCGTTAGGGGCTGACATTGGCAGTTAAATGTTTTGAATTGTTTGCGTTTTGGTCCCGAATCTTGTTTGTGCAATGAGTTTGGGAAGTCCTTTTGAGCTGAAATTTCACAGTGATGCATGAAACCTGACTAATTACAAGCTGGTAACTTTAATTTGGGTTAAGTCCTTATATTTATCAGAAATTACAATTTGGTCCCTAAAGTTTTAATTCGTTCAATTGGGTCCCTGTTTGATCTCTGATGTTTATGATCTTTGAGTATGCCGTTGTATGATCACATCTAAGGATTAATATGCATCTAGACAAGATTAAAAAGAAAAAAAAGGGTCGTTAATCAAGGTTGACTTTCGGGTTGACTTTGGTTTTCCCCGTGTGACTTTCTTAATTCGGGTCAACCGTCTAGGCTGGGTTAAGGGGGTTACAGCATCCATGTACTGACACTCCTCATATTCATCCATATATTTGAGAGTGTTGAAGATGTTGATTGTCACCTCTTGATCATCCACCCTCATGGTAAACTCACACTTTTCACAGTCTATCGGAATTCTACCGGTTTCTAGAAATGGTCGCCCCAAAATAATGGGCGTGTTATCATCCGCCTCGCAATCAAGAATAAGGAAGTCAACCGGAAAGATGAGCATATCCACCTTTACTGCTACATATTCTACTCTTCCTTCTGAACATACATGATATCGGTCAGCCAATTGCAAGATAACCGTAGTTGGCCTTACCTCTCCTATGCCGAGCTTCATGAAGACTGACTTTGGCATGAGATTTACACTAGATCCAAGGTCACACAAGGCTTTTCCCATATAATTAACACCTATTGAACACGGTATAATAAAGCGTCAGGATCCTGTCTCTTAGAAGGCAATACACACAGAATAGCATTCATTTGTTGTAGCAACTGTCGCATACCGCCCAACTTTTCTTTTCTTGGTGATGATGTCCTTGAGAAACTTAGCATAAGTGGGAGATCAATGGCTTTTAAGAACGGGACCTTAATATACAGCTGGTCTATAACATCAACGAATTTCCTGAATTGGGGATTCTCATTTTGTTTCTTCAATCGTTGAGGGAAGGGAGGTGGGGGTCTAACTTCTTCCTCTACCAATGTAGGTCTCTCTTATGACGTAACATTTTCCCTATTGTCGATAGTTTCATTCACCAAATCCCTGTCCTTTTCCTTCTTACAGGATATTTCAGCTTGTAATTATGGTTCTTCTTGCACTTTTTTAGGAGCAGAGTCTTCCTTCTTATTCCCCCAAACATATCTTCAGTGTTAAGCTGGGTACCACTCCTCAATGTGAGAGCACTGCATTGCTCTTTTCCATGCTTCTTAGTTACTTCAGTATCACTAGGTAGATTTCCTTGAGGTTTCACATGTAATTCTTGAGCAATTTGACCTACTTGTGTTTCCAACGATCGCAAGGATGAACTGTGACTTTGCAACAAAGCTCCTTGATTTTTAATGGTCATGGAGTATTCTTGAAGCAATGTATTAGTAGATGCGATAAATTACTCAGTGGATGTCATCAAATCCTTGAGTGTAGCTTCCAATGAATTGTGGTTGGATGAAGATGCAAAACCCTTTTGTTTTGCCACGACATATTCTATTGTGATCTTTGTGATTCTCCCAGATTCTGCTGATTTGCATTCCCATAACTGTTATTCCCTTGATTTCCCCAAGAGAGGTTAGGATGCGGACGCCATCAAACATTATAGGTGTTCGAGTAGGGATTGTTATTCCGATTGGAATTCCCTACATAGTTAGCAGATTCTTGGTTGTCTGGGCACTCACTTAAGTGATGCCACTCTTACTTCCTTCACTTCACTAGGCTTTTGGAGATTCTTTAGCATGGTCGTGACAGCGGTCAATTGGGCTACTACTGAAGCATCCATATCTATATCACATGATACTTGAGTTTTCCTCCCCATTCCAAGTCTCGATGAGGGAAATTGATAATCGTTGTTGGCTATTCTATCAAGGATGTTAAAGGGTTCCTCGGGTGACTTGTCTAGCAATGTCCCATTTGCTGAGGTATCTAGCATCATTCTGGTGGGAGCATTAACACTTTAGAACATAACCACTTGTGTCCAATCATGAAAACCGTGATTAGTGCACTTGCGCAATAATCCCTTAAATCTGTCCCAACACTCATACATTGATTCGTCATCAGACTTGCGAAAGGATGCAATATCATTCCTCAATTGAGTGTTCCTATTTGGTGGATTATACTGCAGCAAAAAGCTCTTGCACAAATCTGTCCATGTTTCCAATGATCTAGTTGGCACACCACTCAACCATTCTCGTGCTCGAACACGCAAAGAATAAGGAAAGAGTTTGAGTTTTAACACATCCCCGTGCACCCCTTTTTGACAGAAATAGTCACACACTTCTAAGAAAGCACGGATGTGTTGTCTAGCATCTTCATGAGGCGAGACTCCAAACTGACCAATTGAGTTCAACATGTTGAACATGACAAGTTTAAGCTCAAAGTGAGTTGCCTGAATTTTGGGAGCAACAATTCATGGATTAAGATCATCCAAGACAAGATTTAGGTGATCTTTAATAGCTTTGGGTCTTGCTGGAGCATTTTGACCTTGTTCTCCAATTACTGCAGCAGGTTCCCCTTGATGCTGAGCTCCGTTCATGATTCTAATAGCTTCTTGTATACGTCTCCGCTGACGAAATAGATGTTCCATTTCAGGAATATAAGGTAATATAAGCTCTCGATGTCTCCTTCGGTGCATGCAATAACACAATACCTAAAAAGACAAACAAAAACAAGCTAAGAAAATATATACAAAAACAAAAACAAAATAACCTAGTTGAAAGACTAAACCTAAAACAATCAATATCCAATCCCAGATAACGACGCCAAAAACTTGTTGTTGCGTGTGATGTATTATAAATGATACGCAGATATGGTGCAAGTATACACGTTGGACAAGTAATAAAGTGGTAAGTGAGTATCGTCTCCACAAGGATTGGAGGTGTTTCGAGGTAAGTTTAAGCACACAAGTGTCACGAAATGTAAATGAAGAATGTTGTGGCAAATCAAGATAGAGTGATGAATGTTGTAGCAAAAAAGATAAAAGATAGCGTGCTGAAATCAATAGACAACCAGGTCCTCTTATGCGTGTGAAACTCTCTTGGGAATGACTGGCTGGGTTGTCTGGTTTACCTATTTTTTAGCTCTCTACTAGGGTTTACCTCTCTAACTTAGTCTATGCTCGGCAGGATTTAGTCAAGGTGCTCCTTAACTATCTCTAGCCAGGAAACTGGGAGCAGGAAATGCTACAACAATACCTCTCAGCTTAAACTCTAACATCACCCCTACCCTTAAAGATCTATCCCTCTTAGTCGTTGAAACCCAACACTTATCTCTAAGGTGGATTATAGTTGTGTCTCTCAGCATCCAACTCCATCGTCTATGTAGGTTAAAGAAAGCTCTCTCAACCACTAACCTCGACTAACACCTAAGGAAAGGCCAACTCTCGAAGGCTCTTACAACCCTAAGCATATAACAACATAGACAAAGCATAGATATGAGCAAGAGATAAATAAACTTTCATAAAAGAAAATAAAACATATTTCATCCAAACAGCCCTAGCCACCTAAATCAGTTCATGGCTGGGTAAACATCTAAAGTATCTTCGTTCATACAACCCATTTTTCCAGATATAAAATAAATGCTAAAGCAACAGAAAGGGAAAAGGAGAACTCCCAATCCGCGATGGACTTGCAGCGCCACGAACCGCCCTAGGCTTGCTGCCTCTCTCAAGGTCAGCAAGGTTAGACCCTTGGAGATTCTACGATAGAGGACACCAAGTGATGAGGAGGAAGAAGAAAAGAGCCGCCTTTAGCTTTCTCTCCCTAGCCTTTTTGTCACCTTTTCACGCTCACCCTTAAATGAGGGTCTTATGTCTTTTATATAGTGGAGGCTCCTAGGGTTTTGTGCCCTAATAATTCTTTGAAGTCTTGGGAATATTCCCTATACATGTGGGGCACAATCAGACAAAAGGGGGTTCGCATATGTGGGCGATCAGTGTGTGCGCGTTACTTTGTCTTTTTCCGTGCCCAGAATTGTTGTCCAATTTCCTATAGCATTTTCCTTCCCTGCTTTGCTTCAGCATCAGCCAACACAACACCATACCAACAAACACTCTTCAAGCAACATCCAGTCTCATGAAATAAAGCCATACCACCAACAAGTAAAGATACAAGCAACTATATGCTCTAAATGCACCTACATGCTATGAGATGACCTCGAGAACAGACAAATTCTTAAGCAAAAAGGTGTAAGATATAAGCATTTTGACAAGTCATCAGGGGGTTTTGAGGGTTCGAAAGATTTGGAGGGTCTCCTACTCTTATCTCCTCACCATGAGTCGAGGAGCCGGTGGCAAGCTTGTCAATATGAACTTCATTAGTTTCAGACATATCTATATAAAAAGATCGGATTAGTCGACAAGTCACAACTTACACAATGTATAACTCTTAGATGGCAAAGTAACACAATAACAATGCAGTGAGCTTCGGTTTAGTCCTAGAATCGACTAAACTATAGCTCTGATACCACAAATGTAACACCCTCTTCCTAGCCTGGTCAAGAACCGCGTCGGAAAGTGCTACTTATGAACTGTACGATTATTAGGGTGATATAATTTCGATCCATAAACAACATATAATCAAAGCTATACTAATAAAACATTACCAAATATACATCTTAGTCCAATTCATCCATTATGACACAATAATAAATCATTTAGGACCATTTCTTAGATATTACAAAATTTGGGGACTAAGCTGTAAATTTGATAATTTAGTTGTCCTTCGATGCAACTGATTATACCATAATGAAATTCAATACAATAATAGCAAGTCTGTAAATTTTCATACTATTCAGAGTTCATTTACTTATCCAATTGAGTCATTCTAACTTTAGTGACTAATCTGTGAACAATGTAAACCAAATTAACCAAATTAACTAACCAAATTAACCAAATCTATGCCTTTTAACCAAATTAACTAACCATGTATCGAAACACCTTGATGTCGTTCGATACGGGTGTACGATGATCAACCTGGGTTGACTTTGCCCATACCTCGTATCGATACATGTAGGCCCTGTTTTGGTACGGGTTGACTTTGACTATTGACTCGTTCCGATACAGGTTAGGCATGTATCGAAACAAGGAATTCTAGTGGCAAAACATATCGATACCGCTCCAAACCATACCGATACGCCCTGTTCTTTAGGTTCAATTATGCTTAACCGTATCGATACGTCATTACCTCGTATCGATACGGCCTGACCTGTAATGATAGATTTTTGCTGGTTTTTAATCAAATTGACCTACCAAATGGTGTTCAAATGCAACAAAAAATTACACACAACATATAAATGCTATAAACTACTGGCATGACAAATTTCATGATCATTCGAATACACTTACTAGGTTTTCATCTAGGTGAGCCATATGTGTCATTTTTGCTAACTTTTAACATCACTAAAAGTCATTTTTAGGCCTTTAACAACATTTCAACTTATACACATTATAAGCATAACAAAATGGACACAAAAGACTAGTTCAACTACTTTGCCACCTTCCTAAGAGTTTATAAGAGCAAAATACATTACTTTCGGGTTGTAGTGACTTGTCTTGCTACGACATTTCTGATCTTCCGCAACGATCAATTCATTAACTTGAAATGCATGAGATGGGACACATTAGACATACTTCGCCTAGTGAGGTAGTCATATACAATGTAAATATCAATGAGTGATACATGTACATATACTCATGCCTAGCGATATCAATGTCATGCTCCAATATGCAATGTTTAACATAATATATTCATTATTAACCCTTGGATTGAATCAAGATAATGGATACATGAATTTCTACCCCTCGCCAAATCATAAATGGTCTAGTCCCTCCGCCTCGCCAATGACCAAGTACAATACACATTCCTCCACCTCGCCAAATCAATATAGGTTGTAGCCTTAGGACCCTAGTCCACCCGTAAGCTGAGCTCATGAATTCTAGGGCATGCCAATTGTACCCAATGTTCGTCCAAATGCAAGGTTTCAATGAGAATATTCGTATTCAATATTCAATGATAATTCCAATGACTAATGTCTTCAATGTTATTATTAGTAAACATGCTTCAATATCAATGTTTCATGATTTCAATGCCAATGTCAATGTCTGATGATTCATTTACAATGTTTCAATAGCAATAGCTATGTCGATAACAATGTGCGATGATGATGTCAATAACTATGTCCAATGTTCATTACCAAACTTATTGATACTTACCAATAGCTCCATTTAAGAATCCGATGCAACTTCCTTAAAATAAATGTTAGCTATATGATCAAAACCAACAAAAATGGATTTGTGAAGGCTCCTCGCCTAGTCCCGAGACTCCGACTACACTCACCTTGATATCCGATGCTCTTACGGTTCTCGGATGACAAATCCTTTGTTCCTAGATTTTGGTGAGTTCGATGGATGTTCTCTATCAACATCTTGAACTAGGAATTTATAAGGAGAGTGTTACAAATGAGATTACGATATCGCATTTGCAATAATGATATCAAAATTGATATCTAAACTAACAATGATCATTAGTTATCAATATAACCATGGATAGGCAAAACCCTAACTTAAAATCAAGCTTGATACATCCATGTAATCCAATGATTGTTTGAGGAATATATCTTACCCGATCGATGGCAAAGATTCGATATCAATAAATCAAAGAAAAACCAAGCTTAAGTTTCCCTCTAATAGAGGTGTGTGCTTAAAGAAAGATGATGAAGACAATAAAGAGGTGATCGATTTCTTAAGTCTCGGCTAAGACTTCAATTTAGCTATTCAATAGCTATTAATTTGAGTAGCTTTCCTTCCAATGAGGGAAGCTCTCCTAGTGATTCAACGTATGGAATTATAAAGGAGGAGTGGCTAATCGTAAGTTTAGTCCCTCAACTATTAATATTTTAGGGTTTTGTTCTCGAACTTTACAAAAGCTATAATTTAGTCACTAAACGCTTTTTAATGGATTCAAAAATACTCGTACTCGATAGTTTAGCTCAATTAGAATCCAGTATCAAATAATTAACAAGCCAATACAATATTTAAACTTTATCGATGTGAGATTTCTGATCACCGAAACTCAATCTTGACTAGACCGAATTTTAGGGTGTTACAATAAGCGTCGTGAGAATCACCGTACGAACACCAAACACACACAAAAGTATACATAGAACATGTGATAAGACAAATATGTACCATAAAGACAGAGAAAAAAACGTCAAGATGTGCGAAGAAAAAGAAAACAAAATAAATATACTCAAATATATATAAAAAATATATAAATCATCGGCGGTGGTAACCAGATTAAGACTAGTGCTTGTCGTCGTCTATTAAATAATGAAAGAAGAGAAAAAAAATGAAATTCATCATTTTGCTTAGAGAGAAAAAAATTAGCGCCGTAGCCCGTATGTTCGTTGTGAATGTATTTATATTAGATTATGTTTATGATTACTAAGAAACATATTTGAAATGTTTAATTCTTTTAATTTCTTATTGAAATGTTTAAATTTTGTTTTACAATTTTTCACTGGTGACGAGTAACCTCAATTCAGTGGCGACGAAAATAATGATGAAAGGAAAATGAATGAAATTTCACATGTGCAAAGTGTTAATATGTTGTTTATTGCTGCAACTTCTTTCTTGCAATCATATTATGAAACATATTTATTGAAACAATTGTGCATCAATTCGAATTATTCATGTGATTTTTAGATTTGAGAGATTCTTAACAGTCATGAGTTACATGTCATGATTGATTTTAGAATGTCAAAAACGATATTCAAGATTTTGTTGAGAGTTTTAGAAACAAGATACAATTTGCAAACATCAAGACATATTTCTTCTTAGAAAATGTGTAACACCTTCTACCCAGCCTAGAAGAAAGACTAGGTTAGTTAGGTTGTTAATAAGTTAGTTAGATGAGGTGGCAAGATTGTAAAGATTCAATCTTGAGTCTCTTTTGTAGTATATATTAAACATCTAAGGTTACTTGTACGATTAACCCAATTATAATAAAAGTCCGATTACTTTTAATTCTTTTCTTTTCATCGAATAGTCAAACACGACTACTTCTTCTTCTTCAGATTCTCTTCCCCAATTCTGTGAAACCACCACCACTAAACCTAGTTTCAATATGGTATCAGTAGATTCAACCGCGCCGCGTGCTTCCGATTCCGATCGAGTCTATAAACCTGAGGACCCTTCCGATGAGTTTTATATACATCCAAACGAAAATCCAGAGTTGGTCCTCACGTCTTCTCTTCTCACCGGTTCGAATTACCACGCCTGGTCTAGGTCAATGAGGATGGCCTTGATTTCGAAGAACAAGTACTCCTTCGTCGATGGGTCAATTAGGGAAGTTTCAGAGGAAAACCCTAAATTTCAAGCGTGGGTCAAGTGCAACAATCTGGCCCTTTCTTGGCTTCAGAGGGTGATTCATCCAGATATTGTTCAGAGTGTTATCTGGATTGATACGACGAGAGAGCTTTGGGTCGATCTTTTCGACCGATTCAACCAAAGTGATTTGGTTCGTTTGTCTGATCTTCTTCACGAGTTCTATAGTCTCCAGCAAGGTAACTTGTCTGTTACCAATTATCATACTCAGTTAAAAACCCTCTGGGATGAAATATCGAATTTGCAACCTTTATCTTCTTGTGCCTGTGATGCTCAGAAGTATAGAAATCAGGATTTTTCTTTAAGATTCCTTAGGGGTTTAAATGAAAATTTCTCCGTTCCTAAGTCTCAGATTTTAATGTCTAAACCCTTTCCCAAAATCAATCAGATCTTTGCCATGGTAGTTCAGCATGAAAGAACTGTTGTGTCTGCTGCGTCTCATGAATCAAATATTTTCCTTGTAGATAGGGCTAATGGGAAATCTTGGGATTCGAATAGGTTTCAAAAGAAATTTTATAATAACAGTGTTAATAAGAGGCCTGTCTGCACCTTTTGTGGTCTTGTGGGACATTCGATTGATAGGTGCTATAGGAAACATGGCTTTCCACCCGGTTATAAACACAAAAATCAGATTAGTAGATCTAATCTTGTTGGTCAGTCTGGGTCTAATGTTGATGATGCAGTTTCTGGTCATTCTAGTTCTTTATCCAAAGTTTCTGGTCAATCTGGTCAATCTGGCCAGACTTCTCAAGTTGTCAGTTTCTCTCAAGAACAATATAATGATATCTTGAGTATGATACAAGAAAGAAATGCAAATTCTGGGCAACCTGCTGCTAGTAGGATCAATATGCTTACTTCTGCTTTTGATGTTCCTTGTGCTGAAGGAACAAGTATGGTTTCTTGCTTTCATTCTTGTTCTTGCCTTGATTCTGAAGTATGTGTCAGTAGAGTTAATATGTTAGATTCTTGTTCTCATGTTGTTTCTTGGGTTATTGATTCTGGAGCTACAGACCATATAGTTAGGTCTTTAGATCTCTTTGATGAATATAGAATTGTTAGTAATAAGTTTGTGAAATTGCCTAATGGTCAAATGATTAAAGTTACTCATAAAGGTACTGTTAGGATTAATTCTGATCTAGTTTTACTAGATGTTCTTTATATACCTTTGTTTGACTTTAATTTGATTTCTGTTTCACAGTTAACATCTGATACTAACATTTCTGTTTTCTTTTCTTCTGATTCTTGTTCTATTCAGAATACAAAGATGAACAAAACGATTGGTTTAGCTAAAGGAATCAGAGGATTGTATCAGCTTCAAGCTTATGGTTCATCTGCTAGTATGTGTAATTCCGCTGTTAGTGAGTATGATCTTACTCAGATTTGTAATCCTGTTATTTGTAATTCTGCTTCTATAGGTTCTTCTAGAACTAGTAATTTTCAGCTTTGGCATTTAAGGCTAGGGCATCCTTCTAAACAGAGAATGAAGGTCTTTAGCACTTTGTATAACAATATACCTGTTGGTTCTATGAGTTGTTTTGATTGTGCAACATGTCATTTAGCTAAACAGAAAAGGTTATCCTTTCCTATTAGTGTTTCTAAAACATAATATATATTTGACTTGGTTCACATGGATGTTTGGGGTCCTTTCCCTATTAAGAGCATTTATGGTCATTTGTACTTCTTGACTGTGGTAGATGATAGGAGTCGTTTTGCATGGATTTTTCCTATGCATGTTAAGTCAGAAGTTAGGCAATTAATAATTGATTTTTGTCAATTTGTTCAGACTCAGTTTTCTAAAAACATTAAGTGCATAAGGAGTGACAATGCAAAAGAATTTGACATGATTAGTTTTTATAATTCTAAAGGAATTATTCATCAGAACTCATGTGTTTATATTCCTCAGCAGAATAGCTTAGTAGAACGAAAACATCAACATTTATTGTCTGTTGCTAGAGCTTTGAGAATTGATTCTGGTTTGCCTTTAAAATTTTGGGTGGATTGTGTCCTACATGCTACTTTTTTGATCAACATTACACCAACACATGTTTTAGACAATAAAACACCTCATGAGATTTTGTTTAAAAAGCCACCTAAAATTGAAATGTTGAAAGTTTTTGGCTGTTTAGCCTATGCATCTGTGTTGCCTAAGCCTCCTACTAAAATGGATCCTAGGGCTAAAAGGTGTATTTTTTTAGGATTTCCTAAAAATGTCAAAGGTTTTAGGTTATATGACCTTGAAACAAAATCCATTTTTGTATCTAGGGATGTTGTTTTTTCAGAAACTACTTATCCTTTTCAGCAAAGCATTTCTTCTAATAAAACTGATTTTATTTTTCCTACACACAATGGTTCTGTTGTTCTTGAAGAATTTTCTGAAAAACATCATATTGTTGATACTCAGAATTCTAATTCTCAAAATGTTTCTAACAATGCTGATAATAATAATGATAATTTTGCTTATAATGGTGACCATTCTGATAATACTGTTGATGGCAGTTTTGGCAATGCTAATCATGATCCTGATTTTGATAATGTTGCTAATTCTGATTTGTCTCCTTCCATTAATGGTCAAACTGTGAGTAATGAAAATATTTGTACACAAACTGATATGAATTTACAGTCTGATTTAATTGTGAATGATGCTTCTATTTCTGCATTAGAACATAGAACTTCTACTGATCATACCACACAAGGTAGACCTTCCAGAATTAAGCATTTGCCTCAGAAGTTTAAGGACTATCAAGTGGATCTCCCTGGATCAAGAACAACTCCTCACACTATTTCTCAGGTGATGTCTTTCCATCATATATCTCCTGCTTATCAAAGTTTCATAAATTCTGTAGAAGTTTTATCTAAACCTAAGAGTTATAAAGAAGATGTTTTACATCCTTGTTGGCAAACTGCTATGAATGAAGAAATAGCTGCTTTAGAGAGAAATAATACATGGGAACTTGTTCCTTTACCTAAAGATAAAACTACAATAGGTTGTAAATGGGTTTTTAAGACTAAATTGAAATCTGATGGATCTCTAGAACGATATAAAGCAAAATTGGTAGCTAAAGGGTACACTCAACAAGCTGGGATAGATTTTTTACACACCTTTAGTTCAGTTACAAAAATTACCACTGTTAGAATGCTTATTGCTATTGCTGCTGCTAAAGGTTGGTTTTTACATCAATTAGATGTAAACAATGCCTTTCTTCATGGCAATTTAGATGAAGAGGTTTTTATGGAACCACCTCAAGGTTTTAACAGTCAAGGGTTAGTGTGTAAGCTTAATAAGAGTCTCTATGGCTTAAAACAAGCTAGTAGGCAGTGGAATGAACGTTTAACTTCTGATCTTTTGTTACAAGGTTTTAAAAGGGCTAATTCTGATTGTTCCTTGTTTGTTAAAGGTTGTGAAGAAAGTTTTATAGCACTTGATGTCTATGTTGATGATATAATAGTAGCTAGTCCTAGTATGAAAGCAATTACATCTATAAAGACTTACCTTCATGATACTTTTAAGATAAAAGACCTTGGTAACCTAAAATATTTTTTAGGTTTTGAGATTGCTAGATCAGAAAAAGGAATTAATCTTAGCCAAAGAAAATGCACTCTTGATCTCCTTAAGGAAACTGGTTTTTTAGGCTCTAAACCAGCTTCTACCCCAATTGCTACTACAACTAGATTATCTAAAAATGAAGGAGAACCTTTATCTGATATTCTTTCTTTTAGAAGGCTAGTTGGTAGATTGATTTATTTGACAAATACAAGGCCTGACATTTCTTTTGCTGTCCAACAACTCTCCCAATTTATTTCATCACCCACTTCTTTACATCTTGTAGCTGCTCACAGAGTTTTAAGATATTTGAAAGGCTCTCCTGGGCAAGGATTGTTCTACCCTGTTTCCACTGATTTTAAGCTTCATGCTTTCTCATATTCAGATTGGGAATCATGTCCAGATTCCAGACGTTCAACAACTGGGTTTTGTGTTTTTCTTGGTCATTCCCTGATTTCCTGGAAATCTAAGAAACAACAAACTGTTTTTAGATCATCCAGTGAAGCAGGGTATAGGGCAATTGCTTCTGTCACTTGTGAATTGCAGTGGCTTACTTACCTTTTACAAGATTTACATATTTCTTTTTTCACATCCAATCTGTATTGTGACAACCTTTCTGCCATTAAACTTGCAGAAAACCCTGTGCATCATGAACGTACGAAGCACATAGAGATTGACTGTCATCTTATCCGGGAAAAGATTCACAGCAAGTTGATTAATCTTCTACCAGTCTCAAGTCCAAATCAGTTGGCAGATTGCTTCACCAAAGCTCTTCCTGCACATGTTTTTCGACCTTCCATTTCCAAGCTGGGCATACAAGACTTGTATGCTCCACCTTGAGGGGGGCTAATAGAATTATAAGTTGTTAGTAGGTTAGTTAGGTTGTTAATAAGTTAGTTAGATGAGGTGGCAAGATTGTAAAGATTCAATCTTGAGTCTCTTTTGTAGTATATATTAAACATCTAAGGTTACTTGTACGATTAACCCAATTATAATAAAAGTCTGATTACTTTTAATTCTTTTCTTTTCATCGAATAGTCAAACACGACTACTTCTTCTTCTTCAGATTCTCTTCCCCAATTCTGTGAAACCACCACCACTAAACCTAGTTTCAATACGTGTTACTAGATAAATTAACAAAGAATTTTGCTCAACTAAACAATCATTAGAACAAGAGAACTCATTCCCTTGTAAAAATGTGATTAATTTAAAACTTTTTAGTTTAATTAGCAAACGTACTTCCATCCCAGATAAGCTTAAACGAGCAAGCATACATTTACAAGAATCTTAACGACTAAAGTCATGGCATGCTCTTATGCTCCAACATGGTAAAATGCTTATCCATTGACACATAAAATAATTTCTAAGCAGTTTATGAATCCAAGCTGATACTTGATCATGCTATTAATGAATAACAAATGATGACTTCGAACCAATCAAGGATTTACCCAAACATGAGAGGGTCATTTTAACTATGCACTAACTAGCAAACTCTTTTGAGCTAAGAATACGATGATAACATTCATTTCCAACCAGCATGAACCAACAAGTTAAAGGATTTCAGATTCATAGATCACATTTATTCTCATTACAGGGTCTACCAAACATACCGAATTAGGACAATGACTCTAAATCTCTATTTCTTTAATACTTCACAGGATATAACTCAATTTGTAATTCCTTACTAATCAAATTAATCATTAATTTAACCTATGATTCCCCTTGAGTAATTAACACGAATAAATTTCAGGTTCGATTTTTCAATCATGAATATAAACCATACTATAACATGTATACTATTGAAAAACTTATCTTTAAGGGTTCGTAAGAGCTTGTCCATAACATGGGTAATTTTATTCATTTAGTTTCTATCTCATAAACGTCCCCAATTATCATCAATGGGTTTATAACTATATAAAGTATTTTATCAGTAAACATGTACTTCATATTAACTCCCTTATTTTAATAATTCGCTTATAAACAAAGCCCGTGTGGCTTAACCTAGCTTCTAAGCTATCACTTATTACACATCAAAACATTAATCAAGTATCATACTTATAGATATTGTTTACTAATTCGTCACAGTTTTACAATTATTCAATTTAACCACAACAATGAAAAATTTTAACAGTATTATTTAACCCAAAATGACTTTTGATCAATCCAATAAGTACCTTGTACTTTATACCCATTCTAAAATAGATTATTAATTAAACTTATAAACTTTCTTTTAACTGAACTTGTAGAATACTTATCGTACTTGATAATGATCCATCAAATATTAGATAAGCTTAACTCCCCATCCTCCAACGATAAAATTATTCCTTGACCTAAGGTAATATGACTTAGGTCTTAGTTAAAAGGTTTATACAATACATTTGAAGTCCTTTAGACATTATAATAATGATATATACCAAAATTTCCTATAGATTACTATATAAGTCTTCTTAAATCATTTTCACAATTATTACACAAGCTATCATCTAATTCAACGACCCACATTTGACACCAATGTAGCACTTAAACGATTTACAGCTACTTAAGCATTCGAAATCAACCACGTGTGTGTGTGTACGTGATTCATACATGTAATCTTTCTTCAAAGAGAGAAATTCAAATTTGAACCATTCATAAGATCCATTCATTTTATTCGTCTCCTTCCATGTTTACTTGGTGTCAAATTTACATTGGTGTAATTTACTAGTTTACATATTTCCTATCTTCAGTTACACATAGCTTTTCAATCCATGAATAAATCACTAGCTAAACTCAACTATTGAAACCATAGTTGAGCAGATAATCGAATTGTATTTATATGCAACATCCACTTGATACATACTTATGTGTTCACTAAGATTGCTTATCTTTCTTTATACCAAAATACTTATCAAGCATACAATTACTCCCCAAGTTTCCGTATAAGGATCCCTTGTTAAGCATATCATATCCAATCACACAACTTACTTGTATTCTAAGTAAGTGTTTGATCCAAAAATAAACAACCATCAAAGTTCCAAGGTTCATTACGAACATGAAAGAAGCTACTAGATTTAAGCAATTTTAATCAAGATAATAGGAGACCTCATTACTGCCATACATTATTAACTTCCACTTATTAACTTAATCGACCGTGATGCATAACAATTAACCCTTTTCACACACATAATCTTTTAACTATTCAAGACATTTTTTAACTCATCAATCGCACCTAGTAATCATTAATTTCCTTCAATGATTCATTCAATATTATCAGTACTTTTTGCCTTGTATAAACCATAAAGTTTTAATAATATCTTAACATCTAATTTGAGCATATTACAATACATCATACAATAATAATCGATTATGGCTAATCAAACACTGCTTATCGATTGTACCATATCATAAATTTCAACTCTATGATAAACCATACTCATGAGAAGGTAAGCATATCAATTTCATTCTAATTAGGATTAAATCCACTACTCACAACAAGATTTCTCAAACCTTTCATAACTTTTCATAAGGGTATTATCCAATAGTACCATCATAAGCATCAATATATATACATTATTAAGCAACTAAGTCACTGCACTTCTTTCTTGGTTAAATAATAACTTTCTTAGTCATTTAATATTATAGCCTTGCAAATCGAATACACAATCTAGATATACGAGTCTCCAACCAACGGTCGCCTATGAAACAATATGGTACTCGCAGTACTGGTCAATCCCTCCTACTGTCGCTAAATGACCAAACACACACTTCCCTCCTATTGTCGCCAAATAGGGACCACTATCCCGGACGGTAGTCCACCCCGACACTAAGCTCTATGGACTCTATGGAATGCCAACTATATCTAAGAATGACTCGAGCCAAGACTTTACTTTAACATTCTTTCATATCATATCAATAAGTGAGCATAGCTCAATCAATATACATGTCAATGTATTATCACCCTTTTTTATTTAGGGCTTAAACATAATCAATATGAGATCTTTCATTCCTTTTCGTTTGAACATAGGCCAAAGGCCAACTCATTTCGCATTCATTCGAGCACTTCACATAACAAGCCATTTTACATCCAAGTAAACAATCATTTCTAGATTGCTCATACCATTTGTTAACCAATCATAATAATGAACTCAATCACATATACAAATATGTATCCATAACTATTCCATGTTACCATAACATCAAATTCTTAATCGTGCTTTTCAATCAAATTTCTATGATTCACAATATTTCCGCAAGAAATTTCTTACCTGGTGTCCAAGCTTTGCATAAGCACACACAATATACATAATTTAGTAACTTTCAGTATAACAATCTATAAAACAATGCTCGAAAAGATTACAATCCTCTTTCCGAGTCTCTAGACTACGCTCTCCTCTCATCCCGAAGTTACAGGATACCTGAATCCTCAATCGTCTCTTGCTACTTATCCATTTCCTTCCTAGCTTCTTCTTAATCTAAATATAACAAGAATATATAATTGTATATACTAGAATCAATTCTATCCACCAAATATGCACCAAACAAAGCAGTTTACACTCAAAATAAAACATTGAATCATTCTTTTTTTTATCAGCAAGCTGCATGATTTTATTCAAATGTGAAAAAGCATACAGCGTGACGAGTCATATGCCTCGTTAAAAACCGCCCTAGTGGAGGAAAAGAGTACGATATGACCCGTCAAAAGATACAAAAACACCAAGACTATCATAAACAAGCCACAAAAAGCGAGCAACGATCCACGCCTTCCTTTGCCAACACATCGGCAAAACCATTAGCCTCTCTTTTTTTTATCAGCAAATTGTATGATTTTATTCAATAGGAAGAAAAAACATACAGCGCGACAAGCCATACGCCTCGTTAAAAACCTCCCTAGTGGAAGAAAAGAGTATGATATGGCTTGTCTAAAACACAACACAACATCCCCCGACACTTATCATAGACAAGCCACGAACAATGACACTCGATCGACGCCCTCCTTGGCCAAAACATCAGCGAAGCCATTAGCCTCCCTAGGCACATAACAAAACTGTAACTCATATGCAACATGACACGCTTGATCAATCGCCGTGAACACATCCCACAACCGACATGGCCTCTTCGCCGATCGTGTAGCCCAACTCAAAGCCACATGTGAATCCGACTCGATTATCACACAATGATGTAGCCAACTCCTATCCACCACCAAGCTCAATGCAAACGCTATAGCCCGAATTTCAGCCTCATTGGAGTCCATCACCCCCAATGGCCCCAAAAACAGCCCCAAAATCCGACTCTCCCTGTCCCGCATCACGCCCCCAAATCCCGCAGGCCCCGGCTTACCCCTCGCCGCACCGTCCACGTTGAATTTCAAAACTCCCATAACCGGTGGCTGCCAAGACACCCCACGCCTCACCTTCTTCGCGGTCGAGCTAATCACAAGAGTAGACGGACATGTCCACCAAACTGTCTCGGGCATTAACTCCCCCTCCACACCCACTTTAATCCAATAAAACGATCTCAGCTTCACCAAGAAGCATAGCTCTTCCATCGACACGCATTTGCCACGAAATAAACGCTCATTTCTAGCCAACCATAGTGACCATAACAAGGCACTAACGCTGGCCACCCACCATCGTTTCATGCTACCAGTAAAAGGGCAATGCAAATGTTCGACAAAAAAATCAGCAAAGCTGTCCAGGAAAGGTGTCGATATATTCCACCAATTGCGCAACCACACCTAAAATTTCAGCACACTCGGACACTCATAAAAAAGATGTGCAATCGATTCTTTCGATGTCGCGCACCACGAACATCGACTTTGTTCTTCACTCAATGACAGCCCACGATGTCGCAAAAATTCACTGTTGGCAATCTCCGTAACCATATGAACCAAAGAAACGCCTGAACCTTTGGTGGAACCAATACTTGCCAAGCGAAACATTCACCCAAGTCATCATCGTCAAACTTATCCATCATCAACAATTTGGATAAAGCCTTCACCGAGAAAGTACCATGATCATCCGGTTGCCAAATAAGAGTATCCTGTCGAGCCTCCCATAATCGTACCACCCTCACCAACTCTCGTAACCCATGCAAACGGTCCAGCTCAAAACCACACAAGTGTCTATGAAAAAGTGATGCCCACTGACCATGCTCAAACGTACCCCCCCACTGCATAATCATAGACCCACGCCAATTTATTTATAGACAACATGAACAATCGCGGAAAAATGTCTTTTAGTGGCTGCTGCGTTATCCATGGATCGAACCAAAATAAAACCATCTTCCCATTCCCAATTTTCCACTGAAAACCTGCCATTCCCACATGTCTATCGATGCTAGCGTCACAAGAATTCAGCACAATCTGTTTCCACACCCCCGACATTGCCGATAATTTCTCCGTATTAAAACGCCACCATTGGATATGTTCCCCATACTTAGCCGTGATCAATCTACGCCACAACGAGTCACGATTATTTGCGTAACGCCACATCCATTTGGATAGCAACGCCTTATTTTTCACCCTCAAACACGCCACACCCAAACCACCCAAATGACGTGGCCGACACACAACTTCCCAACCCACCCTACTCATCTTACGTTCGAGTCCAACACCCCCCCCCACAAAAATGCACGTCGAATCTTATCCAATTGTGCTATAACCCCTTTTGGAACCATAAAAAGCCCCACATAAAAGATAGGAAGTGCTGAAAGTACGGAGTTTACCAATGTTACGCGTGCAACAAAAAACAGTGATGTGTGCTTCCATCCGGCTAACTTGCGCCAGAAGTTAACTCTGACAGGCTCCCGAACCGATAGTGACAAGTCGTCGTTAACCGGTCAAAATAAATATAAATTAATCCTCTTTCAACAATAAATAAATAAAGAAATTGAATAAGTATAGGGAAAGAGGGTCGATCCGCAGGGAGATTAGCTGGAATTGTTGACTTGAATTTGTTGAATCCGAAATCCCAGGAATATCTGCAAGGAAATAAAAAAAAGGGGGTGATATTTGATTTCGAATGAAGTAAAAAAATAAAATGCAAGAATTAAGGAAAATAATAGAAAAAAAAACCAAATGTGCAAATTAGCCTCGAGTTAGCCTTGTCAATTCCTTCGATCATTGAAATAGATTTTTACTTCGGGGATCATGTCGGTTACAGTCTGCGAGGCCCAACCCGTCGCAACTTGCTTTTCTCTCGAGTAACCAATTCTCCCAAGACTATCTTCGAAGGTTGATTCTTAAACAAATTAGCCACGCCTATCGTCGTTAAAGTGTTTAGTTTTGAAAGCAGGAAAAGCCCGACTCAGAAATTGTCTAAAAGTAGAATCGCTTCTGATTTTATCTTTCCTTAGCGGACCGCCGCTAAGAGTGTTCACAGGAAGTCGAAATTGCCACAGGCCGATCCTTCCTCCCAACTATGTCTTTAAACGATTCCAGATCAACGAGCTCTTTTGATTTGAAAAACGATTAAAAACTTTAGTAATGCCGATTGCCAAACTATCTAAACAGAAAGATAAAAATGTATTCCCGAAGGAATTTAGGCAATGTTCAATTCTCACGATTAGAATTGATTTGGCTAACTCTTGGCTCAAGAAATTTAGCTAAGCATGATATTGATTATCATGCTTAACTTGGTTTTAGAAAAACAATTGAATAACATAAAATAAATGAAAACAAGAAATTAAAGGAAAATGAACTTGAATTAAAACTAAAAAGTGTTTACAAAGATAAAAACTAAATGATTGATGGATGGATCAATCAATGATCTAAGCCTTTACCAAGGGTGGTATTTATAGGCTTAGATTTACAAAGATAAAGTGATAAAATAATTTAAAATAATAAAAAAAAGATAAAACAATTCAAATGTTTTAAAATTTAAATGCAGGAATCTAATCGGATAAGCTGATAACATCTTCCAGAACGTTCCAGAAGCTTCTAGAAGTCGCCACGTCATTGCCACGTCACTGCCACGTCAGACGCGTCGTGCCCGGTGTCGTGCCCATAATGCCAGTCATGACAGAATTATAATAAAAACTGCAGAAATGCCTCATTTTCACTGCTATTTCT
Source organism: Hibiscus tridactylites (assembly GCA_958450335.1). Classification (NCBI taxonomy): domain Eukaryota; kingdom Viridiplantae; phylum Streptophyta; class Magnoliopsida; order Malvales; family Malvaceae; genus Hibiscus; species Hibiscus tridactylites. The sequence continues at coordinate 95,149,156 of OY288267.1, read as the reverse complement.
AGAATTGGGTCCCTGCACAAAATGTAACGAAAACAACATGTATTAAGCAGCAAGAAGTCCCAATAGCTAGAAAAATAACAAATGAAATATGTCATAATTGAGCACTCATCAAATTCCCCCTCACTTGTCTCATACTTTTCCTCAAGTATGTCCGAAAAAATCATAAACCCAAGAATGCATTTCTCAACCATTACAAGCATCAAACATAATCATAAGAGTTCTAGCACGAAAGGAGGTTCATGAAAGAAACATAATTAAAACCAAATAGATACAAGCAAAGAGCAGCCCTTGTCCTTTTCAATTACCTATCAAGCATTAATCAAATCTTAGCCTAGTCTTAATCCTCACCAAGATACACTCAAGAGCACTCAAAGTGTTTTAAAGGTAAATTTGAAGCAGAAACACTCAAAGTCAATCATGAATAAAGGTTTCCATATGCTTGTAACAAGTTCAATTCTCCACTACTTATTAGAATCAAGGTGCAAAAATCATTAGGTCTTTTATTCAAGGTGTAATGAGGGTTTAGAGAAAAAAGGTAGAAAGAAAAAGAAGATGATCAAAGCAAGATATTTCAAACATAAGCAGTGAAGACATTAAAAAGGAGCTAAAAATGGGCAAGCAAAACACACATTTTTTCTTTCTTTTTTTTTCTTTTCTTCTTTTCGAAACTGTTTTTTTTCTTTCGAAGCAATTGCTTCTTTTTATTCTATTTTTTTCTCTTCTTTTCTTTTTCAAAATTTTTTTTTCTAAAAAAATTCTGCCCTTATTCGAATACAGCCCTTTTTTTGTCTAGCAATACAATTTCTAGCATTTGATCAATCAAAAAGTTTGGTTGAGGGTTAAGCTTAAAAAATGGGGTGTAAGGCTAACAAAGGTTCACTAGGCGATGAGAAAGGGAAAATCAAAACGAAAGGGAAGGAAAAGGTTTAAAGCCTAATGCCTAAATCATTTTAAAGCACCTCGTTCTTAGTGTAGTCTCGAATTGTAAGCAAGCCACAAGTTCTAGATTCCTAAAATTCAGGATGAAACTATCAAGCAAAAGAAACGAGCATAATATGAAGAATGCATGCTCAAGGCTCAAATCTTACCAAAATTGGGCTAATTTGATTAAGCTAGGTGAGAAATTTAATTAACACTATCAAGAGTAATTAAAAGAGATGTCAAACTGTAGATTACCCATATCATTTGATTATCAAAATGCTCCAATTCAATCATTCCTAAGCATTAGAACAATTATAACATGCTGGATATAATGCAATGGCCAGAAAAAAAAAATCATCTTAAGGTTTAATCAAAATCAAAACATATTATCAAACAAGCAAACAAGTGGTAATTTACCCTCCCCCTCACTTAAATGAATTGCCCCAATTCAGAAAAAATTAAGGAAATAAATAGAAAACAAGGGCAAAAGATACTCCCCGTGGATGTAGAGTGAGTCGATGGGAAAGGTGCACTGTGAGTGGCTCGGATCAGCGGCGGCAGAGGGCTTTGAATGGATTGTCGGATGTGCGAAAGAAGGTGCAGCGAAGGGTGATTCAGCATTGGCACTCGTCAAATGTTTGCTGGTCGTCGGCCATCACGGTAGGGAGGAGGAGTAGGGACTGGCCCAAGTTGCTGAAAGGATGCGAACGGCGGCTGAGCGGTGGAAGCCGTATGAGTGGGGTTCTCGACCGGGGGTTGGGGGTTTGCCGTCATCGACCACCGCGGCGTGGAGGAGGTGTGGGGCATTGCGGCTGAGTGAGTTTGCGGCTGGGTGTGTTGTGTTTTTAGGGATTTAGAGGTTTCGCGGGAAAGAAAGAAAGGGAAAGGGGGGAGAGTTTGACGATATGCTTAAAGGGGAAGGGCTTGGGGCTATCGTGCACCGTTCACTGAGCGTGCTAAAATGCACCACGTTTAATGAAACGGTGCACTTTGGCTGTGGGAATTTGATTATCCTGCTGCATTCGAAATGAAACCTGCAAAGGAAAATTTATTAAGGCAATAAAAAATAAAGAAACATAAATTAAATTATTAAAAACAAAGAAGTAAAAATTGAAGAAAAATAAACCAATGGGTTGCCTCCCATTTAGCACTTTGTTTAACGTCGTTTAGCTCGACGACCTTTGCTAAATTTTTGGCTCTTCAAAATAAAGGTCTTCAAATAATCGATAATGTCCATCGCTCGTCGTTTTAACGTCTTCCTTCATCTTTCTTTTTGTGCGCAAAACAACAACTCTACCTCCTTCCCAAGACGACAACTTACTCAAGGTGGTGTTTGGCAAAGTTTGGTTGTCACCTAAAAATATATAATCAAACCATTCCAACCTTGGCTTTGGTTCCTGCAAAATTGATGGAAAATGTTTAGTTTGAATTGGAATTAATCGAAAATTAGAAAGGGAAGAAAGATTTGAAATGATTTCGCCTTTGTTTTTATCGTCGAGATTTGCGAATTCCCTACAAAAGTCATAACACAAATTAGTTTCGATCAAATCATCAGCTAACGGATCTATAATATCAATGAAATTTAAACTTGCGACCGAATCAGGATACTTCATAGCTTTGTACATATCAAATTTAACTACTTCCCCATCAAATTCCATAGTTAAGATGCCGTCGCGGACATCAATCTTTGTATGCGCAATTGATAGGAAAGGTCGGCCAAGCAAGATTTCGGATCCGTTATTGCTGCGATCATTTTCCATGTCAATAATATAAAAATCAGCAGGAAAAATGAGATTTTTTACCTGTACCAACACGTTTTCTAGTACTCCCTCGGGGTAGATGATTGATCGATCAGCTAATTGAACCGTCACTCGCGTTTCTTTCAATGGTTCAGTCGAAATTTTGTTGTAAACGCTTAACGGCATGACGTTGATAGATGCGCCTAAATCGCACATCGCCCTTTTTATCCCAACATTCCCAATTTTACAAGGAACCACAAACATACCTTGATCCTTGTACTTTGGCGGCAATGGTCTTTGAAGAATAGCCGAAACGTTCTCACCAAGGTTAACTCTTTCATTCCCAGACAATCGCCTTCGGTTTGTGCATAAGTCCTTCAGGAACCTTGCATATTTGGGCACTTTTCGAATAACATCAAGAAGTGGAATATTAATTTCCACTTTCTTGAATACATCCAAAATTTCCTTCTCTTCCTCCTTTTTATCTCGTTTCGCCAATCTACCTGGAAAAGGAGGAACAAGTTCGTAAGTAGAAACAGAAATATTGGATTTAGAGTTACCTGCAATGGGTGGAGACTTTTCATTTTGGTCCTTCGAAGAGTTGCCTTGCTCGTCGGATTTTTGCTCATCTTGCTTGGGCGGTTTAGGCGTTATCACCGTTCCACTACGCAAAGTTATCGCACTAACGTTTTCCCTTGGGTTGGTTTCGGTTTGGGATGGTAACTTTCCCTGGGATTCTATACGGCTAACGGCTTGAGCTAGTTGGCTTATTTGTTTGTCGATTTGTTGGAGGTGGGATTGTGTTTGGGTTTGGAATTTTTCCTGCGAAACTGCCAATCTCTCAACAATAGACTCAAGCGAAGATTTTTGGGGTGCTTGGTTTTGGTAGGGAGGTTGTTGCCTAGGTTGGTAATTTGGGTTCTGATTACCGTAGCTCAAGTTTGGGTGATCTCTCCAACCAGGATTGAAGGTATTGCTATGTGGGTTATAGGGTCTTTGGGGAGGTCCGGGAAAGTTGTGTATGGCGTTAAGTTGGGCACTAGATGGATCTTGGAGTAAGGGACATAGATCAGTTACATGATCGGACATGGTACAAACTCCACAAACTTTGGCAGCTCCTAATTTCCCTGAAACAAGTGAATGCACAATATTAGTCAAATTATCAATCTTATTTTCTAATGTAATTGTGCTTACTGTTTGAACCCGTCGACTGGGTTCACTTGCAGAACCAAATTGTTGCGAATTTGCAGCCATTGTGGAGATTAATGTCCTCGCTGCGGTAGGAGTCATGTTAACGAGCGCGCCACCGCTTGCTGCATCTACCATCTTTTTGTCCATTGGTAACATTCATTCATATAGGTATTGAAGGAGTGTTTGCTCGGATAGGCCATGTTGCGGACAGCTTGCGCACAGCTTCTTGAACCTTTCCCAATAATCATATAGGGATTCGTCGTGCATTTGTTGGATACTCAATATGTTTCGCCTAATTTCTGTCGCTTTTGCTGCAGGGAAATACCTGTCAAGGAAAACACGAGAAAGATCAGCCCATGTATTAATAGAATTCGGAGGTAAATAAAATAACCACTCTTTAGCCGTTCCGGCTAAGGAAAAAGGAAAAGCCCTTAGTTTTATCTGATCCTCTGAAACTCCTTGCGGTTTCATGCTGCTCCACACCATGTGAAATTCGGCAAGGTGTTTATGTGGGCTTTCAGTAGGGAGGCCATTAAAGGTGGGTAATAGGTGAATCAGGCTCGTTTTGAGTTGGAATGGGGTATCACCGTGAGGAAAAGCGATACAAAGGGGTTGTTGCACAGTAGGGGCTGCGTTCAGCTCTCGAATCGTTTGTTCCGCCATTGGTTCTGGTTCCTGTGTAGGTTCTTCGATTGGTGTAGATTCGGAGGTGGATTCTTGTTCGGATTGTCGTGTGCTTTGTTGCTTCTTTCGTCGAAGTGTTTCGCCGTGAGTTCTACGAGCGCTTGCTTCAATTTCCGGGTTATATGGAGCTAAAGTACCCGGATTCTTCCTGGTCATAAAATAAAACAAAAATCAGTCAAAAATTTCCAAAAATAAATCTCCCCGGCAACGGCGCCAACTTTGACAAGTCGTCGTTAACCGGTCAAAATAAATATAAATTAATCCTCTTTCAACAATAAATAAATAAAGAAATTGAATAAGTATAGGGAAAGAGGGTCGATCCGCAGGGAGATTAGCTGGAATTGTTGACTTGAATTTGTTGAATCCGAAATCCCAGGAATATCTGCAAGGAAATAAAAAAAAAGTGGTGATATTTGATTTCGAATGAAGTAAAAAAATAAAATGCAAGAATTAAGGAAAATAATAGAAAAAAAAAACCAAATGTGCAAATTAGCCTCGAGTTAGCCTTGTCAATTCCTTCGATCATTGAAATAGATTTTTACTTCGGGGATCATGTCGGTTACAGTCTGCGAGGCCCAACCCGTCGCAACTTGCTTTTCTCTCGAGTAACCAATTCTCCCAAGACTATCTTCGAAGGTTGATTCTTAAACAAATTAGCCACGTCTATCGTCGTTAAAGTGTTTAGTTTTGAAAGCAGGAAAAGCCCGACTCAGAAATTGTCTAAAAGTAGAATCGCTTCTGATTTTATCTTTCCTTAGCGGACCGCCGCTAAGAGTGTTCACAGGAAGTCAAAATTGCCACAGGCTGATCCTTCCTCCCAACTATGTCTTTAAACGATTCCAGATCAACGAGCTCTTTTGATTTGAAAAACGATTAAAAACTTTAGTAAGGCCGATTGCCAAACTATCTAAACAGAAAGATAAAAATGTATTCCCGAAGGAATTTAGGCAATGTTCAATTCTCACGATTAGAATTGATTTGGCTAACTCTTGGCTCAAGAAATTTAGCTAAGCATGATATTGATTATCATGCTTAACTTGGTTTTAGAAAAACAATTGAATAACATAAAATAAATGAAAACAAGAAATTAAAGGAAAATGAACTTGAATTAAAACTAAAAAGTGTTTACAAAGATAAAAACTAAATGATTGATGGATGGATCAATCAATGATCTAAGCCTTTACCAAGGGTGGTATTTATAGGCTTAGATTTACAAAGATAAAGTGATAAAATAATTTAAAATAATAAAAAAAAGATAAAACAATTCAAATGTTTTAAAATTTAAATGCAGGAATCTAATCGGATAAGCTGATAACATCTTCCAGAACGTTCCAGAAGCTTCTAGAAGTCGCCACGTCATTGCCACGTCACTGCCACGTCAGACGCGTCGTGCCCGGTGTCGTGCCCATAATGCCAGTCATGACAGAATTATAATAAAAACTGCAGAAATGCCTCATTTTCACTGCTATTTCTAGAATTGGGTCCCTGCACAAAATGTAACGAAAACAACATGTATTAAGCAGCAAGAAGTCCCAATAGCTAGAAAAATAACAAATGAAATATGTCATAATTGAGCACTCATCAGATAGTGTCCGCGGATTAGCCCCTAAAGGAAAGCCTAAGTATGTAAACGGCAACACCCCATGCTTGCATCCCAACATCTCGGCCACCGAATTGACCAAACCATCTTCCACACCAATTGCATACAACGAACTTTTAGCGAAGTTAATCCGCAAGCCCGAACACGCCTGAAAACAATGCAGGATTCTTTTGATGTTCCGTGCCACTTCGACCGATGCCTCAAAAAACAATATGGTATCGTCGGCGAACTGTAAATGAGTTAAAAATACCCCCGACACTACCTCCACCCCACGCACAAAACCAGCCGACTCAGCATTACCCAACATCAAGTACAGTGCTTCAGCAACTATGACAAATAACAATGGCGAGAGCGGGCAGCCTTGGCGTAATCCATGCCCCATCCGAAACTCCTTAGTCGCGCTGCCATTTACCAAAACCGATAATCGAGCTGAACTGATACACTCCTTAACCCACGCTCTCCACCTACTGCAAAATCCCATTTGATCCAATATCGAGTAAAGGAAATTCCAGCTTACACAATCGTAAGCTTTAGCGAAATCTAGATTCAAAATAAATCCCCCTCCACCTCTCTTCCGCAGCAAATGAATCACTTTTGTTGCCAATAAAACCCCATCTACTAGCTGACGGCCTTTTACAAATGCGGATTGCGAATCACTAATTAAACCACCCAGTACACTCTGAAGCCTACTCGCTAAGCACTTAGCCAACAATTTATACATGGAATTCACTAAACATATGGGGCGGTACTCACCTAAACGTTTGGGCGATTCCACTTTTGGTAACAGCACAATGAAAGCACAATTTGCACCCTTCGGCAACACCCCATTTGCGTGAAACTGCTTAAAAAAATTCAGCATATCGAGTCGCACCACCTCCCATCCTTTTTTATAAAAATCAAGCGTGAATCCATCCGGACCCGGCGCCTTTGAACCATCGCATTCCCATACTATTTTTTTAATCTCATCCATAGTGAAAGGCTGTACCAATTGATGTCTATCCGTTTCATTTACTCTTCGGAACCCTCCATCAAACTGCCACTCACCCGCCCGCGTGTCACCAGCAAAATGCTTGATAAATTCCGCCACCACAAAATTTCGGATAACCATAGGCTCAGTAGTCCACTCACCCGCAATCACCAGCCCCGGAATGTAATTTCTAGTTGTTCTTAACTTTGTCGCCCTATGAAAATACGCAATATTACGGTCTCCCAATCGTAACCATGTAGCTCTTGATTTTTGCCGCCACATCGATTCTTTATTTCTCATAGCACGCCATAACGCGCTCATCCACCTACGCCTCGCAGACTCTACTTCTTCAATCGCTCCCCCCTCAACCATGTCCTCATCCGCTCTATCTAATTGTTGTTGCATATCCGTAATGATTTGATTCACATCGCCAAAGCTGTCCTTATTCCACCGTTTCAAAAACTTCTTCAAATGTCTCAACTTAAGTACAATATTTTCATTTCCCACACCCAAACTGGTCAGCCGGCACCATTCTTCTAAAATCTGCCTAATATTCGATCGCCCATCCATCCAACAGTTGAAAATTTTGAATGGGGGTGGTCCCCAATCACAGTCATCGCATTTCAACAACAACGGTGTGTGGTCCGAAACTCCCCTCGTCAACGCTTCCTGTTTTATTGATTTAAATGCATCTAGCCAAGCTGCAGAAATTAAGTACCGATCAATCCGACTACACCGATTGCCATAGCCGAACCAAGTGAATCTTTTGTCCACTAACGGCAAATCAATCAATCCCGCACCATGTACGAACACCCCAAAAGCTTCCATCTCTGCGTTCCTATCAGAAACCCCTATGCGATCCGACTCATGTAATATGAAGTTGAAAACGCCTGCTACACACCATGGCCCCTCAAAACCATTCATCTGATTTAATATAGAATCCCACACTAATTTTTGCCCAGCAATATCCGTAGGAGCATATATCGCTACAATGCAGCACATCATATCTTCTTGCTGCCAACGGCCCTGAAGTATAATATAATTACGATTAACATCAATATTAACCAAATTAAACTTGTTACCTTCCCATATAATCAAGATGCCCCCGAATGCTCCCATCGAAGGCGATACTGCCATCTCGAATCTGTCCGAATACCACAAGTTAGACACCCACATCGACGGCACTTCCTCTAATTTTGTCTCTTGCAAGAACACCATATCAACATGATATTTCCATATCACTTCACCAACACCTCGACGTTTCGCGCCACCGCCCAAACCCCGTACATTCCATGATAGTAAACGCATTAGTCACAATCCCCGATTTTCCCCGGTGATGATCCGAGAAATATCCTTGATATTGTCTTCCTCCCTCCCACTCGATTTCACTCTAATTAAGGACCCCAATTTTATCGTTGCCGCTGCCTCACACTCAATATCACGGGAACGTTGCGAACCACTATCCTACACCACTACCCCCACTGTTTTTTATGTAAACCGTGATCGACGCTCGCCCAAAATAGGCTATTTTTTTACTCTAACCTCGCGGCTAGCCTCTTGCAAATGCTCATTACCGATTATTCTCCTAATCTTGCAAAAAGCGTGTCCGATCCTAATTACTTCCGTCGCGCCTAACCCAGCTTTAGATTCACTCGAATGTATGATAGGAGGGGAATTTACCTCGTCTAATTCTAAACTGATCCAATCCCCTGACCCCACATCCTCAGCAATTTTTGAATTTGCAATACCTGCTATGGATAGACTTTTACACTGTTGAAACTCCTCAACAACCTCTAGAGTCCTACCGCTGCACACCTTCTCTAATGTGTGATTATCCACTCTCACAGGATCTGTCGGTTGTCCCTCCGATGATCGTATCTCCGCCTGGGAAACATGTTGCTCCGGTGACCGGTCCTCTACTTGGACCTCAGCATTCGCAACGGCGATTTGTTCCCCTGTACCTTCCTGTAATTCTTCCCCTTGCGGATCCAACCAAGCTTCGTTCATCACCCAAATCACTCGATCATTCCCTTGGGAATTATGGGTCACTGGTTGCATCCCTTCCAGCCCGTGAATGGCAGCATTCAAGTTCTCTACTCGCTCTTCTCTACCCATGTCCGAACCCTGTGCCGAATTGTCCTCCGTTGTCCTCCATTCACAACAATCGCACTAAACTTCTGGACCCTTTCCCTCCACCTTAACATGAATTCTTTCCTCAATCCGATTGAATGTCGTTGTCTCTACCATGATTCTGCCGCAATCAAATGATGTAGGCGTTTCCGTATCGTCATCTAAACAAATCAATGATCCCCACAGATTGGCGATGTTTGTGAAGGTTTGTTTATGCCAAAGGTGTATCGGCAACCCCACTATCGACAACCACACCCTCCTGGATTCTACTTTAATCGAAGGCGACCAAGCCTCCACTCTATCGAAACATTCCCTAACACGATCCATCTTCAACACTCTATCGCGTACAATTGCCGACGTGCACATCAACAGCACCATGTGGCCGGATAATCTCATAGTGGAAAATCCATCTTGTTTTGCTACCTCCAGTCGCTCTGCTAGAGTTTTAATACTACAAGGATTCAAACACCATCCCACCGCACACCATTGTAGCACCGCCCATTTATCATCATCTACAATGCCTTTTACTTCCCTGTACTTGGCGTTGCCCTCTTCCCCGATCGGCGCCATTGAGGATCGCTCATTGTTTCTACCCGCCATCGACTCCTCCCTTAATCCCCGACTCGCCACTCCCTCTCCTTTTCCGTGGGACATTGCTGTTCTTCCCTTCCAAGCCAACGAGACTCTCATGCGAGCACCGTAAATCCATTTCCCATCCAATCTCTCGATCACACGATCGGCGTCCTCTTTCGATGCCATACGAACAAATCCAAATCTGTTTCCGTCACGTGCTAAACGATTTGGGATGAACGCGTCTTTGACAACTCCATGCCTATCTGTGAAACAAATATTTTAATTTTGATATAACTAAAAACCTAAGGACTAAATTGAAAAAATCAAAACGAATTTTAAGTCCTTAAAATATCCCCATATAATTTTTATATTATGCCTAAGTTAAAAACATACTATTCCAAATATTTTTTCTAAGTGTTTCAAGCCAAAGCAGTGTTTTTCAAGCACCCGATTCGAAACGGCCCTAAGGCGTTTCGAAACAATTTCACCACTGTCGACCACCGTTCCGAAACGTGTATCGAAACACTTGGAAGCGTTTCGAAACGGCTCACCTCGTTTCAAAACTGTTCTTCATGTTGGATTTAAAAAGGGTTAAATTATTTCAAATATTTCAGATTTTTAAATATATAAGGGGTGTTTCGAAACGGATTATGCCCGTTCCGAAACGACCCTTTGACAGTAGCCATTCCGTTTCGAAACGGATCAATACCGTTCCGAAACAGGGGCTAGGTTTCAGTTTGAAAAATATGACCGTTGTATGTTTTAACTGATTTTATCAAAACTGTTAAGGCGTTTCGATACGGTCTAGTACCGTTCCGAAACGACCCTTTTCCAGTGGCAAAACCGTTCCGAAACGGTCCTAAGGCGTTTCGAAACAGGCTCTTAAATGCACCCCAACGACTCTTTCTATTTTAGTCCGTTCCGAAACAGGTTTCCCGTGTTCCGAAACGGGTTGGTGCATACAACATTAATGGTGGCAAGAGAGGGTTCCAACGGCTCCATTTATGTTCCCAACCACCCAAACGGCTAGAAATCAATGAGAAGGTATAAAAGGGACATCCAAAAGCATCAGCAACAACTATTGAACTTCAAGCAAACATCCAAACATCAAATTCAAGCATTTGAGCAAAAATCCCAAATTTGTGTAAAATCCCAATTTGTGTTCTTCATTCATATTTTGTAAAATTGGGTTGAGTGCTTGTATTGGGCTATCATTTGTATTGAGAGATACCTAATTAGCCTTCAAATTTCTTTGTTCTATTGAGTGAGAGTTGGGTTGATTTTTGGGTAGAAAAATCAACCGATATTGTAAAGGGTTGCCTCATTGTCCTAGAAAAGGGGAAGATCAATTTAGTGAAATTGTTGCAAATCCTTAGTGAGACTAAGATAGTGGATGTAGAGTTCATTTGGAACTTGAACCACTCTAAATCCCTTGTTCTTCAATTTTTACTTGCCAATTTCCACTAAAATCCTTTAAATTTCCAATTCACCCCCCACTCTTGGTAAATATCGATCTTTCGATCCACTCAACAATTGGTATCAGAGCTTAACTCTTTGAGGATTAACAACCACAAGAGGAGATCCTTGGAAGAGTGTGATCATCAAATTATCAAGAGATGGCTTCAACCTCCGGTTCCGGCATGTATGAGTCACAATCAACCACCAAGCCTCCTTTCTTCAATGGTGACAACTACTCCTTTTGGAAGAGCAAAATGAGGTTATTCATCAAGTCAAGTGACTACCTCGTATGGGATGTCATTGAGGATGGGCCATACATTCCATTGAAGCAAGATGGTGAAGGCAAGATGGTGTTGAAGAAGAAAGCCGAAATGAGTGAAGAGGAGAGGAAGAAAATTCAAGTCAATGATAAAGCTCTCCACATGTTATTTTGTGTTTTCGGTCCGGACATCTACTCAAAGGTCTCATCCATTGAAAGTGCCAAGGAAGTGTGGGACACTCTTGAGACCACTTATGAAGGCACCAACGATGTCAAAGAAACTAAGATTGGACTTCTCAATCTTAGTTATGAAAACTTCAAGATGGAGCCCGATGAGACGGTGTCAAAGATGTTCGATCGATTCTCCACAATCGTCAACGGTCTAAAGGGATATGGAGAAACTATACCGGAAGACAAGCTTGTCCGGAAGCTACTCTATTCACTTCCCGAAGCTTGGGATGGGAAGAGAACCGCCATCATCGAAGCAAAGAACTTGAAGACATTAAAGCTTGATGAGCTTGTGGGTTCTCTCCTTACTCATGAGATCATGAAGCAAGGAAGGGAAGATGAGAAAAGGAAAGAAGAGAAAAGAGTAGAGAAACTTGAAGTTGAAAAGAAGAAGAAGATGGGAATAGCTCTCAAGGCAAAAGCTTCACAACATGATGAGAGCTCATCTTGTGAGGAGGATGAACTTGAAGAATTGGCTATGATAGCCAAACGATTCTCACGCTTCATGAGGTCCAACCGGAGAAGAAAAATCCAAAGAAAGATGGACTTCAAAGGAAGGAACAAAGAAGAAGGGAAGGATCCCATCATTTGCTATGAGTGCAAACAATCCGGTCACATCCGTTCGGAGTGCCCTCAACTCAAGAAGAAGGGCTTTGAGAAGAAGAAGAAACTCAAAGCCAAGCTTGCTACTTGGAGTGATGAGGAGTCATCGGAGGATGACGAACAAGAAGTGGCTAACCTTTGTCTCATGGCACTTGAGGAAGATTCCTCCTTGGTAACCTCTAACTCATCTACTTTAGATTTTTCATATGAAGAATTAAATGATGCATATGATGAGTTACAAGAGGTATATGATGAATTAGTTGAGAAGTTTAAAGAGTCGGTCATTAAGAACAAGAAAATCATTTTAGAGCTAAATGAGAAAAATGACTCACTCACTCAAGCTAATTCTAAATTTGAGAAAAAGATTTTAGGATTAAAAGATGAACTTAAATTCTTTCAAGATGAAAATGTTGATCTTAATAATCTTTTGTCTCAATGCAATAGTGAACACCAAAAGGTGTTAGGTGAGCTAAATGAGCTCAAAAAGTCCTTAAAGAATGTTGGTAGTGTCAAACATGAAGTAGGAGAATCCTCTAGAACACATCAACCTAAGAAAAGGACTAATTACTACAAACAAGGTAGCTACCCTAGACATAGTAGAGCTAAAAGAATTAGAAGTGTATGGGTTCCTAAGGAACTTGTAAAATCTAATAATGTTATTGCTATGTCATCTTGGATTCCTAAGGGAACCAAGGTTTTGGGAGCTAACACTCATGGACCCAAAATGATTTGGGTACCAAAAACCAAAGTTTAATATCTTTGTTTGTAGGGGGAGCATTGCTTCAAGGCCAAAGCACAAAGTCAAAACTCATGGTACCTTGATAGTGGATGCTCGAGACACATGACCGGAGACAAGAGTCGATTCATGGATTTAAAGCCAAAAAGTGGAGGAGTAGTAACATTTGGTGACAACTCCAAAGGCCACATTAAAGGTATTGGCTCCATAGGTAATCACTCTACCATTCTCATTGAAAATGTCTTATATGTCGATGGTCTTAAACATAATTTATTGAGCATAAGTCAATTGTGTGATAAAGGATTTAACGTTTTATTTGATAAAAATGGATGCAAAATTGTTGACATTAAATCTAATAATATTATGCTCATAGGTCATCGCATAGGAAACATATACATGGTGCATTTAGATGACATACATACATCTCATGCATGTTTAGTTGCTCAAAATGAAAATGATGCATGGTTGTGGCATAGGAAGCTAGGACATGCTAGCATTAGTGTTTTGGAAAAATTAGTCTCTCTAAATCTAGTTAGAGGTTTGCCCAAAATTAAATTTTCAAATGACAAAATTTGTGATGCATGCTCTAAGGGTAAACAACATAAGTCTTCCTTTAAATCCATTAATGATGTTTCTACTAGTAGATGCTTACAATTAATTCACATGGATTTGTTTGGGCCAATTAGGACTATGAGCTTGGGTGGTAAATCTTATGCATTTGTGTTAGTTGATGATTTTTCTAGATTTACTTGGGTTCTCTTTTTAAGTACTAAAGATGAGGCTTTAGAAAAATTCATCACATTTTCAAAATTAACCCAAAATGATCTTGAACTTAGAATTTCACACATTAGAAGTGATCATGGAATCGAGTTTCAAAATTTAGGGTTTGAAGAATTTTTGAATGAAAATGGTATTAGCCATAATTTTTCGGCTCCTCGAACTCCTCAACAAAATGGGGTAGTTGAGAGGAAAAATAGAACTTTACAAGAAATGGCTAGAACTATGCTTTGTGAAAATAATTTACCTAAATATTTTTGGGCGGAAGCCACAAACACCGCTTGTTATATTGTAAATCGAGTAATGATTAGGCCAATTTTAAAGAAAACACCTTATGAGATTTTAAAATCTAAAAAGCCTAACATTAGCTATTTTCACCCTTTTGGGTGCAAGTGTTTTGTTTTAAATAATGGAAAAGATAACTTAGGTAAATTTGATGCAAAAAGTGATGAAGCTATTTTTATAGGTTACTCCTTAACCTCTAAAGCCTATCGAGTATTTAACAAAAGAACTTTAGTAGTAGAAGAATCTATTCATGTTGTATTCGATGATAACCTCCTTCCTAGGAAGGATTCTTGTGATGATGATGATGTAGGAATCATAAATGCCTTTGATGGAGGTCAAACTTCAAAGGAGGATGAGATTCAACCAAAGGAAGAAGACACACAAGATCCACCTCTTGAAGCCTTGAAGGACTTGGCTATTGAGGAAAAGGAAGTGAGCTACCCAAGGGAGTTGAACTATGTCAAAGATGGTGAAATCTTGGGTGATCCATCCAAGGGGGTAACCACTCGTTCTTCTCTTAAATTAATGAACCATGTTGCATTTATCTCATGCGTAGAGCCTAAAAACATAAAAGAAGCATTGAAAGATGACTTTTGGATTATGGCTATGCAAGAAGAGTTAAATCAATTTGAGAGAAGTAATGTATGGACATTAGTTGATAGGCCTAGTAATCAATCTACAATAGGAACTAAATGGGTCTTTAGGAACAAACTAGATGAGAGTGGTAACATTGTGAGAAATAAAGCTAGACTTGTAGCACAAGGTTACACTCAAGAAGAGGGAATAGATTTTGATGAAACCTATGCACCCGTAGCTAGAATGGAAGCCATTAGGATGTTGCTTGCATATGCATGTTATCATAATTTCAAGCTTTTTCAAATGGATGTTAAAAGCGCATTCTTAAATGGGTTTATAAATGAAGAAGTGTATGTGGAACAACCACCGGGTTTTGAAGATACAAAATTTCCAAATCATATTTTTAAACTTACCAAAGCCCTTTATGGTTTAAAACAAGCTCCTAGAGCTTGATATGAAAGGCTTTCAAACTTTTTGATTGAAAAAGGTTTTGAAAACGGTAAGGTGGACACTACACTTTTCATAAAAATGTATAAAAATGACATTTTAGTAGTTCAAATTTATGTTGATGATATAATTTTTGGTTCTACTAATGAATGTCATTGTCAAGAGTTTGCTAAGCTAATGCAAGGTGAATTTGAGATGAGCATGATGGGGGAGCTCTCATTCTTTTTGGGACTCCAAATCAAGCAAAAGAAGGATGGCACCTTCATCAACCAAGCAAAATACATAAAGGATATGCTCAAGAAATTTGGCTTGGAGAATGCAAAACCTCAAGCCACTCCTATGAGCTCATCTACAAAGCTTGACAAAGATGAAGGAGGTAAGTGTGTTGACTCTAAGCTTTATCGTTCTATGATTGGATCTTTGCTTTACCTTACCGCAAGTAGACCGGATATCTTGTTTAGTGTTTGCTTGTGTGCTAGGTTTCAAGCTAGTCCTAGAGAGTCTCACCTTATAGCCGTTAAGAGAATCTTTAGGTATCTTAGAGACACTCCTTGTTTAGGTCTTTGGTATCCTAGAGTCTCTACCTTCAACCTACATGCTTACTCGGATGCGGATTATGGGGGTTGTAAAATTGATAGGAAAAGTACTTCGGGAACTTGCCAATTCTTAGGTAGTATGCTCATATCTTGGTTCTCTAAGAAACAAAATAGTGTAGCCTTATCTACCACCGAAGCCGAGTACATATCCTTAGGGAGTTGTTGTGCTCAAGTCCTTTGGATGAAACAACAACTCTTAGATTATGGAATTAAAGTTGGAACAATACCCCTAAAATGTGACAACACTAGTGCAATATGCCTAACTAAAAATCCCATCCAACACTCTAGAACCAAACATATAGAAATAAGGCATCATTTCATTAGAGATCATGTCCTTAAGGAAGATGTGGTTATAGAGTATGTAGACACCTTGAATCAATTAGCGGACATTTTTACAAAACCCTTAGACGAAGAGCGTTTTTGGTCCCTTAGGAGAGAGTTAGGTCTAGCTAGCCTATCTTGACCTTTTAGGACCTCTTTTGTGCTTAAATATGCTTGATTTTGTGAAATGCCATGTTGATGTGTTTAATCTCCTAATTTCATCCATGCCTATAGTTAGGGGGAGTATGTTTATGCCTAAATATGTTTTACCTGCTCATTCATGACATTTATGCATGTTAGGCCTCTTAAAAGATCATTTTTCTGCACTTTTAGAGCCTCATCTGCACTTCCAGGCCCAGGTGTATCGAAACAGGTGAACCCGTTTCGATACGGATACCTTAAATCCAGTTCTGTGAAGAGGGCGTTTCGAAACGCCTAAAAGCGTTCCGAAACGTTATTGTTTCTGTCAAGGGGGTGTATCGGAACGCGTTCTGATACGGGTCAAAAGTAGTTTCGATACGGTCAACAGCGTATCGAAACGTTCTGTTTATGGTTTTAAAATGGTCAAAACCCTAGCCGCCCGTTTCGAAACGGTCTTGACCGTTCCGAAACGGCATCGCGGATTGCTTTATCTAGGGCTTTTAATGATACAAATTCACTTTTATATCAAACTCTAAAACCCTAAACCGCCTCCCTCTCTCTAAATACCCTATAAAACTCTTTGTTTTTCACAAAATTGTGAGGGGTTTTAATCTTCAACTCAAGTCTAAGCAAGTTTCATCAATCTTGTGCAAGGATTTCTTCAAAATCATCCAAAATCCCAAACTAAGGTAATTTTTCAATTTTTCTCTTTTCTTTCAATTCTTGTTCGAATCTTAGGTTAGAAAATTTTATTTTTGTATAAATTATACGTTTTTGTTGTGGGTTTTCAAAATCTTGTGAAAATTTTTTCAAATCCCAAACTTTTTGATTCGAATATAAAATTTTTCAATCGTATTTTTTTTAAACTGTTTTTATTTTAATTTTGTTTTCAAAAACCTAAGTGGGATTTCTTATTGGATTGATTTTAATTATCAATGCATACACTCAATTTTAAAACACTTGCTTAATGTTTTTAGATGGCGGATCAATCGAACAAAAAGTGCAAGGCCGTCCAATCCGGTGAATCGAGCATTCGTCCGAATCTCACGATGCTTTTTCAGAAATCTTTCAAAAATTCGGAGGCACGTGCTCGCTTTGCTTATGTCAAGGATTTTGCGGTTCGTAAGGAACGTGTTATCGATCTTGAATTCCTCAATTCCGAACGATTCCTTTTTCGTTATCTTCCTCGTTTGGATGAGTGGAATCTCATGGATTTCTTGAGCCTTCCGGATGTTTGCTACAAAAATATGGTACTCATCTTTTACTCTAATGCTCACTTTCTTTATGATGAGTCCAAAACCGAGATCATAGGGGTTGAGTCATCCTTGCTAGGCAAAAAGATTGTCATAAATGTTAAACTTTTAGAGTCTGCTCTTGAACTTAAAAATGAGGGTCTTGAGGATGAACGCCACTTTGGCGCTTTCACCGGGAAAGCACTTAATTTGGATGTGCATGATCGTGTTCTTCACTTAATGGTCTCTTGGTTTATTCGCCCTTCCGGCGGTAAATATTCCCATATCCGTCAAAGAGATCATTTTTGGTTAGAGTGTTTCCGTAGGGGTGAGCGCCCAAATGTGCCTAAGATCATCTTTGCCGAGATAGTCAATAATATCAAGCTTATTGACACAAATGAGTTGACATCCTTTACTTATGGCATTGTCTTGAGCGCCCTATTTCACCATCTCGGTATTGATTGTACCTACGACTCTCCGGAACCTCGCAAGACCAAGATTGGTGAGTCATCCCTTCGCAAGTCCGGGTTCCATTATGTGAATGGTATTTGGGAAAGAATTGATAGAGAAGCGGATCCTCCTCTTGTTGCTCCTCCACCGCAAGTTCAAGCCGCGAACAATGACGCCCTCACGGCTTTCCTTACCGAGCGATTCAATGCCTTGGACTCTCAGTTCGATGCTTTGGACACTCGCATTACTTCGGGCTTTGAAACAATGGGCA
Source organism: Hibiscus tridactylites (assembly GCA_958450335.1). Taxonomy (NCBI): domain Eukaryota; kingdom Viridiplantae; phylum Streptophyta; class Magnoliopsida; order Malvales; family Malvaceae; genus Hibiscus; species Hibiscus tridactylites. The sequence goes on along the minus strand of OY288267.1, from coordinate 95,130,971 downwards.
ATCGTTTGAAGAATGTCGAGGATCGTCTTAGTTCTCTTGAAACTTCTCATTCCAACTTGGATCTCTCCTTCTCCACTCTCTATGGGCAATGGACGAAGTTTCAACGTTCTCAAGCCAAGGACGATGACAATGAGGATGACGAGGATGATGATGACGAGGCTTAGGATCTTCATATCATATCATATTATTTATGCTTTTTAGGATTAAGATTGCATCTTTTGTTTTCTCATATTTTTAGGAACCTATGCTTATGACTTTTTATTTGGGATTTTATTGTTTGAATTATGTTGAACTTCATGTTTTGAATTATGTTTTGGATAATTTGATTATGAATTTATAATATGGTTGCTTATTATTGCTTATTGGTACTAATCATTTATCTTCTCTATGAGCTTATGTCGTTCTTTTTGATCTAACAAAAAGGGGGAGAAGAAATTTAAGAGCCACAACACTAAAATTCGTTTTTAAATTTTAAAAGGTTTTTAAATTTAAACTTCAAATCAAAATTTTTGTTAAAAACCTATCTTAAATTAAGGGGGAGTTAGAATATTTTTCAAAACTTTCAAAATTCCAAAAAAATTCTAACTTTGGTTTTGTTATATCAAAAAGGGGGAGATTGTGAAACAAATATTTTAATTTTGATATAACTAAAAACCTAAGGACTAAATTGAAAAAAATCAAAACGAATTTTAAGTCCTTAAAATATCCCCATATAATTTTTATATTATGCCTAAGTTAAAAACATACTATTCCAAATATTTTTTCTAAGTGTTTCAAGCCAAAGCAGTGTTTTTCAAGCAACCGTTTCGAAACGGCCCTAAGGCGTTTCGAAACAATTTCACCATTGTCGACCACCGTTCCGAAACGTGTATCGAAACACTTGGAAGCGTTTCGAAACGGCTCACCTCGTTTCGAAACTGTTCTTCATGTTGGATTTAAAAAGGGTTAAATTATTTCAAATATTTCAGATTTTTAAATATATAAGGGGTGTTTCGAAACGGATTATGCTCGTTCCGAAATGACCCTTTGACAGTAGCCATTCCGTTTCGAAACGGATCAATACCGTTCCGAAACAGGGGCTAGTTTTCAGTTTGAAAAATATGACTGTTGTATGTTTTAACTGATTTTATCAAAACCGTTAAGGCGTTTCGGTACGGTCTAGTACCGTTCCGAAACGACCCTTTTCCAGTGGCAAAACCGTTCCAAAACGGCCCTAAGGCGTTTCAAAACGGGCTCTTAAATGCACCCCAACGACTCTTTCTATTTTAGTCCGTTCCGAAACAGGTTTCCCGTGTTCCGAAACGGGTTGGTGCAGACAGCATTAATGGTGGCAAGAGAGAGTTCCAACGGCTCCATTTATGTTCCCAACCACCCAAACGACTAGAAATCAATGAGAAGGTATAAAAGGGACATCCAAAAGCATCAGCAACAACTATTGAACTTCAAGCAAACATCCAAACATCAAATTCAAGCATTTGAGCAAAAATCCCAAATTTGTGTAAAATCCCAATTTGTGTTCTTCATTCATATTTTGTAAAATTGGGTTGAGTGCTTGTATTGGGCTATCATTTGTATTGAGAGATACCTAATTAGCCTTCAAATTTCTTTGTTCTATTGAGTGAGAGTTGTGTTGATTTTTGGGTAGAAAAATCAACCGATATTGTAAAGGGTTGCCTCCTTGTCCTAGAAAAGGGGAAGATCAATTTAGTGAAATTGTTGCAAATCCTTAGTGAGACTAAGGTAGTGGATGTAGAGTTCATTTGGAACTTGAACCACTCTAAATCCCTTGTTCTTCAATTTTTACTTGCCAATTTCCACTAAAATCCTTTAAATTTCCAATTCACCCCCCCTCTTGGTAAATATCGATCTTTCGATCCACTCAACACTATCGAACACCTGCCACAAGCCCTTCCAGTGGATTGTATTTGACAATCCCCCACGTACAACGTCCACACTCGTTGCACACTCTGCTCGCTTTTTCCTCGATCACCTTTGACGATGTATTTTTTGGCGGCTTGTTCCCTTGCGAGGCGCTCCCACAAACCTACCATTCTTTTTTTAAATAGAAAATGAATGAGAAATGAATTAGAACTCAATAATATGTATAAATATATTCATTTATCCACTGAATTAGAACTTGATAAATTATAGAATGGACAATGAATTCTTTACCAATGTTACCATTAGCCTCTCTAGGCACATAGCAAAATTGTATCTCGTAGGAGGCCCGACAAGCTTGATCAATCACAGTAAATACATCCCACAAATGCCACGGTCTCTTCACCGTAGCAAAACATTGAATCATTCTAATCTGCCCATTTAAATATCTATTCAAACAATTCCAAACAGTCCATTTCCTTAGCCAATTTAATCTCTTGATCATGTCATGAATTCACTTAATTTAACAACCCAACCATGAATTCTATTCAAATATTGAAAATGCTTATAGTCAATATCTAATTGAAATTCAAGAGAATTACATACATATAACCTTATCACCCACATTTTAAGACTCAATTTCATATATGAATCAATCGAATAGCTTTGTGTCATCCTAGGTTTAACACAATCCATTCGAACTAACAAAACACAATTCATAAAGGATTGATAAACAATTACAAATTGAAGGAAATGAGAAACTAGCTCACCCTCTAAATCTTTAGATTCACAAATAAGAGTTGTATTTTGCATTAGTCTAAAATAACTTCGTTCTCCATGAACAAGTTTTCCACGCTTTCTCTCCCTTTCTTTTCTAAGCGATCGGATGATACTAGGAGGAAGAAACTCTTCCTTGTTTCAATTCCTTTGACCGAGGTTCACATTCCACTTAGATCACCCATGTGATCGACAAGTGTTTTGAACCTTAAAGGAATTTAGTTTAAGCATGCAATCTCTAAATTATGACACCATTTAATTCTAGCCCTTTACACATAACTCACTTAATTAATCTCAATTTAACATTGAATCACAACATTTTATGGATCACTCAAATTGGTCACTTGCAATATGAGCACTTATCCCTTTTATATTGTCCATTTTGGTCCTACATTTTCAAATTAAATACCCCATTGCATCACAGGATAATTTCTTAGAATTCAAAAGTGGTAACATTCTTCTAGGCCTAGTTTAGGGGTATTACAATTCTCTCCCCTCGAATTACTTCAATGACGACAAATTCGTAAATCAAACTCAGAATATTTCCACATTTTCTAAGTTTCAAACAGTGCAAGAAAATTGTATTGGATGCTAGTCGCCAATACAGAACAGAAATTTGAATTCCTAGGTGGCACAAAAACGTATAATAATGCAACAACTTCCAATTTAGTCCGAGAATCGACTAAATCATGCTCTAATACCAAATTGTAACTCGTTCTACTCCAGTCTTTCTTCTAGGCCTGATAGAGGGTGTTACAAAATGTTGGGTATCTTTTTATATATATTGGGCCATGGTGCATCAATTTTTCAATGCCGAAAGAGATTTCAAAGGTTTGGAGCTACAATTAGTCGATTTTTTTACAACTATGCTTGAGAAAGTTTCACAAGTGGCTATTGATATAATTACACCAAATTCATAATAAGTCTAGATATGTGTTGTATTTTAAGGTAAATATTAATATTATAATATCATGTTTACTAGATTTTTTACTTTAAATATGCTTGAGAAAGTTTCACAAGTGGCTATTAATACAATTATGCTTGAGAAAGTTTCACAAGTGGCTATTGATACGTAAAGGTTGATAGAACAAAACATATTTCACCAAAATTCTTTTTCACTCATGATTTGCAAAAGAATAGAGACATTGATGTGCAACAAATTCGTTCATGTGATAATTTAGCAAATCTATTTACTAAGGCTCTCCCTAATGCTCCGTTTGAGAAGTTAATTTACAACATCGGATTGCGTCGAGCCAAAGATCTTATGTGACGTTTTCATGAGGGGGAGAAAATACGCGTTGCACTCTTTTTTCCTTAACCAAGGTTTTGTCCCAATGGGTTTTCCTGGTAAGGTTTTTAACGAGGCAACAAGTTATGCGTATCAAAGATGTGTGTACTCTTTTTCCTTCACTAAAGATTTTTTTCTCTTTCTAGATTTTATCTTAGTAAGGTTTTAACAAGGAACGTTATCTTCACAGACATCCATGGGGGAGTGTTATGAATATTTATCTATATGGATGTCTATACGGATCTCTATTAATTAGAGTTTAATGTATTATGTACTTCTTATACCTATAAATATATGAATGCATTGTACACAATTCCAATCTACATATTTGTTATAAAATTGCAATTAAATTATGAGGTTTAAAACTATTATTATAAACCTTACACGAGAAGATTTGAGAACCGGAAAATAAACGACTTTTGAATGGATTCGATGTTGATTTTGATTTGAAATGGGCATTGTTCCCATTTTTATCCATCCCAAAAACCAGTTGCCAAACTCTCTATTTGTACATACGTAACGCTCATGTATAGTCTATTAAGCTTTTGGATTTTGCACCCTTAATTCCACTTGCTTTTAATGTAATAAAATATATTATGGAATAATACTACAATTAAATCTCATCACTATGTAAAACCTTAGTCGCCCTCCTCTTTCCCTAACTTAAAATTACTTTTAATATTTTGTGCCGCCTTCATTCTCTTTAATTTTTGCTTACCCGGTGGTTGCATTAATTTTACTATTAGGTGCCTACCGTTGTGTTTATTATTTTCTTGTTTTTTCATATTATGTCCTTTGTTTTATTTTTCTTGAGATTTTTAAAATTTTGAATAAGAATCTCTGTTTTTGTGACACGCTTTTCTATATTCTTGTGGAACACTTTCTCTCTGCTCTTGTGGCACGAACCTTGTGACGTTTGGTACGTTTTTCGCATACCATTGCGGTTGTTTTGGTGGTCGCACACAGACCATCACAACATTTTTTTCTAATTGGTTTGTCAGTGGTCACGTATAGTCAGATCCCCTCTTTGGTAAAAGGTTGTTTGCTAATATAATCAGAATTGTGTAGCGAAGCAGCCTGGAAGATAGTTTTGTTGGCTAATCACTCCTTTATCACTTCGTAAAGCGTCTCGTTCAACATAGGCAAGGAGCTTTTATGAAGGTTATTGAGTTCTTCTGATGTTGGACGTTACTCTCAAGGGAAGATTTGGTTTTGTAAAACCAAAAATTGATTTTGATATAACAATATTTTTCAAGGACTTAATTGCAAAATGAAATAAAATTTTAAATATTTAAAAGACTCACAAAATGACAAGGATTTTAAGTGTTTCTAAATCAAAAGCCAAGTATCCAAAATATTTTCTAAGTATTTTTGAACTAAAACTTTGAAGTTTAGTCTAAGCGTACCGATATTGTTACATTCGTATCGATACAGTTTTTGGCTACTGGAAACGAGTTAAGAAAAGTGTACCGATACGCTCATTTTCGTATTAATATGGTTTTCCAGACTCGATGTAAACCTGGAACTAAAAACTACTTACCGTATCAATATGCTCCTTTTCGTACCTATACGAGTTGGTAAGATTTGAAAAATCTTGGCATTTTGAAAATTGGAACAAAAAATTTTGAAAATTGGTTAACAGTACCGATACGCCTAACAATCGTACCAGTACAGTTTTTGGTTAACCAATTCTCTAGATTCCAGTGAGCAAAATCGATACCAGAACGCCTTATGTCGTACCGATACCCTCTGTAAAATATGGTTTTCGTACCGATATGCCTCTATGCATATCGATACGCTATTTGTATACAACGACTCTTTCTACTTATGACAGGTACCAATACGGTGACGCGAGTACCAATATGGTAGGTTGCAAAAGTGAATTTATGGTGGGAAAAAGAGAGCCAAACGGCTCTATTGATGATGCCAACCACCCAAATGGTTAAAATTCAATGAAGAGATATAAAAGCAAGCCATTGAAGCTGCAACAAAAAGTATTGAACAAGTCGATCACATTCAAGCAAAAATCCAATCCATTTGAGATATTTAGAGTCAAACCCTCATTACCCAACTTATGTATTTTTCTTGTATTCATTTATTTCAAGTTTGGGAATAGAGTGAACTTGTATTTTGGCAATTATTCACCTATTGTGAGGTATTTTCTTTGTTGTCAAAACTTCTCTTGTAATAAGTGAGTCTTGGTTAAGCTTTGGGTAGAAAGCTTAATCAGTTTGTAAGGTTTTCTCCTAATTCAAGAAAAGGGGAAGAATTTGTAGTGAAATTGGTTGAAAATCCTTAATGGGAGCTAAGGTAGTGGATGTAGAGCTTGTTCTAAGACTGAACCCCTATAAATCTCTTGTGCCTTCATTTTTAATTTACCAATTTCATCCCTCAAACTTTTAAAAGCCAATTCACCCCTCTTGGCCATTTATCCATCGACTAATCTAAACAACAATTGGTATCACAGCCTAACTCTTTGAGAGATTAACATCTACAAGAGGCGATACTTGAAGCAATCTAATCAATCGACAACAAAGAAATGACATCTACTTCCACCAACTTGAATGAGAGTCAATCCACCACCAAACCTCCATTCTTGAATGGGGACAATTACCCATATTGGAATAACCGGATGAGGTTATTCATCAAATCCAACGATTATCGCCTTTGAGATGTAATCGAAGAGGTGTCATCCATTCCAATGAAGCAAGAAGGTGATAGACAAGTTCCCAAGGCCAAACAAGAAGTGACGGGTGAAGAAAGGTAGAAGCTACAAGTCAATGACAAGGCCTTGCACATGCTCTTTTGTGCACTCAGACCGGACATGTATTCGAAGATGTCCTCTTGTACAAGTGCAAAAGAGGTGTGTGACACGCTCAAGATGACCTACGAGGGCACCAACGATGTTAAGGAGACCAAGATTGGACTTCTAAACTTAAGCTACGAGAATTTCAAAATGGAGCCCTACGAGAGTGTCACAAAGATGTTTGATCGTTTCTCAGTCATTGTCAATGGTCATTGAGTGGTGATGTTAGATGTTGACAATTAGTTGAATTTGAATTTGATAATGATAGATATATGTTTATTATAGATTGAATGGTGATCTTGGTTAGTGAACTGCTATGAATTTTGAAAATTGGAAAAGGTTAAGCTTAGGTATTAACATGGAGTGTGATCAATGTATTATGCACAAATTTAGAATTTGTGGACTGTTAATTGTGGCTAATATTTAATGTTAAATATAGTTTAAGATAGAATGTATAGTAAAATTTGATGGTCGGTTGAAATGATTGATTCATGAAACTATTATAAGAAGCTGGAAAATGGATTGTATCTACTCTTGAGGTACACATTAGTTAGAGTGAATTGATGCTAGTGAACTTCATGTAAATTCGAAAGATAGTTAGTGCAATCTGCTTTGTGGCAGATCTGAGCGTGTTTTAAAACTAAATTCTGTATTAATTCTTAAGGGCTAAAAATAAAAGGCATACATGGTTAGAAAGTTATTTAAGTTAACTTTCTAACGGTGTAAACGGTTTGAACTTCCAACGTGTAGAATGGAAGATGTGAATTTTTATTCGAGAGTATGTCAGAAAAACTGAAAGCAATTTTTTTGCTCTGGACAGTTTCTGTTTCGAGACTTCTATGAATTTTAATAATTTTTTAGATTTTATTAATTTACGTGGCTTATACCGTTAGAACCATAGTCGAATCTAGTTTTTAGTGATGTAAAGAAAGTTGAATTCCAGTGTGTATTCTGCTCTATGGAGACAAATCTTTGAAGGTAGCACAAGTTGCCAAATGCTGGAAATTAAAAAAATTGGAGTCATGTTAAATTTACATTACAATTAGTGAATTGGAACTGTTGCTTGGTATGGAGCTGTAGGATTGAAGATTTTAGTGTTCGAATAGGTTCGTTTTGATTGTATAAATGATTCTTAAGATTAAAATTGGACGAAATTGTTTTCTAGCAAATTTTTGAGACGGTTTTAAATATAAATGAAGATTGGTGGACAGTTTGTATATATATATATGAATACATGTGGACTGTTTTGTGAAGCTTAATTACAGAACTGCTTTGAACTAAATATAGGATTGTTTTGTAAGCTATTGGGACTGTATTACACATTAAATAAGGACTGTTTTGTGATTATATAGGTGAAAATATGTATGTTAAGGTCTGTTTTGCAATGTTATAAAAGTAAATGGACTGTTATGTGGATATGTCAATAATAGGGACTGCTTGTATTGATACAAATGTTAGGGATTGTTATGATATATTAAAATATGTATGCAAGTATAGTAGACTAGTTTGGTATGGAAATAAACATAAGTGGGCTGTTTTGAGTATGAACATGTATGCATATGAAGATTTGGACTGTTTTGAATATATTTGATTTCATAACTGGACTATTTCGCAATTGTTTGAATGTTTGGCTATTTTGAGGTACATGTTTTGATAAGGAAAAAGTTGCTAAGAGAAAGCTAGGAAAGGACTTGGTTAAGTAGAAAAGTATGATTGTGGTTCAGGTATCCCGTAACTTCGAAATATTAGGTGAGTGTAGTTAAGCATTTGGGATGACAATGTGTCATCCTAATCTTTGTTTTATTGATTTGCTATGTTTTAAATGCATACATATTACACAAAGCTCAAGTAGAGCACATTGGGAAGGGACATTCAAGCATGGCATTTGTGAAAATTTCTTTGTTAATGTTGCATTTCATATGCACTCTATGCTATGCTATGTTTGCTATGATTTTTCATGTGGTACTATATTTCAGTTGAAAACTTAGCAATCAAATTACGGACTCCTTGTCCATAAAACTCTTGATAATGAAGCAGAGCTTACAGTATTGAAAGCTAAGAATCCTTAAGCCTATCTGAGCTATTGGCTCATCTTTTCCATAAGATATTAAGTAAGGAAATAAGTAAGATTGCTTGTAACATAAGATACCCTCTGAATAACGGAAGACCTTGGACAATTTGGCATGGTACAACGGTATATGATTCAGGGACTACTGTTCATGAGCTACGGCTCGGGGGACACCCCATTTATATGTGATATTTTGGTGACAGTAGGAGGTAACGGGGCAGATGATACGAAGATTGGCGACAGTTAGTCGAATAGTTGCGAAGTTAGGATTATTATGTTTCCGATACTAGCCATTGCTATGTGCTTTGGGCTATGTATAATTTAGACCAACACAGTCATTCACTACAACAATATAGGTTTTTAGTGACAAATTGATAGTGACTAGGAATAATTTTGTCACAAATATTAACTTTTTGTGACAATTTTTTATACGACACTATTAGTATAAGTAATTGTGACATCTTTTTATTTGGTCACTGTAACAATAGTAATTGTGACGATTACACTTTTCACAAATGAATTCTCACTATAAGTATACAATTGTGACACAAAGTTCATTGTCACTAAAACTCTGACACATGATAGTGACGATATATGAAGTGGTCACTATTATTTGATATTTGTTGTTACAATGAAATTACTTGTCACTTAAAGTTTCACTTTTTGTTGTGATAAATTTTGTCACCAATAAAAAATAAAAGTAATGACAAATTAGACATTGTCACAATCATAAATTTATTTTTATAATTATAAAAATTAAAGTTATTATAAACTAGTTTGTCAAAAGGTAAAATATTTCAATAGTCTATACTATGTGTAAATTGTTGTTTTTGTCAATCTATTTTGATAAACATTAGTCCCTATATTTTTCAAAATTTAAAATTTTAATCCTAATCTTCACGGGACACCGACAATATGACTAAATTACAAAGACTAAAAATGATCAAATTAAAGAAAAAAATTAAATAAGCAACTTATGTATAACAAATTAGCTAGAATGAAAATTTTACTTAACATATTTAAATACTATCATTCATGTTAGGATCGAAAATTCAAAATTTAAAAAGTATAGAAATTTAAAGTGACCAAATTAGAGTACAAAGACTACTATGTGATTTTAGCATAATCTATGATAGATTTTTTTTTGAAGATTTTAAAAGACATATTCCATTTTGATTAGTTTTTTCTTCAAAAAAATCTAAATAGTTTCTTCAACATGCGTACTTCGTATAGGAAACCATAGAAAAATTATTTAAATTATTATAATAATAATTAGTGTTATAATTAATAAATATTTTTAAAATAAATAAAATTAACTTCAATTACAATTAAACCTAAATATTATTTTTCTTTCAAAATAGTATTAAATTTCTTGCCTAGCCTAGTGGATATGTATTGCACTCTCGCCCTAAAGGTTTCAGGTTTGATCCTTCTTGAAGCCATACATTGCATTTATTTACTAAAAATTGATATCTGAATATGCTACATTTCATTCATCTAATGAAAACTTAAAAGTTTGCCGACTAAAATGTAAAATCTCTATTAAATTTCAGGGACAATTAATGATTAGTTTAAACTCTAAATAAAATGGCTACAATTAAAAATATAATTAATTTTTTATTATTGACAATGACGACATGTTTTGGACACTATTTAAATATGTATTTGTGATGGAATGTTTGTCACTAATAAGAATAACATTAGTGTCTAAATTTTAGTCACTATTAATAATCTTTTGTGTCAAATAGTGTGGTCATAAAAAATATAACTATTGTGACGAAATCATGAAAGTTGTCACTAATATAATAGTGACGGAGTTATTAGTGACGACCGGTGACGACTTAGAAAAATAGTCACTACAAATTTTAGTGACTAAATTTAACACTTTTTGTGACTATTTTTAATGTCACTAAAAATGCATTTTCTTGGAGTGATTCTCAAGCCAATGATACTCATGATCAAATGTGTCCCAAGGCAAACAATCTAAAAGATATGAACTGTGATATTATGCTTTGAAAAGAAACATTGATAAAAATTGTTATGCACTCAGAAAAGCTCAGTTATGAACTCCGATAAGACTGATAAGTTTTTTTGAAAACCTCTGATAAGATTTGGAAAGAATTGCGTAAGTTTTGATAAGAATTCATAAAAGCCTTGCTAAGGCTATGATTTGATAAAACATGAACCTTGATAAGATTTGAAAGAAATCAGCTTAACCTCGGAAGAATTCTCTAATAAGACTTGAAATAGTATGAACTCTGAATAAGCTTCTAAATTAAGCCTTTAAAATAAGACGTTGTTCTATAAGTTTAACCCAAAAAACTTATAAAATCTTAGTTGATCATTATGCTTCATTATTGATTATTTATTTGTCCTATCATGAGTAAAACCTCATTTAGGCTATATACGCCTAATGCATTCATTGTCATGCATTGCAGGTTGTTAAAGCTTGTATATTTCAATCTTGATCAAAGGTTGCAAGTCACTACTCAAGATTTAAGTAGAGTTGGATTTTCTCGTAGTTATTATACTCCTAGAATGGTGGCACATTGTTTAGTTGATGCATTTAGTCTATGTCATTTAGTGTATATAATTTCTAAGTGTATTTTGGTATGTAATTAAGATCTAATATATATGAGTGATCAAATATGACTGAATGATGTAATATCGAAAGGAAACTTTCTTGTTTGAAATGATTATGTCATATAGATGCTCTTAAGCTTGTTTGAGTCATGGCCCATGAATTGATGCTAAATATATGGTTTAATTGATTAAGATGTACGGACGGTTGATTATGTTAACTTATGTGATAATTCTAAAAGCAAGTATGTTAGATACTTTAACTTGATCAAAGGCTAATTTTGAATTTTGTAAAGTCCACAACTTAAACCAGCTAAGTTCTTATTGTTGGTTCGGAAGTTGCTAAATCTGGCACATGCTTGTTAGTCTTGTATTATACATCTAGACAATATCTTTTATTATGAGTGTATATAAGTTTACTAAGTATAACTTGATATATGTAAAAGTTTATATCTTTCTTGAATTATGGTTTGTTTCGGCCATGTGTGCTTTGTGGTTGATGAATGCTTGATTGATATACATGATAGAAAGGTAGCTAATGTTAATGTGATAACTAAGTTATGCTATATGGGTTGTAAGAGGTTTGACATGTTCGAACATGAATTGTTTTGTCATCTAAGGAAGACTGTTTGATTGTGGCATGAGTTAGTCTGAACTTAAATGGTCATACCTCGTAAATGTTATATTTTAAAATACATTGAATCGAATCATGATAGGTATAGACCCTTAGTTTTGCTATCCTTTGTCGAATCAATGAAACGGATATGTGATAATTGATAATTTTAAAGAAATAAATGTACTAGCTTTGTGCGTGTGATTTCCTTATTGACGTATTATACTTCAAGTCTAAGTATTTGCCTAGTTTGAGTAGTAAATTGAATCCCAAGTCCAGTTTGTTAATGTCTTGAATATGTTTGAATGTATTTATAATCGGTTGTAAATCCTCGAGTTTAAATTTATACACTGTTTTAATTTGTTTTTTATATAATATACTTATAGCACGTGTTTTAAAGTTTTTGCAAAAATTCTTTCAAAACTGAATTTTTTTATTCGAATATAAAAATATATTGTATATTTGTATAAATTGTTTTTCAAAAAAAGTCAATTTCACATTTGCAGTTCGCGGACGACACAATCTTATTTTTCGAAGCTTCGCCTGGATGTGATGATTCTATCCGACGACTGCTTTGTTGTTTCCAAGTTTGTTCTGGTTTACAAATAAACTTTAGCAAATCATCGTTGTTCGCTATTGGTGTTGAGGAGGATATTGTTGACTCGTGTGCCAAAGCTTTGGGTTGTCGACGTGGCTCATTTCCTTTTATTTATCTGGATATGCCGTTAGGATCTAATCCTCGAAGCATGGCGGTATGGGAGCTTGTTCTTGCTAACTTTCGACGGAAACTTGCTGGGTGGAAGCGCAATTCGATTTCTTTTGCGGCACGGGTTACTTTGGTAAATTATGTTCTCTCTTCCCTTCCAGTTTACTACATGGGTGTGTTTAGAATCCCGAAAGGCGTCATTGAGGCAATTGATAAGATGAGACGTGCTTTTCTTTGGGGTGGTGTAAATTTGCATCGCAAGATGAGTCGAGTGAGCTGGAAAATGGTGTGTCGGCTGTGTCACTTGGGCGGTTTGGGGATGGCGGATTTACAGGTGCGTAATATAGCTCTGTTAGCTAAACGGTCGTGGCGATATGCCACTAATACATCTTCGTTATGGAGGGCTATTATAGTGGCAAAGTATGGCGAGGCTGCCCAATGGTGGCGTTTCAATTCCTCTCGTCAACAAGTGATGTTAGTTGTATGGAAGCAAATAGTGCAAACAACTTGTTTGTTAGATGTGCATCGGTATTTGTATGATAAATTGTTATGGCGAGTGGGGGATGGGACTCGTGTACTTTTTTGGTTTGATCCATGGTGCACGGAAAAACTGACAAGTTGTCGTTAACCGGTCAAAATAAATATAAATTAATCCTCTTTCAACAATTAATAAAATAAACAAATTAAGTAGTATAAGGAAAGAGGGTCGATCCACGAGGAGATTAGCTGAAACTATTGACTGAAGATTGCTTCGATTACTACTTCCAGGAATATCTGCAAAATAATTAAATAAAATGGGGGGAGTGATTTGATATTGGATGAAGAAATAAAATAAATGCAAGAATTAAAAATAATAAGAAAAATCAAGTATGTGAAATAGCCTCGAGCTAGCCTTGTTAATCCCTTCGATCATTGAAATGGATTTTTACTCCGGGGATCATGTCGGTTACAGTCTGCGAGGCCCAACCCATCGCAACTTGCTTCTCTCTCGAGTAACCAATCCTCCCAAGACTATCTTCGAAGGTTGATTCTTAAACAAATTAGACACGTCTATCGCCGTTAAAATGTTTAGTTTTGAAAGCAGGAAAAGCCCGACTCAGAAATTGTCTTAAAAAGAATCGCTTCTGATTTTATCTTTCCTTAGCGGACCGCCGCTAAGAGTGTTCACAGGAAGTCGAAATTGCCACAGGCCGATCCTTCCTCCCAACTATGTCTTTAAACGATTCCAGATCAACGATCTCTTTTTGATTTGAAAAACGATTAAAAACTTTAGTAAGGCCGATTGCCAAACTATCTAAACAGAAAGATAAAAATGTATTCCCGAAGGAATTTAGGCAATGTTCAATTCTCACGATTAGAATTGATTTGGCTAACTCTTGGCTCAAGAAATTTAGCTAAACATGATATTGATTATCATGCTTAACTTGGTTTTGGAAAAATAATTAAATAACATAAAATAAATGAAACAAGAAAATAAAGAAAAAGAACTTGAATTAAAACTAAAAATGTTTACAAAGATAAAAACTAAAATGATTGATGATGATCTAAGCCTTTACCAAGGGTGGTATTTATAGGCTTAGATTTACAAAGATAAAGTGATGAAATAATTTAAAATAATAAACAAAAGATAAAACAATTCAAATGTTTTAAAATTTAAATGCAGGAATCTAATCGGATAAGCTGATAAGCTCTCTCAGAACGTTCCAGAAGCTTCTAGAAGTCGCCACGTCACTGCCACGTCACTGCCACGTCAGACGCGTCGTGCCCGGTGTCGTGCCCATGATGCCAGTCATGACAGGATTATAATAAAAACTGCAAAAATGCCTCATTTTCACTGCTATTTCTAGAATTGGGTTACTGCACAAAATATAACAAAAACAACATGTATTAAGCAGCAAGAAGTCCCAATAGCTAGAAAAATAACAAATGAAATATGTCATATTTGAGCACTCATCAAATTCCCCCTCAGTTGTCTCATACTTGTCCTCAAGTATGTTCGAAAAAATCATAAACCCAAGAATGCATTTCTCAACCATTACAAGCATCAAACATAATCATAAGAGTTCTAGCACGAAAGGAGGTTCATGAAAGAAACATAATTAAAACCAAATAGATACAAGCAAAGAGCAGCCCTTGTCCTTTTCAATTACCTATCAAGCATTAATCAAATCTTAGCCTAGTCTTAATCCTCACCAAGATACACTCAAGAGCACTCAAAGTGTTTTAAAGGTAAATTTGAAGCAGAAACACTCAAAGTCAATCATGAATAAAGGTTTCCATATGCTTGTAACAAGTTCAATTCTCCACTACTTATTAGAACCGAGGTGCAAAAATCATTAGGTCTTTATTCAAGGTGTAATGAGGGTTTAGGAAAAAGGATACAAGAATGGAAAGAAAAGGCAAAAGAAGATGATCAATGCAAGATATTTCAAACAATAAGCAACGAAGACAAAAGAGGGGTTAAAAATGGGCAAGCAAACACATTTCTTTTTTCTTTTTTTTTCGAAACTGTTTTTTCTTTTTCTTTATTTTTTTTCTTTCGAAGCAATTGCTTCTTTTTATTCTGTTTTTTCTCTTCTTTTCTTTTTCAACTTTTTTTTGAAAAATTCTGCCCTTATTCAAATTACAGCCCCCTTTGTCTAGCAATACAATTCTAGCATTTGATCAATCAAAAAGTTTGGTTGAGGGTTAAGCCAAAAAAATGGGGTGTAAGGCTAACAAAAGGCTCACTAGGCGATGAGAAAGGGTAAAATAGAGTGAAAGGGATGGAAAAGGTTAAAGCCTAATGCCTAAATCATTTTAAAGCACACCGTTCTTATTGTAGTCTCGAATTGTAAGCAAGCCACAAGTTCTAGATTCCTAAAGTTCATGATGACTCTCTCAAGCAAGGAAGAACGAGCATAAAGAATAAGATGCATGCTCAAGGCTCAAATCTTACCAAAATTGGGCTAATTTGATTAAGCTAGGCGAGAAATCCAATTAACACAATCAAGAATAATTAAAAAAAAATGTCAAGCTGTAGATTACCCATATCATTTGATTATCAAAATGCTCCAATTCAATCATTCCTAAGCACTAGAACAATTATAATATGCTGGATATAATGCAATGGCAAGAAAAGTTCAATTCAAGGTTTAATAAAAAAAAAACATATTATCAAACAAGCATAGGACAAGTGGTAATTTACCCTCCCCCCCCCACTTAAGTGAATTGCCCCAATTCATAAAAATTAAGGAAATAAAAAGATAATAAGGGCAAAAGATACTCCCCGTGAGTGATGAAATTGAGTCGATGGGAGTGGTGCACTATGAGTGGCTCGGATCAGCGGCGGTAGAGGGCTTTGAGTAGACTACCGGATGTGCGAAAGAGGGTGCAGTGAAGGGTGGTTCAGCATTTCTGTTGGCACCCGTCGAATGGTTGCTGGTCGTCGGCCACCACGGTTGGGAGGAGGAATGAGGGCTGGTCGGAATCACTGGGCACCTTCACGAAAGCCGCCGACGCAACGAATAATCACCGAGAACAATGCGTGGGTAGAGGCTGGCCCCGGTCTTGGCGTTATATGCGGACCATTGGTGTTGATGGGGTTCGATTTTGTGGGGGAAGAAGGGGGTGCGATTTTTTGTGGTGATGAAGTGAAGAAGATAATGCGGGTGGGGAAAAGGAAGGAGACGAAATGGGGGGATTTAGGAAAAAATAAATAAATAAAAGAAATGGGTTGATTGGCTGCGGTAGATATTTGGGTGGTCAAAGGGTAAAGGCTAAAGGGTTTGGCTAAAATGCACCGCAGACCATGGGTTTTGCTAACGTGCACCGTTTAATGAAACGGTGCACTCCAATGCTTATGGTCGAAATGTGCTGCTGTGAAGGGCGTGGCTTGGCTTGATGTGTGCAAAAAGAAACCTGCAGAGGGAAAGGAAAATTTATTAAGGCAACAAAAGAAAATGAAAAATAAAGAAGCATAAATTAAATAAAAAAAAGGAAGTAAAAATTGACGAAAAATAAATCAATGGGTTGCCTCCCATTTAGCGCTTTGTTTAACGTCGTTTAGCTCGACGACCTTTGCTAAATTTTTGGCTCTTCAAAATAAAGGTCTTCAAATAATCGATAATGTCCATCGCTCGTCGTTTTAACATCTTCCTTCATCTTTCTTTTTGTGCGCAAAGTAACAACTAAGCTTCTACCTCCTTCCCAAGACGACAACTTACTCAAGATGATGTTTGGCAAAGTTTGGTTGTCGCCTAAAAATATATAATCAAACCATTCCAACCTTGGCTTTGGTTCCTGCAGAATTGATGGAAAATGTTTAGTTCGAATTGGAATTAATCGAAAATTAGAAAGGGAAGAAAGATTTGAAATGATTTCGCCTTTGTTTTTATCGTCGAGATCTGCGAATTCCCTACAAAATTCATAACACAAATTAGTTTCGATCAAATCATCAGCTAACGGATCTATAATATCAATGAAATTTAAACTTGCGACCGAATCAGGATACTTCATAGCTTTGTACATATCAAATTTAACTACTTCCCAATCAAATTCCATAGTTAAGATGCCGTCGCGGACATCAATCTTTGTATGCGCAGTTGATAGGAAAGGTCGGCCAAGCAAGATTTCGGATCCGTTTTTGCTGCGATTATTTTCCATGTCAATAATGTAAAAATCAGCAGGAAAAATGAGATTTTTTACCTGTACCAACACGTTTTCTAGTACTCCCTCGGGGTAGATGATTGATCGATCAGCTAATTGAACCGTCACTCGCATTTCTTTCAATGGTTCAGTCGAAATTTTGTTGTAAACGCTTAACGGCATGACGTTGATAGATGCGCCTAAATCGCACATCGCCCTTTTTATCCCAACATTCCCAATTTTACAAGGAACCACAAACATACCTTGATCCTTGTACTTTGGCGGCAATGGTCTTTGAAGAATAGCCGAAACGTTCTCACCAAGGTTAACTCTTTCATTCCCAGACAATCGCCTTCGGTTTGTGCATAGATCTTTCAAAAATTTTGCGTACTTAGGGACCTTCCGAATAACATCCAAAAGTGGAATGTTGATTTCCACTTTTTTGAATACATCCAAAATTTCCTTCTCTTCCTCCTTTTTATCTCGTTTTGCCAATCTACCTGGAAAAGGAGGAACATGTTCGTAAGTAGAAACAAAAATATTGGATTTAGAGTTACCTGCAATGGGTGGAGACTTTTCATTCTGGTCCTTCGAAGAGTTGCCTTGCTCGTCGGATTTTTGCTCATCTTGCTTGGGCGGTTTAGGCATTAAAACTGTTCCACTACGCAAAGTTATCGCACTAACGTTTTCCCTTGGGTTGGTTTCGGTTTGGGATGGTAGCTTTCCCTGGGATTCTATACGGCTAACGGCTTGAGCTAGTTGGCTTATTTGCTTGTCAATTTGTTGGAGGTGGGATTGTGTTTGGGTTTGGAATTTTTCTTGCGAAACTGTCAATCTCTCAACAATAGACTCAAGCGAGGATTTTTGGGGTGCTTGGTTTTGGTAGGGAGGTTGTTGCCTAGGTTGGTAATTTGGGTTCTGATTACCGTAGCTTAAGTTTGGGTGATCTCTCCAACCGGGATTGAATGTATTGCTATGTGGGTTATAGGGTCTTTGGGGAGGTCCGGGAAAGTTGTGTATGGCGTTAACTTGGGCACTAGACGTATCTCGCAACAATGGGCATAAGTCAGTTGCGTGATCTGGCATAGTGCATATTCCGCATACCTTAGCAGCTTTTATCTCCCCTGAAACAAGAGAATACACAATATTAGTCAAATTATCAATTTTATTCTCTAATGAAATTGTGCTTACTGTGTGAACCCGTCGGCTGGGTTCACTTGTAGAACCAAATTGCTGCGAGTTTGCAGCCATTGTGGAGATTAATGTTCTCGCCGCAGTAGGAGTCATGTTAACGAGCGCGCCACCGCTTGCTGCATCTACCATCTGTTTGTCCATTGGTAACATTCCTTCATAAAGGTATTGAAGGAGTGTTTGCTCGGATAGGCCATGTTGCGGACAGCTTGCGCACAGCTTCTTGAACCTTTCCCAATAATCATATAGGGATTCGTCGTGCATTTGTTGGATACTCAAAATGTTTCGCCTAAGTTCAGTCGCTTTTGCTGCAGGGAAATACCTGTCAAGGAAAACACGAGAAAGATCAGCCCATGTATTAATAGAATTCGGAGGTAAATAAAATAACCACTCTTTAGCCGTTCCGGCTAAGGAAAAAGGAAAAGCCCTTAGTTTTATCTGATCCTCTGAAACTCCTTGCGGTTTCATGCTGCTGCACACCATGTGAAATTCGGCAAGGTGTTTATGTGGACTTTCAGTAGGGAGGCCATTAAAGGTGGGTAATAGGTGAATTAGGCTCGTTTTGAGTTGGAATGGGGTATCACCGTGAGGAAAGGCGATACAAAGGGGTTGTTGCACAGTAGGGGCTGCGTTCAGCTCTCGAATCGTTTGTTCCGCCATCGGTTCTAGTTCCTGTGTAGGTTCTTCGATTGGTGTAGATTCGGAGGTGGATTCTTGTTCGGGTTGTCGTGTGCTTTGTTGTTTCTTTCGTCGAAGGGTTTCTCCGTGAGTTCTACGAGCGCTTGCTTCGATTTCCGGGTTATATGGAGCCAAAGTACCCGGATTCTTCCTGGACATAAAATAAAACAAAAATCAGTCAAAAATTGCCAAAAATAAATCTCCCCGGCAACGGCGCCAATTTTGACAAGTTGTCGTTAACCGGTCAAAATAAATATAAATTAATCCTCTTTCAACAATTAATAAAATAAAGAAATTAAGTAGTATAAGGAAAGAGGGTCGATCCACGAGGAGATTAGCTGGAACTATTGACTGAAGATTGCTTCGATTACTACTTCCAAGAATATCTGCAAAATAATTAAATAAAATGGGGGGAGTGATTTGATATTGGATGAAGAAATAAAATAAATGCAAGAATTAAAAATAATAAGAAAAATCAAGTATGTGAAATAGCCTCGAGCTAGCCTTGTCAATCCCTTCGATCATTGAAATGGATTTTTACTCCAGGGATCATGTCGGTTACAGTCTGCGAGGCCCAACCCATCGCAACTTGCTTCTCTCTCGAGTAACCAATCCTCCCAAGACTATCTTCGAAGGTTGATTCTTAAACAAATTAGACACGTCTATCGCCGTTAAAATGTTTAGTTTTGAAAGCAGGAAAAGCCCGACTCAGAAATTGTCTTAAAAAGAATCGCTTCTGATTTTATCTTTCCTTAGCGGACCGCCGCTAAGAGTGTTCACAGGAAGTCGAAATTGCCACAGGCCGATCCTTCCTCCCAACTATGTCTTTAAACGATTCCAAATCAACGAGCTTTTTTTTATTTGAAAAACGATTAAAAACTTTAGTAAGGCCGATTGCCAAACTATCTAAACAGAAATATAAAATTGTATTCACGAAGGAATTTAGGCAATGTTCAATTCTCACGATTAGAATTGATTTGGCTAACTCTTGGCTCAAGAAATTTAGCTAAGCATGATATTGATTATCATGCTTAACTTGGTTTTGGAAAAATAATTAAATAACATAAAATAAATGAAACAAGAAAATAAAGAAAAAGAACTTGAATTAAAACTAAAAATGTTTACAAAGATAAAAACTAAAATGATTGATGATGATCTAAGCCTTTACCAAAGGTGGTATTTATAGGCTTAGATTTACAAAGATAAAGTGATAAAATAATTTAAAATAATAAACAAAAGATAAAACAATTCAAATGTTTTAAAATTTAAATGCAGGAATCTAATCGGATAAGCTGATAAGCTCTCTCAGAACGTTCCAGAAGCTTCTAGAAGTCGCCACGTCACTGCCACGTCACTGCCACGTCAGACGCGTCGTGCCCGGTGTCGTGCCCATGATGCCAGTCATGACAGGATTATAATAAAAACTGCAAAAATGCCTCATTTTCACTGCTATTTCTAGAATTGGGTTACTGCACAAAATATAACAAAAAAAACATGTATTAAGCAGCAAGAAGTCCCAATAGCTAGAAAAATAACAAATGAAATATGTCATATTTGAGCACTCATCAAAAACCTTTGAAGCATATTTTTCTGCGGCTATTATCTTGTGCCCGTAATCGTCTTGCATTGGTTGTGGATTATTCAGTGCAGGGGGTCTTCGACATTCTAGGTGGGCTGATTTTTTCCGCCGCCCCCTTCATTCTTTTGAGGTAGGGCAGCTTCGTGAATTGTGGTCTGTGGTGGGTGACTATCTATTGCATGTTGGTTATCGCGACAAGCTGATTTGGTCCCCGGATGCGCAAGAATTATTTTCGGTTAAGGCTATCTCTCAGATGTTGATGCTTGATCGAGCGGGAGAAAGCGACTTTGGGGCTTGTTTCACGTGGAAAATTCTGGTTCCGCCTAAGGTACAAGCTTTTTTATGGTTTGTTTGGCTGCATCGTTTGCCCACGTTTGAGTTTTTGAGGCATCGGGGTATAGTGTTTGAGGGCCAAAGCACGTTGTGCATATGGTGTAAGGAGCGAGAGGAGGATGTTGATCATTTATTGTATTCTTTTTCGTTGGTTCAAAGCATTTGGGACTGGTTTCGGAGTTGGTGGGGTGTGTGCATGCCTTTTCCAAAGAACTTGTCAGATTTTTTCTTACCGGATTTCCATTGTTCCTTTTCGGGTGTTCTTCGATGCTTGTGGGTCTCGTGCGTGGCAGTTTTGTCTTGGTCAGTCTAGCTCACGCGAAACGAGATGGTTTTTAATAAGAAGTCAATACCGATAGCGGAGGTTTGTTTTTTAATTAAATTACGATCGTACTATTGGATGCGGACCTTACGGGATGACCTCTTCATTGGTGAGGCGTTGTGGTGGGATTGCCCAAGCCTATATACTGAACCTCCTGGTTCGAGGCCGATACGTAGCGGCATTTGTTGGGAACCACCGATGGTAGGGACGTTGAAATTCTCAGTCGACGGGTCTGCGCGGGGTAAGCCGGGTCCTGCAGGTTTCGGGGGTGTGTTGCGTGATGATCAAGGCAGGATAATGGCTTTGTTTTCTGGCCCGCTTGGTTGTATCGAGTCTAATGAGGCTGAATTGCGGGTAGTTGCCTTTGCGTTAAATTTCTTTCGGCAGTCAGCTTGGTCATCGTATCCATTGGTTGTGGAGTCGGATTCCATGGTCGTCGTTAGTTGGGTGCTACACGTGGACAAGCGGTCATGGCATTATTGGGAGGTGTTTCATGAGATAGACACTGCTTGTAGTAGTTTGCATTCGGTGTGTTTTTCGCATATTTTCTGGGAGGTGAATGGTCTAGCCGATGCATTGGCTAAAGAGGGGGTGTCGCGTGTTTCTTTTTTTTTGTGCTTGTTAATGCTATCGGGTGGGTGCTGATTTTTTGTTCGTATGTTTTCTGGTTGTCTTTTGTTGTCACAAACGGGTCGTACTCTTTTCCTCCGTTAGGATTAGGGAGGTTTTTAACGAGGCGACCGTTGTGACGTATGGTTGTATATTTTCTTTTTAATATACGACATCTTGTTGAGTAAAAAAAATTCTTACCAAAAATTCTTTTTATATTTCTATATGTTTTTAAACTATATTGTATATTTTCTTTAACAAACACCTTGAAGTTTGGATTAATTATTAGATCAATATTGTGATTTATGCATACATTGTTTTTGTGCTTTGATTTTGATTTTCAGGATATGGCTCCTAAGAAACGTATGAGAAAAGATATTGCATCCTTCTCTAACACCGACTCCAATGGTACTAAACCAAACTTGTCCTACATTTTGCAACATAGTACTAATAAGCTTGGTTTCACTCGAGGGATGGATTGTTTCAAAAAATTTCAAAACTACAAAATCCGTCGTGAGCGTAAGGTTTCTATCCCTACATGACTTCCCCTAAATTTAACTTATGTTATCTTAAGTTACTTACCCAATGGAAGTACATACCTTTTCTAAGTATACATGGGGTCTTTTATAAAAATCTTATTTTAATATTTTACTCCAATGCCCGGTGTATTGTGGACAAAACCAAAAATGAAGTTACAGTTGTTGAGTCATACCTCATGGGACAAACTTTTCCAATTGATTCCAAGGTTATAGCTAATTTTTTGGGTGTTGAGGATATTGGGATAGATGATGAACACTCTTTAGGTAACATTCAACTCGGCTCTGTCTCTGCCCTTGATGCTCATGACCGTTTCCTTCACTTCCTTATCACTTGGTGGTTTCGTCCATCCGATGGTAAATGGTCCACTATTCGTCAAGTTGATAGTTTTTGGATTCGATGCTTTCAAGAAGGCAAGCACCCAAACTTTGCTCAGATTATGTTTGCGAAAATCATCTACCTTGTTCAGAACCGCCATTCGACCTTTGTCTCATCTTTTACATATTGCACCGCCTTGAGTTACATCTTTCACAAGATTAGGATCGATTGCTCGTGTGATCTTGAGGTTTCTCTCACAAATATTATTGACGACAAATCCCTTCGCAATGCTAAATTCACTTGGTATAACAACCAATGGGTTCGGAATGCGGACCTACCTCAACATGTTCAGCTCGAAGATGAAGAGAATGTTCTCGTAGCGCCTCATTCGGTTTCTACTCCATCGCCTTCCTTTGATGCCCTTGTGACCTATCTTAGTGGGTAATTTTCTTCGATGAGTGCGAGCATGAATGTCAGTTTCTCCTCTATTAACACTCGTCTCACGACTTTGGATGCTATAGTCACCTCTATGGAGGCTAGACAAGACTCAATGAATATGACTCTCACCGCCTTCCGTGAAGAGTGGCATGGACATATCTTCGGTCATGATGCCATGGAAGATGAAGATGATGTTGAAGATGATGATGATGCTCCTTAGACATATCATATCATCTTATTTAGGATTTTCTTTTATGCATCTATCAATGTTATTTCCTTTTGGACATATGCTTTGATTATTTGTTGTTAGGATTTGAGTTTGGGTTTTATTTTGTTTTGAACTATTATGCTTTACGTGCTTAATGAAGTTTATGTTGCTTTGCATTGCTTATATTATTTTCTACATTAATTTTGATCTAACAAAAAGAGGAGAAGTAAAAGGAGCCTTAACATTTTTTAAAGATACATTTTTTAGTATTAAAGTAAGGGGGAGAAATTTTAAAAATTTATTTAGATATTGTTATATCAAAAAGAGAGGATTGTAAAACCAAAAATCGATTTTGATATAACAATATTTTTCAAACACTTAATTGCAAAATGAAATAAATTTTTAAATACTCAAAAGACTAACAAAATGACAAGGATCGAACTTTAAGTATTTCTAAACCAAAAGCCAAGTATCCAAAATATTTTCTAAGTGTTTTCAAACTAAAATTTTGAAGTTTAGTCCAGGCGTACCAATACGGTTACATCCGTATCGATACGGTTTTTGGCTACTAGAATCGAGTTAAGAAAAGTGTATCGATACGCTTCTTGTTGTATCGATACGGTTTTCAGACTCGATGTAAACCTGAAAACTAAAAAGTACTTATCGTATCGATATGCTCTTTTCCGTACCGATACGTGTTGGTAAGATTTGAAAAATCTTGGCATTTAATTTTTAACCATTGCATTGTCAGTTTATTGGAACCAAACATTTTGAAAATTGGTTAACAGTACCGACACGCCTAACTACCACACCGATACACTTTTTGGTTAACCAATTTTCCAGATTCCAGTGACCAAAATCGGTACCGGTATGCCTTATGTCGTATCGATCCCCTCCGTAAAATATGGTTTCTGTACTGATACGCCTCTGTGCGTATTGATACGCTATTTGTATACAATGACTCTTTCTACTTATGACAGGTACCGATACGGTGATGCGAGTATCGATACGGTAGGTTGTAAAAGTGCATTTATAATGGGAAAAAGAGAGCCCAATGGCTCTATTGATGATTAGAACCATCCAAACAATTAGAATTCAATGGAGATGTATAAAAGCAAACCATTAAAGCTACAACAAAAACTATTGAACAAGTCAAGCACATTCAAGCAAAAACCTAATCCATTTGAGCTATTTAGAGTCAATCCCTCATTACCCAATATGTTTATTTTTCTTGTATTCATTTATTTCAAGTTTGGGATTAGAGTGAACTTGTATTTGGACAATTATTCACCTATTGCTAGGTATTTTCTTTGTTGCCAAAACTTCTCTAGTAAAGAGTGAGTCTTGGATAAGCTTTGGGTAGAAAGCTTAATTGGTTTGTAAGATTTCTTCCTAATCTGAGAAAAGGGGAAGAATTTCTAGTTAAATTGGTTAAAAATCCTTAGTGGGAGCTAAGGTAGTGGATGTAGAGCTTGTTCTAAGCTTGAACCACTATAAATCTCTTGTGCCTTCATTTTTAATTTACCAATTTCATCCCTCAAACTTTTAAAAGCCAATTCACCCCATCTTGGTCACTTATCCATTGATTGATCCACACAACATGTTTTTCTTCGTATCTTTGGGTTTAATATTGTTGTTTTATGCATGAGTTTTTGTGACTATTGTTCCCAATTTTCTCTATATGCTTAGGTGCATTGTAATTCTAATTCCTTCCCTTGTTTTTATTAATGAAATATAGTTGTCATTAAGAAAACAATAGAACCTCCATAAATTAATACTGGATAAATTAATAATCTCCTTAAAATAATATTTTTTTCGGTCCCGAATTGAGCTCAAGGTCTAAATTATTAACTTCGATAAATTAATAAGATAATAATTTTCCGAAAAACCCTTATATAAATTTATAGTCCCTTCAATATTATAAATTAATAATTCTATAAAATTACAAATATAACAAAGACAACTTAACAAAATATGATTCTATTGTTGTTTGCTTCTTCTTAACATTTAAATATAGTTGTATTTTATCTCTAACTTTCCTTAATGCATCTAAAAGTTTTAGTGTTGCGTTCTCATACTACAACAAAAAACCGTGGGAAACAAATATTTCAAAAATAATGGACTTCAATTCTCTATCTGATTTAATTCGGAGATCTCAATTAATGCCATATTTAAACGAAATATTCTTGTTTTAATTCAGAAATCTCAATTAATGCCATATAAAAACGAATATTCCCGTGAATCGTACTCAATACTTATTTAATATACGTATTTAAATTTATAGCTAAATTTATCCTATTTAATTCGAAGTATTTAAAAAATATACTAATTATGAGGAAAGAAAAAATATTCGAAGTGAGTATTAACATGGAGGTGAAGGAGCATTGTATTAATAAAACTACCTAATCCATGTTGTCTTTTAGTTTACTGACCATGTCTCGTGGTTATAACCTAGGATACAGCAATAGGTGCATCCCCTCCTAACAAATGCCCAAGCTAATGTGATATTCATGATTTGCTAATGTGATATTCATGATTTTTAATATCATCAATCATTTTCCTATCGTGGGTCGATTACCATCCCATTGATTTACTCATTGTTGGAGAAACAAGGTTAATTCAAAATAACCAATAAATTAATAAATCAAATCAAATAATAAAATAAACAAAATAGTTTAATTTGAAATAACCATAATTGGATTGTTGAGGCCTATAGAAACGATGTTTTCTTAAAATAGATTCAACTACTCCTCGGTGTTAGAGATCTTAGGTTGTTAGTCTCCCAGGATACAACAACGGATGATCGCCAACAACAACACTACTGGAGAGATCACGAACAGAAACTTGCCTTTGATTATCACCGAAAACACAATGCAGTTTTGAAAGAGAAAAGATTTCTGAGTTGTGTGAAAAATAAAAGAATGACATTCTATTTATAGGGGAGAATTAGGTTAAAACCGTGGGAAACAAATATTTCGAAAATAATGACCATTAACTATATATCCGATTTAATTCAGAAATCTCAATTAATGTCATACTAAAACAGAATATTCTTGTTTTAGTTTGGAAATCTTAGTTAATGACATTAAAATTGAATATTCTCGTGAATTGTACTCAATACCTATTTAATATCCGAATTTAAATTAAAAGCCAAAATTTATTTTATTTAATTTAGAATATTTAAAAAGATTTATCAATTATGAGGAAAGAAAAATATTCGAAGTGAGTATTAACATGGAGGTAAAGGAGCATTATATTAATAAAATTACCTAATCCATGTTGTCTTTTAGTTTACTAACCCTGTCTCATGGTTATAGCCTAGGATACAGCAATAGACTCATCCTAACAAATGCCCACACCAATGTGATATTCATGACTTTTTACATCATCAATCATTTTCCTATTGTAGGTACATTACCATCCCATTGAATTCCCCTCCTAACAAATACCCACACCAATGTGATATTCATGACTTTTTACATCATCAATCATTTTTCTATTGTGGGTCCATTTCCATCCCATTGATTTGCCCATTGTTGGAGGAAAAAGGTTAATTCAAAATAATAAATAAATTAATAAATCATATAAAATAATAAAATAAACAAAATAGTTTAATTCGAAATACATATTTGAAATAACTAGAATCGGATGGCTGAGGGCTGCGAAAACGTAGTTTCCTTAAAACAGATTTGACCACTCATCGGTGCTAGAGATCTTAGGTCGTTAGTCTTCCAGGATACAACAACGGATGATCTTCAACAATAGCACTACTAGAGAGATCAGGAACAGAATCTTGCCTTTAATTATCACCGAAAACACAATGTAGTTTTGAATGAGAAAAGATTTTTGAGTTGTGTGAAAAACAAAAAAAATGTCATTCTATTTATAAGGGTAATTAGGCTAAAACCGTAGGAAACAAATATTCTGAAAATAATGACCATTAATTCTATATTTGTAGAGCGTTTGGGTGTTCTCTAGTTATGAGCCCAAGTGCACACTCTCGTCAAGTTATAGTATAAAAGATATCGTCTCCCACAAGGATTGGAGCAGCTTCTATGAATGGTTTCCTGCACAAAAATTTAGTAAATGCGCAATCAAATCTCAAAATGTGGAAATATAAAAACACAAGTAAAATAAAATATAGTGATGAGAGGGATGATAGGGAGAGATTTGGTCAATAGATTGAGTAAGGCAATTGTAGCTCAGTAGCATGTAGAGTGTGTTGTATAGCCTAAGAATGTTTTGCGCTGCCAAGATTTGCTGCCTTGGCGGGTATGGCGAACGGCAGCTATGACCCTGTCACGCGGCCGTAGCGGGTCATTGCCCCTGAAACTTTCGATGTCTCGGCAGGTGGAACAGAAATAAGTCCTGGCGGCAAGTCTGGCAAATATTCCAAGTTCGGCGGGATAGTCGACAGTGATCCTCCCTATGTCTAGGCAAGGAAGCTCGAATGCTTGCGTGATGTAGGATTACCTAGAAATCTTAGCGTGAACCTAACACAGGCAAGTCAATTCGGTTAGTGATCCCTTTTAGCCGCTAAAACTTGTGAGCTTTTGGAACCAAGTTAGTCACGCCTCGACATGTTGTGACCGTGCTTAACCCTTTCGTGAGCCTTACACTTTGTGCCCGACAAATGGATTCTCTCAACTAAACAGTTAGAACTAATTGAAAGAATGAAGTGCATAGATTAAGCAAACTTGGAATTTTATTGAAAACATACTAAAACTATTACAACCGTTTCTCACAACTACTTTACATACAAGGACATAAACCTTAGGAGAGTTAGGTCGCGACCCCCAACAACTCCCATCTATCTAGCTACCTCTCCAAAATGCAACTATTCATGCGTGCATCCCCTCATGCCCATATACCCTCACATACATTGGGTATATATAGGGCTCATGGCATAAGTTTGAGTCCTCCTTGAAATAGGATTTCTTAAAGTAGTTTACATTAAATGATGACTCCTTTTTGTCTTGAATGTGGACTCTTTGGACGTTGCCTTCTCTCACAAGTAAGGATAAGTACTCCTACTTATCAATCTTGGATCAGCTCTACCGGCCGCTACAGGCTTCAGAAAATTGCAAGACTAGGCTCATTGGGCTCAAGGAATTGCACTCTTTCAATCGCGACCCATCTTGGCTAAGTCGGTGTAACTCCTGTCTGGGCGGCACTTGGCGGCAATGCTGCTTCGGAAGCGTCCTTGGCAGCATCTGGAACTACTTCAGTACAGCTTATTTTGTTCCAGCTTTCTTGTCCTATCATCCTCTCCTCAGCTAAATCAACTGAAAAATAAAAACTAAACTAAAACAGTATCTTTTCTTAATCAAAAATAAAATATTCAATAAAAGCATGGTGAAAGAGAAAATATTGTCTTTATGCATGCAATGCACCTAAATATGCCTAAATGAGCTTAAGAATAGAAATAATAAGGGCATGGATGTGTACAAAATATAGAACTCGTGGACACTCTACACACCCCCAAACTCGAACTATTGCTTGTCCTCAAGCAATGCAACCTAGCTAGTAAATCTGCCACTTGCACACAATTAATAGAAACTTTAGCCTTTAACTTGATTTCTTACCTCAAGGTCGCGACACCTTTTTTTATGTTAGTGATAGGGAATGGCATGAAATAACTTAGGTTTTAATTTTCTTAATGCCAGTGCAGTGTGTGTAGGTCTGTGTCTATGCTAAATATGCTGAGATAACTAAGTTAACAAAGAATGGCTAAAATAATTAAATTACTAGAAAGGATACGAGTTGCTGCCTTGGCAGCACAGTTAGCCACTTTTGTCTTCTTTTTCTGATCATGGCTTTAAGGGCTTCAGCTCATCACAACTATTCTCTGGGTCTGAAGCTAAGATAGGTGCACTCTACGAAACTCTGAACCCTTTGAATAGAGTCATCCCTTGAAGGCTTTCATTCACTCTTGTTAATTTGTCTTTCACTTGGTTTAGATACGTGGACTTTGATAGCAGCGGAGTGTCCTTGCTCATGATCCTTCCTAGAGCCTGTTTCGGGCACCTCTAGGGTTTTCTTCATTTTTGTGCTGCTGCCATGTGCTGCCGCGACGGCAAACCTGTATTCAATTAAGAAATTTTTATTAAGTAAGGTAGGCAGTGTTAAACTTAGAGCTCAAGCAAAAATTCAGCATTTAATAGACAATGTCAGAATAATTGGCAAAAAGAATTTTTTTCTAAGTGTTTTTCATACTTCTTCCCATAGTTAGGTTAAAAGATTTAGCATGGTGCGAATATAAGTAGTCGGCTAACTATCATAGGCACAAGTTTTAAGCTAAAAATTTCTACCTCATTAAGTGTAGAGGGTGGAATTTACATATGCTCCTATATGCTACTAAATGAACCTAAAAACAAAAAGGACTACCCCCCAAACTCAAGGTTGGCATTGTCCTCAATGTCTTACACAAAACAAAAATAAAATTAGAAAATAAAACATAAAAAGAAAATAAAAACAAAAAAATTAAATAAAAAGAAAAAAAGAAAAAGTGTTTTGAAACGACATTCAAACTTAGTTTTAAAAATATGACCGTTGAAGTTTTTAACAGATTTTAAACTTGTCGTTAAGGCGTATCGAAATGCTTCCAAGCCGTTTCGATACAGGCTTTGACAGTGGTAAAGTGTTTCGAAACGAGTTTCGGAACGGGCTCTTAGCGTATCGAAACGATCGTGCCCATTTTGGTACGATCTATTTATTACACCCCAACGACTCTTTCTATTTTGGTCTATTTCGAAACAAGATCGGGCATTTCGGAACGGGTGGTTGCAGACTGCATTAATAGAGGGAAGATAACATCTAAACGGCTCTATTGATGAATGCAACAACCCCAACGGCTAGAATTCAATGAGAAGGTATAAAAGGGTCCTCTAAAAGCTTCAACAACAACTATTGATCTCAAAAGTCTTATCCAAACATCAAAGCCAAGCATTTGTGCAAAAATCCCAATATTTCTTGTAAGCCCCAATTGTGAAATTTGTAATTCCAATTCTTATCTATTCAATTTGATTGAGTGCTTGTAAAAGGGCTATATTTTGTATTGAGAGATGCTAGTTTTAGCCTTTATCTTCTTTGTATTTTTCAAGTGAGGATTGGGTCAAATTTTGGGTAGAAAATTTGACTGGTATTGTAACGGTTACCTCCTTAGCCTAGAAAAGGGGAAGAACAATTAGTGGGTTATTGGAAAATCCTTAGTGAAGCCAAGGTAGTGGATGTAGAGTTCGATTGGAACTTGAACCACTCTAAATCCTCTTGTCTATCATTTTTATTTTTCCATTCCACCACCAAAGTTCTAAATATCCAATTCACCCGCTCTTGGCTTATATTGTTTGATTGATCCACTCAACAATTGGTATCAGAGCCTACCTCTTTGAAGGATTAACAACCACAAGAGGAGTTCCTATGAAGAGTGTGATCATCCAAAAATCAAGTCATGGCATCTACCCCCGGGTCAAGCATGTACGGATCTCAATCAACCACAAAATCGTCGTTCTTCAATGGTGATAACTACCCATTTTAGAAGAACCGGATGCGCCTTTTCATCAAATCCAACGATTATATAGTTTGGGATGACATTGAAGATGGTCCCTTTATTCCAAGGAAGAGAGAAGACGAAGGAATATTGGTGCTAAAGAAGAAGATTGAGATGAGTGAAGAAGAGAGAAAGAATATTCAAATCAATGATAAAGCTCTTCACATGTTGTTTTGCTCTTTCGGTCTCGACATCTATTCCAAAGTTTCCTCCATTGAAAGTGCTAAAGAAGTATGGGATACACTAGAGACCACTTATGAAGGAACAAGTGATGTGAAGGAGACAAAGATTGGAATTCTCAATCTTAGCTATGAGAATTTCAAAATGGAGCCCGACGAAACCGTGTCAAAGATGTTCGATCGTTTCTCAACAATCGTCAACGGGCTTAAGGGTTTTGGAGAGATAATCCCGGAAGACAAACTAGTCCGGAAGCTATTCTACTCACTTCCCGAGTCTTAGGATGGGAGGAGAACCGCCATCATTGAGGCCAAAAATTTGAAGACACTCAAGCTTGATGAGCTAGTGGGTTCTCTCCTAACTCACGAGATAATGAAGCAAGAAAGGGAAGATGAAAGGAAGAAAGAAGAAAGAAGAGTGGAGAAGCTAGAGGTAGATAAGAAGAAGAAGATAGAAGGGGCTCTCAAAGCTTCACTACATGAGGAGAGCACTTCTAGTGAGCAGGAAGACCTAGAAGAATTGGCTATTATAGCCAAAAGGTTCTCATAGTTTATGAGGTCCAACCGAGAAAGGAAGATGCAAAGAAAAATGGACTTCAAAACCAAAAACAAAGAAGAAGAGAGGGATCAAATCATTTGCTTCGAGTGCAAAAAACCCGGTCACATTCGTTCGAAGTGCCCTCAACTCAAGAAGAAGGGCTTTGAGAAGAATAAGAAGTTCAAAGCCAAGCTTGCTACATGGAGTGGCGAGGAGTCATCCGAGGATGAAGAACACGAAGTGGCCAACCTTTGCCTCAAGGAAATTGAGGAGGATTCCTCCATGGTAAACTCATCATCTTTTGATTTTACATTTGATGAATTGCATGATGCTTATGATGAGTTACAATAGGTATATGATAAGTTAGTTGTGAAATATAAAGAGTCGGTCATAAGAAATAAAAAGGTTATTTTCGAATTAAATGCTAAAAATGACTCACTTTCTCAAGCTAACATAAAATTTGAGAAAAAAATCTTAGGTTTACAAGATGAAAATGTAGACCTAAACAATCTTATTTCTCAATGCAATAGTGAACACCAAAGGGTGTTAGATGAGCTTAACAAGCTCAAGGAGTCTTTCAAAAATGTTGGTAGTGTGAAAATGAGATAGGTGAATCCTCTAAAACTAACCACCCTAAAAGAAAGACAAAGAACTACAATCAAAATAGCTTCCATATGCATAATAGAACCAAGAAAATTAGAAGTGTATGAGTTCCTAGGGAACTCGTCAAGTCTAATAATGTTGTTGCTATGTCACCTTGGATTCCTAAGGGAACCAAGCTTTTGAGAGCTAATACTCGTGGACCCAAAATGATTTGGGTACCAAAAACCAAAGTTTAATGTTTTTGTTTGTAGGGGGAATTGCTACAAGGCTAAAGCACAAAGTCAAAATTTATGGTACCTTGATAGTGGATGCTCGAGGCACATGACTGGAGACAAGAGTTGATTCATGGACTTAAAGCCAAAAAGTGGAGGAGTAGTGACATTTGGTGAAAACTCCAAAGGCCACATTAAAGGTATTGGTTCCATAGGTAATCACTATACTATTCTCATTGAAAATGTTTTATATGTCGATGGTCTAAAACATAATTTATTGAGCATTAGTCAATTATGTGACAAAGGGTTTAATGTCTTATTTGATAAAAATAGGTGCAAAATTGTTGACATTAAATCAAATAATATAATGCTCATTGGTCATCGCATAGGTAATATATACATGATGCATTTAGATGACATTCATACATCTCATGCATGCTTTGTTGCACAAAATGAAAATGATGCATGGCTATGGCATAGGAAACTAGGACATGCTAGCATTAGTGTTTTAGAAAATTAGTTTCCCTAGATCTAGTTAGAGGTTTACCCAAAATTAAGTTCTCAAATGACAAAATTTGTGATGCGTGCTCTAAGGGTAAACAACATAAATCATCCTTTAAATCCATTAATGATGTTTCTACAAGTAGGTGTTTACAACTAATTCACATGGATTTATTTGGGCCTATTAGAACTATGAGCTTGGGTGGTAAATCGTATGCATTTCTACTTGTTGATGACTATTCTAGATTTACTTGAGTTCTATTTTTAAGTACTAAAGATGAGGCTTTATAAAAATTAATCACATTTTCAAAATTAACTCAAAATGATTTTCAACTTAAAATTTCTCATATTATAAGTGATCATGGAACCGAATTTCAAAATCTAGGTTTTGAAGAGTTTTTAAATAAAAATGGTATTAGCCACAAATTTTCGGCTCCTCGAACTCCTCAACAAAATGGGGTAGTTAAGAGGAAAAATAGGACTTTACAAGAAATGGCTAGAACCATGCTTTGTGAAAACAAGTTACCTAAATATATTTGGGCGGAAGCCACAAACACCGCTTGCTACATTGTAAACCGAGTAATGATTAGGCCACTTTTAAAGAAAACACCATATGAGATTTTAAAATCTAAAAAGCATAACATTAGCTATTTTCATCCATTTGGTTGCAAGTGTTTTGTTTTAAACAATGGAAAAGATAACTTAGGTAAGTTTGATGCTAAAAGTGATGAAGCTATTTTCTTAGGTTATTCCTTAAATTCTAAAGCATATCGTGTATTTAATAAGAGAACTATAGTAGTAGGAGAGTCTATTCATGTTGTATTTGATGATAACCTCCTTCTGAGGAAGGATTCTTGTGATGATGATGATGTAGGAATCCTTGATGCCTTTGATGGAGGACAGACTTCAAAGGAGGATGAGATTCCAACAAAAGAAGAGGATACACAAGATCCACCTCTTGAAGCCTTGAAGGACTTGGCTCTTGAGGAAAAGGAAGTGAGCTACCCAAGGGAGTACAACTATGTCAAAGGTGGTGAAATCTTGGGTGATCCATCCAAGGGGGTAACTACTAGATCTTCTCTTAAACTCATGAATCATGTTGCTTTTATCTCATGCATAGAGCCTAAGAACATTAAAGAAGCATTAAAAGATGACTTTTGGATTTTGGTTATGCAAGAAGAGTTAAATCAATTTGAGAGAAGTAATGTTTGGACATTAGTTGAAAGACCTAGTAATCAATCTACTATAGGAACTAAATGGGTATTTAGGAACAAACTAGATGAGAGTGGTAACATTGTGAGAAATAAAGCTAGATTAGTTGCTCAAGGTTACACTCAAGAAGAGGGAATAGATTTTGATGAAACCTATGCACCTGTAGCTAGAATGGAGGCTATTAGGATGTTGCTTGCATATGCATGTTATCATGACTTCAAGCTTTTTCAAATGGATGTTAAAAGCGCACTTTTAAATGGTTTTATAAACGAGGAAGTGTATGTGGAACAACCACCGGGTTTTGAAGATTAAAATTTTCCAAATCATGTTTTCAAATTAACTAAAGCATTTTATGGTTTAAAACAAGCTCTTAGAGCTTGGTATGAAAGACTTTCAAACTTTTTGATTGAAAAGGGTTTTGAAAAAGGTAAGGTGGACACTAAACTTTTCATAAAAAGGTATAAAAATGACATCTTAGTAGTACAAATATATGTTCATGATATTATTTTTGGATCTACTAATGAGTGTCATTGCAAAGAGTTTGCTAAGTTAATGCAAGGTGAATTCGAGATGAGCATGATGGTGGAGCTCTCATTCTTTTTGGGACTCCAAATCAAGCAAAGGAAGGTTGACACCTTCATCAATCAAGCAAAGTACATCAAGGATATGCTCAAGAAGTTTGGCTTGGAGAATGCAAAGCCTCAAGCCACACCTATGAGCTCATCTACAAAGCTTGGCAAAGATGAAGGAGGTAAGTGTGTTGACTCTAAGCTTTATCGCTCTATAATTGGATCTTTGCTTTACCTTACCGCAAGCAGACCAGATATTTTGTTTAGTGTTTGCTTGTGTGCTAGGTTTCAAGCTAGTCTAGAGAGTCTCACCTTATAGTCGTTAAGAGAATCTTTAGGTACCTTAGAGATACTCCTTGTTTAGGTCTTTGGTACCCTAGAGACTCAACCTTCATGCTTATTCGGATGCGGATTATGGGGGGTGTAAAATCGATAGGAGGAGTACTTTGGGAACATGTCAATTCTTAGGTAGTATGCTCATATCTTGGTTCTCTAAGAAACAAAATAATGTAGCTATATCTACCACCTAAGCCGCGTACATATCCTTAGGAAGTTGTTGTGCTCAAGTCCTTTGGATGAAGCAACAACTCTTAGATTATGGTATTAAAGTTGAAACCATACCCCTTAAGTGTGATAACACTAGTGCCATATGCTTAACTAAAAATCCCATCCAACACTCTAGAACCAAACATATAGAGATAAGGCATCATTTCATTAGAGATCATGTCCTTAAGGAAGATATTGTTATAGAGTACGTTGACACCTTAAACTAACTAGCGGACATTTTTACAAAGCCTTTGTATAAGAAGCGTTTTTGGTCCCTTAAGAGAGAGTTAGGTCTAACTAGCCTTTCTTGACCTTTTAAGACCCTTTTGTGCTTAAATTGCTTGATTTCTTGAAAATGCCATGTTTATGTGTCTTTACTTCTAATTTCATCCATGCTAATAGTTAGGGGGAGTATGTTTTTGTTTATACATGTCTTTCCTGCTCATTCATGTCATTTATGCATATAGAACTTCATGAAATCCATTTTTTCTGCAAAATTAAAGCCTCATTTGCACTTCCAGGCCTAGGTGTATCGAAACGGGTCCAATTGTTTCGATACGGGTGCTTAAAAGAGTGATCTATGAATAGGGTGTTTCGCAACGCCTTAAAAGGGTTTCGAAACGATTTTGCCACTGCCAAGAAGTGTATCAAAACGAGTTTCGATACGGTCAAAGTCGTATCTGAACGATCAACCAGAATCGAAACATCAGTCAATGTTTCGGTATCCATGTTTTGGAACGATCGTGCCTGTTCCGAAACGGGTATGCGGATAGCTTTAACTGGGTTCTTTAATGACAAAATCACTTTTTAATTAAAACTCTTCAAAAACCCTAAAAACCCTAACCCGTTTTCCCTATAAAAACCCTCTAAACTTCATTGTTTTTCATCAAATCTTGAGGGCTTTTACACAAAAACTCAAGTCTAAGCAAGCCTTATCAATCTTGTGCAAGATTTTCCATTCATTCATCCAAAATCCCCATCTAAGGTATATTTTCTTCTTTTTTCTTTTTCCTTTGATTTTATTCGATTTAGGTTAGAAAATCTTAATTTTGTATAGTTTATATGTTTTGCCTATTGGGTTTTTCAAAACTTGTAAAAAAATTCAAAATCTTAAAATTTTTTGTTCGAATATATTATTTTTTACTCGTATATTTTTTGTTTTTCAAAAGTTGTTTTTCTCTTAAATTTTTTAAAATCTTTTTAAACCTAAATGGGATTTGTTATTGGATTGAATTGAGGATATTCATGCATAAACTTTAATTTTAAAATTGCTTACTTTATGTTTTTAGGATTTTTTTCAATGGAAAACGCTAACAAGAAACGTAAGACGGGTCAAGCGAGTGAAGTTGTTGGTCAAGCCAATATCCGTCCTAATCTCACCCAACTTTTTCTTAAAAGTCTTCAAACTACAAGGATGAGGGATCGTTTCACTTATGTCAAGGATATTTCCGTTCGTCGCGAGCGTGTTGTTGATGTCCCATTCCTTGATTCCAAGCGTTTCGCTTTCCACTATCTAGAGCGTATACAAGAATGGAACTTCATGGCTTTCTTGAACATACAAGATATTTTCTTCAAGCACATGGTTCTCATCTTCTACTCAAATGCCCATCTCCTTGATAATGGAGATCACTCTGAAGTCATTGGCATTGAGTCATATATCTTGGGGAAGAAGTTTGTTATCAACATCTCCTTTTTAGAGAATTCTCTTGGGCTCAAGAATGAAGGCATTGAGGATGAAACCCATTTTGGTGCTCACATGGGTTCCGTGCTTTCTTTGGATGCTCATAATTGGTTCCTACACTTGATGATTTCATGGTTTATTCGCCCCTCCGGAGGTAAATTCTCTCATATTCGTCAAGTTGATTATTTCTGGCTTGAGTGCTTTCGCCGAGGAGAACGCCCAAATCTTGTCAAGATTTTGTTCGCCGAAATGGTCAATAATGTGAAGCTTCGTGAAATCGATGATCTTAAATCCTTCACTTATGGGACTGTTTTGAGCTATATCTTTGGCATGCTCAACTTTGATTGCTCATATGACTCTCCGGAACCCCGTAAGGGAAAGATTGGTGAATCTTCTCTCCACAAGTCCGGGTTCCATTACACTCTTGGCCGATGGGAACGAATTGATAGGCATAACCCTCCACCTCAAGTTGAACCTCAACCTCAAGCTCCGGGTCCTAACAATGAAGCTCTTATGGCTTTTCTCACTGGGCGGTTCAACTCAATAGAGTCGGGTCTTGGTGCCATAAATACTCGTTTGCAATCCGTGGAAAATCGTCTCACCTCCCTTGAGAATCAACATCAATCAATGGACTTGTCATTCTCTACCTTCTATGGTCAATGGATGGCCTTTCGTCGCTCTCAAACTAAGAACGATGATGATTCCTCGGATGTTGATGGTGGCGATGACGAGGCTTAGGGTCTTTATTGCATCGCATATTAGATTATCATATTAGGACTAAGTTTGCACCTCTATTTTATTTATGTTTTATGAACCTATGCATTGATTACTTTGTTTGAGATTGAGCTTTGAACCTTATTGTTTAAGTTTTATGTTTGGATATTTGAATTATATGAATCTATATTATGTTGCCTATTGCTATTAACCTTGTTTCTTCTCTTGTTGAGCCTTGTTTATTATTCTTTTTTATCTAACAAAAAGGGGGAGAAGTAATATAAGAGCCAAAATTTGTTTTAAGTCGGTTTTGAATTTTAAATCTTGAATTTTAAATCTTTACAAAAACTTAAAAACCCATCTTAAATTGAGGGGGAGTTAGAACGTCTTCAAAAATTCAAAACTCTTAAAAATTCTAACATGGTTTTGTTATATCAAAAAGGGGGAGATTGTGAAACTGATAAATTGATTTTGGTATAACTAAAGAATTTAAGGACTAAATTGAAAAAGATAAAACGAATTTTTAAGTCCTCAAACCTCTCTATATATTTAAAGAAAAATGGTTAAGTCAAAAACTCAACTTGTCAAAAGTTTTCTAAGTGTTTTTCAAGCCAAAACAGTGGTTTTCAAGTCACTGTTTCGGAATGACCTTTGGGCATTCTGGAATAGTTTTGAAACTGTTAACCTCTGTTTCGAAACGGGTTTCATAACGGATGAAGAACATCAGAACGGTTTGACCTATTTCGATACGGTCGTATCGACACGACCTCAAACATTTCGAAACGACATTCAAACTTGGTTTTAAAAATATGACCATTGAAGTTTTTAACTGATTTTAAACTTGTCGTTAAGGCGTATCGAAACGGTTCCAAGCTGTTTCAATACAGGCTTTGACAGTGGTAAAGTGTTTCGAAACGAGTTTCGAAACAGGCTCTTAGCGTATTGAAACGATCGTGCCCGTTTCGGTACAGTCTATTTATTACACCCCAACGTCTCTTTCTATTTTGGTCTGTGTCGCGTGTAAAATAGTTTATTGCAATAGAGTGCAAGTGTACACGACGCAAGTAGTAAAGTGATACACGAAGTATCGGATGTCGAATCCACAGGGACTGGAAATAGCTTTATCCTTGGATTGCTGCACAAGAGAGAAAGAAGAAAGTTTAATTGTTTGTAGAGGACTAATGAAGAATACTGAAGATAAAAAATTAAAAGATTCAGACTAAAGAAATAAGTCGGTATTGATTTTCTCAGTAGTGCAGGTGTTGCACTGTATAGAACTTCCTGTTCTGTCGTCGTCCCTGTCGCGGCAGCACCTACGGCGGCAGTAGTATGTTGTTGTCGCAGCAGCGATCACACAACTCTATACTTCAAGCTTGGCAAGAATCCATGTAGTGCCTTGTCCTATCCCTAGGTCCAAGTCTGTCGATGAACACGTCTTAGATGATACCTCCCGGCGTGAATCGGAGGATGAACACCGATGTTGTTGAATTCTTCCTTAGCCACTTAACCTCGTCATATCCCTAGGTCCGAGATAGTTCAACCATAAATTGGAGAACCCGTACTTATTCCTTTCGTATACTTAACTCTCCCGATATTAAGTAAATGAATAATCTCACAATGCTCTCCCGATACTCTTGTAAGATGTTGAAAACCAGAATAAGCAAACTTGAAGTCTATTTTATTGAACAGAAAAATCCTAAAACAGTACAATCCTTGAAACTACTTTACACAATCAACCCTTAACCCTAGGGGAAGTTTAGAACATGATGAGAAGATGGAAAACAACTAGGGTTTGGGGAAGACGGCTAGAGAATGAGATGTCCTTCCCTAAGTCGAATTACATGCCTTTATATAGGCCTTGGGTTCAAGTTTTCTAATATGGTAAGAATACAAGTTTAAACTAAAGTACAACTCTATTAAAGACTAAATCTTCTGAGTAGATGCCTTTAGTTCATCCTCTTTTCTTGCTTTGGGTTTCTTCCTTGAACTTTGGGCTTGGCCTTCATTCTGATCTAGGGCTCAGAAAAATATAGGAGTGACTCAAGACAAACCGGCTTAATTTCCTCTTTCTGTCGAGCTCCACTTCACTTTTCCCTTCACCTTTTCTGTCGTCATGGGCTACCACGGCAGCGTCTTCCTTCTCGACTTCAGTCATGTGTTCCAGCTCTGCTTCTTCACTGCCATGAGTCTGCTACAACAATTACCTGAAAAATCAGCACAAATCAGTAGCAACTGTGCCATTTTACATAATTGTGATGTATATGTGAAATCTATCCTAAATGCAATGAATTATGCTTGAATGCAGAAGAAAAATGGGTTAAATAGGGGGTAAAATATAAAACTTTTACACACTCAAAAATTTGTTTCGAAACAAGATCGGGCGTTTCGGAATGGGTGGTTGCAGACTGCATTTATGGAGGGAAGATAACATCCCAATGGCTCTATTGATGAATGCAACAACCCCAACGGCTAGAATTCAATGAGAAGGTATAAAAAGGACCTCTAAAAGCTTCAGCAACAACTATTGATCTCAAAAGTCTTATCCAAACATCAAAGCCAAGCATTTGTGCAAAAATCCCAATATTTCTTGTAAACCTCAATTGTGAAATTTGTAATTCCAATTCTTATCTATTCAATTAGGTTGAGTGCTTGTAAAAAGGTAATATTTTGTATTGAGAGATACTAGTTTTAGCCTTTATCTTCTTTGTATTTTTAAAGTGAGGATTTGGTCAAATTTTGGTTAGAAAATTTGACTGGTACTGTAACTGTTACCTCCTTAGCCTAGAAAAGGGGAAGAACAATTAGTGGATTGTTGGAAAATCCTTAGTGAAGCTAAGGTAGTGGATGTAGAGTTCAATTGGAAATTGAACCACTCTAAATCCTCATGTCTATCATTTTTATTTTTCCATTCCACAATCAAAGTTCTAAAAATCCAATTCACCCCCCTCTTGGCTTATATTGTTTGATTGATCCACTCAACAGTGAGCCTCCGTCATGGTATTTGTCAAGCAAGTAGGCCACAAAGGCCTCTTGCAGCTCCGCAATATATTTGGTGAAGATCACTTGTTTGTGCTTGATCCTTTGGCAACTTTCAACGAGGCTGTGCAGCAGTGGGATCATGGTAGAGGGGAGGCAGCTTCAATACTGCCCGCTACGGGTGGGGTGGCGGCATGTTGGGATGACGACTAGGCAGTTGAAGGTGTTTTCAGTTTTGGATCCTGCATCATCTGTCGGCGCGCCTTTCTTGTCAATCCTTCCTTGGCATGAAGTATTGTGTCCTTGGGGTGCGGGGGCACTCGAAAATTGGCGCATAGGCCCGTGATGAATGTAGGGAAGACGAGAGGTCCCTTATCGTTTGGCTTGTCTGCATGGGCATAGATTTCTTCTCGGATTACTTCGCCAACATTGATTGACCGCCCCTTCATAATGCTGTGAATAAGGGTAAGCCGCGACATGTTCACTATTGATCCGTGCGTGGTGGGCATCAAGCGGCGTTGGACGAAGTTTCTCCAAAAAATTTCCTCCAGCAGTAGAACGCAGCGGTTGACAAAGCCATTGTTCATTCCTGTTAGCCACCTGGTGTTGGGCTTGCAGGTTTCTTTCTTGATCTTGTCATAGTCAGTCGTCGTTAGTTAGAACTTCCATTCTTCATGCGGATTGCTGCGAATGTCAATGTTGTAGAAGCTGTTGATGGTATCTAATGTGAACTTAACACCTTCTCCACGGACATATACGAAAGGATTTCCCTGTGTAGGTTTGTGGGCGTAGAACTCTCGCACCTGGTTGTTGTTTATCCCTTCTGGCTGTCGTGCAAACAGGTCCCAGCCCAAAGTATGAATCCTCTCGAATATGGTTGGTTCGAGGCCAAAATCCCCATATGGCTTGGTGTATTGGAACCCTATTTCCTCCCAAAGTTGCCACTCCGCGAAGTACTTTTGGTTGATTGCCTCTATATCCTTATTAAGGAAATTCTTGAAGACTGGTTTGGAGGCGGGTTGTTGAGATGTGGCCATAGCTGCGAGATGGTTGTATTTTCCTAAAGAACGAAAAAGAAAGTGAAACTAGTAAAATCTTGAAAGCAAAGATGGCAGAAAGAATTGAGAGTAAAAGAGAGAGTAAAGTGAAGAACGGGGAGAGAATAGTTGGCTTTATATAGCTGCTTCTCTCTGATACGTTGGCAGGCCTGCTGCCAACGAACGACAATGATCGCGGTTCCAAATGCAGCCGTTGTGACTAGCTGTAATGAAGCTGCTAGCCGTTATGCTCATTTGCCTTGGCCGCTGGTTGGGCTTCTCCTTTATTCTTTCATCCTTCTTGGTCTTGCCTTCATTCCTAACCTGAAATAAATTAAAAGTAAAAATTAAATAAAAATAATTGAAAATTAAATTTAATCCTAATGTAATAAATTAAAAATAAAGATAAAAATTAGGTTATGTCGGGTTGCGCTTTTCCTAACATAACCACTTCCTGAGGGCTTTGTGTTTGGCTTTTCATCTGGGCATGTCCTTCCCCTTCTCAGGTGGATGTTTGCTGCCATCTTTGCCGCCCTGGCGGGACATACACCAAAGATAACAAAGAGACTTTTTTTAGTAATAAAATAAACGAAGATTTAATGTGCAAAAACTAAATTAGAAGTGCAGAAATTCAAACGCAGTTGTTGTTGCCAATCCCCGGCAACGGCGCCAAAAACTTGTAGAGCGTTTTGGTGTTCTCTATTTATGAGCGCAAGTGCACACTCTCGTCAAGTTATAGTATAAAAGATATCGCCTCCCACAGGGATTGGAGCATCTTCTATGAATGGTTTCCTGCACAAAAATTTAGTAAATGCGCAGTCAAATCTCAAAATGTGGAAATATAAAACACAATTAAAATAAAGATAGTGATGAGAGGGATGATAGGGAGAGATTTGGTCGATAGATTGGGTAAGGCAATTGCAGCTCAGTAGCGTGTAGACTGCATTGTAAAGCCTAAGAATGTTTTGCGCTGCCAAGATTTGATGCCTTGGCGGGTATGGCGGGCGGCAGCTACGACCCTGTAACACGGTCGTAGCTGGTCACTGCCCCTGCAACTTTCACTGTCTCGGCAGATGGAACGGAAATAAGTCCTGACGGCAAGTCTGGCAGATATTCCAAGTTCGGCGAGATAGTTGAT
The DNA here is from genome assembly GCA_958450335.1 of Hibiscus tridactylites. Classification (NCBI taxonomy): domain Eukaryota; kingdom Viridiplantae; phylum Streptophyta; class Magnoliopsida; order Malvales; family Malvaceae; genus Hibiscus; species Hibiscus tridactylites. The sequence continues at coordinate 95,087,964 of OY288267.1, read as the reverse complement.
AGTGATCCTCTCTATGTCTAGGCAAGGATGCTCGAATGCTTGCATGATGTAGGCAATACCTAGCAATCTCAGCGTGAACCTAACACAGGCAAGTCGATTCGGTTGGTGATCCCTTTTAGCCGCTGAAACTTGTGAGCTTTTGGAACCAAGTTAGTCACGCCTTGACATGTTGTGACCGTGCTTAACCCTTTTGTGAGCCTTACACTTTTGTGCCCGACAAATGGATTCTCTCAACTGAACGGTTAGAACTAATTGAAAGAACAAAGTGCATAGATTAAGCAAACTTGGAATTTTATTGAAAACATACTTAAACTATTACAACCGTTTCTCACAACTACTTTACATACAAGGACCTAAACCTTAGGAGAGTTGGGTCGCGACCCCCAACAACTCCCATCTATCTAGCTACCTCTCCGATATGCAACTATTCATGCGTGCATCCACTCATGCCCTTATACCCTCACATACATTGGGCATATATAGGGCTCATGGCCTAAGTTTGAGTCCTCCTTGAAATAGGATTTCTTAAAGTAGTTTACATTAAATGATGACTCCTTTTTGTCTTGAATGTGGACTCTTTGGACGTTGCCTTCTCCCGCAAGTAAGGATAAATACTCTTATTTATCAATCTTGGATCAACTCTACTGGCCGCTATAGGCTTCAGCGAATTGCAAGACTGGTCTTATTGGGCTCAGGGAATTGCCTTCTTTCAATCGCGACCCATCTTGGCTAAGTCGGTGTAACTCCTGCCTGGGCGGCACTTGATTGTAATGCTGCTTCGGCAGCGTCCATGGCAGCATCTGGAACTGCTTCAGTACAACTCCTTTTGTTCCAGCTCGCATGTCCTCTCCTCCTCGCCTCAGCTACAACACCTGAAAATAAAAACTAAACTAAAACAATATCTTTTCTTAACCAAACATAAAATATTTAATAAAAGCATGGTAAAAGAGAAAACATTGTTTTTTATGCACGCAATGCACCTAAATATACCTAAATGAGCTTAAGAATAGCAATAATAAAGGCAGGAATGTGTACAAAATATAGAACTCGTGGACACTCTACAATATCCGATTTAATTCAGAAATCTCAGTTAATTCTAATTTTAAAATTGAATATTCCTGTGAATTGTACTCAATACTTATTTACTATCCGAATTTAGATGGAAACCCAAAATTTATCCTATTTAATTTGGAATATTTAATAATATATACCAATTACGAGGAAAGAAAAAATATTTGAAGTGGGTATTAACATGGAGGTGAAGGAGCATTGTATTAATAAAATTACCTAATCCATGTTGTCTTTTACTAACCCTGTCTCATGGTTATAGCCTAGGATACAACAATAGGCGCATCCCCTCCTAATAAATGCCCACACTAATGCGTTATTCATGATTTTTAATATCATCAATCATTTTACTATTTTGGGTCCATTATCATCCTATTGATTTGCCTTTTGTTGGAGGAAACAAGGTTAATTCGAAATAACCAATAAGTTTAATAAATTAAATAAAATAATAAAATAAACAAAACAGTTTAATTCAAAATATAGATTCGAAATAACCAGAATCGGATTGTTGAGGCATGCGGAAATGCAGTTTCCTTAAGACAGATTCGACCACTCCTTGGTGCTAGAGATCTTCGCTCGTCAATCTCCCATGATACAACAACGAATGATCTTCAACAATAACACTATCGGAGAGATCACAAACAGAACCTTGCCTTTGACTATCACCGAAAACATAATGCAATTTTGAAAGAGAAAAGATTTTTGAGTTGTGTGAAAATCAAAAGAATGTGAATCTATTTATAAAGGGGAATTAGGTTAAAACCGTGGGAAAAAAATATTACAAAATTAATGATCATTAATTCTATATCCGATTTAATTCAGAAATCTCGGTTAACGCCATTTTAAAACAAAATATCCCCGTTTTAAGTCGAAAATATCAGTTAATGCCATATTAAAACTGAATATTTCTGTGAATTGTACTCAATACCTATTTAATATTTGAATTTAAATGGAAAGCTAAAATTTATCATATTTAATTCAGAATATTTATAAAGATATATCAATTGTCAGGAAAGAAAAAATATTCGAAGTGGATAATGACATGGAGGTGAAGGAGCATTGTATTAATAAAATTACCTAATTCATGTTGTCTTTTAGTTTACTAACCCTGTCTCATGGTAATAGCCTAGTATACAACAATAGGCACATCCCCTCCTAACAAATGCCCACACTAATGTGATATTCATGATTTTCAATATCATCAATCATTTTCCTATTGTGGTCCATTACCATCCCATTGATTTGCCTATTGTTGGAGGAATCAAGGTTAATTCGAAATAACCAATAAATTAATAAATAAAATAAAATAAATAAAACAAATCAATTTAATTCGAAATAACTAGAATCGGATGGCTGAGGTCTGCGAGAACGCAATTTCTTTAAGACAGATTCAACCACTCTCTGTGCTAGAGATCTTAGGTCGTTAGTCTCCCAGGATACAACAACGGATGATCTTCAACAACAACACTACCATAGAGATCATGAACAGAAGTTGCCTTTGACTATCACCGAAAATAAAATGCAGTTTTGAAAGAGAAAAGATTTTCGAGTTGTGTGAAAACAAAAGAATGTCATTCTACTTATAGAGGAGAATTAGGTTAAAACTGTGAAAAACAAATATTTCGAAAATAATGGTCATTAATTTTATATCCGATTTAATTCAGAAATCTCAGTTAATGTCATATTAAAACAGAATATTCTCGTGAATTGTACTCAATACCTATTTAATATCCGAATTTATAAAGATATACCAATTATGAGGAAAGAAAAAATATTTGAAATAGATATTAACATGGAGGTGAAGGAGCATTGTATTAATAAAATTACCTAATCCATGTTGTCTTTTAGTTTACTAACTCTGTCTCATGGTTATAGCCTAGTATACAGCAATAGGCGCATACCCTCCTAACAAATGCCCACACTAATGTGATATTCATGATTTTTAATATCATCAATTATTTTCCTATTGTGGTCCATTACCATCCCATTGATTTTCCCATTTTTGGAGGAATCAAGGTTAATTCGAAATAACCAATAAATTAATAAAATAAAATAAAATAATAAAATAAAATAAACAAAACAATTTAATTCGAAATAACTAGAATCGGGTGGCTAAGGCCTGCGGAAATGCAATTTCTTTAAGACAAATTCGACCACTCCTCTGTGCTAGAGATCTTAGGTCGCCAGTCTCCCAGGATATAACAACGGATGATCTTCAACAACAACACTACCATAGAGATCATGAACATAAGTTGCCTTTCACTATCACCGAAAACACTATGCAGTTTTGAAAGAGAAAAGATTTTCAAGTTGTGTGAAAAACAGAAGAATGTCATTCTATTTATAGGGGAGAATTAGGTTAAAATCGTGGGAAACAAATATTCCGAAAATAATGGTCATTGATTTTATATCCGATTTAATTCGGAAATCTCAGTTAATGTCATATTAAAATAGAATATTCCCGTGAATTGTACTCAATAGTTATTTAATATCCGAATTTAAATGGAAAGCCAAAATTTATCCTATTTAATTTGGAATATTTAAAAATATATATCAATTGTGAGGAAAGAAAAAAAATATTCGAAGTGTGTAAAATTACTGCAGCACCACAAAAGGCCCGACCGATCCAGACATTCACATCACCTACGTCGTTCGAGTGCGCCACAACCCAAATCATTGAAGAATTACAAAGTGAGTAAGTGTATATAAACACTTCCCGTTCCATTTATCTCATCCATGTGGGTTAAGGGAGCTTCCTTTCCTTTACTCAATTCACAACATCCTTACTTTGAGCATCAATTTCTCATTCAATACTCAACCATTTTGAGTATATGAGATACCTTTGTAAAGGTCTCATAGATTAGAATAAGACCCAAAAGAATCTTTATTCGAATATCTACATTTACCCATTTGAAATATGGCTCAAAGTTACCATTTTCCTCACATTTTTCCAACACTCATTTCCCGTTTGTCTTCGCCCCTAAGGTATCCGAGTTCAAAAGGAAATATTGAATTAAATTTACTGTTATAAAATTGTAAGCAAACATTAGACGATTTACAATTATATATATTGTCGATGAATTCGATAATATGTGAACTGCATATAAAATTAAAGTATTGTTAAGAAAGAAATAATGAACATTAGCATTGCTGAAAGAGAAGTGAGTAGGGTTGGGTTGAACTGAGGCATGATTAGAGAATAGTGAAAAACACGGTCTAAATTCTGTATTGGACCGGTTATAAAATTATCTTATAAACAACATCATAGACAATAAATAGATATTTAGCAATAGATTGCCTTGAAATCTCCGGTCAATGACAAGGAAATTCGTTTATACTTGTATAATAATCTCCTCAAAACATCATATTCTTCAATTATACAATATTTGTACGTGTATGACTATATCTCGTCCCAGTCAACCTAATTTGTCGGCATCATCAAGACAAAACACATACGATGATTTATAGCAATTTCACAATTCCAAAACAATGTAATAACGACAAACAGATTTGTATTTTCCTTGTCGACGAATTGTGGGCGTCCGTGTTGGCCGAGTGGATACCAGCTATTGGAATGCTTAATTTAAAAACATTGTGATGCAAATAGAATACATGTATTTCAACTATCAGTTATTGAACACAACCGGGACAGGTCTGCCTGTATATGGAAAATGGTATAGATAGTTAACATCACTTAAGAAAGCTTCGTGTAACCAATTATTGTAACATAATCCGTTCATTCAGGCATGGAATCTTACCCAAAGAGAAAAAAAGAAGAAAAAAACCCAAAAGATCTTGATTCTTATAGCCTATTTCAAAGCACATGCTTTCGATACACATAATAATCTGATATCTCTACTTTTTTTGGATGGAAGTGATGTTTTATATGTTCTGCTGAAATTAGTAGGGGTGTTCATTGTTCGATTAAAACCGAATTAATCGACCAAACCGAAATTTAGTTTAGTTAATCGGCCGGTTAATTATATGTTAGATCGGTTAACGGTTAATTTTTTTTTTAAATTTCGGTTATCGGTTAATTCGGTTCGAAACCAGTTAATTAACTGATAATATTTAACCCAACTAAATTAGATGATAACTATTTTATGCGTAATGTTTATTGTTATTTTGATGCTTAATAATTAGATTCAAAATATTTTTAAGTATTTTCATTGTTATTTCGGTTAATTCGAAAATTAATCGAATTAATCGAACAAAGTTCAGTTAATTCGGCTAAAGGAAAAAAAAAACCAGTTAATGAATTTTAGCTAGATCAATTCGATCGATTAACTGAATTAACTGTTTGAGCACCCCCTAGAAATGGGACGTTCAAGTGGGTCATAGTAATAGTTATGAAGTCAAATAGCTTGTTTTTTTTAATTTAATCATTGATATGGGATTCATTGGTCGACTAATCGTGATCGGTTTTTGTAGAAGCTTAATATGGGGATCCTCTCAACATAGTTTTATACATTCACAACGCCGAGATTCGAATCTCTAACCTTGTTTAAAGGACTTAGTACCTCATGCTACTAGACCAGTTGGTTGTTGATTAACTTGTTGTGGTTTCATTGGTGAACACATGATCCGTTCTGTCCTTTCAAAGCCTAACCCCCCAAAAACTCAATTATGCGTGAAGTGCAAGTTGTGCGGAGGAAATTTCGTCTGGTTTGCGTATGGTGCCAGCCTTCAACAATTGACTTAACTTTCTAGGAGTCGAGTTGATTGCCTTGGTTTTGGCTGACACGAATGACCGATTTGTTATGAGAGAATCTTCAAGAGGATCGGCTTCCAACAAGTCGGTGATCCTCATCAATTCCTGGCGAATTGACGGACATTCATTCATTTAATGTCCACCCAAGTTTCATCTTTTCCGTATACAGTCTTTAAACTTGATTCATTTTGGGTGTAAATAACATAAAGTTCTGTGAATTAAAAACAAAATTCCCTCATGCATGCATACAATGTCTTTAATTTAGTAGCTTGATTATCAAAGCAATAGTTTATTAGAAACGGGCAAATTGGGTCTTGACCACAACACGGGGAGTAGCATAAACAAAACTATCCGGTAGATGGAGATCAATGAGTAGTTTTTATGAAGAAAAAAAAAGTTGACGTTGTTCCTCTTAGGATATTTAAGTTCTAGCAATTTATTTACATGATGTGCTTGCATTTTTAAAAGATTAACAATAAAAAATAGTTATTATTATTATTATGTAATCACATTATAATATTAAAAAAAGCTTAATGTTAAGTTATCATGTTTTTCTCTTTTAGGTGCCTAAACTATTTTTACCCCTTTTAAGTGCCTAGACTATCTTTTTTCCCTTTAGGTGTCTAAGCTTTTTATTGCCCCTTTTAGGTGCCCAAACTATCATTTTTTTCAAAGTAGGTGCACAAACAATTATTTTTTTGTCAAAGTAGGTGCCTCACTTTGACCTTAAAAGGGACAAAAAATGATAGTTTGAACACCTAAAAAAGACAAAAAAAAATTATGAACTTAAAAAAAAAAAACATGATAGTTTGAACACTTATTTTAGTATTAAGAGAAAAAAAAACTATCTGGTACAACAATGCTGGGCCTACTGTTTAAAGTTAGTGAGAAAACGTGAAAAGTTTGAAGTTCCTCTTTTGCTCGTCGTGGTCCTCGTGGAGCAGGCACATAAAAACCCAGCCCATATTAATGTCTTTACTATTTACGCCTGCTTTTTTGTTTTCAATTTATCGTTTTCTATAGTTTAGATGAAAATTTATACATGAAAACACCGAATCAAACATCAAATGTTCAACCTTCGGATCCTGGTTAAATCTTGGAATTAAATCATTTTGAATAACAATAATAACTATTTTAGACGAAGAGGGAATTATTATTATGTGCCTCGTTAAAAATTTCCCCAAATTTAGAGAGAAAAAATAGTACACATGACAATAATAAAAAAAATCCATTTTACATGAGAATCTCAACTAACAAAGTAATGTAAACAGAAAGAACTAACTAAGCATCTAACATGTTTATGACCATTAACTATCCATATCCTCCAGTGGCAACTTGCTAATCTCATGTGGAGGTTGAATAAAACCGAATGATTCCGAGCTCATCTTACGAGCCAATTTTTCAAGAGTGTCAGCCGCCTTATTAGCATCCTGACGAACATGACTTAATTGCACCACCTAATCTCGTCGACGTAATTCCTCTGTATGCAACAAAATAGGGAACTTACCTTGACAATTTGAACTGGTCTCTTGCAATAATCTTATCGCATTCAAACTATCTAATTCTAGTAGAATACGATGAAATTCGAGGTCCCAACCAACTAGAAGTCCAGCATACGCTCTTCATAGCTTGACTTCTATAACTGAATAGATGCCAATGAACTAGGTAAAGCCTCCATTCCAAGATCCACGGTAATCACGTAAGACACCCCCACAAGAAGCATACCCATCAACATCTCGCCTAGCACCGTCAAAATTCAATTTGATCCATTCCATATCCAGAGCTAACCACAAGACTATGCTAGAACCATTCGATCTAGTAGGTCTAACGCGACCCGGTTTTGCCTCCATAGCTTGAAAGGTGAGCTCCCTCAAATGTCGACTCCGCTCAATGATCGATCCACCCCCTCTATAGGCCCGTCGAAAGCAACAAAATTCTGAAATAGCCAGAGATTCCATAGTACGGCTCCGAACAATAAATCCAATTGTTGTCTTTGCGAGCAAAGTACGTTGGCTGCGTTAAATTGATACGAATCCATTATTCTATCTCCATCGATAAAACTATTGTAAAACATTCTTGTTTAATCAAACCATACCATACCACGGATGTCGAATGGCATAGTCTGAGCATATAATCAATGTCGTCCACTAAACCTTTGCAGATCGGGCAGCTACTATCCGAGGTGAAGTGGCGTCGAGAATGCTCCTCGTTCGTCATTAACTTACGCTTGCAAGCGAGCCATAGGAAAATTCGTATCCGTTGAATCCCTCGGTATTTATGAATTACTTCCAAAGAATATTCATGCCATCCTCAGGCTCCTTCAGACGAATTACATATGCGGAACTCACTAAAAACTAGAAATCTGGATTGCCCTTCTAGCCCACAGTCGCTTCTTGGAAGGACGTTGCATGACCTTTGATCGCCGGTATCCTCAATAAAACCTCAAGTGGTAGCAAAACTTGGAAACCAAACCATTTCCATTTGACATTTGTAAGCTCCTCGACCCGGCTTAGACACCCGACCGAACCGAGTGAGCTACATTGGGTTTGTCAAGCAAACCCGAAACGATTACACATGAAACGGGTCCATTTTTTCTTTTTATCTTTTCTAGATGCAACATATTAACCTAAGGTGAGCATACTGGAAGCGGATGAAAACTTAAAAGAAACGGACACTACATAGACACCCGATTGCATATTGTTACCTTTTAGGGACTACATAGACACCCGATTGCATATTGTTGAGTGGCTCAAGGGATTGATCAAAGCCAAGAGGGGGTGAATTGGGTTTTTAAAATTTTGGAAGTGAAGTGGAATGAATAAAATTGAAGAACAAGGCAATTATAGTGGTTCAAGTTCCAAATGAACTCTACATCCACTACCTTAGCTCCCACTAAGAATTTTCCAAACAATTCCACTAATTAATCTTCCCCTTTTCTAGGCTTAGGAGGAAACATTTACAATACCGGACAATTTTCTACCCAAAATTGACCAAACCCTCACTCGGTTACAAAGAAGAATTTGAAGGCAAGTAGGATATCTCACAATACAAGTTTGCCCCTTTTAATACAAGCACTCAACCCAAATTGAAATACAAGATAGGAATTACACTAAAAAACAATTTGGGATTTTACAAGAATGAGACTTTTGGCACTTGAGCTTGGATTTTTTGTATACATGTTTCTCTTGGATGCAATAGTTGTTGCTGGTCTTCAATAGGCTTGATTTTATACATTCTCCATTAATTCTAGTTGTCTGGGTGGTTAAGGAATTGATTATAGCCGTTGGAGCTCTCTCTTTCCTCCATAAATGCAGTTCTGCAGCCTACCGTATCGATACTCGAGGAGGCGTATCGATACCTGTCTCAAAAAAGAAAGAGTCGTTGCACAAATACAAGAAGGGTGTATCGATACGTGTTCAGGCATATCGGTACGGGTTAGGGAACCGTGTCGATACGGGTAAGACCGTAGCGATGCAATTTTTTCAACATAGCTCACTGGAGGAATTCGTATTGGTACGGGTAAGAGGGTATCGATACTCATTAACCACCTCTTTAAAAATTGGTTACCTACCAACTAACAAACAACGGTCAAAATATTTAAGGCTTCGAATTTAAAAATTTCTTTTAAACCGTATCGATATGGGTGAGACCGTATCAGTACACCATTCAAACTCCTTGTGATTTTATATAGAGAGCGTATCGATACAGATGCAATCTGTTTCGATACCCTGTTTCGATACGGTAAGGAGCGTATCAAAACGTGTTTCTCCAGTAGCCATGTTTGTAAAAAAGGTATCGATATGGTAAGGGGCGTATCGATACACATAAACTTTTTTGAGCAATTTGGCTTTGAAACACTTAGAAAATATTTTGGAGTTTGAGTTTTTTCAAAATAGAGCAAAGTCTTGTTGATTTGAAAGCTTTTAGGGGACTTAAAAATTCATTTCAAGTTTTACAATTTTGTCCTTAAAACACTTTGTTATATCAAAATAAAACACATGTTTTACAATCTCCCCTTTTTGATATAACAAAACCAAAGCTTAAAATTTTTAAGTCTTTTGAAAAATTTTGGAAAACAACTCCCCCTAATGTTAGCTAGGTAAATTTTAAGTATAAGTTTTAAGTGAGCTTGTGAACTTCCCTCTCCCCCTTATTGTTAGATCAAAAATAGGAGACATATGATATAAAGGCATAACAATAAACCAAGCAACATTGGATAGATAATCATAAAGTTCATAAATAAAGAAACATCAAACTTAAATCCAAACAAAAGAAATCAAAGCATAGGTTTTAAATAAGAAACTTAATCCTAAAAACATAAAATAAAGTGCATAAAAGGAAAGTAAATCCTAAGATGACATGAATGGAATGCAAAGATTAATCTACTACTCGTCTCCATCATCATCTACATCTTCATTGGCATCATCGTTCCTCCTTGATTGTCGCCACTCATCATGGAAGGCCGTAAGAGAGATATTCATCGAATTGTGCTCGGCCTCAATAGATGAGATACGCTTCTCCACATTTGCCATGCGATCTTCTAGGCTTGTGAAGTGTGTATCAATTGCTGCAAACCCCGAATTCATGACTTGATCCATAGAAGCAATTCTCGTGCATAAGCCCGTGAATTGTTCATTGAGGTAGGTCATGAGAGAACTCATGGATGGAGGAGGAGGTGCTTGAGCAGCAACAGTAGGATTTGCAATCTCTTCGGGAATAACATCACTAGGAAGCTTGGAAAGGCGAAGCCAATTACCATTGAAGTAGTGAAACTTGCCCCGAGAAAGAGACCTCTCATCGATAGGATCGGTGAGACTCATCGGATAGTCATGAGAGCAATCAATCTCTTTCTTAGTGAAGAAATAGCTCAAAGAGGTGCCATAGGTGAATGAAGTGACAAGAGATGTGTGACGATGCTGCACTAGAAAGACAATCTCCGCAAACATGATGCGAGCAAGGTTAGGTTGGTTTCTCTGGTGAAAGCACCGAATCAAAAAGTCATCAACTTGGCGGATGGTTGAGTATTTTCCTCCCGAAGGCCTAAACCACCAAGTGATCATCAAGTTGTAGGATGTGGTCTTGAGCATTTAGAACGGTCACAGAACCCCCCAAAACATGTCCAAGAGAATTTTCATCTTCGATACCCTCATCCTCAAACTTAAAAACACCACAAAGAGATTGAACATCAATGGTAATCTTTTTGCCCATGAGATAGGAGTTAACGGCAACGACATTACCCGAGGCATCGGTAACACACTTGGCATTGGCATAAAAGATCAAAACCAAATTGCAAAAGAAAAATCCTGGAATTGGTAGAAAATCCATGAACTTCCATTCGTGGAGCAATGGTAAATAGATGAACTTGAAACGCTCCGAATTAAGAAAAGGAATGGGAATTACCCTCTCCGGTCGAATCTTGTAATTTTGAAAAGATCGAAAATAGTTGTGTTCACCGGGAGTTCTAAAGTACCTTTGATAAATCAATGTCAAATTCGGACGAGTACCATCACCGGGATTAGATCCTTCACCAACTTCGCTTGTAGTGTGTGCTCTCTTTTTAGGTGTCATAGTCTAGAAAAATTGAGTAAAACAATATTTGTATGCATTAATGTTCGCATTCGATCCCATGGATAAATTAATAATCAAGGTAAAAATTTTGAAAGACAAAAACAAAACAAAAAAAAGTTTGATAAAATTTTTGAAAGAACAAAACAAAAACAAAAATATTTAAGAACGAAAATCATAAAAACAAAAAGAGTTTTTATACCTTGATATTAAGATAGAGAGGAAGGGATGAAGATAATGCACCAATTGATGGAGAGCCTTAAGACTTTGGCTTGATTTTGAAAAACCCTCAAGAAAGTTTAAGTTTTGTGAGGAAAATATGAGGGATTAAGAGGCTTTTATAGATGTAAATCGGCTACGGTTTTGAAATAGGAGTTTTGGTAAAAGTGAAAGCCTTTTAATGCCAATAAAAGTTGTCTGCGCGATCGAGTATCGATACGCCTAAAGGGTGTATCAAAGACCTAAACAAGGAGTATCTCTAAGGTACCTAAAGATCCTTTTTACGGCTATAAGGTGAGACTCTCTAGGACTAGCTTGAAACCTAGCACACAAGCAAACACTAAACAATATATCATGTCTACTTGCGCTAAGGTAAAGCAATGATCCAATCATAGAGCAATAAAGCTTAGAGTCAACACACTTACCTCCTTCATCTTTGTCAAGCTTTGTATATTAGCTCATTGGTGTAGCTTGAGGCTTTGCTTGCTCCAAGCCAAACTTCTTGAGCATATATTTCATGTACTTTGCTTGATTTATTAAGGTGTCATCCTTCCTTTGTTTGAATTGGAGTCCACAAAAGAATGAGAGATCCCCCATCATGCTCATCTCAAATTCACCTTGCATTAACTTAGCAAACTCTTTGCAATAACATTCATTAGTAGAGCCAAAGATAATATCATCAACATATATTTGCACTACTAAGATGTTATTTTTATATCTTTTTATGAAATGTGTAGTGTCCACCTTACCTTTTTCAAAACCTTTTTCAATTAAAAAGTTTGAAAGCCTTTCATACCAAGCTCTAGGAGCTTGTTTTAAACCATAAAGGGCTTTTGTTAGCTTAAAAACATGATTTGGAAATTTTGAATCCTCAAAACCCGGTGGTTGTTCCACATACACTTCTTCATTTATAAAACCATTTAAAAATGTACTTTTTACATCCATTTGAAAAAGCTTGAAATTATGATAACATGCATATGCAAGTAGCATCCTAATATCTTCCATTCTAGCTACGGGTGCATAGGTTTCATCAAAATCTATTCCCTCTTCTCGAGAGTAACCTTGAGAAACTAGTCTAGCTTTGTTTCTCACAATGTTACCACTCTCATCTAGTTTATTCCTAAATACCCATTTAGTTCCTATAGTAGATTGATTACTAGGCCTTTCAACTAATGTCCATACATTACTCCTCTCAAATTGATTTAACTCATCTTGCATGGCCATAATCCAAAATTCATTTTTTAATGCTTCTTTAACATTCTTAGGCTCAATGCATGAGATAAATGCAACATGATTAAGCATTTTAAGAGAAGATCGAGTAGTTACCGCCTTAGATTGATCACCCAAGATTTCACCACCTTTGACATAGTTGTACTCCCTTGGGTAGCTCACTTCATTTTCCTCAAGAGCTAAGTCCTTAAAGGCTTCAAGAGGTGGATCTTGTGCATCTTCTTCTTTAGTTGGAATCTCATCCTCCTTTGAAGTTCGTCCTCCATCAAAGGCATCAATGATCCCTACATTATCATCATCACAAGAATCCTTCCTCGGAAAGAAAGGTATCATCGAAAACAACATGTATAGACTCTTCTACTACTAAAGTTCTTTTATTAAATACACGATAGGCTTTGGAATTTAAAGAATACCCTAAGAAAATAGCTTCATCACTTTTAGCATCAAATTTACCTAAGTTGTCTTTTCCATTGTTTAAAACAAAACACTTGCAACCAAATGGATGAAAATAGCTAATGTTAGGCTTCTTAGATTTTAAAATCTCATATGGTGTTTTCTTTAAAAGTGGCCTAATCATTACTCGATTTACAATGTAGCAAGCAGTATTTGTGGCTTCCACCCAAAAGTATTTAGGTAAATTGTTTTCACAAAGCATGGTTCTAGCCATTTCTTGTAAAGTCCTATTTTTCCTATCAACTACCCCATTTTGTTGAGGAGTTCGAGGTGCCGAAAAATTGTGGCTAATACCATTTTCATTTAAAAACTCTTCAAAATCTAGATTTTGAAACTCGGTTCCATGTTCACTTATAATGTGTGAAATCTTAAGCTCAAGATCATTTTGAGTTAATTTGGAAAACATGATGAATTTTTCTAAAGTCTCGTCTTTTGTACTTGAGAATAGAACCAACGTAAACCTAGGATACTCATCTACGAGAACAAAAGCATACGATTTACCACCCAAGCTCATAGTTCTAACATGCCCAAAAAGATCCATATGAATTAATTGTAAACATCTACTAGTAGAGACATCATTAATGGATTTAAAGGATGATTTATGTTGTTTACTCTTAGAGCATGCATCACATATTTTATCATTTGAGAACTTAATCTTGGATAAACCTCTAACTAGATTTAGGGAAACTAATTTTTCTAAAAAACTTATGCTAGCATGTCCTAGTTTCTTATGCCACAACCACGCATCATTTTCATTTTGAGCAACAAAACATGCATAGGATGTATGAATGTCATCTAGATGCACCATGTATATGTTTCCTATGCGATGACCAATGAGAATTGTTTTATTAGATTTAATGTCAACAATTTTACACTCATTATTATCAAATAAGACATTAAACCATTTATCACACAATTGACTAATGCTCAATAAATTGTGTTTTAGACCATTGACATACAACCCATTTTCAATGAGTATGGTAGAGTGATTACCTATGGAGCCAATACCTTCAATGTAGCCTTTAGAGTTGTCACCAATTGTCACTACTCCTCCACTTTTTGGCTTGAAATCCATGAATCGACTATTATCTCCGGTCATGTGCCTTGAGCATCCACTATCAAGGTACCATGAGTTTTGGCTTTGTGCTTTGGCCTTGTAACAATGCTCCCCCTACAAACAAAGAGATTAAGCTTTGATTTTTGGTACCGAAATCATTTTGGGTCCACGAGTGTTAGCTCCCAAAAGCTTGGTTCCCTTAAGAATCCAAGGTGACATGGCATTAACATTATTAGACTTGACAAGTTCCTTAGGAACCCATACACTTCTAATTCTTTTAGTTTTAGTATGCCTATAGGAGCCACTTTGTTTGTAGTTAAAGTTCTTTCTTTTAGGTTGGTTTCTTCTAGATGATTCACCTATTTCATTTTTCAAAGTACCAACACTCTTGAAAGACTTTTTGAGATCATTTAGCTCATCTAACACCTTTTGGTGTTCAATGTTACATTGAGAAATAAGATTATTTAAATCTACGTTTTCACTTTGAAAGTATTCAAGTTCATCTTGTAGACCTAAAATCTTTTTCTCAAATTCCAAGTTAGCTTGAGAAATTAAATCATTTTTAGCATGCAAATCTGAAATGGCTTTTTTATTTTTCAAAATGGACCCCTTATACTTCTCAAATAACTCGTCATACACCTCTTGTAACCCATCATATGCTTCATGCAATTCATCATATGTAAAATTAAAAGTAGATGAGTTAGAGGTTACCATAGATGAAATCCTCCTCAAGAGCTAGGAGAGAACCCTTCTTTGCTTCATGATTTCATGAGTTAGAAGAGAACCAACTAGCTCATCAAGCTTTAGTGTCTTCAAGTTCTTTGCCTCGATGATAGTAGTTCTTTTCCCATCCCAAGACTCGGGAAGAGAGTAGAGTATCTTCTGGACTAGCTTGTCCTCCGGGATGATCTCTCCAAAACCTTTTATCCCATTGACGATGGTTGAAAAGCGATCAAACATCTTAGATACGGTTTCGTTGGGCTCCATCTTGAAATTCTCATAGCTAAGATTGAGAATTCCAATCTTTGTTTCCTTTACATCGTTTGTCCCTTCATAGGTTGTCTCGAGTGTAACACACACTTCTTTAGCACTTTCGATGGAAGACACTTTAGAATAGACATCAGGTTTAAAAGCACAAAATAGCATGTGAAGAGCCTTGTCGTTGATTTGAATCTTCTTTCGATCATCTTCACTAATTTCTATTTTTCTTTTCAGCACAAGTCGTCCTTCATCGTCTCTCTTCATCGGAATGATGGAACCATTCTCTATAGAATCCCAAACAAGGTAATCACTAGACTTTATTAAGAGACACATCTGGTTCTTCCAAAAAGGATAGTTGTCACCGTTGAAGAAAGGCGGTTTGGTGACCGATTGAGGCTCGTACAAGCTAGAGCTGGAGGTAGATGCCATGGCTTGCTTTGTTGATGATCACACTCTTCTTAGAATCTCCTCTTTCGCTTGTTAATCATTCAAAGAGGTAGGCTCTGATACCAATTGTTGAGTGGATCAAGGGATTGATCAAAGCCAAGAGAGGGTGAATAGGGTTTTTAAAATTTTGGAAGTTAAGTGGAATGAATAAAATTGAAGAACAATGCAATTATAGTGGTTCAAGATCCAAATGAACTCTATATCCACTACCTTAGCTCCCACTAAGGATTTTTCAAACAATTCCACTAATTGATCTTCCCCTTTTCTAGGCTTAGGAGGAAACCTTTACAATACCAGTCAATTTTCTACCCAAAATTGACCAAACCCTCACTTGGTTACAAAGAAGAATTTAAAGGCAAGTATGATATCTCGTAATAAAAGTTTTCCCCTTTTAATACAAGCACTCAACCCAAATTGAAATACAAGATAGGAATTACACTAAAAAACAATTTGGGATTTTACAAGAACGAGACTTTTGGCACTTGAGCTTTGATTTTTTGTATAGATGTTTCTCTTGGATGCAATAGTTGTTGATGGTCTTCAATAGGCTTGATTTCATACCTCCATTAATTCAAGTCGTTTGGGTGGTTAGAGAATTGATTATAGCAGTTGGAACCCTCTCTTTCCACCATAAATGCACTTCTACAGCCTACCGTATCGGTACTCGAGGAGGCGTATCGATACTTGTCTCAAAAAAGAAAGAGTCATTGCACAAATACAAGAGGAGCGTATTGATACGCGTTCAGGCATATCGATATGGGTTAGGGAACCGTTTTGATACGAGTAAGATCGTATCGATGCTCATTAACCACCTCTTTAAAAATTGGTTACCTACCAACTGACAAACAACGATCAAAATATTTAAGGCTTCGAATTTAAAAATTTCTTTTAAACCGTATCGATATGGGTGAGACCGTATCGATACACTATTCAAACTCCTTGTGATTTTATAAAGAGAGCGTATCGATACAGATGCAATTTGTTTTGATACCCTGTTTCGATACGGTAAGGAGTGTATCGAAATGTGTTTCTCTAGTAGCCAAGTTTGTAAAAAAGGTATCGATACGGTAAGAGGCGTATCGATATGCATGAACGTTTTTGAGCAATTTGGCCTTGAAACACTTAGAAAATGTTTTGAAGTTTGTGCTTTTCAAACTAGAGCAGTCCTTGTTGATTTGAAAGCTTTTAGGGGACTTAAAAATTCATTTCAAGTTTTACAATTTGGTCCTTAAAACACTTTGTTATATCAAAATCAAACAAAGGTTTTACAAAGCATGATTAGCTAGAGGCAAATCCTACAAGAACACAACACTAGAGACATGCTTCCTATTTTCATTCAACAGAAAATCCGAAAAGAAATTTAAGGCATATTCCAGCATAGGCATCACATCAATAGATTTAGACCAACAATTTAGGCATGCTTGAACCACAATGTCTTAAGCATATGCACATTCGCCATATATGAACACAATGAAATCCATCAAGCACCAAACACGTCTATGCTAATCCAACATCCAAGTCACAGAACCAACAACATATAAATCCATCAACCACAACGTATAATCTCCACAATACAACCAAAATGCAGGGTATAAACCTCCCCAAAAACGTGGTACACATTGCCTTATTAACCGAACTAGAACTAGGTTTTCATACTCTATCAAATGCATTGCTTTTGGACCTTCCTTGCTGAAACGATACAGCCCTCAACTTTATTTCTCTGCATTAATGGGAAAAAGAAAGCGTAAGCAATCATGCTTAGTGAAGATGCTCTTAAGTAAAACATTGATGCATTTCAAAAGCCATTGAAAACCATAAATCACTTGATGTACAAAGCATGCTTAATCAAACCCAAAGCATTTTCTCATTTGTTTCCACAACATATCATGCATAAAAACCATATGCATTAAAACCATCTTATATATATCTCATAAATCACATATATTGGCAATTGTGGTGACCCCGGATACTCTCACCTCTATCCACACTTTTGGATACACGAATTTCTCATGGTTGTACTACCTCTACCAAATCTCATACCTTACCTAGTTAAACCGCAAGATAGCATCATTTTTGGGCTACCTAGTTAAACCGCATACCCCAAGTGATAACCTAACAGTCCGAGTAGCCTAGTTAAACTACTTTTCCTCAAGGACTGTGGCACGATCAACTTTAATATTATAGTGCACTTAATCCTATTGCTAGCCAACTATATCCAATAGTTTCTCATTATGTCACATAGCCAATATATCATTTCCAAATACATTTACTTACTGTTTTCCAATGCATTTTAGAAAACCATTTCTTATGAAAAACCACATTGCCAAAGGCAACACCACATGTAACACCTTGCAATTCGGTCTAGTCGGAATTGGGTTCCGGTGATCGGAAACTCTACATTGATGAAGTTTAAATATTGTATCGGCTAGTTAATTATTGATATCGAACTCTAATTGAGTTAAAAATCTTGTCATCGGATTCTATCGAATAGTATTGAAACCTATTTAGTGACTAAATTGAAGGAAATGTAAGTTGGGGAATGACATCATAGTATGGTGGGAGTTGAGGGACTAATCTTGCGATTAGCCCCTCTGCAATTAAATTTGGTCTACGTGGGATTGTCTGAGAGCTTTCCTTCAATTGAAGGAAAGCTAAACAACTTAAATTATGATATACAAAACAAAAGGAAAGGGAAATTGAAAGCTTACCCGAGAATTTTCTAAGCAAACACCTATATCTTTATCATATTCTTCCTTCAAGCACACACCCCCACTGGAGAAAGTTTTGAGCTTCATTTTTTCTTTGTTTTATCGATATCGAATCGTTGCTATCGACCGGGTAAGCTATATTCCTCAATAGGTTATTGGATTCCATTAATAAATCGAGCTTTATTTCAAGTTAGGGTTTTGACTATCTATGGATATTCCATCGTTATTGTTGTTATTGGAATCGGATATTGATTTTGATATCGTTGTATTGATTTTGATGTCGAAATATCGATCCTAATAGTTTTCTATTGATTTTTCTAGCTCAAGAAGTGGATAAAGAGGTTTAGGCGAAAAGCTTTCCCGAATCTCTTATTGTTGTTTTAGACTATATCGCTAATGTTAGCATCGAGGAATTTGCATTGGATCATTAATCGGACACTACGGTAAGTTTCGGTAAGTTGTTATTGAACATCGGACATAGTCGTTGATATCGTCATTGAACATTCTCATTAGTATAGTCATTGTCATTGAACTATTGTATAGAAATCATTGGACATTGATATTGTCATCGGACCATGAAATATTGATAATGAGTTATATTTTTCATTGAGAATATTGAAATCATTGGTCATTGGAATACTTAATGATTATTGAAATGGATATGAACATTGGAACCTTGGATTTGAATAGACATTGGATACAATTGGCATGACATAGAATTTATGAGCTTAGTGTACGGGTGGACTACGGTCCTAAGGCTACGACCTATATTGATTTGGAGAGGTGGAGGGATGTGTGTTGATGTTGGTCATATTGGAGAGGCGGAGGGATTAAACCATTCATTGATTTGGCGAGGTGTAGGAATTCGCGTATCAACTATCTTGATTCAATCCAAGAGTTAAGAAGAAAGTGAATATGTTAAACATTGTATATTGTTGCATAGCATTGATATTGAAGAGCATGAGATCATGATTATAGATATTGACATATTGTTATTCATATTGTTTATGACTACCTCACTAGGCAAAGTATGCCTAACGTGTCTCATCTCATGCATTTTCAGGTTGAAAGATCAAGTGTCGGGGGATCGAATTGGCAAAGCAAGACAAGTCACTACAAGCCTTAAAGTAATGTATTTTGATCCTAAGAACTCTTAGAAAGGTGCAAAAGTAGTTGAACTAGTCAAATATGCGCATTTTGTTATGTTTGTGGTGTGCATATGTTGTAACATGGTTAATGGCCCTATATGGCCTTTTTGGTTGGGTTAAAATGGCTTAAAAGTGCATGCTTAGCTCAAAAAGGTAAAAACGTAGTAAATGTATGTATATGGTCAAGAAATTTGGCATGATAATAGTTTATACCACTGAAATATTATGTGTAAAGTTTCGTTGCATTTAGACATTGTTCGATAGGTTAAATTGAGAAAATACTAGCAAAAATATGTCATTACAGGTCAGGCCGTATCGAAACGGGTGATGGCGTTTCGATACGGGTAAGCATAATTTGGTCTGAGGAATAGGGTGGATCGGAACGGTTCATGGCCGTTTCGAAACATTTTTTCTCTAGAATCCTTCGTTTCGATATGGGTTTATAGCGTATCGAAACAGGTCAAAGTCAAAGTCAAAGAAGGTCAACCCGTTTTGATACAGGGTCTGCCCATATCAAAACGGTCTATAGAATAAAGTCAACAGAAGTTGACCATCGTTCACCCGTTTCGAAACAGCTCCAGGGCGTATCGATACGGGGTTAGTTAAGTTGGTTAAAGATTGATTGTACAAAATACTAGTTTCACAGTTTAGTCACTGCATGTGGTAAGGCTAAATTGAATGAGTTAACGATCTTCTAATTGTATAAAATTTCACAGGTAAGATATTAATGGAGTGAATTTCAATTCGGTAAAATCAAATGCATTGAAGAACCCCTAATTTATCGAGTTTACAATTTGGTCCTTAAAACTTGTAATGATTGTGATTAAGTCCTTGAATGGTTAATCACTGCTTATATGGGCAATTTGGACTGAGTTATTTGATTGTGACGAATTTTTGTATGATATGGTTGAAAATGTTAACAATAAAATGAAATTTTATTGCACCAACTTCTATATCGATCATCGGTTTCACCTTCCGACCCAATTCTCGACCAGACCGAGAAGGGGTGTTACATTTATGGTATCAGAGCTAGAGTTTAGTCGATTCTAGGACTAAAACGAAGCTTGATGTATTGTTATTGTGTTACTTTGCCACCTAGTAGTTATATATTGTGTATATTGTGACTTGTTGGCTAATCCAATTTTTTATATAGATATGTCTGAGACTAATGAAGCTCATATAGACGAGCTTGCTACCGGATCCTTGACGCATGGCAAGGAGATTAGAGGAGGAATCCTCAAAACCCACTACAACCACAGGACCCTCATGTTCAGGGTACCGAGCCTACAGCACCTATCACTCAGGCTAAATGTTACCAGAACATGACTAATATGTTCAAACAGTTTATGGCTGCAATGCAAGCAACACCATCCGTTCAGCCTACCCCTCATGTTGTCCAGTATGTTTGTGCCCTTGTAGACAAGTTGGCTTCACTCGGAGCCTATTCCTTTACTGGACAAGATGATGATAATCCTGATGTTGTCGAATACTGGCTGGATAACACGCTACGAATCTTGAACAAGCAGTTGCAGTGTTCGGATGAACACATATTGGAGTGTGTTGTTGCGTTATTAACCGATGAAGCTCTCATTTGGTGGGAAACCACTATTCTCATAGCTCTAGAAGAAGAGGTTACTTGAGAGTTCTTTCTCCGAGAATTCTGGAATAAGTACATTAATGAATATTACCTTGCGGAAAGGTGGAACACCTTTCTCTATCTGAGGCAGGGTGGGCGACCTATTGAGCAATATATCTATGATTTCTACAAATATTACTGATACGGAGTAGAATTTAGAAATAAAGAGGAAGACAATTGCAGAATGTTCATAGCTGGCGTTAGCGATGAGCTACGACCCATGTTTACGGCCCTTGGTATCACCAACTTTCAGGATTTGGTGAACCGAGTCAAGGCCACTGAAGCTACCAAGAAAGCTCAACAAGTTGGTGGGTCTGGAAAATTTGAGAAGAGGTTTATGGATGATTCTCGACTTCCGAGATGGAATAAGAAGGGGAGGTATCAAGGCCCCAAACAAAATATCTATCCACAGCCTTCCTGTTCTGGGAACATTGAGAGACCTCAGTCTGTGACGCAGTCTTTTGCTAAAGCAGCGTCCATTGATAGCACTGGAGGTTCAAACCAAGGCAATCGACATCCACTATGCAATTACTATCAAAACAAGCACCCAACGAGTCAATGTCGTAATCAAACTAGAGCCTGTTACTATTGTGGCGAGCAGGGTCACTTTATTCGTGATTGTCCTTTGAATGCAACCAAATCTGTGATCACACCTATTAATGTTTCTTCTCTTACTCAATCCTTTCGAGGTAAAGGATTGAAGCAAGGATCATCAAGAACCTTTAGGGGATCAGGTGGTCCGGGGAAACCTTTTAATAAGCAAGATTCAAAGGCTCATGCCTAAATGTATCATGTGAGGAGCAGGGAAGAAGAGGATGAACATGATGTTATTACAGGTACCATTGAGTTATATTCGCATCCTTTATATCCATTGATTGACCCTGGTTCTACTCACTCTTTTATAAGCACCATTGTAGTTAAGAAGTATAATATGTCTTCTGAACCTATAGCATCGAGAATTTCTGTAACCAATCCTCTAGAAGATTATATCACCGTAAGGGTAGTGTGTAAGAATTGTCCTTTGATGATTCAAGGGATTCATTTCCCGGCCAATGTTTTGGCTTTACCGATCCATGAATTCAATGTAATCCTAGGCTTAGATTGGCTTAGTGAACATCAAGCCTGGGTAGATTGTTGTAAGAGGAGATTGTATCTTCGGGGTCTAGGTAAAGAAAGTGTCGTATTGATTAATGCAAAGAATCCATCGTTGTATGCTTTGACTTCGGAAACCAAAGACGAATCCCAAATGTAGGACATTAACACTGTGTGTGAGTTTCCTGATATCTTTCCTAATGAACTTCCGAGATTGCCCCCAACCTGTGAGGTTGAGTTTGGCATCGAGGTGCAACCTGGGACTGCTCCAGTTTCCATTGCATCATATCGTATGGCAGCTGTAGAATTAAATGAATTAAAGACTCATATCTCAGGCTTATTGAGCAAAGGTTTCATTCAACCGAGCTCTTCACCCTAGGGAGCCCCGGTTCTCTTTGTTAAGAAGAAGGATGGTTATATGCGTTTGTGTATTGATTATAGAGAATTGAATAAAGTAACCATCAAGAATAAATATCCATTGCCGAGAATAGATGACATGTTCGATCAATTAAAAGGTGCCTTTGTGTTTTCCAAGATTGACTTAAGGTCGGGATACTATCAAATGAGAGTTAAGAAGTGTGATGTACCAAAGACTGTCTTTCGTATGAGATATGGACACTACAAATTCTTGGTAATGCCCTTTGGGTTAACCAATGCACCTGCAGCTTTTATGGATTTGATGAATTGAGTTTTTCAGCCCTATCTTGACAAGTTCGTAGTGGTGTTTATAGACGACATATTGATCTATTCCAAGAACGAAGTAGAGCATCGAGATCATCTCTGTATAATGCTTCAGACCTTGAGAGAGAGGCAAATGTACGCGAAGTTCTCTAAGTGTGAGTTTTGGCTCATCGAAGTTACCTTTTTGGGCCATATCGTATCAGCTTCGGGTATTCAGGTGGACCCGAATAAAATCCAAGTTGCTTCTTTAACCAAATTATTGAGGAAAGAAGCTTCCTTGGGCTTGTTGACTATTATCATAGGTTTGTGAAGGGATTTTCTATGATAGCTGCTCCTTTAACCAAATTATTGAGGAAAGAAGCTCCTTTCGTTTGGACCGAGGTTCAACAACGAAGTTTCGACCAATTTAAACAAGTATTGACCCATGCACCTGTTCTAACCCAACCCGAGTTCGGAAAGGACTACACAGTTTATAGTGATGCCTTGTATCTCGGGGTAGGATGTGTATTGATGTAAGAAGGCAAGGTTATCACTTATGCTTCAAGACAACTTAAGCCACACGAGATGAATTATCCCACCCACGACCTTGAATTGGCTGCAGTTGTCTTTGCATTGAAAATTTGAAGACATTATCTCTACGGTGAAAAATGTTACCTCTTCACCGATCATAAAAGCCTCAAGTATCTATTGACTCAAAAGGAGTTAAACCTTTGGCAACGGAGGTGGATGGAACTTCTTAAAGATTACGACCTGGTCATTGATTACCATCCGGGCAAGGCCAACGTTGTAGCTGATGCACTCAGCCGCAAACCTTTGCATGGTAAGTATTGACAATAAATTTCGGAGATATATATGTTGTGTAGTATATTAACTCATCGCAATATTGCTATATTGTAACCCCTCGAGCAATTAACAATCACTTCCGACTTCGGAAGAATCGTTGCCTTGTAGTTGAACTCCAAGTTCAGTCTACCATCATTTCGCAAATCAAGGATTTGCAAGAGCAAGATCATGAACTTCAAACCATTGTCTCTAAGCTATCAGATAACCAAGACTTTAGAATTAACTCTGAAGGACTTTTGTGTTTCAATGATCGAGTTTGTGTACCTAATGATGAATCTCTTTGCACCGACATTCTCTCTGAAGCTCATTCGAGTTCTTTTTCTGTTCACCCCGGGTCTGTGAAGATGTAAAAAGACTTACGTGAACTCTATTAGTGGCCAGGCATGAAGCAGGCCATAGTTGATTTTATTTCCAAATGTCTCACATGCCAACGTGCTAAGGCAGAACATTGTGCTCCTACTGGATTATTGCAACCTATTGATCCACCGAAATGGAAATGGGAAAAGATTACTAAGGACTTTATTAGTGGTCTACCGTTAGCTCCTACGAAGCATGATGCTATATGGGTTATTGTAGACCATTTCACGAAGTCAGCTCATTTTATACCGGTTAGAATGGACTACGGTCTTCCCAAACTAGCTGACTTATATATCAAGGAAGTAATCCGACTCCACAGAGTACCTAAGTCTATTATCTCCGATCGAGACCCCCGATTTGCATCTCGATTTTGGAGAACCTTACAAGGAGCTCTAGGCACCATAGTTAATCTTAGCACAACTTTTCACCCTTAATATGATGGCCAGTCAGAAAGGGTAATCCAAGTAATTTATCGAGAAACTTGTCCATTGGAATCTTAGAAATTTGCACTATAGATATCTGAAGACATGCTTCGGGCATGCAATATCGACTTTGGTGGAACTTGGGAAAAATCTCTACCTCTTGTTGAATTTGCCTACAATAATAGTTAACAAGCATCAATCCAAATGACCCCGTATGAGGCATTGTATGGTAGGCGATGTAGAACCCCATTGTGTTGGTCGGAGCTTGGCGAGGGCAAGATGTTAGGCCCTGACTTGCTTCGAGAGATTGAAGAGCGGGTCACTATTATCCATGATCGTCTAAAGGCTACCTTCGATCGACAGAAAGCATATGTTGATCTCAAGAGAAGAGGCATTGAGTATGAAGTTTGTGAAAAAGCCTTCCTCAAAGTATCACCGTGGAAGAAGGTTTTAAGATTTGGTAAGAAGGGAAAATTGAGTCTCCGATTCATTGGAGAGTCAAACTCGCGACCTAGGCCTGGAGTGCATTGAGCCTTAACCATTGAGCTAAGACAATTTCTTGGTATTTAGCCTGCACCAATTCACTTTTAAGTGGTTATTGAAAAGATGAGTCAGAAAACAATAAGATAATAAAAATATCCCACCTAACCCTTTATGGCATTTAATTCTCCTTTAGCCCCAAAACTCGACCTTTCATCTCTTTCTCACCAGCTTCTCACCTTCCCCACCGTCAATCGTCTGGTCTACCCCACCTCTTGTCGGTCACCGCCATCACCAATCTGAGTGCCTTAATGTCTCGACCAAACCTCAAGCTCCACTAGCAGCCCAACGCCATCGTTCTTCGTAAAAGCTACCCTAAAGCGTCGACGAGAACCAACCCTCCTCTTCCTCTATTGTTCGACGTTTCAGGCCGCCTCAAGTGTTCGTTCGTCGCACCACCACCATCATTGAGTTCCTCGCGCTGAGCTGAATAAAACCCATCCATCAGTGAGTTCGAACACTGTCGTTTAAACCGTCGGTGGAGCTACGACAGATCGATCGCGTTTCGTCGGTTTTGGGGTAAGTTTGGTGAGTTTCGGACTCGATTTTTAGTTGAGTGAGTTGATAGTTGAGTTTTTTAGAAATGTTGGCGTTCTCAAGTGTGTTTTCCGACCGTTCAAACCGTGCGTGGCTTCTACGCCATGTCGCTAGTGAAATTCGGCCACCTTATAAAGCAACCTGGGAACCGAAACGGCTAGACCAACCTTGGACCGGTCTGGCCATTAAGCTAAGCCAACCAGACCGGCCCAAACTAGGCTTGTTTAATTAAATAAAAAAATCGGCCAGTGTGATAAGGCCCAACAACCTTTAGCACAACACGTCTAACCGACCCGACCCAAACCGAGACAACCTGACGGAATCAACTCAATCGAGTCAACTTAGTGAGTTAACTCGTCTGAGTCAACCTGGTTGACCAGTTGACCGCTAATGTCAACATTGACTTTGACCGTTAACCGATGACATCAGTGTTGACCGTTGACCAGTTGATTGTTGACGTCAGCATTAACCGATGATGATGTCAGTGTTGACTTTGACCAAAAAGTCAAATATTCCGAAAAGTCATATTTTATGTTTTTCGACGTCCTGAGTCTATTTTTGAAGTCTGTTTCATGAAATTATAACCTGAAAGCCTCCGAATCGGAGCTTGAACTCGAGTATGCCTATGTATTTTATTATTCAATTATGAGCAGTGTGAATAAGGACTGAAATTGGAATTTGTGCAATTGTAGGTATTTATGGTTCTTTGTATACAAGATGTTGAGGGACGTCGAATTTGGGTTCGAGAGTGTTCAAATTTCGTTGCAAGGGTCGGTTGATATAATAAGGATTCAAGGTAATATATTACTACCTCTTGTTTGCTTTATGAACATGTTGGTATTTGGTTAATGCATGCATAATTATGATGAAATGTACTGTTAACTCTTCTTAAGTCAAATTTGATACGAAAAATATAAGTATGATAACTTAGATAAGATCAAATACTCGAATGAGAGGATTAATAATCAAAAGGATCGAGAGTTTAATAAATGGTTAATAAGACAGTTAATCTCCAAACCCAATAAATAGCAGTAAAGGGATTCAATGTCAAAAATATTTAGATATGAAATTACAAAGATGCCCTTGAGGCATAAGAATAACTAAAGCACCCTAAAATTGAAAGCGATCTAGAAATCTACACTAGATCTGGTAAAACAACCTGATTCGCCTGAAAACCTCGAACTACATGGAAAGTTATGGTAACAAGATTTGAACCTTCGAAATTGCTAAGTGCTTGGTTTCCTTAAATATTGAATAAATCTCTGAAGATAAATTTGCGGAAAGCTATTCGTATATCTGAATTAATCAAGTGACTGAAAAGACTGAATTGATTGAAATGAAAAAAGGATTGGAAATATTGTTAAGGCTAAATTAATAGGAATGATTGTAATGACCAAAAAGACTGAAGTATCCTCAGTCACCAAAATGTTTAAGTTAACTGGAAATGATGGATAACCCTCATGTTCTGGAAAGAATGAATTGTTTGGAAATATTGAAAGCACTGGAATGAATGAAAACCCCTCTAGCACTTAAATGATTGAAATACTATAAATGGTCCAATTGACAGAAATGATGGATATAACCCAAGCTCCAAAATGACCTAAATACCCTCTCGACTGGAATAAGTAAATTTGCCTTGATAAAAATTCTGGAAATACTAATAAAGCTTAAATGACTAAAATGTCCCTAAGAGTTATAAAGCATGACTCAGGTACGTCCATCAGTCATGATATTAATATAAGGTTGGAATTTTCACATGGAACATAAGTTCGACTACTCAATGGTAAACAGTGTGGTGAAATATGAAGGCGACCGTTCCGATACACGATAAAGTTGATATTTGGAAATGATATATGTGAAGCGCATACATTTGAATGTTGGTAAGTACTGCAAAGTTGGGATATGTTAGTTCGAATGGATTTTGGAGGCTCGATAAATTATTATTTTTGTCCTTATTGGGCTAAATTACAAATTGCCTTGATAGTAAAATGATCAAAATTCCCTCGTTGGCCAAAATAATCGAAACATCCTAATATATCTGATATCATGAATGATCATATTATAGCATTTTCCCAAATGTCTGGATGGCGACGTTGGCTACCAAGTTCCCTTTAATCGGGACCTCGTTATAGAAATCAGTTCAAAACTATCAAATATCTCAGAGAAATAAATTGTTCCATCTAGTGTGTGTTACAAGTGCACAGTAATATTCTAACCATTTTGAACCCAAGACTGTCTCTTGAACTGAAAACTAAAGTTTGTTTTATATCTATTGATGACTACCGATTAGTGTTATTACCAATTATTACTGTTATGGTTGTTATTATTGTTATTATTGTTATTATCGTTATTATAGTTATTACCGTTATCACTATTATTACCGTTACTGGGGTACTTAGGACATAGTATGAAGTTGCCGCAGGTTCAATCCTGATCCAGCTGGTAATTCTTTACCGTTTCAGGTTCCTATGCTTCGGCTAAGGTAATTCCTTACCGTTCATTTCTATACTTCGGCTAGGGTGATTTCTATCGTACCTAAGGTATCCCCTTAGGCTAGCACTTACGCCTAATGGGCCTGGGTTAATGCCCCTTATAGTTGCAGTTTTGGAGAACTGCATACCGGAATTTGGTTGGAGGGTAGATAGGAAATTTAAAATGAACTTTACCGCTACTATTATACGACCGCGAAATAAAATGTTCACTGCACGTTATAATGTATGTGTTAACTTGCAGTGTTGGAACACACACTAAACTCTTTAGTTTAACTACAGTAATTTATCTCTCTATTGATTTTATGGTCTATATGCTCCTCGTTTCATACACAGGGAATGAATAAAGAACAATTTTGTTATCTTTAAATCTATTGCTTCACTGAAATATATTGAATCATAATTGAAGTCTTTGTGGCTTGGAACATCATGATTGTGTTGTGGTTGCCATATATCTGCATGTGCTCACATCATCATTTGGTAGTTCTGTATTACTGAGCTTTCCGAAGCTCACGTTGTTTAAAAGAAATATATCATGGTACAATGACAGACATCAGTGTTCGGAGTTCTATCATGGTACAATGACCGACATCAATGTTCGAAGTTCTTTCGGCGTCGCTTTTGGAGTACGGTACCTGTACAATTAGTGGGCATATATGTCATGTATAGCTTTATGATAGTGTTTGTAAAACATTTTCTGAAATTACTGTTATATGTTTAAACAACTTCCTGAAAGGGTATTTTAAACAAAAATTAACGTTACAGTTTAATAAGTATTTTAAGAAAAATAAATATTTTTATGTGAATTTTTACTGTGGATTGCTCTTGTGACCCTAGTATGACTTCTTACCATCTTCTATAACGCATAGGCGAAATTAAGGGTTACAAAAATAATGATGGCCATGGCATGAATGGTGAATAACTCACCTAATCTGCAGTGAGATAGAGATGGAATAAATGGAGGCCCCACGTTTTGCTTTGATTTTCCAAGGAAGCGGGCGATTTGGGCAGAAGATGGCGACAAAGTAAAATTGAGGTTAGGGTCTTCAGGGGGAAATCTAGAAGGGAACTGACGAAAATAAAAAGATTTATAATGAATTAAAAAAATAATTAGGTTTTATCCTCGATATTTGTTTAGGGTTTTTAAACCCTAATAATATAAATAAATAAATAAATAAATAAATAAATGGAATTGAAAGGGCATTTAAAAATTTTAAATTGAACCCGACGGCTTGGGGAAAATCTCCAAATTAGAGAAAAAAATATAATTCACCTAGTTAGTCATCAAAATTTTCTAAGCTTGATTTAGAAAAGGTATTAATTTTAAAGTTTACACTTTTAGCCTCTAAATTTAATATCATTTTAATTTAGAACCCAAAATCCATAATCTTTCCATCAAAGTAATTTTTAAAAAAACTTTTAAGTCGAGTATAAACATCAAAATTTCTAACCCTGATTTTAAGGTGTGACAAAAAAAATGTTCAACTATCAACGTCAAGTAATGATAAAGGTAATGATGACGATGACAGTGACGGTAATGGTGATGATGATGATCTTTATGGCAATAATGAAATGTCCAAATATGCTTATGTTGCTGATCCAGGTTTGTTTGGAGCAAACATACCTTTTAATTTACAAAATAGAAAGGATGGTGATGATAGAACTCATAGGCGGATGAGAGAACACTTTAATGATTCATTTGCAGGTACATCATCGCATAATCTAACTACAAATGATAATGAAATTAGTGAATCATCTCAAGGTTCTTGTTCCTACCAACCAAATACATATTATCCCCTTACCTTGAACAAAATTCAAATTATGGGTTGTCTGATAACAATTTACCATATCATATATTTCCTCCTAACAATGTACCTTATAATGCTCACAGTATGATGCATTTTTCATATACAATAAAAAATGATTAAAATCAAGGCAGCGACGGAACTGAAAATGCTTAAGATCCTTCACGCCTTTCATATTGGTGGTGAATTATCACAAATGGAGTTTTTATATTTGTATCCATGTATTTTTTTAAGTTTTGTAAAGTAAATTCTCATGTTAAAATACGACACTATTTAGTATTTATATGCTTTTTAACATGCTTTTATTTACATATCATTCATTAAAATCATGGTTATAATATTTATATAATTTGTATTTTTTAATAGTTTTTTATTTATAAATTAGAATTTTATTTTTACAAATTAAATAAAACACATAAAATAAGTATATTAATATTAGAATATTAAAATATGATTGCAAAATGTACATATATATAATATTTTGAAAAATTGTGCGCTTTTTAAAACAAATTCCAACCGCAACAGTCATTACACGTTACGTAACGTGCGCAGCGTCTGCAACCGCAACCACGGCAGAAACAGTAACCGCAATTTAATACTATCACGATGATCGGAATGGACAAAAGCAAGGTGGTGAAGTTGGTCGTACCAACAAGGGTTTTGTCTGCTGCCATCTCGGTGAGATCAAGGCTTATGGGAAAGATATTTCTCTGGGGTACTGCAATAAATGTAATGCTAGCTGATGGCGAAAATGGAAATGGGATAGCTTAGAGTAGGGATAAAGGTGAAGGAAATGTTGAGGACCATGGGGTTATATTTTTCCAACTTTAGGCAGCTAGATGAGCAGGAATCGCAATGAATGAATGGAATCCCTTGTTAATTTGATGAGAATGAGCTTCAATTTCTGGGTTACAAATTTTGCAAGCCAAGACTAAAATTTCCATCCACTCGCACATGCATAAGTGCTTCAGTTGTGGGGATTTGCTGTTGTTTACGTGGACTAGAATAAGGGGCCAAAACCAAACACTCGAGCACGTAAAATATTTAACACGATTTTATTAACTTACATGAAATAACTTATAGTATTTTTTATACGTATTCATTAAATATAAATGACGATAATTGTATGACTTCGCATCAATATTCAGTGAGGGGTCAATTTTTTTGTCTAAATGGTCACGTGCCGGTTCCATTGATCTTGAGGTGGGATTCTTGTGTCAGATGCGGTGGTTATTTGTGCTAGTTTTTTAGCAGATTGAGTTCAGCTCACTTTCTTCGAACACTGCTTTTCGAGTAAATGAATATCTATTTTATTGTATTTTGGTTAATGCCTAATTGTGGCGAGGTCATTGTTGTTATAGTCAAGTGTTGCTGTTTCATGGTACGATTTCAAGACTGATATTTGGATTTGGTAAACCAACTAGTTCTTGTTAGCATTTTGCAGAGGATACGAGTGCTAAAGGAGTATTTTGTTGTGTTGTCTTAATAGTGTCGTTTTTGTTATGCGTTGGGAGTTTAAATATTTTAAGGTTTATTCTATTGCGGCTCTCTTGTACCGTTTTTTTTATTACATTCTCACACACAAAATGAGATAATATGGACATACTTAGTTACTAAGCCAATTAGTGAATCTCTTCGTCATTATTATTTTTATACAAAATTTAGATTTTAAATATTTAGAAGATTTTTAAAAAAATTAAATCAAATGAAACTTATATTAAAGTAGCACGCCAAACATAAATACCCACGAATCAATCCATATTCATTTCCATTGATATTTTAAAGCACAAGTATTCTCAACGAAAACAATTCAACAATAAATTAAAAGAACATGAAAAATCATTCTTCTTATGAAGTTGGTATAATTATCACATGTTCTTATTTTTTTTTTGTTTATGTTTTTAAATATAATTAAAGGACACATAAAAGTCATACAACCACACTTGTGAAATAGTTTTTTGACGATCATTCCATGAAATTATAATCCTAAACTAAATATGAATTTTCATCCGGAATTGGAATTTAACATTACTTAATTAAACAAGTATTCTCCTGTTATGGAGGCCACGGTAAAGCCCACAACTTAAGAAATCCTCTTGAGGGATAAAATAATTAGTGAAAATTGTGATCAAACTTCACCCTCAATGGATTATGGATGAATCCTCCAAAGGTCTGTCGCTCTCGAAATCCACCATCATCTTGTTCAATTTCTTGTTGCTTAACCTTTGTTGGATGATCATGCCACCTTCTTCATAACTGCGAGAACTCAAGGTTTGAATATATTATATTATTGAATAATCATTTTAACTTAAGAGCACTAACCTTTGGGGAGTTGCGGAAGGAGCAGAAGGTGTAAGCAAACGGGCGAGGCGAATAGCATCCTCATGTTTAGTAACTGCGTGATTGAAGCATAAATATCGACCGTAGGACGAAACATCTTCGAAGACGCAGATGTGAGCATCCACCAAGAAATCAAGATCGACGGTGACGAACCTCCCGCACTCGTACATCTCAGCCGCTCCTTTCAGGTATGGGTGGGTGATGGACAGGCGCGGCTCGATCAACAATCCAGCGTTGATCGAGACCATGTTAATCCCCCTGTCCATTGCCAACGCCCATGATGTCTTCTCTGCTACTGTCTTTGATAGCGCATGCCATAACTGCTTTCACAAGTTATTCAATAATCACCACACAAACACTAGAATCCCATGTTTAAGCAAATCGAATACCTTGAATTTGCGGCAGAGGTTGACATCGCTCCAATGGTGTTCGTCCAAGTCCGAAACAATTGATTCGAGGTTGTCTCTCCAGATAACGGCAGTGGCTGAGGATGTGAAGACCACCTTGTCTATTGTCTCCGTCCGAGCGCACGCCTCTATCACATTGTGTGCTGCTCTTACCTCCTCTTCTGCCATATATTCCTGACTCCAAACCAATTTCTCAATTTGTCAACTACTTCACAACCCGTTGAGATATATCTACTATAGGTATTTGTATACTAAACAAGATATATTCAGACATAGTACATAAATAGTGAAACTTAAACTGGTATAAGCATGGATTCAAACTCTGAGCACAAACCCGAGATCTCAAAGTTCTCAAAACCTCATTCTTATCATTAAACCAAATGTGTAATGTCTAATTATCAAATTTGAAAACTCCAATATATCTACTATAGGTATTTGTATACTAAACAGACTTAATTTTTTTAACATTCTAATTTAATTACAATTTAGTGTCTTAGTTCAGTTTTAAATTTAAATAAATTCTTGCACACTTGCAGAAGACAGTGACGGAGGTATATCGGGGCGGGGGCATTTTTTTCAGCTTTGTCCTCCGATATAATTTTTTTTACAAATTTGTTTATTTTTGAATTCGCCCACTCACTTTCAAACATTTATATTTTGCTCTCATTTTAAATCTTGACTTCATCCCTAACAGATAATATAGCTCAGATCCGAATCATCTAAGAAGGAAGATGTCATTCTTTATCACTATGAAACAAACTTTAGGTTGACCTCAAACAGATTTGAAATGTTTGTCTATAATATAAATTTAAAAAACAGTATTTTTAGGGGAAAAAGTTGATGCTTTTCCTTTTACTCTAATGCTAATTAGTATTTATATTCTTTAAATTAGTTGGTTTTCCACCGATAGAAACTATTTCTTCTTTTGT
This sequence comes from Hibiscus tridactylites, assembly GCA_958450335.1. NCBI lineage: Eukaryota > Viridiplantae > Streptophyta > Magnoliopsida > Malvales > Malvaceae > Hibiscus > Hibiscus tridactylites. Next base: position 95,054,299 of record OY288267.1, on the reverse strand, counting down.
AGTGCCTTTTATCTATGATTCTACATTAAAAAATTAAGTTTAAGATTTAAGGTTAATGTTTAAAGTTAGAGTTTATGAAATTAGAGTAGGATGCACTTTTAAAGTTTAAGATTTAAGGTTTAGAATTTATAATTTAAAGTTAAAGTTTAAAATTTATTTCTTTTAGTATTAAGGTACAGAAAGAATCACCCAAAGAGTAAAAAAATTTTGTCCGTTTTCCACGAATATTAATCTATATTAGAGAAATGGATAGAAGTTTATGGTAAGGAGAGAGTGAGCAACTTACATCATATGTAGGGTGGTCCTCCGCAGGCTCAAAGGCGTAAAACAAACCCGAGCAGCCTTTGAGAGCGTCGGTGATGCTCTGATAGTCAAAAGGGTCCGCACGGAAAATCTTCACCTTCTTCTTTATTTCACCAGCTACCCCATTCAATTTCAAATCATCACCTACATTTAACCAACAAAGCATTATAGTAATTAATTGCAAAGAAAAAAAGAAAAAGAAGGTAGAGTAGAGGACATAATCGGGAGCATGCAGTAATACCATGGGCATGGGGTTGAAGTGCAGCATGGACAGTGTAGCCTCTTTGCAGCAGGCGGTGAACTAGGGCAGAGCCAAGGCGACCGGAGGCGTCCATCACGCAAACTTTGTGGTGATGGGAAGAAGCCGGTGCCATTTCTGTTGGAGAGGAACAGAGTTAATCAAAGGTGAAGCAAATTTGAGTATATAAAGAAGAAGGGGAGAGCGGGGGTTGGGTTGGGTTGGGCTAGCATTCAAAGGGCGTGGGAGTGGTAGATATGGGTGGGAGGTTGTTGTTGTTGTTGGAGAGATGATCAGGTGGAGGCTAGAACCACAAGACTTGTGCATATATGTATTTGTTTTGATTTTTCAACTGGTACATGTGGAAGGGTGGATGCATGTCACATTGACAACCCACAAAACAAACCTACCATAAACGTACGGCGAGTTTCATATGCTTTAAATTTTCATTTATTACTCCCCAGAAAGCTGAAATTAATAGGCTGTTAGATGAAAACAAATTGTTGGAGTTCTTTAAATAATTGAATTCACATATTATTTTTTTAATAAATTAATTTTATTTCATAGTGTAAACTATCTATTTAGTATTTTATTTATTTTTGTATTTTTAATTTGACCATCTAATTAATTATTTTGTTAAAATGATATATAATGTTACGTTTTGTTTTTATTTTGGTATTCGTCGTTATAAATTAACGACAAAACTGACATGACATTTTTATTAGAGAGAAAAAATGAAAAAGAATAAAAAATGACATGCTAGTTTTGTCGTTAATTTTTAACGACGTATACTAAAATAAAAAAAATAACATTAAGTATCATTTTGTAAAAAAAGTTAATTAAATTGCCAAAATAGAAACAAATAAATAAACGGGTACCAAATAGATAGTTTACCCTATTTGATAATACAGTGAATGAACTGTAACAAGCGAAATCCATCATGTAATGGCATGTGGTGAAATTGGACAAAAAAATTTCTGCCCATTTTTTGTGTTTTTTTTTTACTTTCTAATACTAAAAATCAAATAATAAATTTAAACTCTAAATTTTAAATTCTAAACTCTAAAAATAAATCATGCTTTAAATATTTTAAGCTCTAACTTTAAACCATAATTATAAACTTTAAATCTAATTTTTTTATGATGAGGCATAAATAATAATATACTATTTCTACTTAGTGCAACTACGCTAAATAAATATTGGGCTAAAGTTTACAAATGGTCACTAAACGTTGATCAACTATTTAATTTGGTAACCAAACTTTTAATTTCTTCAATGTTATCATTAAACTTTTAGTTTTGTTTCAATTTGGTTACTGACCCGTTAATAACTGTTAAAAGGGTGATGTGGTTGTTAAATAGTTTTTATAATAACACATTTAGTTCTCCACACTTACACACTCAAAAAATTTAGTCTTAATTCGAAAGAAATAATAAATTTAACCCTCATTATTTCAGTTTGACCCTATTTTTAATTAGAGACAATTAATATTTTATTTTGATCTCTCAATTATAACTAATGTTTTCTTGTCCCTCCCAATCCAAACCATACTCAATCCATCCTTTAAATTTTAATAAAAATTAATTAAATTATTACTTGAAAAAGGGGAAATTAAGTATATTTTTTAAAATTGATACTTAAATTTTTAAAAGTGTTATTAGGCCACTAAAAACACATATATTTGTTATTATGTGTATTCAATTATACATAATAAAAGGGGAAATTAACTATATTTTTTTAAAATTGATTCTTAAAGTTTTTTTATGAAAATAATTTAATTAATTTATATATCATCCATTAACATCCAGTAGTCCAACTCTAAATTTTAATTTAAAAATAAATTGATTCATTTAATTTTTTTGAAATATAAAGATTGTATGATTTATTGAAGGTGGTCATACAATACAAGACACAAATATGAGCCTCATTAAAAAACTTCCCTCAACCTAAATGGAGGAAAAAAAAAGTGCACCATATCTATGTCCAATGAGGTATCAACCATTACAAGGACAAGCCCCAATCATAAAAACCAGAACACCACACTCTACAGCCAAACATGTGCTGACATTGTCTATATACAAATACTACCAGACACATTCACAACAAACAAAATGCTAGATCAAAAGCCACTAGAGCATTAACGCACCACCCTAATACACTGTAAAGAAAATTTCATCTCCAAAATAAACAACCTCGAAAGCAATTACAATCCAGAAACCACACTCTACCGAAACCAACTTTAGCTAGACTCTTCGCTGCACTTTCTGAAACACTTTCCACCAGTATGAACTCAGACAGGCGACATTAGAAATCAATCTTAATACAGATTCAGCCGTGATCGAAAACGAAGAGGTCTTCAGCTCGAGATATCCCTTTCTTTGCCAATGAGTCAGCCATTGCGGAATTAAAATAAAATATTAAATTCTCTCTAATTAAAAATATGATCAAATTGAAATAATGAGGGTCAAATTTATTATTTCTTTCGAATTAGGACTAAATTGCTTGAATGTGTAAACATGGATGATTAAATATGTTATTATAAAAAAAATATTTTAACAGCCACATCACCCTTTTAACAATTGTTAACGGGTCAGTGACCAAACTGAAACAAAACTAAAATTTTAATAGTAACATTGAATAAATTGGAAGTTTAGTTATCAAATTGAATAATTGATCGAATTTTAGTGATGATTTGTGAACTTTACCCTAAATAATATCTATTGTTTAATAAAATTTTACGTCTTTTTATGTTACACGAGATAAATTACAATTTTACTAAATCATTGAGTTAACTACTAGGATGGTCAATTATGTTTCCCCCAATTTAGAGTTGGTCACAGATTTTCAAAAATGATCAGTAAGGTCACTTATGTTTTGGATCTGTAAACTTTTGGTCACCAAAACGTTTGTTGTTGTTAAACTTTAACGGGAGGCTGATTTGACACAATAAAAAGAATGATAAATTACCTAGATAGTCCCTAAACTATTACTTCACTTTATTTCGGTGATCAAAATAGAAGTGAAGTAATAGTTTAGGGACTATCTAAGTAATTTATCCTTCTTTTTATTATGTTATTTCAGCATCCCGTTAAAGTTTTCTGCAACAAACGTCTTAGTGGCCAAAAGTTTACAGATTGAAAACGTAGTGACCTTACTAGTCGTTTTTTAAAATCGGTGACAAACTCTATACTGAGAAAAAACATAAATGACCATCCCAATAGTTAACCCTATATTATTTATGCATGATTAATATTCTATTCTAAAATTTCTAAGTTAATTTAATATGTCTTATCTTATTTTATTTGTATTTTAAAAAGTAAAAACTTATTGTATAGAGTTTAAAGTTTAGGGTTTAGTTTTTAAGATTAAGGTTAAGAATTTAAGATTTGAGTTTTTATAGTGTAAATATACAGACCTGTGTAAAACTAGTTTTAAACAACATGAGCATCAAAATTTTACCCTTTAAAAACACATAATCATATGAACATATATTAACTTGTAATATCTTTAGACTATTTAAAAAAAATACATGTAATTATCTCATGCATTTCTTTTTTTGAATGATGAATTGATCTTCATTGAAAAATATGAAAACGTTCGATTACAAAGTAAAACCCACCGATCACAAGACCGATCGGTGATAAATGTCTATGAAATTGAAAATAAAAGCAATTAAAATAAAATCGCAATGAATAGTGCAAAATCTACAAAAATTGGAATGGTGACTCTCAATATTCTTCATCTGAGTTTGAAGTCTCAAATCACGGAGCCAAAATAAAACATTACTTGCAGATGAGATTCAGAGTAGACAAATAGGAGAGTGAGATATGAAATTTCTCTGAAATTAAGTTTTATGCATGTGCTAATCCCACGGACCTATCCACATTCGGTCACGAACCACCCCCGCTTTAACAACTCGAAGAGCTTTTTCAATCCAAACTATTTGCGAAGAGGATGATCTACCTTCTTTGATAAGAATATGAGCGACAGTGTTTTGGTCCCAACTTACATTCCAGAGCAAGATTTAGCCTTCTATTACGGAGATTCATGGCAGTAAGGATAAAGTTTTTATATAACTGTCATAAAGCAATTTTCACCTTAGGTGACAATGTAATAGACCATAAGGCCCCAAAAAGTGCAATTGAAGTTGTATATATGTTGTTGAGATTGTAAGTTTAGTTGAATTAGAATAATTATTGTAATCGAATTATGTTGTATAAGTTTAGTTAAAGTCAAACTCCTAAAACTAGAGTTAGAAGTTAATAATTAGCAAGATTCCTAATATAACTAAAAGTTCTAGTCTATAAAAGTATGTAAACCTTTGTAAGTTTATTCATTATTCAATTGAAAGAAACAAAAACACATTCTGGTTTTTTTCATAGTATCAATCTAAATTCGGTCTTATTGAAAAAATTCTTCTTTTCCTCTTTAATGGGTAATCCGACTTCATCTAGAGGCTTCACCAAACAACAAATGGTACAACTGCAGCAACTATTCGACAGATTCACTGAGAGCAGTGCAGGAAATCTGGCTTTCGCATGCAATGATGGTACACAGACCAACTCTTCTTCCATTGCACTTCTTTCTACTATGAATAGATCAACATAGATTGTGGACGCCGGTGCTTCTAACCTCATGACTAGTAACAAGGAATTATTTTTTAATTTAAAAATCCCTCCTCTCATAATTCTATCAAATTAGCATATGGTTCTGAATTACAATTTGTTGTCAGTTTGCAAGCTCTGCAAGGATTTAAATTGTGTTTTCCAGTTCACTGGTTCTGAGTGTTTTTTATAGGCATTGGACTTCAAAAAGAGGAATGGAAATGCTTTTGTTAATAAAAACCTTCTTCTTTTAAATGCCATATATGTCAACTTGAAAAACAAACAAGACAATCTTACTTACCCTTTACTTACACTATACTTGTTTTGTAACATCGTTTTTTAGATCTATGGAGGCGTTTTTTAGCGTCGCTAAAAACACATGCGGCTCTATAAAAAGCGTCGCCAAAACCGTCGGAAAAAACAACGCCGCAAAAGGTAGCGACGTTTGCATAGAAAAACACCATAATATATCATGTTCTTTAGTGGCGTTTGGTATCACAAACGCCGCGAAATATGTGTGTTTTGTAGCGGCGCTTGGCTATGAAATGCCGCAAAAGGTAACATTTCTATAGTGGCGTTTGGTCTATCAAACGCCGCAATTGCCTTCCTCTATAATGGCGTTTTTTTATATAAACACCGCAACATGTGTATGATCATTAGCGGTGTTTTATTTTAAAAACGCCGCGAACCGTACTGCTACAACAACCTGTTTTTTCATTTATAATTACTACCCAAATTAACATGTAAGACCAAAGCTAAAACTAATTACAGAAATTAACTAGAAAGGCTTGACAACAAAATTAAATTCAAAGTCTAGAACATGAAAGTGAAATGCAATTCAACATTGTAGTTCAACGTCAAAGTGAAGTGTAATGCAATTCAACATTGTAGCTCAACGTCAAAGTGAAATGTAATTCAACATTTGTTTAGCACAATAAACAAAACACGAACAAACCTAATAAATCAACTAAGATGGGGGATTCTGCTTGAACATCGCCATCATTTCTTGAAACTTATTTTCGACATTCTTATATGTTGCTTCTCTATCCGCTTCTCTCTCTTCTCTCTCTGCTTCCCTCGCTTTTACTTCAGCTTTAAATCGAGTTAATTGTTGTTGTAAACAATTAACTTCTGCTTGGGAAGACTGGCTCTGTGATGGCATGTACTGAGATGAGTTAGCACCAAAGTATTTTTGTTGGGGTAACGAATGATCCTTGGCATCGAACCCGACCATATCGTTTAGGACCCAAAACTTTAGCAATAACTTGATTGTCGATCTCATCTACATTAGCAGAACCATTAGTTGAAGTCGTACCTTCATACTCCATCTTTTTATCCTTCAATTTTGCATGATAATCAAGTAAGAAAAACATATTCAAACATAACATAATCCATATTTAATGCAAACATGTTATAATATTGATATAAACATAGCATAATCCAGATTTTGTATCCAATAAATATACTATAATTTCTGCAGCTTCAGGAGTGATAGGAGAGCCATCTATTTTTGTGTGTGTAATGTCAAAGAGCTTTACTCATCCAATGCTATTACCGGTCGTAACTTGCTACTATTGTATAATAAAAATTAATACTTACGAACAAGTAGTAGATTAAAAACAATCAACAAACGAAAAGAAAACAATACCTCGTCATTAGCTATACGAGCAAAACTCTTCGACCCGACTGTATGAGTAAATTTCTGTGGCTGTCTGCTAGCAACTCCAACGTGTTCTCGATCCTAAATTTAAAAGTTGTATTACATATAAAGCCAATATTGTAATGACATAATAGTTGTAACACCTCAAATTTGGGCTTAGATATTTTAGAGTTCGAATCGGACATGTCGGAAATGGTTCGAATCCTAAAGGGAAGCTTAGGAAACACCTAGTTCGGGTTGCTTTAAAAATATGGAAAAATATCTAAAAACCCTCATTTATTATATGAATGATTATGGTGAAATCAATTTTACAAAATAAGGTTTGGAAATACTACACTTCGGTGTAGTGACCAAATCGCAGTTTTTGCAAAAGTTAAATAGTGACTGTTTTGTAAAGGATTGAAACTTTGAATCTTTAAGGCGCTAATTTTACCAAAATGTTTTTAATCAGATTTCTTCTTAATTTGGGTGATTTTATTAATGTTTTAATCAAAGGAAATAAAGATTAATTAAAAGGAAAACTATCTTTGACTTTTCATAACTACCTTTCATCAATTTTCTCTCATTTCATTTTCTCTCAATTTCTTTTCTGCCAAACACATTTCCTCCAGCAATTAACCTTTGATTTTCATTCCTTTTGATAAGATTTCAATCTCCTTTTGATTCCTAATCTTTTCCTCATCAAAACCTCTTGTTTTTACATTGGATTTTCAAGAAAACTTGCCCAATTCAAGGAGAAATCAGCCATTAGAGATAAGCTTCGTCCTTCTCCTCTAATGATCAGTTATTTACTAAAATTCCCAAGTTATCAATCCTTTGTTAATGATTTTTGAGTTGCTTTAATGTTAGAAACAAGAAATTGTCTTAAAACTCAAGGTTTTTGGAGAGATCTTGATGATTTTCGTGGTTGATGGTTAGGCTCTATTTTGAGGTTGTTTTCTAATGTATTTTGGATGTTAATTGATGTTATAAATGAGGTTTTATCAAACAAATATCGAATAGGCTTGGATTCCTAAATTTTGCATGCTAGAATGATGGTTTTTAGGGTGGTTTTGATGTTCTGTTATAGTTGGAGGTATAAGGACGAGTTTGTGGTGATTTTTGATGTTGATTGATGTTTAGAAATGATTAGAAGTGGTAGATCTTGGCTGGGCTTTGTTTTGGAAGAGTTTGGAGATGATTTCAGTTGTGTTTGGTAGCCGAAATGAGGTTCTTGAGTAGAGCAGCGAGTTTAGGTGTGTGGCTGGTGATTTCAATGCATGATGATGTATTAATCCTCTGCTCTTATGTGTTATAAACAGGGAGACATCTTCGGACGCTTTTGGTGTTGATCCGGAAGCCTTGATAGCGTTTCGGCGAGCAAGCGAAAAGTAATCGGTGAGTGCGAATGGTTTAGAAGTCCTTGAGGGACGAGAAACAAGGTTTGGGGATTTAAGAAAAGGTTTGAAACACCTTCCTAAGTCCGGAAGTAAGTATTGGCTAGATTGCTCTCTTAAATGTGGTGGTTACCCCTAAAATGCTTTTACATTCTAATGGTTTGAGATAGATAAATTCCTACTATTTTCATGTATGATTTGTAGCATGAGATGATGCTTGAAATGATTTCATGAAATAACATGTTGTATAGTTGAGATTTGAGCTTTTGTTTTAAAGCATGGCAAATGTTATGGTTTTGAAATGAGATGAGAATGATTTGGGAAATGTTGCATGAAAAACAGTAGGTGAGATGATGTTTTGACATAATATATTGACATAGATGTTGAGATACTTACCGGATATAATTGATCGATCAATAGGATGAGAGTGCACTATAAACTAAAATTTCGTACGTGCTCTTCGGTTTAATCCAAAGGGATAGAACCGATGATGGGCATTCCATCGGGTAGGACTTGGTGAAATACCCAAGCTTTGTGGCGATGAAAGATTCCGCCGTGTGAGTACGGTGATGTGAGATTCCACTGGAAATTATGTTACTAGACAAGTGAGTACGGTGATGTAAGATTCCACCGGAAGCGTCTAGTGGTTAGAGAATGTTGTCCGCATATCCGAGTAATAATGAGATGTGAAATGCCAATATAATATATGAAAATGCTTTTTAATCACATGTACCTATTGATGAGACGATTTATGCTATGAGAAATGCATATGAGATTTTTACATGAAGTGCTTTGGTTTTACAAGCATGTGTATGGCCTTGCCATGATATTTGCATTGGTTTAAATGCGTGAGATAGAATTGAGGTACATGTGTTTTCAATGAGAAGTTGCTTTGAAATGATTTTCAAGCATGAGATAGAATGAGCATGTTGTAGAAAAAGCTTTTGAGAAAGTGTTTTAAAGAATGCATTATTGTGTTGGTTTTCTTTAGAGCATGCCTCACTAAACAATTGTGCTTACGCTCTCTTTTACCAATAATGCAAATAATTGAGGTGTTTTTGGGCAGCGAGAGGGTTAAGAACATCCAAGGAAGTGCAAAGCTCATGTATGATGATGTTTTTATACACTTTAGTCTTGATATATGGCAATGGGAAACCAAGGTTGTATTTGGGAGATGTGTTTGAACTCCCTAAGTTTGTGGCATGTTTGTGATGGCATTTATGGGTTGTAAATGGTCCTAAATGTTTGGTTTGAGGTTTGGTTGCCTATTTTGGTTTTGAGAATAGGGAGCATGCCTTTAGATTGTGTGTTTTTGTGATTGATGCCATGCTATAGCTTTAAGACCTTAAATATGTTCCTTAGTATCAAAATGAGCTGCTGGTATGATTTGATGCTCATTGAAGTATGTTTGAATGGTTTGAAATGTCAAAAACCAGCAATTTCTGCTGTCACTGGGCAAAGTGTATCGAAACACCCTCACCTGTTCCAAAACGGGGGCCTGTAATGGCCATCGTGGTTCGGAACGGATGAAGCTGTTTCGAAACAGTTTGGCTATTGGTGAAGCCTGTTTCGATACCGGTTTCGGAACATACCGAGTACCGAAGCGGTCAACACCGTTTCTATACGGGCGTTTCAGTACGAAGGGTGGGCGTTCCGATACAGTTGACCGTTGGATGTTGTTTTGAATTGTTTTAAGTTTTCATGCTTTACATTTTAGTCTTGAATGTTGTGGATGCAATTGCTTGAGCTTGGGATGTCTTTTTAAGCTGAAACTTTACAGAGAAGCATGTAACATGATTAATTTCATATTGGTAAACCTAAAGTTAGAAAAGTCTTTATAATTTCCAAAAATTACATTTTGGTCCCTAAATGCGTAATTTGTGCAATTGAGTCCCTAAATGTTTTCCGATCGCTGTGCCTTTCTCTTCCATGATTCGTGAATATTCACATAGACTTAATTTGCATCTAGACAAGATTAAAATAAAAAACAAAAGGGTCGTTAATTAAGGTTGACTTTCGGGTTAACTTTGGTTTTCCCCGTGTAATCTTCGTAGTTCAGGTCAAGCGTCTAGGCCGAGCTAAGAGGGTTACATTTTTAGGTATCAGAGCAAGGTTTTCGAATAATTGGGGCTTGGTATGTGGTTGTTGTATGTGATTATGCATGATGGTGACTTTTCGGTGAAAGTATGATGTATGAATAGTGATGTATGATTCAATTGAGATGAAATTGTGATGCTATGCTATGTTTGGAGTGTGGTTTGGGATCCCATTGCCATATCATTTCTAATGAGAAGAAATGGTTTCAAAAATAAGCTTGAGTACTTGGATTACTTACCTTATTATGCCTAATTGTGTTTATTGCATTTTTGTCAGTGCATTGTTTTTATTATGGGGCCAGGTAGAGAGCTGAGAATCAATACTAGATCTACGGCTGAGAATGAGAACGTAGAGAATGCTGAGGATTTACCTTCTCCTCCCCCTGGTGGACCACCTGGTGGTGGTAGAGCTGGGGCTGGTACTTCTGGAGTTGGTGCTGGGGTTGCTGGACCCGAGGGTGTTCAGGGGCAAGCTGCTCCTTATATGACCGTGCTGATACATGCTATTGCTGGAGCTTTCCAGGCAGCAATAGCTGGAGCTCATGGAGCTACACCTCAGAATGGTGCTAATGTGAGATTGCCGTTGGAGCGTCTCCGCAGTCTATGAGGGACTAAGTTTAGAGGTTTGTCACCGAAAGGATTTGAGTCTTGGTTGGAGAGCACCATGAGGATTCTTGGTCAGTTGAACTGCAACAATGTCCAAAAGTTGGGATGTATTGTGTCGCTACCGCATGGGGATGCATACACGTGGTGGACGACCATTATCTCTGGAATGGAGGATGATGAGGTGACTTGGACATTCTTCTTGAATGCGTTCAAGCGGAAATATCTGGGAGTTCGCTACCTCAATGAGAAGAAGAGAGAATTTATGTCTCTTGTGCAAGGGAACATGTTTGTGGCTGAATATGAGATTCAGTTTGTTCGCCTTAGCCAGTATGACCTGAGTTGATTCCTAGTGGGCGGGAAAGGTGTGAACAGTTCCGTTATGGGCTGGTAGCAGACGTGAAGACCTATATGCTTGCAGTCGATTACACTGACTTCGATGTCTTGGTCACTAGAGCCAAGGACATTGAATTGAATCTTGGTTTGGCAAGCCGAGCAAGTGGATCTAGCTCGGGAAAGCGAGCTGCAGAACGCGATTATGGTAGAGATCGCAACAAGAGGCATAAGGATAGGAAGCCGCACTATGATGCTAGACGTGGGGGTGGTAACCCTGGTAGAGGTCAGCAAGGACCTAATGCTTTCTTGAGGGCTTCTGAGTGTAACCGGTGTGGTAGGAGACACGCTGGTGAGTGTTGGGGTAACCTTGGGATATGATGGAATTGTGGAAACCAAGGACATATGAAGAAATATTGTCCTCAGCCGCTGAGAGAGGGACAGGCTCCGGTGAGAGCAGCTAGGCCACAGAGAGGTCGTGGGCGCAGCTGTGGTAATTTTCAGCGTAGGGATGATGGTGGAAGGAATGTGGCGCATGTTGTGGCTGTCCAACCTGAGGGTGGTGGTCAGGCTCGAGTGTATGCTGTCCGTGAGGGAAGGAATGACACGGACGTGATCGTAGGTATCTTTACTTTGCAATCCTTGTCATTACTTTTTTTGATTGATTTTGTATCTACACACTCGTACATATTGCGTGAACATGTTCAAATGCTTGGTTTGCCTATTGAGTCTTTGGATGTTGGTATGCCTCTGACTAGTTCCTTTGGTGAGACGGTTGTAACAAGGAAGTTGTATAGAAGATGCCCCTTAATGGTGCAAGATCATGTGTTTCTTGTTGATCTTATGGAATTGCCATTCTATAGTTTTGATGTAATCCTTGGCATGGATTGGCTTGTTGAGCATAGAGCCGTTGTGGATTTCGTAAGCAAGCGAGTTTCGTTGAAACTTGCAGATGATTATGAGGTGGTGGTGGTGGGAGAAAATGTGAAGTTTTTTGCTAATGTGGTGTCAACGTTGGAAGCGAGCCGAATGTTGCGGTAAGGATGTGAAGCTTATCTAGCCTTTGTTATGAATCCTAGTTCAAATGAGGTGCGCGTTCAGGATATAAGGACCGTGCGTGAGTTTCCTGGAGTGTTTCTAGAGGAATTACCTGGTTTGTCGCCTAGTCGAGAGGTTGAGTTTGGAATTGAGTTGTATGAGAACACGACTCCAGTGTCCATTTCTCCCTATCGCATGGCACCCAAAGAGTTGAAGGAGTTGAAGACGCAACTTCAGGAGTTGCTTGACCGTGGCTTCATTCGGCCTAGTGTGTCACCTTGGGGTGCACCGGTCTTGTTTGTTAAAAAGAAAGATGGCACGATGAGAATGTGCATCGATTACCGCCAACTGAATAAGTTGACCGTCAAGAACAAGTATCCTTTGCCGAGGATTGATGATCTTTTTGATCAGTTTTGGGGAGCGGCTGTTTTTTCAAAGATTGATTTGAGGTCAAGGTACTATCAGTTAAAGGTGAAGGAGGTGGATGTGCCGAAAATAGCCTTTAGAACGAGGTATGGGCATTATGAGTTCCTTGTGATGTCGTTTGGGTTGACGAATGCTCCTGCTGCTTTCATGGATATGATGAATAGGGTGTTCCATAAATTCTTGGACAAGTTTGTTGTGGTGTTTATCAACGATATCCTTGTGTACTCTCGTACCGAGGAGGAGCATGAAGATCATTTGAGAATTGTTTTGCAAGCGTTGCTGGAAAATCAGCTTTATGCTAAGCTGAGCAAATGTGAGTTTTGGCTAAAGGAAGTTGTTTTCCTTGGACATGTGGTTTCGGCTGAAGGGATTCGAGTTGATCCCCAAAAAGTTGAGGCAGTGATGAATTGGAAGCCTCCTAAGTCTGTTCATGAAGTCTGTAGTTTTCTTGGGTTGGCAGGATACTACCGGAGGTTTGTGGATGGATTTTCTAAGATTGCTGCCCCTTTAACGAAGTTGTTGCAAAAGGATGTTAAGTATGAGTGGACGGAAGCGAGACAACAAGCTTTTGAGAAGCTTAAAGCAGCTTTGACGCAAGCTCCTATCTTGGTTCAACCTGAATCAGGGAAAGAGTTTGTGGTGTATAGTGACGCATCCTACGTTGGTTTGGGTGTGTGTTAATGCAAGAGGGTAAGGTGGTGGCTTATGCATCACGACAGCTGAAAGTGCATGAGCGCAATTATCCTACACATGATATTGAGTTGGCTGCAGTGGTTTTTGCTCTAAAGGTCTGGAGGCATTATCTTTATGGTGAGAAGTGTACTGTGTACACGGATCACAAAAGTTTGAAGTATCTGATGTCTCAGAAAGAGTTGAATCTTAGGCAACGACGATGGGTGGAGTTGCTTAAGGATTACAATCTAACGGTCGAGTATCATCCAGGGAAGGCCAACTTTGTGGCTGATGCTTTGAGCAGGAAAGTGGCGGTGGAGTTAAGGGTGATGTTTGCTAGCTTGAGCATATCGCGAGATGGTGGTCTTGTTGCTGCATTGCAAGTGAAACCATCTCTAGTCTAGTTGATAAAGGACAAGCAGTTGTTGGATGATTCCTTGGTGCCACATGTTCAGGATATTGTTGAGGATAGGCCATCGGATTTCTATTTTAATGATGAGGGTGTTCTATGTTTTGGGAGTCGGATAGTGGTGCCGAATGATGTTGAGTTGAGGCGCGCTATTCTGATCGAAGCTCATAGTAGTCCGTTTGCTATGCACCCTGGTAGTACAAAAGTGTACCGTGATCTGAAGGATGAGTACTATTGGGTGGGTTTGAAGAAAGATGTAGCTGAGTATGTGAGCAAGTGTATGGTTTGTCAGTGGGTTAAGGCTAAGCATCAGTTTCCTTTAGGGTTGTTGCAGCCGTTGAGGATCCCTAAATGGAAGTAGGAGAGGATCACCATGGACTTTGTGTCTGGTTTGCCTCTATCACCATCAAAGAAGAATTTTGTTTGGGTGATTGTGGATCGCCTTACGAAGTGTGCACATTTCTTGCCTGTGGCTACATACACCTTGGATAAGCTTGCAGAGTTGTACATTACTGAGATTGTACGTTTGCATAGTGTACCAAAATCTATAATGTCGGACCGAGATCCGAGGTTCACTGCAAGGTTTTGGATGTGTTTGCATCAAGTATTGGGTACGCGGCTGAATTTCAGTACTTCTTATCATCCGCAAACGGATGGACAGTTGGAGCATGTTATCCAAGTGCTTGAGGATATGTTTAGGTGCTATGTTATTGAGTTTCAAGGCTCTTGGGAGAAGCACTTGCCTTTGGTGGAGTTCACTTATAATAATAGTTACCAGGCGAGTATTCAAATGGCACCTTATGAAGCTTTGTATGGGAGGAAGTGCAGAACTCCTCTTTGTTGGGCTAAAACGGGACAAAAGTTGGTCTCGATGCCGACTTTGTTGAAAGGAACCACCAAGAAGGTGAAGCTCATTTGTGAGCGGTTGAAGGCAGCATCGGATCGGCTAAAGTCTTACGCGGATTTGAAGCGTAAGGAGATAGAATTTGCGGTGGGTGACCGTGTCTTCTTGAAAGTTTCACCTTGGAAGAAGGTGATGAGATTTGGCCGGAAGGGCAAGCTGAGCCCGAGATACATTGGACCATACGGGGTGATAGAACGTATGGGTCATGTTGCTTATAAGCTGAGGCTACCTCAAGAGTTATAAAAGATACATAATGTGTTTCATGTATCCATGCTTCGGAGGTATAGATCGGACCCTTCGCATGTTATGCATGTGGAGGAAGTTGAGTTGAATTCAGACTTGACATATGATGAGGAACCTGTTGAGATTTTGGATTCGGACAGTAAAGTTCTCCGTGGTAAGACCATTGAGCTGGTCAAGGTGCTGTGGAGACATCGTGGTGTTGAGGAAGCCACGTGGGAAAGAGAGGAAGACATGAAGAAGCAATTTCCTTACCTTTTCCCTTAAGGTAAATTTCGAGGATGAAATTTCATAAGAGGGGGAGGGTTGTAACACCCCAAATTTAGGCTTAGATGTTTTAGAGTTCGAATCAGACCGGTCGGGAACGGTTCGAATCCTAAAGGGAAGCTTAGGGAACACCTAGTTCGGGATGCTTTAAAAATATGGAAAATATCTAAAAATCCTCATTTATTATATGAATGATTATGGTGAAATCAATTTTAAAAAATAATGTTTGAAAATACTACATTTCGGTATAGTGACCAAATCGCAGTTTTTGCAAAAGTTAAATAGTGACTATTTTGTAAAGGATTGAAACTTTGAATCTTTAAGGAGTTAATTTTACCAAAATGTTTTTAATCAGATTTCTTTTTAATATGAGTGATTTTATTAATGTTTTAATCAAAGGAAATAAAGATTAATTAAAAGGAAAACTATCTTTGACTTTTCATAACTACTTTTCATCAATTTTCTCTCATTTCATTTTCTCTGTTTTAATCAGATCTTGATGATTTTCGTGGTTGATGGGTAGGCTATGTTTTGAGTTTGTTTTCTAATGTATTTTGGATGTTAATTGATGTTATAAATGAGGTTTTATCAAACAAATCCCGAATAGGCTTGGATTCCTAAGTTTTGCATGTTATAATGATGGTTTTTAGGGTGATTTTGGTGTTCTATTATAGCTGAAGGTATAAGGATGAGTTTGTGGTGATTTTTTATGTTGATTGATGTTTAGAAATGATTAGAAGTGGTAGGTTTTGGCTGGGCTTTGTTTTGGGAGAGTTTGGAGATGATTTCGATTGTGTTTGGTAGCCGAAATGAGGTTCTTGAGTAGAGCAGCGAGTTTAGGTGTGTGGCTGATGATTTCAATGCATGATGATGCATTAATCCTTTGATCTTATGTGTTATAAACAAGGGAGACATCTTCGGACGCTTTTGGTGTTGATCCGGGAGCCTAGATAGCGTTTAGGCGAGGAAGCGAAACGTAATCGGTGAGTGCGAATGGTTTAGAAGTCCTTGAGGGACGAGAAATAAGGTTTGGGGATTTAGGAAAGGTTTGAAACACCTTCCTAAGTCCGGAAGTAAGTATTGGCTAGATTTCTCTCTTAAATGTGGTGGTTGCCCCTAAAATGCTTTTACATGCTCGTGGTTTGAGATAGATAAATTCCTACTGTTTTTATGCATGATTTGTAGCATGAGATGATGCTTGAAATGATTTCATGAAATAACATGTTGCATAGTTGAGATTTGAGCTTTTGTTTTAAAGCATGTCAAATGTTATGGTTTTGAAATGAGATGAGAATGATTTGGGAAATGTTGCATGAAAAACAGTAGGTGAGATGATGTTTTGACATAATATATTGACATAGATGTTGAGATACTTACCGGATATAATTGATCGATCAATAGGATGAGAGTGCACTATAAACTAAAAATTCGTACGTGCTCTTTGGTTTAATCCAAAGGGAGAGAACCGATGATGGGCATTCCATCGGGTAGGACTTGGTGAAATACCCAAGCTTTGTGGCGATGAGAGATTCCGCCATGTGATTACGGTGATGTGAGATTCCACCAGAAATTATGTTACTAGACAAGTCAGTACGGTTATGTAAGATTCCA
Organism: Hibiscus tridactylites; assembly: GCA_958450335.1. Lineage (NCBI taxonomy): Eukaryota > Viridiplantae > Streptophyta > Magnoliopsida > Malvales > Malvaceae > Hibiscus > Hibiscus tridactylites. Next base: position 95,037,519 of record OY288267.1, on the reverse strand, counting down.
CCAGAAGCGTCTAGTGGTTAGAGAATGTTTTCCGCATATCCGAGTAATAATGATATGTGAAATGCCAATATAATATATGAAAATGCTTTTGAATCACATGTACCTATTGATGAGATGATTTATGCTATGAGAAATGCATATGAGATTTGTACATGAAGTGCTTTGGTTTTACAAGCATGTGTTTGGCCTTGCCATGATATTTGCATTGGTTTAAATGCATGAGATAGAATTGAGGTAAATGTGTTTTCAATGAGAAGTTGCTTTGAAATGGTTTTCAAGCATGAGATAGAATGAGCATGTTGTAGAAAAAGCTTTTGAGAAAGTGTTTTAAAGAATGTATTATTGTGTTGGTTTTCTTTAGAGCATGCCTCACTAAGCAATTGTGCTTACGCTCTCTTTTACCAATAATGCAGATAATTGAGGTGTTTTTGGGCAGCGAGAAGGTTAAGAACATCCAAGGAAGTGCAAAGCTCATGTATGGTGATGTTTTTATACACTTTAGTCTTGATATATGGCAATGGGAAACCAAGATTGTATTTGGGAGATGTGTTTGAACTCCCTAAGTTTGTGGCATGTTTGTGATTGCATTTATGGGTTGTAAATGGTCCTAAATGTTTGGTTTGAGGTTTCGTTGCCTATTTTGGTTTTGAGACTAGGGAGCATGCCTTTAGATTGTGTGTTTTTGTGATTGATGCCATGCTCTAGCTTTAAGACCTTAAATATGTTCCTTAGTATCAAAATGAGTTGATGGTATGATTTGATGCTCATTGAAGTATGTTTGAATGGTTTGAAATGTCAAAAACCAGCAATTTCTACTGTCACTGGGTAAAGTGTATCGAAACACCCTCACCTGTTCCGAAACGGGTGCCTGTAATGGCCATGGTGGTTCGGAACGGATGAAGCTGTTTCGAAACAGTTTGGCTACTGGTGAAGCCTGTTTCGATACCGGTCTCAGAACATACCCGAGTACCGAAGCGGTCAACACCATTTCGATATAGGTGTTTCGGTATGTAGGGTGGGCGTTCCGATACAGTTGACCGTTGGATGTTGTTTTGAATTGTTTTAAGTTTCCATGCTTTACATTTTAGTCCTGAATGTTGTGGATGCAATTTCTTGAGCTTGGGATGTCTTTTTAAGCTGAAACTTGACAGAGAAACACGTAACATGATTAATTTGTTATTGGTAAACCTAAAGTCAGCAAAGTCCTTATAATTTCCAAAAAATACATTTTGGTCCCTAAACGTGTAATTTGTGCAATTGAGTCCCTAAATGTTTTCCGATCGCTGTGACTTTCTCTTCCATGATTTGTGAGTATTCACATAGGCTTAATGTGCATCTAGAAGAGATTAAAATAAAAAAGAAAAGGGTCGTTAATCAAGGTTGACTTTCGGGTTGAATTTGGTTTTCCCCGTGTAATCTTCGTTGTTCGGGTCAAGCGTGTAGGTCGCGCTAAGAGGGTTACAATAGTATTTTTTTAAGTGCATCGGTCATACATCTTCTTTCGTTGAACTCAAAACCTGACTGCATCTTCCAATTGATACTGGAGCATTCCAGGTGGGACATTTTGCATCTTTTCTTGCAGGCTGAGATTATTCTTGAAATATTTATTTTACAAAAAAACTCTTATGGTCTCTCCATTTCTTCCCTAACGCATGCTTCACATAATCATCCGAGACCTCTAAAGAAAAATTCTCCTACAAATGACACAACCAAAGTAAATATAAATTACTATCGCATTGTAATGAATTATCTATTACAATGACATTATTACCTTCACATAATCCACAGCCTGGTTTTTATTACTATTTGGCATCTCACGCCATGACTCATAATTGATCGGCAAAAGTGATGCATTACGTGCAGTCATGCCTATGAAATTGGCCAGAACACCTGCTTCTTTTCCAATAGGTTGGCCAACATCATTTCTTGAAACTTTCACTCGTTCCTTAGGACGAAGATGGTATAAATCCGTCAACGTCGTGCGCCCTCTACTTTTGCGCCTTCGACCATTTTCAGCTATATAAGAAATATTCAATGAAAATTTTAAAGTAAGTCAAAATAAGAAAAACATCTACCATTTAAATAATGTGTTTAATATTACCTTCGTTTTCTACATTTTCTTCAGTTGTTTCCGGAACTTGTGAAGATCCAACACCATACATTTCATCATTATTTGTTACTTCCTTATCTCGAGGAACTTGAACAATCCGCAAGTCACTCAGTTTTCTCCTAGGCATAATATCTGCAATAAACAAACAACAATTTTAGAAACTAGTGGCAATATTACTATTATTATATGTATTCAACATCAAGTTAGAGTTATAATATGTTACTACATCGTTATATCATCAGTTTTAATTAAAATCTACATCTATGTCCTCCCGAACACATTGAAATTGTGCACTAGAACTAGCAATTGTTCCATCTAAGTTTTGGGCTGCAAAAGGCAAAGTTTCTGATCTTGTTTCAATGTCATCACTACTTCCATCTCCGGTGTCTATCACGTCTCTGGGGGTGTTACAGAGGACAACATACCAACCCTCATCCATTGGATCAAGGCAATAAAAACTTTGTTTCACTTGGGAAGAAAATACATATGGTTCATCCACCAATTGTTGACATGTGTGAATTAATCGAGAGAAGTTCACCATAGTAAAACCAATTTGATCTCTTTTAGTGCCTCGAGTAGTATTAACATCAGCCCAGTCACAGCGAAATAACACAACTTTTCTTTTGCCATAATAATCCAACTCAATAATGTCTGTTAGAACTATATAATATTCTACATCTCCCTCCATAGGATGGTTGTCCCTAGCACTAGCATAACTTGTAGTTGAAGAAGTAACAACTACTCCACAATTTTGTGTCCTCCTCAATCTTTCACGAGATTTCGTGTGGAACCTAAACCCATTAATAAGGAAGTCATTATATCTTTTAACAACTCTATCCGAGCCTTGAGAAAGCCATTTAACCTCTTCACTAACTTCTCTCCTATTCCAAACCTATTACGCATAAAAGGTGAAAACGTTAGCATTTATATAAAGTATTTAAACTAGAAAAATTATATATTAGTTACGCGCCATACAAAGATTTAGGTTGTTACCGTTCTCCCTAACCATTCATGGAAAGTTTCTATGAATAACTTATGAATCTCACATTGATGTAATCTTTGGGAGCGTACACGAGATTGCAACTCTTCTTTATACTCACTATAAAATAGGTTGTGTGGTTAAAGAATGAGAAATATAAAAGTTGAAGTGAATACATTATGATTTACGTTATAAAACTTACATGTGTAAGGAATCTATTCAATCGTGATGAAAAAGAACATATCGATGTGCTTGTACCCAAGACTTATCATCTAACCGTGCAATTTCAACTTTGCCAAGTTGTTCCTCACAACATCCAAACAAATAAGTCTCACCTAAGTTATTAGTAATGCACACTTCATTTCGATTTTTTCGGTTAAATCTCGTTTCAACATCTTCCGAATATTGAGAGCAAAAAGTCAGACACTCCTCTGCTAAATACCCTTCAACAATTAATCCTTCTAGATAACACTTATTATGACAGTAAGACTTTAACTTGCACAAGAACCTAGACGAGAAATAAACACAACATTATTGTATAAAGTTATAATTAAAATGAATTTTCAATACTAATTGAATACATATTAGACAATTCACACCTCTCTATAGGATACATCCATCGATAGAAAGCTGGTCCACCAACTTTAGCTTCATGAGGGAGACGAACCAGCAAGTGCATCATAATTGTGAAGAATGAAGGTGGAGATATCTTCTTCAAGTTGCATAAATTCAAGGCGACTCAATCCTGCAGTTTCTCAAGTTCTTCGACCATTAGAACTTTCCAACAAATAGCTTTCATTATATTGGAAAGTTCAATTATACAAGATATCACCTCATTTGACATACAACTGCGTAATGCAACTGACATTAAATCTTGTATCAATATGTGATAATCATGTGACTTCAAAGAATAAAGTCTTCAATCTTTAACACTGACACATCGAGATATATTTGATGCATACCCATCCGGGACCTTTATATCTTTCAACACCGTGGAGAACACTTCTTTTTCTTTCTTCGACATCGCAAAAATAGAAGGTAGTAACGAAATCTTTCCATTAGGAAGTTCTCGAGGATGAAGATCATGCCGAATTCCCATGTCAACTAAGTCAAGTCGACTCTTCAAATTGTCTTTAGATTTTCCATCGACGTTGAGAATGGTCCCGGTTATATTTTCACAAACATTCTTCTCAATATGCATGACATCAAGATTATGTCTCAAAATATTATGCTTCCAATAAGGCAACTCGAAGAAAATACTTCTTTTTTTAACAACTGTGCCTCATTGGGATCATACTCTTCATGAGACTCATCATCACTCAACAGGCCAACATCATGGTCATATACTTCTTTTGTCTGCGAGTTTGGTGGTTGATTCGTCTTTCCATAAGTAAGTTTCATATGTTTCAACATCGAGAAGATATCAGACCTGGCTGTTTACTCAGGGGATTTTCTAAACTCTTCAGTACCATCAAATTCTAAATCTATGATTTTCATCTAACCACCGACGGTGTCCCATGTAAGAGAACTTCTTCACATTATACAATCACTTCGAACATGTCTATGCATCACAACAAGGACAAACATAACGACCTTTGGTACTCCAACCAGATAAATTTGCATAAGCATGGAAATCATTAATAGTCCACAATAAAGCTGCACATAAATTAAAGTTCTCCTTCTTCAGCACATCATATGTTTCGACACCCACCCATAATTGTTTCAACTCTTCAATAAGAGGTTGCATGTAGATGTCAATATCATTCTCGAAACCTTTTTCACCAGGGATTATCATGGATAAGATAAATGATGATTGTTTCATGCAAATCTATGGTGGTAAATTGTAGGGAACAAGAAGAACATGCCAAGTACTGTACGAAGAACTCGTGATCTTAAAAGGATTAAACCCATCAGATGCAAGACCGAGTCTGACATTTCGAGGATCTCCTGAAAAACTTGGAAATTTTTGGTCAAATGACTTCCAAGCTAAAGAATCCGCAGGATGTCTTAATAATCCATCATTAGTTCATCCATCATGATGCCACCTTATAGACTCATCAGCCTTTGAAGACATAAAAAGTCTTTGAAGCCTGGGTATTAGAGGAAAATATCGTAAAATCTTTAATGGCTTCTGTCTTGAGCGTGCTTTAACTTCGTCCCTACTCACATTTTCTGTACCCTCATTCATCCATCGAGATTTACCGCATACATGACAGGATTCTTGGTTTTTCTGATCGCCCCAATACAACATGCAATCGTTCAGACAACTATGGATTTTCTCATAACCAAGGCGCAAATCCTTTATCATTTTCTTCATATCTTTGTTGGATTGAGGAATTTTTGCAAAAGGAAACATTTCTTCTAAGAACTCTAATAATTGCGTAAAAGAGTTACCGGTCCATCCCCCCAATCATTTTAAGTGAAAAGACGAATACAAAATGAGAGTTTTGAATATTTTGATCCCTTGTAAAGTTCTTCATTCATTTCATTAAGCAAATTATAAAACTTTGCCGCTTCTCCATTTGGCTCTTCATCACACCCACTTCTTCCCATCTCAGTGAAATCACTAACACCAATTTCTGGCAGATCTTCTCTAAAAGATTGATGATAATCATCCATATTAAATGCATCTCGCAACATACCCTCCATGTCATCTTCTCTAAGAGATCGACGATGAGAATTAGGAGGATGAGCCGAATTACTCGTAGAAGAAGCTCTACGAGGTGTAATCTCTACATGGAATATCTATTTTATATATCCCGAGACAAAGTCAGAAACAACTAGATGTTCGTATACAACTTCACGAATATGCCAATTGATGTTAGCACACTTCTTACAAGTGCAGAGAATCATATTCTCTTGGCTTGCGTTCGCAAAAGCAAAATTGAGAAAACTTTCTACTCTATTTCGATACTCGACCCTTACCCTTGACAAATTCATCCAACTCTTATCCATTTTGTATTTCTGTAATATCCATTTCAACTGTTAATTGCTAATACTATAAATTCAAATTTATTCTTTTAAATTGATAATCGTAGATACAAAAAGTAAAAAGTCTGCAAAGTTCAACTAACATGATGTATATTTGAAGGATGAAGAAAGATGTAACTATTACATTACCAATTAAGTAAAAGTCAAGTTAAATATATAAACTATCTACCAACCAAACATGAAAATTTAAGAGAAAGTTACATGTTGGGGAAGACCATCGTTTCACAGCTGAGAATTATCCACAACTTTGAAGGATGAACAGAAATGTGGAATCCCTCTCAACCTATTCAACATAACAATAAAGTTAAGGGTAAAGTACACAGACAGTCACTGAACTTTGGTAAAAAAACAAAATGGTAACCAAACTTTCAAAAATCACAAAATGGCAATTAAACTTTATGTTTTATAACAAAATGGTAACTAGACGTTAAATGTCGTTAAATAACTGTTATAAAATTTGGTATAATAACACATTTAGTCCTTTATATTTATACATTCAATCAATTTAGTCCTAATTCGAAACAATTCACTAAATTTAGCCCTCGTTATTTATGCATTTTTTCAATTTGGTCCTTAAAGCAAAATTCCAAAGTATGGTAACATGATAAATAATTACAATTAAATTTTTATAGGAACTCGAAAACTCGACTCGAATCGAAAATTTTTCAAATAAAGTTTGAGTTGTAAAATATGACGCGTCAACTCGAATAACTCAAAATTTTTTGACTCAACTCAATCGAATGCTCATCTCTATCTTAAGATATGACGCGTCAACTCGAATAACTCGAAATATTCGAATATTTTAAATCATTTTTCTTTTAAATTGAATATTTTTAAAATAGAATATTTAATATTTTCATATTTAAATCACATCGATTATTTAATAACTACTTTAAATAATTGATTTAAAAGGAAAAACGATTTAAAATATTCGAATATTTAATTAAATTTTATAGGAACTCGACTCGAATCAAATTGAAAATTTTTCAAATAAAGTTTGAATTGTAAAATATGACGCGTCAACTCGAATAACTCGAAATTTGTTTACTCAACTCGATCGAACACTCACCTCTATCTTAAGATATGACGTGTCAACTCGAATAACTCGAAATATTCGAATATTTTAAATCATTCTTTCTTTTAAATCACATTGAATATTTAATAACTACTTTAAATATTCGATTTAATTTAAAAATATTCAATTTTCTAGAAAAAAATTGATTTAAAATATTCGAATATTTAAAGTAGTTATTAAATATTCTAATATTTAAAAGAAAAATATTTAAAATAGTTATTAAATATTCAAATATTTTAAATCATTTTTTCTTTTAAATCAAATATTTTTAAATTAAATTGAATATTTAAAGTAGTAATTAAATATTCGATGTGATTTAAATATGAAAATATTAAATATTCTATTTTTAAAAATATTTGATTTAGAAAAATGATTTAAAATATTTGAATATTTCTAGTTATTCGAGGTTACACGTCATATCTTAAGATAGAAATGAGCGTTCGATCGAGTCGAGTCAAAAAATTTCGAGTTATTCGAGTTGATGCGTCATATTTTACAACTCAAACTTTATTTGAAATTTTTTCGATCCGAGTCGAGTTTTCGAGTTCTGATAAAAATTTAGTTGTAATTATTTATCATGTTACCATACTTTGGAATTTTGCTTTAAGAACCAAATTGAAAGAATGCGTAAATAACGAGGGCTAAATTTAGTGAATTGTTTCGAATTAGGACTAAATTGATTGAATATATAAATATGAAAGACTAAATGTGTTATTGTACCAAATTTTATAACAATCACTTAACGGGATTTAACTTCTAGTTACCATTTTGTTATAAAATATAAAGTTTAATTGACATTTTGTGATTTTTGAAAGTTTGGTTACCATTTTGTGTTTTTCACCAAAGTTCAGTGACCATCTGTGTACTTTACCCTAAAGTTAATATACTTTACGCAAAAGGAGAACACAAACAAAGATATTGTCCCTATAAAAATGCATGATAATGGAATGGACCATGCAAAATTTCTTGTCCCTATAAAAATCACAACTCCAGATACATGATTTTGACACTAACATGCTTATCTGCACTAATAATGTACATATACCTATATACACGTTAACAACAACACTTGGAATTTATGTAATTTGTTTATGGAAGAAAAGAAAAGAAGTATTTCTATGGATTTTATCATTTGGAGTTTTCAATGAAATTCTAGCAAAACCAAAACAAGTCGTATCACAATATTAGCATTAAAAATAGGAAAATTTGAAAGCATCACACCTCGAAAATCAATCAAGTATTGGAGTTTACAGTCTGATATGTATTTTTTAGGCTTGCTTTATTCATGCTGGATAAATTTTTAGAATTGACAATGCAAAAGATCTTTTGCATTTTAGGTTCAGCCCTGTTGAGTTGTAGAGAAATTAGGACTAGCAATTTTACTTTGCCTTAGTTTAAGTATTTGAGTTGCCCTTATGACACTGTATATTGGTTTCTATTGTATTTGAGCAGACAATTATTGAGGAAATTCATCATAATAATAGCATTATTACTCTTTGTACCATATCCCAATTCAGCTAAACAACATAGGTGTAGAACACCAAAAAATGGCAATTATAGGAGAAAACTTTACCCCACTTTGAACTACCATCCCAACAAGTACCAAATCTCTAACCTTTCAAAACTTTAAGAAAATATTTCCTTTCAGGGTAATAGGTAATAAATATCCAACCACTTCACGCATCTAAGTATCACCGCATTCCCATTATATTAACACTGCAAATCTTAGTCGAAAAAAATCTCTTCTTCAGCAACACTGTCAACTATTATTCCAAGTTCCCATTACATTAAAAATGTATTTTACATTAGTTTCATTAAGACCCTTTCAAGCAACCAATGAGAACAATTAACAATTGATTCAGGTTTTGCATGCAGAATAGAGACAAAAAGAGAATTCACAAAACTTGACACTTCATATGATATTATGTATTCTTGAGCAGAAAACAAGAATTGGTTAATTCATTTCATCCGTGAAAATGGAATCATTGAACTGTCAATAAGCAACAAAACTAAATAAAAAGAAAAGAAAAACAGAGCAAAGGTACAAAATAAATCTACATATTTAATCTTAATCACACTCAGCTACGTTCATCCATAAACAAATTGAACATAATTCTAGCAAAACAAATAAACCGACATATTAATCTTGTTGATTCAAAGTTCGATAGATTCGAATCCTATGGATAGAAAAACACTTGGACGGAATTAAAATGGAGAAAATAACAAATGGAGAAGAATACATATATACCGGATCTAAGCGCCAGCATATCGACAGAATCTTTACGCCAGCACGACCTTGGACGATCGACGGCAAGCCGAACGTCAAGGAGAACGGTGACAAAAACAGGCAGGAACGATGGTGAAGGGCAGTTCGATGAAGAGGCAAGGAGAATTAGGGATTGCACAATAAGATTGGGGAAAATGAAATAAAGTCTGACTTTGAGATCAAATGGTGAGTTTTGCCTATGGCGACGTTTCTTATAACAAACGCCACTAATAAGATACCTATTGCGGCGTTATTTCCAAAAAATGCCACGAAAACGAGACTTTTTACAGCGTTTATGAAACCAAACGCCGCCACAAAAAGACTTATTGCGGCGTTTTTTATATAAACGTCGTTAATTGTTTTTCTATTGCGACGTTTGTTTCCTAAAAGCCGTTAAATTTGTCATATTGTGGCGTTTGTCATTTAAACGCCGAGATAAGTTGAATATTAGCGGTGTTTGTCGTGTAAACGCCGTTATAGAACAAGTCTGGTGTAGTGTTACAAACTCTCACGTCCTTTTTTTCTTATCCACAATGATGTTTGGGGTCCTTCTAAATTGAAGAATATTACTGGTAGTAGATGGTTTGTGACCTTTATTGATGACCATAGTAGAACCACTTGGACTTACCTCTTTAAAAAAATCTGAAGTGACTAGTGTTTTTGAGAGGTTTTACAACATGGTCGAGACCCAATTTCATTTTAAAATTCAAATCTTTAAATCGGATAATGGAGGGGAATTCTTTACTAAATCTTTAGGTGATTATTTCAAGGAGAAAGAGATAGTACAAATTAGAGGTAACCCGAGCCTTATTGTTTACCCACAATGTTCCTAAATATCTATGGGGAGAAGCCTTATTAACTTTTACATATCTTATTAATCGCATGCCTAGTAGAGTTTTAAATTTCTAAACACCTGGAGATGTTCTTTTATCTTGTTTTCCTCACTTTAAGCCTTTGTCCTCTACACTTCCTTTAAAAACTTTTGGGTGTATCGTGTTTGTTACAAACCATGATCCTTCTAGGTCTAAACTTGATCCTAAATCTCTAAAATCTGTGTTCGTGGGATATTTTCCACTAAAGAAAGGCTACAAATTTTACCATCATCCTTCTCGTAAATTTCTTGTTTCTTTGGATCTTAATTTTTTTTGAACAGGAACTATATTTTCTCACGGCTGAAATACAAGGGGAGAGTTTTGATAATTTCCAGCCCTCTCCAAAACAGGTTCCTTGTTTTCCTTTACCACCTCCTACTTATCCATCATCACTTGAGCTTCAGACTTCTCTTTCTCCACCTAATATATTACCTATTTCCTCACCTAATACCTTATCTACACCACATACTTCACCTACTGTCACACTTGCAGGAACTCAAAATTTAATTGAACCTTCTTCACAAGACCCCTAAACAACTGCAAGTTTACACAGAAAGAGGAGAACCATTCCAGAAACCATTATGCAATCTGGTACTTGTCAAGAATTGGATTTTAGTCCAGCTGCTTGTGAAAAAAGTGGAGGTAATGATTCTGCTAGTATTCTTTCTCATTTTCTTGAGTTTGTACACTTACCTATTGCTAAAAGAAAAGGGGTAAGGCAATGTACTAAGCATCCTATTCAAAGTTATGTTGCTTATGGGAATTTGATGCCATCTTTTACAGCATTTATAGCAAAGCTAGATGGAGAACAAATTCCTAAGACTATTGAAGAAGCTTTACAAAATCCAAAGTGAAAGGAAGCAGTTAATTAAGAAATTGAGACACTGGAAAAGAATGGTACATGGACCATTACAAATCTTCCTCAAGGTAAAAAAAACCCGTTGCGTGCAAATGGGTGTTTGACATTAGGTACAATTCAGATGGCAATATACAGAGATACAAAGCCAGATTGGTTGCCAAGGGATTCATACAGACCTATGGAGTCGATTATAAGAAAACATTTGCCCCTTTGCTAAATTAAATTCAATTAGAGTTTTGTTAAACCTAGCTGTAAATTTTGATTGATAATTGTATCAACTTGACATTAAAAATGTTTTTCTTAATGGTAACCTTGAGGATGAAGTATACATGCAGATTCCACCTGGACTAGAAGGTGCTAGACAAAATTATAAGGTGTGCAAGCTTGACAAATCTCTCTATGGCGTTAAGCAGTCTCCAAGAGCATGGTTCGACAAATTCACCAGGGTTATTTTGGAGAATGGATACAAACAATCACGGGCATACCATACCTTGTTCTCTAAGGTAACCTCATTGAATAAAAGGGTTATTCTTATTGTTTTTGTGGATGATATAATATTGACAAGAGATGATGAAGTGGAATTGAGTCGATTAAAGACCATATTTAGCAGGGAATACGAAATCAAGGATCCAGGAAAACTCAGATATTTCCTAGGTATGGAGATAGCAAGGTCTAGCAAAGGTTTGATGATCAATCAGAGGAAGTGTGTTTTGGATTTGTTGACAGAAACAAGAATGTTGGGTTGCAAACTAGCAGATACACCCATGGATGCTAACTTAAAGTTTAACAAAGTTGATGCAAGTCCAAAGGCAGATAAAGGACTTTACCAGAGGCTAGTATGGAAATTGATCTACCTATCACTAACAAGACCATGTATCTCTTTTCCAATGAATATTATGAGTCAGCACATGACAGATCTGAGGCGGGAATACATGGAAGCAACAAAGAGGATTTTGAGATACTTGAAAGTTACACCTAGACATGGTTTAATATTCAAGAAAAGTTCTGATAAAACTGTTAGAGTATTCAGAGATGCAAGCTGGGCCAGTGAACTAACAGATAGGAGGTCAACCAGTGGATACTGCTCTTATGTATGGGGTGATTTGGTGACATGGAAAAGCAAAAAAGATACAATTGTTTCCAGAAGCAGTGCAAAAGTGGAATACAGAGCATTGGCCTTGGGAATGTGTGAAGGAATCTAGTTAATAAAGTTGCTTAAAGAACTGGGAATGACCAAAGATGAAATTTTCCAAATCTTTTGTGATAATCAACCAACCATTCAAATTGCCAAGAACCCTATTCAACATGACATACCAAAGCATGATGAAATAGATAGGCAATTTATCACAGAGAAGTTGACAAGTGGAATGGAATCATTAGAGTATGTTCCAGTCGAGGAGCAAGTGACATATGTACTAATAAAAGCACTGCCAAAAGCTTTATTCGAATTTTTTATTCAAGTTGGGGATTATACAATGTATATTCTCCAACTTGAGGCGGAGTGTAAGTTTAGTCGAACTAGAATTGTAAGTCTAGTCGAACTAGAATAACTATTGTAATCGAACTATGTTGTATAAGTTTAGTTAAAGTCAAACTCCTAAGACTAGAGTTAGAAGTTAATAATTAGCAGGACTCTTAATGTAACTAAAAGTCCTAGTTTATAAAAGTCTGTAAACCTTTACAAGTTTATTCATTATTCAATCAAAAGAAACAGAAACATTTTCTGTTTTTCTTCAATTTTGTTTTTTCTTTAGAGATTGCATGTAGGATAGATGCCTTTCCCTAGGAGTACTCTATAATCATTGTACATCGAGAAATGACCAGATCGATCGTATCTCGAAGTAATCAAATCTTCTTGAGCTAGATGAGGTGAAGGCCTACAGAGGATCTACAATTCTTGGGTCTATAGAAATAATGTTAAGATCAAGTCTTCCTTGTGGCTTCCACCTTTTATTGTACTTGGAACTTCCTGTACTATTCCAAATGAGTGCACCTAATTCAATTTCCCAGTTGTAGCTTTCTACGATGTAGAACTGTTGGTGCCTACACCAACATTTGGCTTACCTTGGCGATTCTTAGCCATTACAAAGGGTCTAGAGCTTGGTTGTGGTATAGAAGTTTCAACCACCGGTCTTACAGGTTTCATGCTTGATTCTTCAACCATATGAGGAACATCCCGAATCGTTACCCCAGTATCTCGAGGGACATCCACAACATGTTCTCTATCACCGACATTCCCAACAATATCGAAATCAGTTGATTAATCTATATTTAACACATTATACCTTGATCTCGTAGTGGATGAATCATTGACAGTCTTACTACCATCTCGGTTAGAGTATGTATTTTTATTACCCTTTCTGGTATATTCACGATATCGAACTGCATCAAAATCGATGAATGGCTACAACTCTTCTTTGAGTGACCATACCAACCATACACATAACATATTAGAGGCAGGCCCTCATATTCCACTGTTTACTTGTGACCATCAATCGGAATGCTCGACACCAAAGGGTTATTCAAATAAACAACTTGTAACGACCTAAATTTTGGGCTTTGCGAAATTGGGCCTCATACCCAATTTATTTGGGCCTTATGTTTGTAAGCCCATATCAAGGGTAGTTAGATCTGGGCTCTGTTATAAATTAAAAAGGATAATATGTGTGGGGATAACATAAAAAGAAAAGAAAAGAAAAGTGAGAGGTTTTAAAAATAAAAACAAAAGGTGGCTGGTGATTTGATGGGGGAGAGAGGGAAGGAGATATTTTGGGAGCAATAAGAAAATGAGGGAAAGATAGAAAAAGTAAGAAGGGGGCTTCGAGCCTCGATCTACGGCCATCAGAATCGTCGTGCATGATACCGCCGGCACATTGGAAAGGTCTCGTTGAGACGAGTCAATTGATGGTCGTCGCGTCGCCTTCCGAGCTGCCGTTTGCCAGAGTAAAGAAAAAGAAGAATTGGAGAAGCTAGTTCAGCATGTTCCAACTGTCACCACTGTAAACGGAGGCCACCATCGGAACCAGCAGCCAAAACACAACGGGTCTAGAGCTCACCGTCGTTGTCCGGTCACCGGGCGACTTTCCACGCGCTACCTTTGTAGGTGGGTATGCGCTTGGCTAGGCGGGTGCACACTCTGTGGTGCACCGCGCCGCACTGGATCTTGCACCTTAGTGCACATGCATCCTACTGCATCGAATCATTGCCTGTGGGGGCACCAATGTTACCCTGCCCCGCGCCCCCGCCGAATCACCAGACCGTTAACGATAGTTTACTAGCGTTGACATATTCTGGGGGTTTCTTGACGTTCCTCCATTGGCGTAGTTCGTTTCACCAAATTCGAACTCGATAAGTTGTTTTTATGCAATTGACCTTTCGAATTCATTAAAGTATGTGATTAAGTGATACTTATAGTATTAATTGATATACAATGATTATTCAGGATCAGATATCAAATCAAGTGGAATATTCGGGAAGCTCGAATGAGGATTTTAGGCAATATTAGCTTAAGGTTAGTATACCTCAAACTTCTATGGCTTCATGAGCATCATAAATGTGACTGCTCTGCGTGTTAGTATATGCAAAATAGGTAGACGATGAATAAGCATAAGTAGAGACCGGTTTTATGAGATTCATTTGCTTGGATGATGTGGTAAGATCCCGAGTATGGTTGGGACTTGTGGGCAATGTTTTATGATAGTTATGATGAGAGCATGTGTTTAGGCGACTAGTGGTAGCACCATGTGTTTATTTATCTCTCCTTATTGCTCTTACTAGCTTGCATGCTTATGTTTATGATTAGCATGAAATATAGTGGATTAGATGTGTACCACTAATCTTTGTAAGCTCAACGCTCGAAATCGTTGTTTCTGTGCGTAGGTAATCGTCGGATCGTGGATCGAGAAGTACTATCAATACATGATTCCAGCATGTGGAGGCTTTCAGGGTATGACACTTGTGTTTAGTGGGCTATGTATTCATAGGACCTTATGTGGGCGAGTCTGTAATTCTTATTTTGAAATTGTATTTAACTAAGTCAATTGTTTGAATGTTTTAAATTAAAGCGGAGCTCATTTGTAATGATTTAAATTGTTTATTTATGTTTTCAACTATTGGATCGCTACAAGAAAATGCATTTTTAGTGATATTGAAAATGGTCACTAAAAGTATTAAATTTAGTCACTAAAATTTTTAGTGACTATTTTTCTGAGTCGTCACCAGTCGTCACTAATAACTCCGTCACTATTATATTAGTGACAACTTTTATGCATTTCATCACAATTATTTATATTTTTTATGACTACATTTTTTTGACACAAAAGATTAATAATAGTGACTAAAATTTAGACACTAATTTTATTCTTATTAGTGACAAGCATTTTATCACAAATACATATTGAAATAGTGTCTAAAATATGTTGTCACTTTCAATAATAAAAATTAATTATATTTTTAGTTGTCACTTTTAGCATTTTATTTCGCCATTGAACTTTTAATTATAAATGATGTGGCACCTTTATATTTCAATTTTTAATAAACAAATACAATACATGGCTTCATGGAGGATCGAACCTGGGACCTTTAGGGGGAGAGTGCAATGTCTATCCACTAGGCTAGGTAAGAAATTTAATATTATTTTGAAAGAAAAATATTATTTAGGTTAAATTGTAATTGAAATTAATTTTATTTATTTTAAAAGTATGTTTTAATTATAAACTAATTAATTTAATAATAATTTAATTAATTTTCTAAGGTTTCTTATACGAAATACGTTTGTTGAAGAAAAAATATAAAAATAATTGAGTTGGTTTTAAAATGTAAACATATGAATATTAATATTTACACCTAAAATATTAAATATTAGATATTAAATATTATATTTTAATTAATTACATAAATTAATTTAATTCGAATTATTGATTAAATTATCCTTTTTGTGATAATTATTTAGTATACTAACAATGCAAATTTTAACTCCACAAGCAAAGTTAAAAACAAATATCAAGTGTAAATTTTTTCACAGGGTAAAATTTGCTATCACATATTATGCCAAGATTCTATATTAGTCTTTTTACTTTAATTTGGCCACTTTAAGTTTATGTACTTTTTAAGTTTTGAAATTTCGATCTTGATATGAATGGTAGTCTTCAAATATGTTAAGTAAAATTTTGTTTTTAGCCCATTTCTTATACATAAGTTGCATATTTGATTTTTGTTTTATTTATTTCATCAGTTTTAGTCATTGTAATTTATTCATATTGTCGTTGTCCCATTGTGATTAGGATTAAAATTTTAAAATTTGAAAAATATAGGGACTAAAATTGATCAAAATAGAATGACTAAAACAACAATTTACACATAATATAAAGACTAATAGAATTATTTTACCTTTTGACAAACTAATTTATGGTAACTTCAATTTTTTTATAATTGTTATTATTACTATTATTATAAAAATAAAATTATTATTATGACAACATCTAATTTGTCATTAATTTTATTTTTCATTGGTGACAAAATTTATCGCAACAAAAACTAAAATTTTAAGTGACAAACAATTTTATTGTCACAATAAATATTAAATAATAGTGACCACTTTATATATCATCACTATCATGAGTCAAAGTTTTAGTGACAGTAAAATTTGTGTCACAATTATAGACTTATAGTGATAATTTAATTGTAAAAAATATAATCGTCACAATTACTACTATAATAGTGACCAAATTAAAATTCATCACAATTATTAATACTAATAGTGTTGCACAAAAAATTTGTCACAAAAATTTAATATTTGTGACAAAATTATTCCTAGTCACTGACAATTTGTCACTAAAAGTCTATATTGTTGTAGTGGATCTAAATGTTTTGGAAAATACCTTGTTGGGCTAAACCCAGCTTTGAGAAATTTTACAGTTTTGGTTTGGGCTTGAGGCCTAAATTGTGACATCTGGGTCGGGGTGTTACACAACTATTGTCATTCAAGCAAAACGTCCTCGCTTTACTTCAGTTGTGATGTAATCGATCCTAACGACCTTTCCAATACATCCTGTAAGAATACGCGTAATACTTTTTGTGTAATAATCGAAAGGTAAACCGAGAAGTCTTACCCATGCTAGAATTTAGGAATGGTGATCGATTGATGTGGAGAAGTTACGACTCCATGGATAAACTGTGAGGTAGCATCCATACATCATCCATGTTCCCCAAGCAGAACCCGGGAGAAATCTTCTTCGCTTGCAAAATGTATCAAATAGTAACCATTATCCAGGTCTATGATTTGTATCTCCCCCACTGGATTCTAAAGAGTTTGAACTCTACTAAGTAACATTTTGTAACCAATGGATCGACCTAAGAGCCGAGCAATCACATAGTTGATCAACTTATCGTCAATTGCCTTTTGAACTTTCTCAAAAAATGCACTTCCGGGATAGGCCCGTCATCGTTTACAAAAATGTCCTCATCAAAAACCTTCAACATCTCGTTCACATGGCCTACACTCCGATTCCCCATTCATGGTATCGCATGTAAGGATATCATAGAACGAGACTTTTTGAGCATGGGTGGAAGCTTTAATCCCAGGTTCATTGTTGTTTGGAATAACAACTCCGACATTCGATATATCTATCACTGAGTTACCGCCCGCAACTTCCATCTCAACAACATCAAGATTCCTTTGCATAGAATCTTTGCTCTTCCTAGAATCCCTACCAGATAATGGAGACAACGAAGAACGAGAACGCTCTCGTGAGCTGGGAAGCACATGTATGACAACTCAAGGTCGTTTCAAGTACCCAATACGTTACGAGTCAGGTACGGCTAGGGTACGTATCGAGGAAGTCCCATGTTGATAGGGTACAGTTGAAAATAGACGGGGACAGTTGATATAAACTTGGGGACAATTCGGGGAGTGCATTTGACCTTCACGCGCATCCCCAAAACCCTCAGCCTCGTTTGAATGTTTTAGAGAAGATGCAAATGAGGGAAAGACGGGGGGAGAGGATGATTAAAATATTTTAATATTAATTTATTAGATAATAATTGTTTATATACAAAAAACGACAACATATTTACAAGGTCCTTTTACATTTATCTACTCCTCCTTTAATCTTTCACCTGCCAACTAACCACCCATGTAATTTATGACACAATTCAAACCTAATTATTAGAAATACTCATCCAACCCTAATGTTTTTATACTTCCAAGATTTAATCCAAAATTATTTTCATTTCATTTAATATGATACATAAAATTAATACATTTAAGACCATTTTTATATTTAAATATTATTTTATTTATCGTACCCTTATCGAACGTGTACCCTATAATTTTAAAAATTACTATTTCTCATCCCCGTCCCCATACCCATATTAGTACAACATAACTCATGAGGATGAGACCACGATCGTTGACTGCACAGTCTGCATCTCAGTATCGACCGCAACAGAAGTTGCCGACGCACCTGACGGACGACCATTCGGCTCACCAACGATGGTAACACCAAAGTTACCATGAATGTCGTCATTGACTTTAGACAGTTCTGAGATTTGCGGAGGATGCATGGAAACAAAAATTCTAACTTTTTTATATGTCGTGAAGGTAAATGTCGACGACAGTGTTTGTTTGAGAGACCCGGCTGTTGCGCGCGGTGGGCTGCTTCAGGATGAATTTAGCCAGTGGCTGATCGAGTTTTCTAGGAGTCTGGGTTGTTGTCCTGTTATCTTTGCTTAGTTATATTTTCTTCAAAAAATATATTTCAAATAAGAAACCATAGAAAATTATTATTATTATTATTATTATTATTATTATTATTATTATTATTATTATTATTATTATTATTATTATTAAATATTTTAAAAATAAATTAAGTTAATTTCAGTTGTAGTTTAACTTAAATACTATTTTTCTTTCAAAATAATATTAAATTTTTTACCTAGCATATTGGATAGACATTACACTCTCCTCGTAAAGGTTCCAAGTTCGATCCTCTATAAAGTCGTGCATTGTATTAACTTAATAAAAATTGACATAAGAAAGTGCCACATCATCTATAATTAAAAATTTAGCGACCTAATAAAAAGTTAAAAGTGTGTGTTGATTGCAATGCGAAAGACCTAAAAATATAAATATTATATAATTAATTTTTTATCATTAAAAGTGACAACACATTTTAGACACTATTTTAATATTTATTTGTGATAAAAATGTTTATCACTAATAAGAATAAGCGTCTAAGTTTTAGTCACTACTAATAATCTGTTGTGTCAAAAAAATATAATCATAAAAAATAACTAATTGTGACGAAATGTATAAAATTTGTCACTAATATAATAGTGACGGAATTATTAGTGACAATTGATGACGACTTAAAAAAGTAGTCAATGTTAATTTTAATAACTAAATTTTAGTCACTATTATTAATATGACCAGTGGCTGATTGGGTTTTTTAGGAGTCTGAGTTGCTGTCCTGTTATCTTTGCTGAGTTATGGGGTGTTCATGATGCACTAAAATATTCTTAAAACATGGGTTATCGATGTCTCATCATTAAAATAGATAGCACTGATGTTGCGGATCTGTTTAGTCGACAGTAGGAGGCTCTTCGTGGTAACACGCTCGCTTCAGAAGTTCGTCGATTGATTAGCCTGAATTGGGAAGTTAAAATCTGTAGAATTAGACTTTATTTTTTGTTGTGGTGGGTAAATTAAGGTTTTGCAAAAGCTAGAAAAATTAGCTTTTGAAAAACCAAGGTTTGGAAATCTAAAATAGTGGGCAAACTAAGGTTTTGACACTCAAAAGTTAAATATTTTTGTTACTTTTAAAATTTTTTGAGTGAAAAAATTAGTTTAGCCTTACAAACGCAATAGAAAATAAAGCCTTAGTCGTGATCGCAATAGAATCGCGGACGTGTTGGCTGGAGCAAGCCGTGGAAAGCCTGTGGGAGAAACAATTTACACCGCTGCATAACTTGCTGTTTATAATCTAATCAAGGAGGGATTCTAATCTCTCCTCTTCTCTATACAATCGAAAAAAATATAAGCAGCAAAATAAAATAGAATAAAATATCTAAAATTTATCTTCCTTTAACATTAGGCCAAGGTTTGACTGGCGACAAATCTTCATTGGTTCTTTAGCCCTAACCACAGCTGGGCCTTAAATTGTAACCCAAAAGACTTTATTCCAATCCAATCACTAAAACTGCTCATTTTAGTTTACCTTTTTTTTTAGATCTCCCGGAGTTTTCATTGCCTCCGACACGCATTCCACAGCGAATTTGGGGAAAATGAACTCCGACGACCCGAACCAACCCGGACTTGTGATAACTGTGACCGAATCCATTCGCGCGTTTCTCCTCTCCGCCTCCAACGACCCACGTCTCTCTCAGGAATTTCAAGAGCTCGCTCTCGCTCTTTCCCCGGCAACCAATGCATCGTACAAGCAGATTCGAAGCTTATGGATTGAGTCAAATGTTGAGACTAGGCCTGGATTGATTTCTCTTTTCTCAGGATCTAATTTCGTTTTCGCCAGCCCTAAACCTAGAGAGAAGGTAAACTAAACACGATTTACATTCTGGCGTTCTAGATCCTTTTATGGTTGCAATTTCGTTTAGGTAAACTACTCCAGATACCTTTAAACTTTAATTTTAGCATCAATTGTACCACTGAGTCAAAAATTGATACTATTTTAGCATTGGATTCTAGTTTAGACTTCAATTATACTACTAAGTTATTAAAATCAATGACATGGACGGAACGGTCCGTGTGCGATGAGGATTTGAAGAGTCTAATGTTTTAATTGAAACCTAAATTAAAGGTCAGTATTAAAATAATATTCATTTTTAATTCAGTGATACTAAAATTAAAGTTGTAGTTTACAGTTTACCTTTTGGTTTGAGCCGTGGATTTTTTCTCTCCAAATTTGAATTTGTAGAGCGAAGAATTGAAGGAGAGGTTAAGGAAGCTTAATGAAGAAGCAGAAAGGAGAGAGTATCAAGAGCTTGTTAAAGATATCACGCCGAAGAAGGATGTCTATGAACCTTTCTCTACTTACAAAGATCAAATTGGCTTTGGTTAGTAGTTTTCTTTGATTATAAATGCCATTCTGTTTCTTACTTCCGTTGACACATGCTTGAACAGGTTTACATGTTGCGCTGATAATGTTTACTGGGTATTTGGTTGGACATTTTGCATTCCGAGCATTGTTTAACCACAGTCCTATCATGGTACGTTCAGACTACGAATCTCGAATCTATAAGTATTTATGTCATGGGTTCCGGTTCCTTATTTTAGTAAGAACTGAATGTGCTTTATATTGCAGAATTCAGCTGGAGGTATTCTTGGATTGGTTTTTGGCATGCTCCTTGAAACACTTTTGTTCATTATTAGAACTTCGGAGCCAAACCTTAAAACACAGTCCACAACTTCGAGATTGAAGAAGAATCAATAGACTAGCTAAGAAGAGGTGAGTTGTGTTTTCTTTTCTTACTGCCTGTTTTCCATTATAAATCTCTTTTGTCCGATGCAAAGGTTGTGTAGGATTATTTTTTAAGTTCTGGCGAATGCTAATAAATAACAGAAGAAATAGAACCATCTTTAGTTTTTGCATTCTCTTCTTCCCATATATGTCCATATTGAATTAATATACCATTCTCTTTAAGAGACGTGCATTTTCAGTATCCCAGTTAATATGGCTAAGGTTGTAATATGTTTCGGATCTGAAACTGCTATGAATATCCTAGTGCTCGATATATTCGGAATTGTAAATTGGGTAGATATTAATAGGGGGAAACAAAGCCAGAAAACGTTTTAAAAGGATATACTTGTGTTAGGGATATGGAAATATAGAAAACATATATATATATATATATATATATATATGTACACAAACTTCTTTTTTAATATCTCTTTTATTCTTGCGCAGCCAACCAGGCCATTTGGATCACTGCTCGCGCGTGTAGAACAACGCCCGACTTTTCATCTCTTTCACGCGCCCGATGCTTCCAGCCATGTTGGATCTAAGCCATTCTTTCTCTGGTCCAACTCCTTTTTTTTTTCAGTGGTGATTTGGCTGAATATTCTCTTTTTGAGATTTTATTGGGAAAAACACCCCGTCTAAATAACATTTGAAAAAATATCCCATATTCAGGCGACGTAGAGTAAACTCGTGTTTTGCAAAATGAGAATTCTAAACTCGTGTTTTGCAAAACGAGAGTTTAAACTTGATAAATGAACCTTTTTTCTTACCTATCCACTCAACACAGAGCTCGCGTTTTGTAAAAAGAGAATTCTAAACTTGCGTTTTGCAAAACGCGAGTTTGCTCTACATGGCTTGAATGAGGATATTTTTTTTAAATATTATTTAAAAGATGTTTTTTCTAATAAAATCTCAAAAAAGGAATACTCAGCTAAATGTGCCTTTTCTCAGGCAGTCACGAAGATAGAGGCAGACAAGAAAATTATGGTAGATGGCACACATGAATAAAAACAAATAGCATCAGAATTTTAGAGAAGCAATCAATCACAAAATTACATTTGTTTTTTTACATTTTCTTAAAATTATGTTAATCATGAATATATAAACTAAACCCTAACACATTGTAATCCCATTCGTGAAAAAGTAAAAATCAATACAAAAAAGTAGAAGCTTCAGAGGTATCCTTTGGCATTCTTTCTTCCGTGGCATAAGCATATCAAGGTTTTAGGGTTTTAGGATTTCCGGATGATGGACGAACCCTATCGATGACAAGCCTTTGGCTTCCTAGCCATAAGTCGTGAATCGGATGTTTTTTTAGGGGGTTAACGTTTGCAAAAAGAAGGGGATTTTGTTTTTAAAAAAAGTTTCAAATATGTTTTTAAGAAGAAAAGGGGGGGGGGGAGGGGGGTTTGTTTGTTTGTTTTTTAATATTGGGACTAGATCTGATTTTGTCACGATCGAAGCGAAGGAGGAAGGCTCGGGGAAATTAGGGCAACCGATTGGAAAAATGGGGATTTGGGAAAGTCAACCAAAGTAAACAGACTCTCCCTATGCTGAAAAACGACGGCGTTCCACTAAAAGACTTTATGGGTGACTCAGCTGCTGGATAAGGAGGCCCAGACGAGTATATTTATTTGACACGTGAGCCCTGTACAACAGGACAATGCCGTTAGAGAGAATTGAGGAGAGCTTGACACTTGTCAGTAAATAAGGAAAGTGTCCTAGGGAATACATATATTCTGGTGTGATGTAAATTCATTTTATGCTTGAATGATGTAAAAAACCCCATCTATTTTCTGAAATCTACGCCTCCTTTTCTGAAACCTCTATTCTTATTCTTGCTTCTTGTTCGATCCATAACAATTGGTATCTCAGAGCCGGTTCATTGATCCACGCGAAAAACTGGGAAAACAGAAAAAGAGTCAGCAAATGGCAGACACACCAGACCTGTCATCAATACAAACTCAGTTGACCACCATTCAAGATAAGCTCAAGGATATGGAAACAACCAACCAGAGAGTCTCTAAACTAGAAACCAGAATGGACACTACACAGGATTACCTGGAACAAATACTGCATGCAGTTAAAACCAAGGCCGAAGAGGCTACTCCTGAAAGCACAATCAAGTTGCAACCAGATGCTGCAAAACAACAACCAGGCAACACCAGTAAGACTTCTCCCCTGATAACTATCTTGGATGATAAATAAAGGTACTCTTTCAAACCAGATGAACCATGCATATTAGCAGGTAAGCCTGGATCTATACCTGTAATGCAACAAAAGCATAAAATGAAGATTGGTGAAACTGTGAAAGAAGAGAACCAAACTGATGCTACTAATATTACTCACCAAGGTTATCACAACAGAGGTAGTACCTTCAAACCGAAACTAGAATTACACATGTTCAATGGCACTAACCCTAGGGGTTGGATTAAAAGGTGCCAGAAGTATTTTACCTTATTGGACATTCCTGAAGAACAGAGGATAGATCTGGCCACTATGCACTTGGAAGGAAAAGCTGAGACTTGGTTTAACAGCTACATCCTGCAAAAACATAGAATCTCTTGGCATGAGTTCACAGCAGATTTGTGTCATAGGTTCAGTGACAGGGAGTATATAGATGTTATTGAAGAATTCAACAAGTTGGTTCAGAAAGGCACTGTGGAAGAGTATCAAGACAAGTTTGAAGAGCTCAAGCCTTACATAATCCAACAGAATCCTTACCAAGAGGAGAGTTATTTTGTGTCAAGCTTTCTCAGTGGACTGAAAGAAGAACTGAGGCATAAAGTTAAAACTGGCAGGTCTACATCTTTAGCTGAAGCTTACAGATTGGCTAGGCTCCATGAGTTAGCCTTGGAAGTGGAAACTAAGAGACTCAGACCAAAGACTTACTCTTACACAAGTCAGAACATTACCCAAAAAAACTGGCCACAACCCATTTCCTCTACGCCCAAGATTACACCACAGAACACCACCAAACAGACCCTACTAGACTATAGAAGAGCCCACAACCTCTGCTTCAAATGTGGGGACAAATTTATTCCTGGCCACCAGTGTACAACCAAACAGTTACATTCCATGGAAGAAGAGGACTTAGTGGAAATCACAGAAGAAGGGGAACCTTGCAAAGAAACTGAGGGTATAGGGGAGAGAGCAGTGGAAGAGGAGCTAGAAATCTCCATGAATGCATTAACAGGGAGTGTGGGGCACAACACACTCAGAATTCAAGGCACCATCAAGGGCAGGCCTATGAGTATTCTAGTTGACAGTGGCAGCACCCACAGTTTCTTAACTCCAGGTTGGGCAAAGGAAGGAATAGAGGTGGTTCCAACAAATCCCTTTGGTGATTACAGTGGCCAATGGGGAAAAGCTTTACAGCAATGCCCAATCTAAACAACTAAGGTGGAAAATGCAAGGCCATCAATTTGAACATGACTTTAGAGTGCTCAGCATGGGAGGCAGTGACATGGTTTTGGGGGTGGATTGGATGAGAAGGTACAGCCCTATTATTATGGATTTCAAATTGATGACCCTCAGTTTTCAAAGAAATGAAGAACTCATCACCTTAAAAGGGGGATTCAAGCCTGCTAAGCTCCAGTTTATTTCTGGGGAGAAATTCCAAAAAATCAGTGAAAAGGAATCTGAATTGACAGGGGAAATCAACTTGCTAAGTAGTGATACAAAGGAATTGACAGTAAGGCCAGAACTGACAGAAATCCTAGCAGCCTTTGAGGATGTTTTTAGTGAACCTACAGGCATGCCACCATCCAGATTTCATGATCATGCCATTACACTCAAGGAAGGCAGCCAACCTGTGAACCTTAGGCCATATCGATTTCCCCATAACCAGAAGGCTGAAGTGGAGAAACAAATAACAGAAATGCTCACTGCCTCAATCATCAGAACTAGTAAAAGCCCTTTTGCTTCTCCATGTCTATTAGTGAAAAAGAAGGATGGGTCCTAGAGGTTTTTTGTTGACTACAGGAAACTCAATGCCATTACAGTGAAGAACAAATTCCCAATCCCTGTGGTGGAAGATTTATTAGATGAGCTGGAAGGGGCTAAATTTTTTTATAAGATTGATCTTAGAGCTGGTTATTGGCAGATTCGAGTCAGAGATGAGGATGTCCACAAAACTGCTTTTAGGACACATCATGGTCACTTTGAATTTAAAGTGATGCCATTTGGGTTAACAAATGCCCCAGCTACATTCCAATCTCTCATGAATGCAATCTTTGAACCATACTTGAAGAGGTTTGTTTTAGTTTTTTTTATGATATTCTTATCTACAGTTCTACCCTACAAGATCATTGTCAGCATCTACAGTTAGTTCTGTCTACATTAAGAACTAACCAATTATTTGCAAAGAAAAACAAATGTTTTTTTGGCCAGGAGCAGATTGACTACTTAGGGCATACCATCTCAGCAAATGGTGTGGCTACTGACTCTTCTAAAATCACAGCTATGAGAGATTGGCCTGTTCCTAAAACATTAAAAGCTATGAGGGGATTTCTAGGACTCACAGGCTATTACAGGAGGTTCATCAGAAACTATGGGAGCATTAGCAAGCCTTTGACAACACTGTTGAAAAAGAACAATTTTCATTGGTCCACAGAGGCTGAAACTGCATTTACAGAATTAAAGACAGCTATGTGTACAACTCCTGTTCTAGCCCTACCGAATTTTACAAAGTCGTTTTCCCTAGAAACTGATGCAAGTTCTCGGGGCATTGGTGCTGTGTTATCACAGGAGGGGAGACCTGTTGCATTCCTAAGTAAAGCTCTTAGTCCTAGACATGCAGATCTTTCTGTGTATGAAAGAGAATATTTGGCCATCTTGTTAGCTGTCACCAAGTGGAGACACTACTTGGAAGGAGGTCCATTTATTATCAAGACAGACCATGAAGCATTGAAACATCTTTTAGAACAGAAACTGACAACTATTGTTCAAAAGAAGGGTCTTACCAAGTTGCTGGGCCTGGATTATTCTATACATTATAGAAAAGGGCGCCATAATGTTGTTGCAGATGCACTTTCGAGAAGAGATGCAGAATTATTTCAACTTACTACAACAACCATCATTCCTTTTTGGGTCTCGGAGGTAGAGAAATCCTATGTTGCTGATACTTTTGCTACTGAGAAAATCACTATGGCTTCCCTACAGGGTCAAACAGATCAGCACTGGACCTATTCTAAGGGTATCTTGCGCTACAAGAAAAGGGTTTATATTAGGAGCTCAACTGATCTCAGACAACAATTACTTCTGCAATTTCATGATTCTCCATTAGGAGGTCATTCTGGAGTTCAAGCAACCTATCACAGACTACGTTTACACTTCTTTTGGCCTGGCATGAAGACTCAAGTTAAACAGCATGTCCTTCAATGTGATACTTGCCAGAGGGTCAAGGATGAGCACATACCAAAGCTAGGCCTTCTACAACCCCTCCCCATTCCCACCCAAGCATGGGACACAATCTCTATGGATTTTATCGAAGGTCTCCCCCTCTCTAAGAAATTCAGTTCCATATTGGTGGTTATCGACAAGTATACAAAATATGGCCACTTCCTACCACTCAAACACCCCTTTACTGCCCCTGAGGTTGCTTCTATCTATCTCGATAACATCTACAAGTTACATGGGAGCCCGAAAATTGCTATTTCTGACAGGGATAAAGTCTTCACAAGCCTTTTCTGGAAAGAGCTTATGAAGAAGTTGGGGACTAAATCTTTTTTCAGCTCGGCCTACCACCCGGAGACAGATGGTCAAACCGAGAGACTAAATCAATGCCTGGAACTCTATCTTCGTTCCTTGTGTTTCCTAAAACCAAAGACCTGGGTCACTTGGCTACCTCATGCGGAATGGTGGTATAACACCAATTTCCACACTGCTTTGGGTCTAACACCCTTTGAAGCCCTTTACGGCTACAAACCAAACCTTATGGCCTGGTCTGCAGACTCTACAGTTCAAGAGGTTAATGACATGCTAACAACCAGGGACCACATCAGGCAAATATTGCAGGACAATTTGCAGAAAGCTCAACATCGTATGAAGTTTTACGCATATAAAAAGAGAACTGAAAGGGAGTTTCAAGAAGGAGATTCTGTGTACCTTAAACTCCAGCCGTACCGCCAGTCTTCAGTTGCCTTGCGGAAGAATCTCAAATTAGCTGCTCGATTCTACGACTTGTACATCATCACCAAGAAAATTGGCCCCGTGGCCTATTAGTTGCAACTGCCGGACTCCGCCAAGATTCACCCCGTCTTCCACGTCAGCCTCCTTAAGAAGAAGATTGGCCCCCACATTCAACCCTCTGTTGACCCTCCGACAATCGATGACAACGACCAAGTGAAAATCTACCCACTTCAAGCCTTGGACAAACGGATGATTAAGCGCGACAACCGTGCCATTACTCAGCTTCTGATCCAATGGGCGAATATAGGTCCCGAAAATGCTACATGGGAGGACTTTACGATGCTTCAATCTTAGTTTCCGGCGTTTGATCCTTGGGGACAAGGATCGTCTGATGGAGGCGGTATTGTCACGATCGAAGTGAAGGAGGAAGGCTCGGGGAAATTAGGGCAATCGATTGGAAAAATTGGGGATTTGGGGAAAGTCAACCAAAGTAAACAGACTCCCCCTATGTTGGAAAACGACGGCGTTCCACTAAAAGACCTTATGGGTGACTCAGCTGCTGGATAAGGAGGCCCAGACGAGTATATTTATTTGGCACATGAGCCCAGTACAACAGGACAATGCCGTTAGAGAGAATTGATGAGAGCTTGACACTTGTCAGTAAATAAGGATAGTGTCCTAGGGAATACATATATTCTGGTGTGATGTAAATTCATTTTATGCTTGAATGATGTAAAAAACCCTATCTATTTTCTGAAATCTATGCCTCCTTTTCTGAAACCTCTATTCTTATTCTTGCCTCTTGTTCGATCCATAACAGATTTTTAAAACAAAAAAAGAGGTGATTAGAGATTTTTTAGGGTTTTCGGCGTTGATTAGTGGCAACTGAAACTCCCCAAATTCTAAACTTGGCGACGGTCCACGGTGGTTTCTGAATTTTTTAAGTTTAGGGTATTTAGAAGAGAGAGATCAAAGGGTTTGGGAGATGAAAGGGGGAGTGCTTTAAAAAATGGTAAAAATGTGGTTGTTTTTCGGCCGAAGGTTTTGTTTTATGCTCATTTAAAAACAAAAAATGGGGAAATCTCTTCATAAACCCCCTTCACCCTAAAGGAATAGCGCATGTGGTCACTATAGTTTTCAAATTTGTCGTGCAGTCCCTAAAATTTCTAAAAACCTTTCGGTTTAGTCCTTTTACATGATTTAATCTGATTTTGGATGGTAAAATTGCACATTCGGTCCTTCGGCATATGCATTATTTATTTTCAGCACATTTATATTCGTTTATTTTTTCGATCACCTTTTGTTTATTTATTTTTGTTTTTTTAAATTCTGTTTTTTGATGTATTTATTTTTTGTATATTAATTTGTTCATGCATTTATTATTTTGTCCATGCATTTGTATATTTATGTTTAGATCTATTCCTCAAGGTTTCGATATCCTATTGAGAGTGTCATCCTGGTTCTCTAGGCATCATCTTCTTTGGATATCGTAGACCGCAAGGTTGTATATATTTGAATAGCATGACCATACATTCATGCATTAAGGATTATTTATTAAATTAGGTCGAATTGAAAATATTCTTTGTAAATACGTTACGAACCCTTAGGTACCAATTTTGGGCGTAGTGGAGTGCACACCCTTCTCGAATCGTAACCGACTCTCGAACTCAAATTATTTTCTATATCTGGTTGTTTTTTTATGTCCGGTCTACTTTTCATTCAAGTGGTCGATGGTGACTTCACAAACTTTATTCAAAAGCACGAACTTTTCCAAAATTTTCCCTAAACCAAAATTTTTTTAGAAAAAGAAGGAAATTTCAAATATTAAAATTTTAATTTGTCGCTACAATGCAAATGATGTTGGAAAAATGTACGCACGATGTGGACAACGTGAAATGTTTAGACCGATCGGACCTAATTGGATTTGCCAAATTTTAGCCAATTAAATAATTTTTTTCTCAAAAAGTTTCGTCTCTTGGTGAACAGTTGTGTCTTTGATGAACAATTGTATCACTTGTTCAATAAATGTCTTTGGTTGTAACACCCCACCCGAATTCCACAATTTGGGCCTCAAGCCCAAACTAAACCATAAAATTTTGCAAATAGATTTTAGCCCAACAAGTTATTTTCCAAACATTTAGATCTAATAGTTGAAAATATAGATAAACAATTAAAATTGTTACAAGGAGCTTCACTTTAATTTAAAATATTTAAATATTTGACTTAATTAATACAACTTCAAAAGTAAGAATTACAGACTCGACCGTGTAAGGTACTATGAATACATAGCCCACTAAACACAAGCATCGTACTCTAAAAGCCTTCACGTACTGGAATCCCGTACTGATAATGGTTTTCAAACCTACGATTTGACGATCAACCTACGCACGGAAACAACAATTCCAAGCGTTGAGCTTACAAAGCTAAGTAGTACACATCAACTCTACTATACTTCATGCTAAACATAAATATAAGCATAAAAGCTAATACGAGCAATAAGAATAGATAAATAAACATGTGGCGCTACCACTAGCCGCCTAAACACATCCTCTCATCATAGCAAAACATCATACATTGCACACAATGCACAACCATACTCGGGATCTCACCAGATCATCTAAGTGAAAGCACATAACATATACCACAAACCTGGACTAACGCCTTCGTCCACACAGCATTGGGATCGTACACTCCGGATGAGGCCCGCGTCCACACAACATCAGGATCCTACACATGTAGGGATGAGGCCTGCGTCCACACAGTATCATAATCTTACATCCATGCACGAGATCTCTCATCAAGCATCTTCGAATGAGGCTTGCGTACACAGAGCATTGGGATCCTACATTCGAAAATATTCAACTATGGTGTTGCAATGCACTCAAACTCTCACTGGATATATGAATCCCATCAATCATAGGTAACTTAACCAAACAAGTGCCCATACTTGGCACGCAACATCACAGGATCCACCAAGGATCTCTATGGTTGCTATTGCAAACAAGTCACCCAAGACTTTACCAAGTTAATACATTATGAAAGTGTACATTAATCATATTCACTAATTATCTTTATTAATCCATATTATCTCATCAATATCGCACGAGTATTGATACGATACCCCATACATACTGGTACTCACATGCGTTCCGATACTATTATGGCCTACTAGAAATCCTTGATTTTCACAAGTATGCTTAATTTACAGGTTTGTACCTTTTTCTTGAATTACGGTTTATAACAATTTATTCGATCCCTAAAGCTTATGAAAGTTGTGGTTTGTTTACTAACACATTTATTCCATTTATGATGCTCATGAAGCAATAGGAGTCCGAGGTGTACTAACCTTAAGCTATTATCGCTAAAATCCTTATCCAAGCTTTTTAAATATTTCACTTGATCTGATATTCGCTCCCGAATAATCATCGTATATCAATTAATGTCATAAGTATCACTTAATCACACACTTTAATGAATTTTAAGGGTCAAAAGCATAAAAATAGCTTACCGAGTTCAAATTTGGTGAAACAGACTGTGCCAACGGACTCAGAACGTCTAAAAAATCCTGTGAAGGTTCCCTGAAAAAAGTCAACAGCTCGATCAACGACGACTCAGTTGGACTGGTGGCTCGACTCGGCGGCTTGATTAGCAGATCGGCTTGGGTTGGCTCAACATGTCGGCTCGGCTCGGCCTAACATCTTGGCCCGACTGGCTAGATAACTCTCCATCACGCTGAAGCATGTCCACGCGCAGCGGCGACGCATGAGGGTTGCTTCGGGGGTCGAACGGCGACGACGAGCTCCATAACCACTTGTCCTCGATCGGTGAATCCAATTGTGGCGACGAATTTTGGTGAAGGACGGCGAAGCATGGTGTTTTATGCTAAGCCGCACCTTCTTTTCCTCTACCCTGATGAACGGTGGAGACAACGGCGGCTCGGGGACCACCGTTGGACTCGTCTCCTCCCCGTGGAGCTGATGGTGCCGACAGTGAGGTAAGTGGCAGCCTACATGGTGGCGAAATAGCCCTCAGATACTTTCTCTCTCTAAACCCCCAAATTTTCTCTTTTTTTCTCTTACCAACACTTTTTCTCTATTTTATAAATTTTTTGCCCCCTTTCCAACAACCCCAACTCCTTTTAAAATTCAAAACCCATCTCTTAACATTAAATATTTAATAAAATCCACCATCTTCTTTTAACCTCCAACGTTAAAACCTTATAACTCTCCAATGTTCTCAAAACATATCCCGCTGCGCTACAACGATCTTTCACAACACTTGCCAATTATAACCCTTGCCTTCTAACGATACAAACATACTCCCAAATGATTCTTCCGCTTTAAAGGAATCCATCTTCTCTCGGTACATCACAGACGACATGTAAAACCCAACGGTACCCCGATAAATCTGTCACATGAATACGACATCAAAGAAACTTAACTTACACTGTATAACCGAAAAGATTGGTATACAACAAAATCTTTCCACAACCCCACACGATCTAAAAGAACATGAGGTTACACAACCGTTGTAACCAAAATGAACGATTCCTCTCGTGGTGACTTCCTAAAGGAGACTTTAACTCTGTTGATATCCTTTATCAAAATCATCGCTTGCCCGGTACGAGACTTCTTAAAGCAGAAGATGTCTATACAAGTCTCAAGACTAAACTTAGATCTCGACGTGCTTTACATTAAAACGGAAACTGAACCAGCTCCTACTAACTCGGTTCACACAAGTCTTACACTCCAACTATATTGTGCCTAGAAAACATGCCATATGTATCATCACTTGGATCTGTACCATTACTTGGACCTGTCAACGCAGGGAATCCCACCAATGGATAAGGTTGCATCACAAACCTCAAATCTCATGCCAAAAGATAGAATGTACACACCACAGTTTCATACAACCCTAACCCACAAACAAACCAAGCAAACTATCTATCTAGATCTCACATTTGTCAAAATCATCAAACAATACTTATCAAGAATATATCTTTAGTCAACGAAATCCTTTTCAAAATTGTGCACTCACTGTTCCTTTACAAGATCGGTCATCTATTTAATTTCTATTAAAGAACTTCAAAGCATCACAACAACTCTGAATAACTTAATGGTTGACTCCCAACTGATAGCAAGTCAGCCACTTATCACTATTTTAAACACACGACTCCACACTGTCTCTAAAGTATGTGGTGAAAGTTTGGTACAAACTGTCGCTCTCCAAATCCACTGTATACTGACCATTGTACTATATAGAAAGAATATCTTGCCTTGATAAATATCTTCCTCAAAAGCACCCACAACAAAATCTCAAGGTCCATCAGAACTTCGCAAACCCAAGTTCAATCATAACATTGTATCCTCTTAATTATAATCAGATGCTACTTCCCGCGGCTCCCAAAGCAAATCAACCCTTAACTCAGAGCTTAACTAAAGAAATACACTGGTACCAGTACTATATGAAGCTATCATCGATACTCCCTTACACGACCATCACTTGCGATCCTTGATCGCCCCACATGGGTAGCATGATACTCTAACCCAAACTAACTCCACACAATCGATCACTTATCAAGTTCACTTTACCTAGGTGATGATCGATCTCACGATCAATACCTCTCAATTACTTCGACTCACATTATGGTTCAAATATTAAATTCCTTAAAGACCAAGTACCCAAAACTTCACATTGTTGGGGTAAGCACACCATTCCCTCTTATTACACAAAATACAACCTTGACATTATAACAAAACATCCTCAAAGATCTCAAATTCATACTCAACTTTAATCGAGTCAGCACCATTGTCACAACAAAACGGGGTTGCCCATTCAAATTAGATTGTTAAGATATGTCCCTAAAAAAGAGACTCTTCTGTATTCTGCCTGCACAGATTAATGATCTTTCCAAAAGTTTCGGAGTATATAGATTATATCGTCGTGGAACCTTCAAGCAACATAAGAGGAGAATGACGGGGTCGCCGATCAGACCAAAGACAATGTTGAGACAGAGTGAGACCCTTGTTTCATGAAGTCAAGATGTCAATACGAGAAGCTAATTGTTATATGTAATTCGTTATTTCAGCTTCTTGTAATCAAACATCTTCTTCGTTAAATGGGTGTCTTTCTAAAGAGTGTTTGCGAATCAACACTGCATTTGCATTCATCATTACATTTTATACTTATTGTTTACCCTTCTGTTCTTTTATCCCTTCATGGCACATTTCATGCATTAATAAGATTATGGGGATTCGATGATAGTAATCTGGGAACTAGTCAAAAGCTTTGTCATGAACGAAAAAATTGAATAGGCTCACAAATCAAGATTTGATCAGTTAGAATACTCGAGAAAGAGATCAAGATAAGAGAAAGAGTTGATGCTATAAACGCAAGAGAGATTTGTCTAGTCCTTGATCTGGTCATTCCACCAAATTTCAAGATTCCTTGCTTCGAGAAATACGATGGTACAAGCTGCCCCAAGATTCATCTAACTATGTTCTACAGAAAAATGAAAGGCTGCATAGGAGATGAAAAGTTGTTGATTCACTACTTCCATGGTAGTTTGACAAGGCCTGTTGTATATAGTATAATCGACTGAGTAAAGACAGAATTCAGTCATGGGTTGACTTAGCCAAAGCTTTCTTGGGGCAATATAGATATGCCCTGAATTTAGCAATTAGTTGATGATTTCTTCAAAGCCTGAAGATGAGATTAGAGGAGAGCTTTAAAGGATATGCTTTAAGGTGGCAGAGTTTAGCTGCCCAGGTACAACTTCCTATAGTTGAAGAGGAAATGACTCTCTTGTTTCATGCAATTCACCCCTTCCTTTCTTTGATATAATGCTTGAGAAATCAAGGAGCAGTTTTGAGGATTTTATGATGATCGGAGAAAGGATCGAATACGACATTCAAACAAGAAGATTGGGGCATAAAATTACGGGCCAAACCAGTTAGGAAGCGAAAAAAAAGAGGTAAAGGAGTGCTGCCTTCAAAGATCTCGTAATCGTAAGAGAAGAAGACTTGTTGATCCTTCTGAATCATCCCGAAAAATCTCCCGAACAAATACAGATCTTGAGATATTTCGGGTACCCATTTTAAACTTGTTCGCTTATTTGGTTGAGGGTCATTACATCATTCCTAGGTCGATAAAGATTACGCTTGACTTATCTGCCCATAGCTTTGACCCGAATAATGTTTGCGATTTCCACATGGGGGCACTGGGGCATTACACCAAGAAGTGTAGGTTATTACTGGGAGAAATTAAGAAGATGTTGATTCACTACTTCCATGGTAGTTTGACAAGGCCTGTTGTATATGGTATAATCGACTGAGTAAAGACATAATTTAGTCATGGGTTGACTTAGCCAAAGCTTTCTTGGGGCAATATAGATATGCCCTGAATTTAGCACTTAGTTGACGATTTCTTCAAGGCCTGAAGATGAGATTAGAGGAGAGCTGTAAAGGATATGCTTTAAGGTGGCAGAGTTTAGCTGCCCAGGTACAACCTCCTATAGTTGTTGAGGAAATGACTCTTTTGTTTCATGCAATTCACCCCTTCCTTTCTTTAATATAATGCTTGAGAAATCAAGGAGCGATTTTGAGGATTTTATGATGATCGGAGAAAGGATCGAATACGACATTCAAACAAGAAGATTGGGGCATAAAATTACAGGCCAAACCAGTTAAGAAGCGAAAAAAAACAAAGAGGTAAACGAGTGTCGCCTTCAAATATCTCGTAATCGTAAGAGAAGAAGACTTGTTGATCCTTCTGAATCATCTCGAAAAATCCCCCGAACAAATACAGATCTTGAGATATTTCGAGTACCCATTTTAGACTTGTTCCCTTATTTGGTTGAGGGTCATTACATCATTCCTAGGTTGATGAAGATTACGCTTGACTTATCTGCCCATAGTTTTGACCCGAATAATGTTTGCGATTTCCACATGGGGGCACTGGAGCACTACACCAAGAAGTGTAGGTTATTACTGGGAGAAATTAAGAAGCTGGTTAGCAATGGAATCCTGACACAAGAATTAATCAAGTTGTGGAAAACAAAGGAGACAGAGCTAGTTTACTCTGAAACCGAAAGGCCAGTATGAATGGTTTGTCACTCCGATAATGATCTGAAAGTCCCTTTGCATGAATATTTCATTAATTGATTTTTTAAAGACATGCATTTATTTTTTTAGAATGAACATCACATTTTATTTATTCTTATTTAGAAAACAATTTTGCATTTTTTGATTTCTTTAAACGTTTAATTCATTGTTATGGGGTAGTTTTTGTTCTCCCATACACATATACACATTTTTTTGACATGCATATATATATATATATATGTGTGTGTGTGTGTGTGTGTGTGTGTGTGTGTGTGTGTGTGTGTGTGTGTGTGTGTGTGTGTGCGTGTGTGTGTGTGTGTGAAACTTATGTTTGATTTTGATATAATTAAGTTGTTAAGGATGAAATTGAAAAACTTGAAATTGTTTTCTAAGTCCCCTTAATAAGTTTTAAATCACCAACACTTTAAAACTGATTTGAAAAACTCAAACTCCAAATATTTTCTAAGTGTTCCAAGGCCAAACTATTGAAAACCGTCCAGGTGTATCGATACGCTTCCAGCCGTATCGATACCTTTTTTGCAAAGTTGGCTACTGGAAGGACGTGTTTCGATACGCCCTTAACGGCTCTATTCAATTCCTTAACCACCCAAACAGCTAGAATTGATAGAGGAGGTATAAATTAAAGCTCTTTGAAGACCAACAACAACTATTGCATTAAAGACAAATCCAACCTCAAGTGTGCCTAATTTCCAATCTCTTGTAATTCACAAATTGTGTTGTATCCAATTCTTATTCTATCTTCAAATTTGGGTTGAGTGTTGTACTTCAAGGGACAAATTTGTATTTGAGAAATATACTTCTTGTCCAATTTCTTCTTTGATTATTTGTGAGGGTTTGCCAAAATTTGACCGGTTGTGTAAAGGTTACCTTCTAAGCCTTAAAAAGGGGAAGAACAAATAGTGAATTGTTGAAATCCTTAGTGGTAGCTAAGGTAGTGGATGTAGAGTTCATTTGGAACTTGAACCATTCTAAAATCCTTTGTTCTTCA
This sequence comes from Hibiscus tridactylites, assembly GCA_958450335.1. Taxonomy (NCBI): domain Eukaryota; kingdom Viridiplantae; phylum Streptophyta; class Magnoliopsida; order Malvales; family Malvaceae; genus Hibiscus; species Hibiscus tridactylites. The sequence continues at coordinate 95,000,652 of OY288267.1, read as the reverse complement.
TTTTTAAATTGCCCTTTCACTCCACAAAGTTTTTAAATCCCAATTCACCCCCTCTTGGTCTTGATCATTCAATCGACCCACTCAACAATTGATATTAGAGCCTACCTCTTTGAAGGATTCACAACCACAAGAGGAGTTCCTAGGAAAAGTGAGATCAACAAAAAATCAAGCCATGGCTACTACCTCCGGTTCAAGTATGTATGAGTCACAATCTACTACAATGCCACCATTCTTTAATGGTGACAACTATCCCTTTTGGAAGAATAGGATACGCCTCTTCATCAAGTCTAATGATTATTTGGTGTGGGATGTCATTGAAGATGATCCTTACATTCCATTGAAGCAAGACAATGAAGGAAAGATGGTCTTGAAGAAAAAGATAGAGATGAGTGAAGATGAAAGGAAGAAGATTCAAATAAATGACAAAGCTCTTCACATGCTCTTTTGCTCCTTTGGACCCAACATCTATTCCAAAGTCTCATCCATTGAGAGTGTCAAGGAAGTATGGGATACTCTTGAGACCACCTATGAAAGAACAAATGATGTGAAGGAAACCAAGATTGGAATTCTCAATCTTAGCTATGAGAATTTCAAGATGGAATCCGACGAAACGGTGTCCAAGATGTTTGATTGCTTCTCAACCATTGTCAATTGGCTCAAAGGATTTGGAGAGACGATTCCGGAAGACAAGCTTGTCCGGAAGCTACATTACTCACTTCCCGAATCTTGGGATGGAAAGAAAACTGCCATCATAGAGGCCAAAAATTTGAAGACTCTAAAGCTTGATGAGCTAGTGGGTTCTCTCCTCACTCATGAGATTATGAAGCAAGGAAGGGAAGAAGAGAAGAAGAAGGAAGAGAAGAGAGTAGATAAGCTAGAAGTTGAAAAGAAGAAGAAAATGGGAATAGCTCTCAAAGCTTCACTACTTGAGGAAAGCTCTTCTAGTGAGGAGGATGACCTTGAAGAAATGGTTATGATAGCCAAGAAGTTCTCTCGATTCATGAGGTCCAACCGTGGAAGAAAAATTCAAAGAAAGATGGACTTCAAAGGTAAAAACAAAGAAGAAGCAAGGGATCAAATCATTTGCTTCGAGTGCAATAAACTCGGCCACATACGTTCGGAGTGCCCTCAACTCAAGAAGAAGGGCTTTGAGAAGAAGAAGAAGCTCAAAGCCAAGCTTGCTACTTGGAGTGATGAGGAGTCATCTGAGGATGACGAACAAGAAGTGGCCAACCTTTGCCTCATGGCACTTGAGGAAGATTCCTCCATGGTAACCTCTAACTCATCATCTTTAGATTTTACATATGATGAATTAAATGATGCATATGATGAGTTGCAAGAGGTCTATGATGAATTAGTTGAGAAATACAAGGATTCGGTCATTAGGAATAAGAAAATTATTTCAGAATTAAAAGATAAAAATGACTCTCTTTCTCAAGCTAATTTAAAATTTGAGAAAAAAGATTTTAGGGTTGAAAGATGAACTAAAATTCTTCCAAGATGAAAATATTGACCTTAATAATCTTATTTCTCAATGTAATAGTGAACACCAAAATGTGTTAGATGAGCTTAACAAGCTCAAAGAGTCTTTTAAAAATGTTGGTCGTGTGAAGCATGAAATAGGTGAAACTTCTAAAACAAACCAACATAAGAAAAAGACTAATAACTACAAACAAAGTAGCTCTCCTAGACATAGTAGAACTAAAAGGATTAGAAGTGTATGGGTTCCTAAGGAACTTGTAAAATCTAATAATATTGTTGCTATGTCACCTTGGATTCCTAAGGGAACCAAGTTATTGGGAGCTAACACTCGTGGACCAAAAATGATTTGGGTACCAAAAACAAAAGTTTAATATCTTTGTTTGTAGGGGGAGCATTGCTACAAGGTCAAAGCACAAAGTCAAAACTCATGGTACCTTGATAGTGGATGCTCGAGACATATGACCGGAGACAATAGTATATTCATGGATCTAAAGCCAAAAAGTGGAGGAGTGGTGACATTTGGTGACAACTCCAAAGGCCACATTAAAGGTATTGGCTCCATAGGTAATCACTCTACTATTCTTATTGAAAATGTTTTATATGTCGATGGTCTTAAACACAATTTGTTGAGCATAAGTCAATTGTGTGATAAAGGATTTAATGTTTTATTTGATAAAAATGGATGCAAAATTATTGACATTAAATCTAATAATATTATGCTCATAGGTCATCGCATAGGTAACATTTACATGGTGCATCTAGATGACATACATACATCTCATGCATGTTTAGTTTCTCAAAATGAAAATGATGCATGGTTGTGGCATAGGAAACTAGGACGTGCTACATTAGTGTTTTAGAAAAAATAGGTTCCCTTGATCTAGTTAGAGGTTTACCCAAGATTAAGTTCTCAAGCGATAAAATTTGTGATGCATGCTCTAAGGATAAACAACATAAGTCTTCCTTTAAATCCATTAATGATGTTTCTACAAGTAGATGTTTACAACTTATCCATATGGATTTATTTGGGCCAATTAGGATTATGAGCTTGGGTGGTAAATCTTATGCATTTGTTCTTGTAGATGATTTTTTTAGATTTACTTGGGTTCTATTTTTAAGTACTAAAGATGAGGCTTTAGAAAAATTCATCACATTTTCAAAACTAACCCAAAATGATCTTGAACTCAAAATTTCCCATATTAGGAGTGATCATGGAACCGAATTTCAAAATTTAGGGTTTGAAGAGTTTTTAAATGAAAATGGTATTAGCCACAATTTTTCGGCTCCTCAAACTCCTCAACAAAACGAGGTAGTTGAGAGGAAAAATAAAACTTTACAAGAAATGGCTAGAACCATGCTTTGTGAAAATAATTTACCTAAATATTTTTGGGCGGAAGCCACAAACACCGCTTGCTATATTGTTAACCGAATAATGATTAGGCCAATTTTAAAGAAAACACCTTATGAGATTTTAAAATCTAAAAAGCTTAACATTAGCTATTTTCATCTTTTTGGTTGCAAGTGTTTTGTTTTAAATAATGGAAAAGACAACTTAGGTAAATTTGATACAAAAAGTGATGAAGTTATTTTCATAGGATACTCTTTAACCTCTAAAGCCTATCGAGTATTTAACAAGAGAACTTTAGTAGTAGTAGAATCTATACATGTTGTATTCGATGATAACCTCCTTCCAAGGAAGGATTCTTGTGATGATGATGATGTAGGAATCATAAATGCCTTTGATGGAGGACAAACTTCAAAGGAGGGTGAGATTCAAACAAAAGAAGAGAACACACAAGATCCACCTCTTGAAGCCTTGAAGGACTTGGCTCTTGAGGAAAAGGAAGTGAGCTACCCAAGGGAGTTAAACTATGTCTTAGATGGTGAAATCTTGGGTGATCCATCCAATGGGGTAACCACTCGATGTTCTCTTAGATTAATGAATCATGTTGCATTTATCTCATGCATAAAGCCTAAGAATATAAAAAAAGCATTGAAAGATGATTTTTGGATTATGGCTATGCAAGAAGAGTTAAATTAATTTGAGAGAAGTAATGTTTGGACATTAGTTGATATGCCTAGTAATCAATCTACTATATGAACTAAATGGGTCTTTAGGAACAAACTAGATGAGAGTGGCAACATTGTGAGAAATAAAGCTAGACTAGTAGCACAAGGTTACACTCAAGAAGAGGGAATAGATTTTGATGAAACCTATGCACCCGTAGCTAGAATGGAAGCCATTAGGATGTTGCTTGCATATGCATATTATCATGATTTCAAGCTTTTTCAAATGGATGTTAAAAGTTCTTTTTTAAATGGTTTTATAAATGAAGAAGTGTATGTGGAACAACCACCGGGTTTTGAAGACTCAAAATTTCCAAATGATGTTTTCAAACTTACTAAAGCTCTTTATGGTTTAAAACAAGCTCCTAAAGCTTGGTATGAAAGACTTTCAAACTTTTTAATTGAAAAAGGTTTTGGAAAAGGTAAGGTGGACACTACACTTTTTATAAAAAGGTATAAAAATGACATCTTAGTAGTACAAATTTATGTTGATGACATTATTTTTGGTTCTACTAACGAATGTCATTGCAAAGAGTTTGCTAAGCTAATGCAAGGTGAATTCGAGATGAGCATGATGGGGGAGCTCTCATTCTTTTTGGGACTCCAAATCAAGCAAAGGAAGGATGGCACCTTCATCAATCAAGCGAAATACATCAAGGATATGCTCAAGAAGTTTGACTTGGAGAATGCAAAGCCTCAAGCCACACCTATGAGCTCATCTACAAAGCTTGACAAGGATGAAGGAGGTAAGTGTGTTGACTCTAAGCTTTACTGTTCTATGATTGGATCATTGCTTTACCTTACCACAAGTAGACTGTATATCTTGTTTAGTGTTTGCTTGTGTTCTAGGTTTCAAGCTAGTCCTAGAGAGTCACACCTTATAGCCGTTAAGAGAATCTTTAGGTACCTTAGAGATACTCCTTGCTTAGGTCTTTGGTACCCTAGAGACTCCACCTTCAACCTTCATGCTTATTCGGATGCGGATTATGGGGGGTGTAAAATCGATAGGAAGAGTACTTCGGGAACTTGTCAATTCCTAGGTAGTATGCTCATATTTTGGTTTTCTAAGAAACAAAATAGTGTAGCCTTATCTACCACCGAAGCCGAGTACATATCCTTAGGGAGTTGTTGTGCTCAAGTCCTTTGGATGAAGCAACAACTCTTAGATTATGGTATTAAAGTTGAAACCATACCCCTTAAGTGTGACAACACTAGTGCCATATGTTTGACAAAAAATCCCATCCAACACTCTAGAACCAAACACATAGAAATAAGGCATCATTTCATTAGAGATCATGTCCTTAAAGAAGATGTTGTTATAGAGTATGTTGACACCTTAAATCAATTAGCGGACATATTTACAAAACCTTTAGACAAAGAGCATTTTTGGTCCCTTAGGAGAGAGTTAGGTCTAACTAGCCTATCTTGACCTTTTAGGACCTCTTTTGTGCATAAAATTGCTTGATCTTGTGAAATTGCATGTTTGTGTGTTGTAACTCTTGAAAGTATCCATGCCTATAGCTAGGAGAGTATGTTTCTGTTAAAATATGCTTAGAACTTCTCATTCATCATTTGCATACCTTTAGGAGGTGTTAGAATCAAGCTTATGGTTGTTCTTTAGGCCTAAAATGCATTTTTGGGCTTAGGGTATCGATACGGCTCTACACGTATCGATACGCATACTTCATTAATTTCCCAGAATACATTTTGCCTTAAACGGGTATCAATACGGTTAAACTCGTTTCGATACGAGCTTCAATCGTTTCGATACGGATTGCATCCGTTTCGATACGATCCTTCAACGGGCATTTTTATAGGAATTACGTTTTTACCCCCGTATCGATACACCCTCGGACGTATCGATACGCGATTGCGCAGACTGCTTTAATTTGGCATTTAAAGTCTTCAAATTTTACCAAAACTAAAATTCTCAAAACCCTAAAAACCCTAGCCGTTTTCAGCCTATAAATAGCCTCTTCCTCCCTCATATTTTCACACCACAACTCAAAAACATCAAGAGGGTTTCAAATCAAGCAAACTCTAAGGCTTTTTCATTAATTTGGTGCTAGGATTTTCTTCCATTCTTCTCTATTCACTATCAAGTTCATGGCTCCATCTAGGAAGAGAACTCGTCTCAATGAAACCGGTGAATCATCCAATACCAGAGAGGGTGCTCGTCCGAATCTCACCGAAATTTATCAACACTCTTTCCAAACCCAAGGAGCTCTCACATATTTTCGTCAATTCCAAAACTACAAGATACGTCCAGAAAGGGTAATCTCTATCCCTTTTCTTGACTCGGAGCGATTCAAGTTTGAATATCTACCTTTGCTCCAACATTGGAAGTTTATGGATTTTCTCTCTATTCCCGGGTTTTATTTTCGTATTTTGGTTTTAATCTTTTATGCTAATGCCAAATGTTTTGCTAATCGTGATGGGGTTGTTACCGCGGTTAATTCCTATCTCATGGGCAAGAAAATCACCCTAGACGTCAAATCTATTTGTGAGGTTTTTAAGTTGGAGGATGAAGGCCTTGATGGTGAGAATGCTTTAGGCCATATTCTTAGTGGTTCCTTCACCGCCCTCAATGCTCAAGCTCGGATCCTCCATTTGATGGTCTCTTGGTGGCTTAGGCCGTTCGGAGGAAAGTACTCTACCATCTGTCAAGTGGATGACTTTTGGATTCGTTGCTTCCGTGAGAGAAAACGTCCAAACCTTGCTCGTATCATGTTTGTGGAGATCGTTTATCTTGTGCAACATCGCAACACCACTCTTGTCACTTCCTTCACCTATGGTACGACCCTAAGCTATTTCTTTATACAAAAGGAAATTGATTGCTCGCATGACTTCCCAACTCCCCTCACCGATCCCATTGATGAACGCTCTCTTGCAAGGGGTAAGTTCCATTATTTCAATGGTAGTTGGTTACGTCTATCTGAGCTTCCAACCGAGGTCGCGACACAATTGGAAAATCCTCAAGGTGAACAAGTTCCTCAAGCTCCTCCACCTTCTCCTCAACCTTTCATGGATGCTCTAATGACCTTCCTTAATGAGCAATTCACGGGATTGCGTACGGAGATGGCTTCGGGGTTTACAACGATTGATACTCGTTTGACGAATGTGGAGAACCGCCTCACAACTCTTAAAAGCGGTCACAATTATATGAACATCTCTCTCACCGCTTTCCATGATGAGTGGAGAAATAGCATGAGGAATGATGATCCAATTGTGGATGAAGATGAAGATGATGAAGACGGCGATGATGATGCCTAGTAGCCTATCCTTGCATTCCATGCATATCTTCTAGGATATTTTATTTATGCACCTTTGTTTCATGTTTTTAGGATTAAGTTTGCTTTATTTTAAACATATGCTTTGATTTTCTTTTATGTTGGATTTTTAAGTTGATGTTATGCTTTATTTTGAACTTAATGATATTTATGTTGCTTGCCTATTTATACCTTTGCCTATGTTATGCACTTTACTTTGTCTCAATTATTTTTGATCTAACAAAAAGGGGGAGAGGGAAGCTCACAACACTTAAAAATTTTGATTTTCAACTTAAAAGTTACCTAGCTCACATTAAGGAGGAGTTAATTTTGCAAAGTTTTTCAAAGTGTCAAAAATTTCAAGTTTTGGTTTTGTTATATCAAAAAGGGGGAGATTGTGAAACCTATGTTTGATTTTGATATAATTAAGTTGTTAAGGATCAAATTGAAAAACTTGAAATTGTTTTCTAAGTCCCCTTAATAAGTTTTAAATCACCAACACTTTAAAACTAATTTGAAAAACTCAAACTCCAAATATTTTCTAAATGTTCCAAGGCCAAACTATTGAAAACCGTCCAGGTGTATCGATACGCTTCCAGCCGTATCGATACCTTTTTTGCAAAGTTGGCTACTGGAAGGACGCGTTTCGATACGCCCTTAACCGTATCGAAACAGCGTATCGAAACAGATTCCATCTGTATCGATACGCTCCTCTATAAAAAGTGAAGGAGTTTGAATGGTGTACCGATACAGCTTCACCCGTATCGATACGGTTTTAACTGAATTTTTAATTCGAATTATTTTAAATGCTTTCGACCGTTAGTGTCAGTTGTTAGGTAACCAACATTTAAAATGGCAGTTGACCCGTATCGATACGGTAAACCCTCGTATCGAAACAGAAACTTCTAGTGAGCTAAGTTGAGAAAAAGGTATCGATACGGTCTTATCTGTTTCGATACACTCCCTGTCCCGTACCGATACGCCTACGTGCATTTCGATACCCCCTCTTTATTATGTACAACGGCTCTTTCTTTTTTGAGACAGGTATCGATACGGCTCCCCGTGTACCGATACAGATAGCTGCATAAGTGCATTTATGATGGAAAGAGAGGGTCCCAACGGCTCTATTCAATTCCTTAACCACCCAAACGGCTAGAATTGATAGAGAAGGTATAAATTGAAGCTCTTTGAAGACCAGCAACAACTATTTCATTAAAGACAAACAATCAAGCAAAAATCCAACCTCAAGTGTGCCTAATTTCCAATCTCTTGTAATTCCCAAATTGTGTTGTATCCAATTCTTATTATATCTTCAAAATTGGGTTGAGTGTTGTACTTCAAGGGACAAATTTGTATTTGAGAGATATACTTCTTGTCCAATTTCTTCTTTGATTATTTGTGAGGGTTTGGTCAAATTTTGGGTAGAAAATTTGACCGGTTGTGTAAAGGTTACCTCCTAAGCCTTAAAAAGGGGAAGAACAAATAGTGAATTGTTGAAATCCTTAGTGGTAGCTAAGGCAGTGGATGTAGAGTTCATTTGGAACTTGAACCACTCTAAAATCCTTTGTTCTTCATTTTTAAATTGCCCTTTCACTCCACAAAGTTTTTAAATCCCAATTCACCCCCTCTTTGTCTTGATCATTAATCAATCCACTCAACAATATATATATTATTTTTATCGGGACCTTGTGTAACCCACTCGTCCCGGTCCAGACGCTTGACCGATCCGAGTGGGCTACACGGGGATAACCAAGATGAAACCCGTTAAGGCTTCACTTCGGTTACCGACCTTAGGAAAAACTTTTTCATTTTATCTTATCTAAATGCATTAATTAAACCTAAGCGGAAGCCCAACAACAAACCGGGCCTAAGCTCAACCCTTGGAACCCTTTGGAGATGTCAAAAAGCCCAAAAACAGGCATGTGTTTCGAAACAGTCAAAGCCCGTTTCGAAAGACAAGCCCCAGTTTGAAAAGTCAGACACCCGTTTCGAAACGTATCCACCTCGTTTCGGAACAAGGTCTCGTTTTGCCTTGCCGTTTCAATACCCGTTTCGAAACATGCAATTCCAGTAGCCAAAGTGTTTCGAAACTGGTTTCAAAACAGGGGCTCACAGTAGCCAAAATGTATCGAAACGAGTTCCGATACGGGGGCCCTAGAACCACACCCGTTTCGAAACAGGACAACCCATTTCGAAACATCTGCTGTCTGCAAATTCCCAAAATCAGTTTTAGACCTCTCCAATTGATCCCAAACGTCCGAAACGACTACACGAAGCATACAAATCATACAGATACATTCTAGAGGCATGCACCTTATAGCATCATACTCATAATACACAAGGATACATGGTAGAACATCCATTCAAAGATTAAACATTGCCTTAAAGATAGCATGCTTCAACAAGGTCAACACTTAGATAATTAAGATAGGCAAATCCAACATGGTTTACAAGCAAGGCATACATCCAAAAGCCAAATCAACATAACATATGAAAGGAGTCTAATTATGCTCATAAACAAACCAACATCAACATACTTCAAAAGGCTCAAACAACATATACATGTCTCATTGCTTGACCATTACATCCTTAAATTAAGATGCCCATACTTGATAGCTTTGATAGTACCACAAGGCACACTTGGAGGCCCCTTCTTGCACTAGCAACCCACGAACTAAGGATCTGCATTGTCGTACAAAGGAGAGCGTAAGCATAAAGCTTAGTGAGGGTAAGCTCTTTAAAAACAAACCTCGACAATGCAGGGTCCAAGCACGAGCACAACAAGGTAAATGCATGTCCATACCTTCGATCCACAAGAGCCAAAATGTCAATGATGCATGAACAATTATCCAATAAGATGCTATGCTCAACAAGCTCAATTCCACAATATATGTAAACACATATAATCATCCAAATAGGAAATCACATTCCATATCACATTGATACACATATCAACTCATATTGGCACCTAGCTATGACTCGAATACGCGGATAAACACGTTGGAACTCATATCCAACAACAAATTTACCTCACGGTGGGATTACACTCATCACCGTTCTCGCGAAGAGGATTCCACTCATCCCCATGCCCCGTCGATGGGATTACACTCATTATCGACTAACATATATAAGAAGGTTTTCCGGGCGAACGCGTACTCCATCTTGATAACTACCATCATCAAGACCACGCGCGCATTTGACTCACGTGTGCACACTAACATCCTAATGGTCGATCATTTGTACCCAAGCAAACTAGTGCCAACATTTAACCCAATCCACAATATCATTAAATATCAACTTCCGTGCTTAGCACGTACTCACCAAGATCACAATCATGAACAATCCACTTGCATATCACAATGCATCACAACCATGCCTCATCATACATGTATAACACATTATACATAATCATCATAACACAAATCATCATGAGGCATAAACATCAATTAAAGAGTTCAACCAATGTCTCTACCTAAAGCTTAGGATTAAGCTACCACACTAATCCTAACTCTAGGTGGGTCTACCAAGCCCAACCTAGTCCACATGCTTGAACCAAATACTTAAAACCATTTTTGAAAAACATTAAACCACTCACCTTCACTTCCAAGCTCAACTACCAAGCAACCAACAACTTCAAGCTTCCGGATTCAGTCCCGATGTCCCACCGATGTCAAACCTTGATTATAATCAAATCCAAACACAAACAAAACACCAACAATCAATTACTAGTCGTCAGAAACAACCCGGATTAACATTTCCAAGCAATTTGACACCCAAATTCATGCCCAAAATAGAATTTCCGAGCAGCCCTCAAAACCCACTGAAATTTTCCATTTCAATCATCCAAACAATCATCAAACACACCCAAAGTGACCCTCATATATCATACTATCATAACTAAGCATTTTCCCACTCATCAAAGCCCTTAAACCAACTCTAAAACCTCTTTAAAACCCCAACAAAACCCATTTCCAAAAATTAATTTAAATCATCCAAGATTAAGATATGTTGGCCCTTTTTGGTTTCTAAGATCATAACAAACATTAACAAATCGAAAACTTAAATCAAAACCCATAAAGTAGCAACCTTTAGTATTTTTCCATGGAAAACCAACTTTCTAAAACATGGATAAAAATGAAATCTAAAGGTACTTTTGAAGAGAGGAAGATGAGAGCAAGTCGAAAACGTAAATACCTTTCAAAACTGAGCTGAAACGAAGGAGAAAGGAAATGGAATAGTAAAATGGAGGGGGAGGGGGTTCTTTGTCGTTGGAATGGGGATTAGAAGAGTGAAGAAGATGACAAGGTTTTATTTTTAATAGAAAATGGGTTTAAAATTTGAAAGACCATTTTATTACAAAAATGCCATTAATGAATGGCCATTTCATCTATTTGTAATTTCCATGGAGTTGGGCTTTAATATCAAAACATGTTCAACATAAATATTTGTTTTAAAACCCGAGGCCCAAAAGATTTCTTTAATTATAACCTGAAACTAAAAAATATTATTTTATTATTATTTTCACCCGACCCCTAAACCCGGGTGTTTCAACTCTTCCCCACTTAAGGAATTTCGTCCCCGAAATTACCTGACGAAAACAAGTACGGGAACTGCTCAAGCATATCAGCTTTCCTCTCCCACATGGCCTCTTCCATACCTCTATGTCTCCACAACACCTTGACCAACTCTATGGTCTTGCCACGCAACACCTTGCTATCAGAAGCAAGTATCTCAACAGGTTCTTCATTGTAAGACAAATCCGGATTCAGCTCTATCTCCTCAACATGCATAACATGAGAAGGATCTGATCTATATCTCCTAAGCATCGACACATGAAAGACATCATGGATCTTCTCTAACTCGGAAGGCAATCTCAAACGGTAAGCTACTGGCCCAATCCGCTCAACCATCTCATACGAACCAATGAACCTCGGACTCAACTTGCCTTTCCGGCCAAATCTCATCACCTTCTTCCACGGAGATACTTTCAGAAACACTTTCTCACCTACGGAGAACTCAATCTCTTTTCTCTTCAAATCTGCATAAGATTTCTGACGATCGGAAGCTGCTTTCAAACGGTCACAAATCAACTTCACTTTGTCGGTAGTCCCCTTAAGCAAATCCGGCATAAGTAACAATCTCTGACCCATTTCAGCCCTACAAATCGGAGTCCTACATCGTCTACCATACAAAGCCTCATAGGGAGCCATCTGAATACTAGATTGATAACTGTTGTTGTAAGCAAACTCAACTAAGGGTAAGTGCTTCTCCCAAGAACCTTGGAAGTCAATCACACAACAACGAAGCATATCCTTTAAAATCTGTATCACTCGCTCTGACTGCCCATCGGACTGCAGATGATAAGAAGTACTAAAATGAAAACGGCTACCTAGAGCACTATGCAAACAACCCCAGAACCTCGAAGTAAATCTTGGATCTCTGTCTGAAACAATAGACTTCGGAACTCCATGAAGTCTCACAATCTCACAGATGTACAAGTTTGCCAACTTGTCTAAAGAATCTGTAGTGTTCACCGCTAAGAAGTGAGCACACTTAGTGAATCTATCCACTATCACCCAAACATAATTCTTCTTCGAAGGAGACAACGGTAACCCCAACACAAAGTCCATGGTGATCCTCTCCCATTTCCATTCCAGAATCTTCAAAGGCTGTAACAAACCTGAAGGAACCTGATGTTCTGCCTTCACTCTCTGACAAACCATACAACGGCTCACATACTCGGCTACATCCTTCTTCAAACCAACCCAGAAGTAATCATTCTTCAAGTCACGGTACATCTTAGTACTACTCGGATGCATAGAAAAAGGACTCGAATGTGCTTCACTCAGAATCAGACGTCTCAACTCAACATCTTCTGGTACAACAACTCTGTCTCTAAAGCATAACACATTCTCACCACTGAAACTATACTCGGTCGGTCTTCCTTCGGCTATGTCCTGAACATGAGAGACTAAAGACACATCTTGCAACTGCTTCTATCTAATCAACTGAATCAAAGAAGGCTTCACTTGCAATTCTGTGATCAAACCACCATCATCGGATACACTCAATCTAGCAAACATAGCTCTCCACTCAACTGCAACTTTTCTACTCAAAGCATCGGCTACTAAATTTGCCTTACCCGGATGATACTCAATGGCCAAATCATAATCTTTCAACAACTCAAGCCATCTTCTCTGTCTCAAGTTCAACTCTCTCTGTGTCATCAAATACTTCAAGCTCTTATGATCGGTGTAAACTATACACTTATCACCATACAAGTAGTGACGCCAAATCTTCAATGCAAACACAACTGCGGCTAACTCTATATCATGAGTAGGACAGTTCTTCTCATGTACCTTCAACTGTCTCGAAGCGTAGGCAACAACTCTTCTTTCTTGCATCAAAACACAACATAAACCTATGTAGGAAGCATCACTATAGATCACAAATTCTTTACCTGAAACTGGTTGCACTAACACTGGAGCATTTGTCAAAGCTTCTTTCAATTTCTCAAAGGCCTTTTGTCTTGCATCTGACCACTCAAACTTAACTCCTTTTTGCAAAAATTTAGTCAAAGGAGCAGCTACTCTAGAGAAACCATCTATGAATCTCCTATAGTAACCAGCTAATCCTAGGAGACTCCTAATCTCTGTCACGGACTTAGGTTGTTTCCACTCAACAATAGCCTCAATCTTTGATGGATCAACACGGATACCTTCGGCCGAAACAACATGGCCAAGAAATACAACCTCTCGAATCCAGAACTCACATTTACTAAGCTTCGCATACAACTGATTGTTCAACAATCTCTGCAAAACAAATCTCAAGTTCTCATCATGCTCTTCTTCTGTCTTCGAGTACACAAGGATATCATCTATGAAAACAACTACAAAACAGTCTAGATAGTCTCTAAAAATTCTATTCATCATATCCATGAATGTTGCATGTGCATTCGTGAGCCCAAACGGCATCACAAGGAACTCATAGTGACCATATCTAGTCCTAAAAGTTGTCTTTGGAACATCACACTCTTTCACTTTCAACTGATAGTACCCTAATCTCAAATCTATATTCGAGAACACTGAGGCACCTCTCAACTGATCAAACAAATCATCTATACGAGGCAACAGATACTTGTTCTTCACGGTCAACTGATTCAACTGCCTGTAGTCAATGCACATACGCATAATGCCATCTTTCTTCTTTACAAACAACACAGGAGCACCCCAAGGAGAACTACTAGGCCTAATGAATCCACGGTCTAATAACTCTTGCAGCTGACTTTTCAATTCTTTCAACTCTTTCGGAGCCATACGATACGGAGCTATAGAAACTGGAGTAGACCCTGAAATAGTCTCAATCACAAACTCAACATCTCTGTCATGAGGCAAACCTGGTAACTCTTCTGGAAACACATCCAGAAAATCACAAATTGTTCTAATATCTTTCGGTCTAGCCTCACTCATATTCGAATTCATAACATAAGCTAAGTAAGCCCCACATCCGGAATCCATCAACCTATGAGCCTCTAAAGCTGACACAACATTGGACAAGAACTTAATGTTCTCGCCTACTACTACTACCTCGTAGTCATCAGAAAGTTTCAAAGAAATCCTCTTCGTCTCGAAATCCACACTAGCTCGGTGCTCAACTAACCAGTCCATACCCAAAATAATGTCAAACCCATAAAAAGGAAGCTCCATCATATCAACAGAAAACACATGACCCTGAATCTTCAGCGGACACCTTCTATACATTCGTCTAACTACAACTGTCTCGCCAAAGGAACTAGTCACATGCATACCTACATCTAAGATCTCAACAGGTATATCTAACTTCCGTGCATGCTCACTCAAAATGTAGGAATGTGTAGAACCTGAATCAACCAAAGAAAGCAAAGACATAGACTGTAACTCAAAATTACCTGCTATCACATCAGTGTCGTTCCCGGCCTCTCTCTGAGCATAGACTCTCGCTGGTCCACCTGCCTCTGGTTGTACTGCCACAACATGAGCAAGGTTCCTCTGAGCATCTACCCTAGGTGCATCAGCCCTAGGCTAGAAGTAGCCACAACCGCGCCCACGGCCTCTTTGAAAATCATTAGCCCTCGCAGGAGCTTGAGCTATGTTCGGTGCATGTGCCGCCTGATGCGGACACTCCCTCCTAAAGTGGTCCCTCGAACCACAGTTCCAAAAAGCATGGAAGTTACCCCAACACTCACCAGAATGTTGTCTCCCACAACGGGTACACTCGAGCAAACGCCCTCCTCCTCTATGGCCCTAGTGGCCTCTACCATGGTGGCCACCGCCACGTCTATGGTCAAACTGATGTCCACTGCCTCTATGCCTCTTGGCATCCCCACGGTCAAAGCTGTTATGTCTCTTACAAGAACTAGATCCTCCATAACGCTTGGTCAGCCCCAAGCTATGCTCAATGTCCTTGCACTAGCAACCAAGACATCAAAATCTGAGTAATCTGAAGATAAGGTGTACCTCTTAACTTCCTCATGAAGCCCATATCTGAAACGGTTACAACACTCCCTCTCAGTAGGAACTAACTCTGGAGCATACTGACTCAAACGAACAAAACGAATCTCGTAGTCAGACACAGTAGCCTCTCTCTGAACAATAGCCATAAACTCTCGCTTCTTCTCATCTAGATACCTCAGCCCCAAGTACCTCTTCCGAAAAGCGGACTCAAAGAAATCCCAACCTATCTCAGCCTCTAGAACTCCGGTAGTAATGGTGACCCACCAAGTGTAGGCATCACCCTGAAGCAAAGAGATCACACAGCCCAATCTGCGAGCACCCACACAACCCATCTGAGCTAAGATGCGAACGATCTTCTCTAACCACAACTCAGACCTCTCCGGTGTAGACCCTCTGAACTCTTCAGCCCCTAGGCTACGGAGCCTCTCCAACGGTAAACTAGCATCATCACCCCTAGGCTGAGCTGCAGCCTGAGCTCCGGCAACTGCGGCCTGAAATGCTCCCGCTATAACTTGCACAAGCGGAGTCATGTCTATTCCGGCTAGACCATGGCCACCCTGGCCACCCTAAGGTCCCTCTCCTTCAGCTCTATCCTCGCCTCCAACTCCAGGCTGAGGAGGTGGTGGTGGAGGAGGTGGTGGAGGAGCTCCAACTCCAACAGCAGGCTCTACTACATGAGCCTTAAATCTAGCCACCGGCTCATTAATAGGAGCTGCAACACGTGGTTCTTGACGAACCACCCTCGGCCTACCTCTCGGCCGCAACATCGCTCACAAACAAAAACTACAACCACAACAACAAAACATACAAGATTGGGTTAGCAAGGCGAGGGCTCCAAGTGGCTCAAGTATGTTTCCCTCACTTTAAAAATCCTTTTCCGATGTAATAGTAGCAATGGGACTCTAAACATCATGATTCAAACAAAACAACCAGCATTCTTGATAAACAAGCAAACATACATTAAGCATACTTGACAAGCAAGCAACCACCGTGCATAACAATACTAGAAATTAAACTTACCTCACTTACCTGTCCAAGGTCTCGAAAACCTTAGGCTCTAATACCAACAAGTGTAACCCCCTCGTCCCAGTCCGGACGCTTGACCGATCCGAGTGGGCTACACGGGAATAACCGAGATGAAACCCGTTAAGGCTCCACTTCGATTACCGATCATAGGAAAAACTTTTTCATTTTATCTTATCTAAATGCATTAATTAAACCTAAGCGGAAGCCCAACAACAAATAGGGCCTAAGCCCAACCCTTGGAACCCTTTGGAGATGTCAAAAAGCCCAAAAATAGGCATGTGTTTCGAAACAGTCAAAACCCGTTTCGAAACACAAGCCCCAGTTTGAAAAGTCAGACACCCGTTTCGAAACGTATCCACCTCGTTTCGGAACAAGGTCTCGTTTTGCCTTGCCGTTTCAATACCCGTTTCGAAACAGGCAATTCCAGTAGCTAAAGTGTTTCGAAACTGGTTTCGAAACAAGGGCTCACAACAGCCAAAACGTATCGAAACAAGTTCTAATACGGGGGCCTGGAACCACACCCATTTCAAAACAGGACAACCCGTTTCGAAACACCTGCTGTCTGCAAATTCCCAAAATCAGTTTTAGACCTCTCCAATTGATCCCAAACGTCCGAAACGACTACACGAAGCATACAAATCATAAAGATACATTCTAGAGGCATGCACCCTATAGCATCATACTCATAATACACAAGGATACATGGTAGAACATCCATTCAAAGATTAAACATGGCCTTAAAGATAGCATGCTTCAACAAGGTCAACACTTAGATAATTAAGATAGGCAAATCCAACATGGTTTACAAGCAAGGCATACATCCAAAAGCCAAATCAACAAAACATATGAAAGGAGTCTAATTATGCTCCTAAACAAACCAACATCAACATACTTCAAAAGGCTCAAACAACATATACATGTCCCATTGCTTGACCATTACATCCTTAAATTAAGATGCTCATACTTGATAGCTTTGATAGTACCACAAGGCACACTTGGAGGCCCCTTCTTGCACTAGCAACCCACGAACTAAGGATCTGCATTGTCGAACAAAGGAGAGCGTAAGCATAAAGCTTAGTGAGGGTAAGCTCTTTAAAAACAAACCTTGACAATGCAGGGTCCAAGCACGAGCACAACAAGGTAAATGCATGTCCTTACCTTCGATCTACAAGAGCCAAAATGTCAATGATGCATGAACAATTATCCAATAATATGCCATGCTCAACAAGCTCAATTCCACAACATATGTAAACACATATAATCATCCAAATAGGAAATCACATTCCATATCACATTGATACACATATCAACTCATATTGGCACCTAGCTATGACTCGAATACGTAGATAAACACGTTGGAACTCATATCTAACAACAACTTTACCTCACGGTGGGATTACACTCATCACCGTTCTCGCGGAGGGGATTCCGCTCATCATCACGCCCCGTCGATGGGATTACACTCATCATCGACTAACATATATAAGAAGGTTTTCCGGGCGAACTCGTACTCCATCTTGATGACTACCATCATCAAGACCACGCGCGCATTTGACTCACGTGTGCACACTAACATCCTAATGATCGATCATTTGTACCCAAGCATACTAGTGCCAACATTTAACCCAATCCACAATATCATTTAATATCAACTTCCGTGCTTAGCACGTACTCACCAAGATCACAATCATGAACAATCCACTTGCATATCACAATGCATCACAATCATGCCTCATCATACATGTATAACACATTATACATAATCATTATAACACAAATTATCATGAGGCATAAACATCAATTAAAGAGTTTAACCAATGTCTCTACCTAAAGCTTAGGATTAGGCTACCACTCTAATCCTAACTCTAGGTGGGTCTACCAAGCCCAACCTAGTCCACATGCTTGAACCAAATACTCAAAACCATTTTTGAAAAACATTAAACCACTCACCTTCACTTCCAAGCTCAACTACCAAGCAACCAACAACTTCAAGCTTCCGGATTCAGTCCCGATGTCTCACCGATGTCAAACCTTGATTCTAATCAAATCCAAACACAAACAAAACACCAACAATCAATTACTAGTCGTCGGAAACAACCCGGATTAACATTTCCATGCAATTTGACACCCAAATTCATGCTCAAAACAGAATTCCCGAGCAGCCCTCAAAACTCACTGAAGTCTTCCATTTCAATCAGCCAAACAATCATCAAACACACCCAAAGTGACCCTCATATATCATACTATCATAACTAAGCATTTTCCCACTCATCAAAGCCCTTAAACCAACTCTAAAACCTCTCTAAAACCCCAACAAAACCCATTTCCGAAAATTAGTTTAAATCATCCAAAATTAAGATATGTTGGCCCTTTTTGGTTTCTAAGATCATAACAAACATTAACAAATCGAAAACTTAAATCAAAACCCATAAAGTAGCAACCTTTATTATTTTTCCATGGAAAATCAACTTTCTAAAACATGGATAAAAATGAAATCTAAAGGTACTTTTGAAGAGAGGAAGATGAGAGCAAGTCGAAAACGTAATTACCTTTCAAAACCGAGCTGAAACGAAGGAGCAAGGAAATGGAATAGTAAAATGGAGGGGGGGAGGGGGTTCTTTGTCGTTGGAATGGGGATTGGAAGAGTGAAGAAGATGACAAGGTTTTATTTTTAATAGAAAATAGGTTTAAAATTTTAAAGACCATTTTATTACAAAAATGCCATTAATAAATGGCCATTTCATCTATTTGTAATTTCCATGGAGTTGGGCTTTAATATCAAAACATGTCTAACATAAATATTTGTTTTAAAACTCGAGGCCCAAAAGATTTCTTTAATTATAACCCGAAACTAAAAATATTATTTTATTATTATTTTCACCCGACCCCTAAACCCGGGTGTTACACCTTGAATTTCAATTGCAAGAGTATCTTTGATTAAAATTCATAGATCAATTCCAAGTTGCTTATGTTTAGAAGTAATTGAATGTTGTGAGGATATTGCAAAAGCGAGCATATGATGATCTATTTAGGCCAACGAATGAACATAATAAGCATTTGTCATTTAAGATCCTTGAGTCTAGTGTTGACCCTAAATTTCTATCCCTTGAAGAATTTCTCTAGATGTCTATGAATGGAACGATGAATGGCTGTAGAGAGGTTGGGTGTTCTCTATTTATGAGCGCAAGTGCACACTCTTGTCAAGTTATAATATAAAAGATATCGTCTCCCACAGGGATTAGACAGGCATGTCCCTGGAATGAGTTTGAATCAGATGAACTTTGGAAGATAGATTAAGATCGATATGTTCATCCTCATAAGACTCATAAATTGAATTTAAATGATTCATATAGTAAATTGAGTCAAATAGCAATGTGATCGACATTAAGATGATATTGTGTGTGCATAATCCTATTGAAATCGACCAAATTTAATAGCACTTAAAAATATCCATTCCATAATGAATAAAAAAGTAACAAGAAGAATCCCCCTTAGGGTTAAGAAAATAAACAATTGTAAAAATAGAATGAGAAGAAAAAACACTCTCACATTACTCCTTACATAGGCCGTATCCAAAATATGAAATGACGATTCATGCAAAACAGTAACATCAAAAGCTAACTTTAGATCCAATTCAACTTTCAAACTAGACAAAATGCTGGAAAGAATATGAGCAACAGAACTATGCATCCCAACCATATGCCGAGGCAACACCTCCTTGTGCCAACGCCAATGATCGAGGTTTCTCAAAATTTAGCAAGACTTTTTTTAAGCGAACAAAGGGTCCTCCAACCAACATGCATCCACTGATTGATTTCATGAGCAGATTATCCATACCCGTATCACAATCGTTATTTACCCATAAAGATGAAGATTCATTGCCACAAATTCTCATAACGTTTCTGAAGGCTTCGAAACGTCTTCAACACACCACGAAAACACCATTCAGGTGGCGGGAGGAGGACACATCCTCGACTCTAGCATCATTCAACTAACTCGCAACTAAACAATTCATTATACACCTTACTAAAACACTTATACCACCTTGGAGGTTTCTTAGAATTGGCTAAACCTAAGCTCTGATACCACTATTGTAACATCCTCGACCCGGATGTTACAATTTGGGCCTCAAGCCCAAACCAAACCATAAAATTTTGCAAATAGATTTTAGCCCAACAAGTTATTTTCCAAAACATTTAGATCCAATAGTTGAAAACATAGATAAACAATTAAAATCGTTACAAGAAGGTCCACTTTAATTTAAAACATTTAAATATTCGACTTAATTAATACAACTTCAAAAGTAAAAATTACAAACTCGACCACGTAAGGTCCTATGAGTACATAGCCCACTAAACACAAGTATCGTACTCTAAAAGTCTCCACGTACTAAAATCTCATACTAATAATACTCTTCGAACCCATGATTCGATGATCAACCTACGCACAGAAACAACGATTCCAAGCGCTGAGCTTACAAAGCCCAATGGTACATATCTACTCTACTCTACTTCATGCTAATCATAAACATAAGCATGCAAGATAGTACGAGCAATAAGGAAAGTTAAATAAACATGTAGCGCTACCACTAGTCGCCTAAACACATGATCTGATCATAGCAAAACATCATACATGGTACACACAAGGCCCAACCATAGTCGGATCTCATCAGATCATCCAACAGAAAGCACACAAGTCATACCACAAACCTGGAGTGACTCCCGCATCTACACAACATCATGATCGTACACTTCTAGTGAAGCCCACATCTACGCAGCATTGGGATCCTACATCCATGCTCAGGATCTCTCATCAAGCATCTTCGAATGAGGCTCGCGTCTACACAGCATCGAGATCATGGGTTTATGAGTCCCAACATATCCATAATATCATCATGCATCTCATAATTATCAAGTCTCCGCACATACAAATTCATCATCTACATCACTTGTAGGTACTAAAAAGCAAAGCAATCACATTTATAATGCTCATGAAGCAATAGGAGTCCAAGGTGTACTCACCTTAAGCCATTATCACTAAAATCGTCATTCGAGCTTCCCAAATATTCCACTTGATCTGATATTCGCTCTTGAATAATCTCCGTATGTCAATTAATATCATAAGTATCACTTAATCACATACTTTAATTAATTCGAATGATCAAAAGCGTAAAAATAGCTTACTTGGTTTGAAACTGGTGAAACGAATTGCACCAACAAACTTAAAACGTCGAGAAACCCCTGGGTAGGGTCCCCCGAAAAAATTCAATGGCTCGGTCAACGGCAGCTTGGCTCGGTGGCTCGGCATGGCAGACTAGCTCGATCCAACCGACTTGGGTCGACTCAGCAGGTCGGCTCGGCTCGGCCTAACAGCTTGGCCCAACCGGCTAGATAGCTCTCTAGCACACTGAAGCACGCCCATACGCAGCGGTGGCACGTGAGGGCTGCTCCGATGGTCGAATGGTAAGCTCTAGAACCACATGTCTTTGACCGGTAAATCCAACTGTAGGGACCGTTTCTGGTTAAGGACGACGGAGCATGGTGTTTTGAGCTAAGTTGTACCTTCTTTTCCTCCACCTCGGCAAACGGCGGCGACAACGGCGAACAGGGACCACTGTTGGACTCGTCTCTTCCAGGCAAAGCCGGTGGTAACGACGATGAGGTGAGTGGCGACGTGCACGTCGGTGAAACAACTCTTGGACACTTCCTCTCTTTAAAATCCCTCATTTCCTTTCTTTCTCTCTCTCCAATACTTTCTCTCTCTTTCTTAAATTTTTTTTTGCCTCATTTCCAACAACCCCAACTCCTTTTAAAATTCAAAACCCATCTCCCAATATTAGATAAAATAATTTAATATAACCAACCATCTTCTTCTTTTTCTTTTCCACTAGGCTCAATACCCGGGTCCAAGACCCGATTTACTAACCCGCTATTCAGGTCGCTAAAGGTGAACAATCGAATATCTAGATGAAAAATTGCATCTTTTGATCAATTGTATCTCTTGGTAAATAGATTCATTGCTTTTGGTTTAAAATTAAATTATTTTAATTTTTTTGAACACGCCAAACATGTAAAGTGAGTTTAGTAATAAATGATTTAAAATCAACGACTAAAAAATAATTAGTTAATCAATTTTAATTAAGTGAAACTCCCCTTTGTAAGGGTGCTAATTAATTGCTATTTAATTAAATAATTAAATTAAACCAAAAAGTTAATTTTAGAACTCGGTATTAATTAATTACCATTTAATTAAATAATTAAGTTAAACCAAAAAATAATTTTAAAATTTTTTGAACTCGCCATACATGCAAAGCGGGTTCAATAAAATATTATTAAAAATTTAAAACTCACATGACGTGTGTGGCGAGTTCCCTATAAGAGTGCTATACTGAGAAATAATTTTCTCCTGGTGCTATTTTGAAGCATAATGTTTAAAATTACTGTTTTGATGATTGTGCCGATAATAGGAAGAGAAATGGGCGAAAAAAATCTGTTCCACGGTCAACACATTCTAAAAATTAAATTAAAGGTATGTGTTATAATGTGCTTTTAACATGGATTTGACATATATGTCACATAAAAAAAGTTTGTTTGACAAGACACATATTTATTATACGTGACCAAAATAAATACAATTTTTGTAAATAATTTTGTTTGGTTTCATTTTAGTAAATGATTTTAGATATGTATTATTGACTAAATTATTATTAGTTTCTTCAATAATTTATATTTTTGCAGCATCACTTGCATGTAAGGATGGCAGACGAGTATAATTTTGTGGATTTCGCATCACACCTACTATAGTTGGGGCGGAGATAGGTATGAGTTTAATGGGTAGTGAGCAGGTGTTGATGTAAAAAGTCATACTCGATGTAGATAATGGGTATCCACCCGCCCGCCCACTAACTACCCAAAATATAAATTTTAGACCATTATAAATTTAGCAATAAATTCACATACTACTCTATATAACTTAAGATTCTAGAAGATATGTCTTATAATTTAACCAAATATTAGTGTATAAACACCTTTACAATTGTCTACCGCCAATTTTCAAATTTAATTTGTTTATAATCAATTTCTTCTCTTTGTTTTCTATCAAGCCACTTTAATTAAGTCAGCTATAGTAGTATATTTAATTAGTTGTAGTTAAGTAGATTTTATACCGGTGTAAATATGCTTTAATTAAGTTATTTATAGCTAGATAGTTGTAGTTAAATTTATACTAATGTAAATGTATTATATATATGCACTTGATCAATCAATAAAGTATGCGAACTTTTATTTTTCTTTACAAAAGTCTATGGTTTGTTTTTATATAATTCGGTAGTAGTGGTTGCTTGTCGGGCGGGTACAAGTTGGATGGTGGATATCTTGTTGTGTAATGGGTAGTGGGCGTGGAGAAAGATTTGAGAATGTATTCACGTGGGGTGTGGATTTGAAAACTCTACTGTCGTGGGTGGTGGGTAGTGGTGGATATGAAATTTTTAGATAGTTATGGGTATGGGGAAGGGGGTATCACAATCCGCCCGCCGGTTTGACATCCTTAGGTGCATGTTTATAGAGGTGTTAAAAATACCTGACTTGGCCCGTTGACCCGCTGACCCGATAAAAAATCGGGTAATTTTATAAATAAAAAAATCATCTTTCGGGTGGGTACTCAAATGTGTTTGAAATTAGAATATTTTTATATTTAATAAATACATACATTTATATTAAGCTAATAGAATATCTTAAATTTTTTTATCTTTTAAATTAAATAAAGATATTATATTCTAATGTCGAAATTCGAACTCATACAAAATAAGTAAAATGAACATTTTTAACCACTAAACCAATTAAGGATCTATTTATATTTTAATATTTAACAAACATATATTTATATTAAATTAATAACATATATTACTCAATTATTCTTTTTTGCGGGTATTCACATCATCAGTATACCCGATTAGCGAGTATTTGATCAACACAGGTCGAGACACAAACCGGTGAAATTAATATCGGAAGATCCGAGTGTTCGGTACGTCGGGCATTTGAACACCCGAGTATCCAAATTTAAATATCCCTACATGCTCAAATATATTAGACACGTGTAAATTTATGGATTTGGTATGCGAAAAAGAAAGGGGAGTCAGCTAAGTAAAATTTCCACAGATGCCACTTACTGAAAACATTTAGCAGTCCAAGGATGGACGGATGCAGTGAAGTAAGCAGTAATGTTCTCAGTTCATGTGAGAGCACATGGGCCGGCCCCACGTGGAGCCCATTCATAACTTCGCACGTGACGCCACATGCTCCCCTCCATTTCCCGAGTAAAAATTCTTAAGAGTTTTATGTTTTTTGAAGGAAGAATTCCAAAAGTTAACAAAAACAGAAGAACCCAAATGTATCACGGCCACCTTCAAAACCACACTACTGAAATAATTTTTTTATTAAATAGGAAGGATATCGATTTTTCGTATCGAAATTTAAATTTATATAAAATAAGATAATATGAACATTTTTAGCCACTAGGTCAATTAGTCTCTACTGAAATAATATTTCATCAACATAAATTAATAATTTTCTAAAAACAAAATATAAATCATACTTTGTCTAAAATGAATGTAAAGGTGTCCTCAAACTTGGATTTAATGCAACATATTAATAGAAAAATCTTATCTTGTTGTACATAAAATAATGAAGAACAACGAACAAGTATAAAAGAATAAAGAGATGAGAGAAAGAGGGGATTCATATTATTATCAAAACTAGAATTGTGTACAATATCGTCATCTATTTATAGGCATAAGAAGTACATAATACATTAAACTCTAATTAATAGAGATAATATTCCTAATAATAAATAAATCAAACTCCTTAGATAAAGTTCTAATCATAATAGACATCCACATAGATAAATATTCATAACACTCTCTCTTGGATGTCTATGAAGATAATGTGTCCGTTAAAACCTTACTAAGATAAAAATCCAGTGGGAAAAAATCTTTAGTGAAGGAAAAAGAGTACACACATCTTTGATACGCATAACATGATGCCTCATTAAAAACCTTACCAGGAAAACTCACTGGGACAAAATCTCGGTTAAGGAAAAAATAGTGCAATGCGTATTTACGCCCCCTCATGAAAACACCACAGAAGATCTTTGAATCTTCATAATTCAATCTTGAATACTTTTTCTAAAGATCGCGAGGGATGAAACTTTGGAGTAATATGTTTCATGATGTATCCACCTTTCATTATCTCTACACAAGATAGCATTTGTGAAAGTAAATCACATATCTTTTGAATATGTTGGGTCAATGGTCTTAGCCAAACACATTTTTAGTTTGCCTCGTGCATAATAATTATTTCTTCAAGATTTGAGGAGGCATCGGTGAATATTTGAAGATTTAAAGCTAATGATCTTTGTATATCCATAGATATTTCTTGATCAACTAATATATGGTGCTTCAATACCAAG
Source organism: Hibiscus tridactylites (assembly GCA_958450335.1). Taxonomy (NCBI): domain Eukaryota; kingdom Viridiplantae; phylum Streptophyta; class Magnoliopsida; order Malvales; family Malvaceae; genus Hibiscus; species Hibiscus tridactylites. The sequence continues at coordinate 94,974,851 of OY288267.1, read as the reverse complement.
AAAATATATAATTATCTTTATTCACATCCAACGATCTTACAATAGATATGTGTTATCCATATTTAATCTTCTTTAAGATTCTTTCAACTTATGTTCATTCATAGACAAAAATGCATATTTAAGTGCTCGATCTTTAGGTCGAGACAAAACCACATCTCAAAATTCTTTTTCTCAAATCATTTCCTTAAATAACCAAATGCTTTGAAAGCTCTTCAGGAGTTCTAATAATATTTAAATTATCGTAACGAATCTTGATTCAAGCTTCTTTTGCAAGAGCATAAGAAAATATGATTATTCTTATAGTATTTCCTCAATTAGTACTCACTAAGGCGATTATACCAAATGCGCCAAAATATTCAATGAGACATGTCTAAATAAATTTCCTCAGAAATTTCTAAATACTTCTAGCATTTTAAATTCTTTAAGGATAAATAGGAATCCATAAATAATTAGACGCATGTAATATATTTCATAACTGCCAAATTAATTGCATCCACCATGAAGTATTTAGAATTCTTCATAAATTATAATCTGTCGTATTTACGACTACTTATTTGTGCCTCACTTGCATTACACCTTTAGGTGTTTGGACTGTTGGTCCAAATACTTCTCTTTTAGAAGTTCAAAGCGTATTTCTATATTGGTCAATTCAATATATATGCTTCTTGATAGATTTCTATACAAGATCGTCGTTTTCTTTCTTTACTTCTATAGAAGTATTCTATTTAAAACTATTTGTAAAATCGTTGTCAACAACTTTTTAATTTTTTGGTTCCATTCTCGTAGTGACATAACTCATCGAGATCTCTTCAAGTTTTCAATCTTTATTTCAGGTACCTGAAACTCTTCAAGAGTTTTATTATTAGTTATGTCTTGGGTCTCTTCAGGAGCACCCGCCTCGAATATATAATCATCTCATATTACTTTCCATTTACGAGAATTTTGATCATTGGAACCATTTCAACTATCATGCTTCAGGCATGATTTACTTCCTCTCGCTCTAACATGTAATTTAAATTTAGGGCATTTTAGCTGATACATGACACTTAGTTACTCTCATTGAGTCAATAAATATGTCTGCAGTTGACATGTAATAACATGAATTATCTTATGAACTTCTGGTTCATATACGAGGATCTAGATAACGATAATTCATTTTCATTTATCTAGCTGATTATTATCTCCCATGGTGTTGAGAAAAATCATGTTATAAATGATTCTCCAATTAATGTTTAAAAGTTATAAAATGGGAAATGTATGGCTTCTGACCAAAAACCAATCATAACTGAGAGTTTATTATAACTCGTTGGCTTAATGCGTATAAGTGTTGTTATATGAAAACACCATATAAATAATAACTCTTTTGTTCTCATAGTTTAACTATTTAATAGGAGGCATCCAATTAAAATTTTGCTAAACTATATTTTTCATAATCAATAGGCTTTGTAACAACTGATATAGCCTAAAATATAAACTCACTAGCTTCTGCAAGGCGAATAGTCTAATTGCATAATCTTAATCCTTTTATAATCAATCTCACAAACTTCTGATTGTAAGTTGATAAAACAATGTACATGCATCTATTAAAATCATATAAAATTTTCCACATTTTGCAGATATATGGGCCCATATTTCGTTCAGATATGCAAGACATGCAGTCTCAACTTCAGCATAAGAACTTCAAATTCTAATTTTTTTTGGTAAGTGGGATCAACTATATCCTCTGAGAACAAATAACACAAGAACTTCAAGTTCTTTTAGTAAGTGAAATTTAATCAATTCCTTTAAGCAACACAAGAACTCCATGTTCTTTAATAAGTGAAATTTAATCAATTCCTTTGAGAATAAGCACCACAAGAACTTCAGGTTCTTTTAATACATGTGCACGTAAATCTCAATAATTTTTGCACCATTATTGATCAGGATGGTCTAACTGATCATGCCAACCATATGTGTGTGTGTGTGTGTGTGTGTGTGTGTGTGTGTATCTCTGAATTTATAAACTTCTTGTTTATCATAACAGGTAATTCAATCTCACTCGTACATGTCTAGTACGACTATCAAAATTGTTTTTTTAAATAAAAATATATTTAGCTCTTTCAGAGCTTTCAATTAATTGGTTGCAATATATAACTCTTCTAGAGCTTTCAATTGACTTTTTGACTACCAGAACTTAAATCCATATTGACTTATTTTAAATGTCAATTGCTAACATATGTTATCTATAATTCTCAAATGAATATTTTGCGAACTCATGTTGTTCTCTTAAAATTTCTACTTCTAGTGGTGACGATATTATTACCATTAGCGGTAATCATTACAATATTCGTATTTCTACTCTTTTCATAATGTGTTTTCTCTCAATAATTTATTACTCTTCTAGAGCATCAATATTTCAGTACTTTGAGATTTAGTACTCACATTATTCCCTTGTATTTAAATGGGAAAGTATATCTTATGCTTATGTTGAGCATAAATTGTCACCATAGATTGTATTTGACATGTAATCATGTTAAATAAAATAAATAAATAAATATCATAATATATAAATATAAGTATAAAACGTAAATAATTAATGTGTGTAAAGTAAATAAACATAAAGATAAATAAAAAGATAAATAATTCTCTTCAAAGTTATGAGAATAATTAGAAGATGATTTATTCCCTTCGAGGGTTATAAGAAAATCAACAACGTCCAAATAAGTTGGACCAACAATGTCCAAATAAAGTTGGACCAGTATCATCTTCGTCATGTTTCGCAAACAAAAATTGTTTCTATTTTCTTTCCTTATCATTCAATGATTGTTGATTTTTCGACGTACAACACGTACGAGACTAATGGTTTATAACATCGCATTGATTTTAAGAAGAATTTTACTTCATTAGAATGATCTTTATCACTCTTGTCATCCTTATAACCTCACTACCGGTGGGTAGAAGTATTCTTAAAATGACCATATTTTTCATGTCTATATTCATAGCCTCGACCAAGACCACAACTTCTAATGTGGTTTTTATTCCTTTCATAATATAATCTCACATTCACTTCAGGGAATGGAGTAGAGCCAGTGGACCTTTGAAACATTTTCACATATCCTTATCACAGAGAACAAAGATTTAATCCTCGTACGCGACATTTTTAAACCAGTCCATAAGGTCTTTTAAAAATCTCCTTTAAGACCAGTAGCCTCGCAGAACGGGATGTCCAACCAATATACTTGGATTATATCGAAATTATGTCTCTAATTAAATAACGATTTACCATGTTTGCATTCACTTTAGGGAATGAAAACAGTTCCAATAATCGAAAAGAATAAACATCATGCTTGCATTCACTTCAGGGAATTCCCCATTATTGATAATCGCATGGAATAAACATCATGCTTTGCATTCACTTCAGGGAATGCCTCCCATAAATTTTTTTGGATCAAGAAGAATTTTCGTAACTTGAAATTGGGAGAAGTCTATGGTCGAGTGTTTCGGCGAAGAAGAAATATTGCTTTCGAGCAAATATAGACTTTATAACAATTTTTTATAGATTGAAATTCACCATGATTTATCGCACATTAAAATCATAATTTAAAGAAAAAAATTATTCACCGATAATAATTTTCCTCTCGAGGACAATGGAGACATAACAAATGACCGAAACAACTTCTCATAATTTATTTACGTCGCATCTCTTTTCAAGCCATTTAAGCATATCATGTAAAACTTAAAATATGGTTAAATATGTAATCACTAATTTTGTCCGGACCTCGGACCCTTTTAAGTTTGAGTTGTTAATGGGCTTATATTGGGTAAAAAAAATAAAAAAGTTACAAAGAAAAAAAAAAGAAAAAAGAAAAAAGAGGAACATATATATATATGTGTGTGTCACGTCTTATTATTGTTTGTTAGTATACCTATTATTATTTGTTAGTGTTATTAGTATTATTATTATTACCTTTATTATCTTTATTATTATTGTGTGTTAGCTCTATTATTATTATTATTATTATGGTATTATTATTTCTACTATCATTATTACATATTTGTCATTGTTCATTATCATTATGATTATTATTTATATCTTTAATTATTATTATTATTATTATTATTATTATTATTATTATTATTATTATTATTATTATTATTATCATAACAATAAATAATAATGTAAACATAGATAAATAAAAACCCAATATACTTATTTAATGCAGTCCATTACATTTGAATTTAATAAGAAACAAGTCCAAAAATAATACAATAGCTCAAGCCCGATAAAAGCAGAAACCCTAACCCCTCTTTTTTTATCTATGCGCAGTCAAATCTGAACCGTCAGATCTGATGCTTGATCTCAACGGTCCAGATTAATCCGGAGTAAGAGGAAACCCTAGCAGCTTGATTATCCCCAGCGCCGCACTCTCACAGCCCTTGGATCGGCTGTTGATCAATCAACGGTCCAGATCTAATCCCGGATAAAAAAACCCTAGATGCTCATCTTATGATCAAGCG